>CAMZMU010000040.1:38922798-39522798 GCA_947311845.1 Poa pratensis
ACTCCACCGTCGCCGGCCTGCCGCGCCGCTGCCGCCGTCACCGGCCTGCAACGTCGCCGCCGCCGCTACCCGCCGCCATCCCCGGCCTGCGTGTCGCCCTTCCCGGCCTGCTCGTTGAGCTCCGCCCTCTCCACGCCGCCGCCGATCTTCGGCCTGCGCGCATCGGGCTGCCGCCGCCGAACCTCGGCCTGCTGTGCCCCTCTGCCCGACCGGCCACCGCCGCCTGCCCGAGCTCCGCCTGCCCGAGCCTCTGCTCCAGCCGCCGCATCGGACCGCCGCATCGGGCCTGCTCCAGCCGCCGCATCGGGCCGTCGCATCGGGCCGTCCCGCTGTCGCTCCGGCCGCAGGCTCTCCGGCCGCATCCGCCCCTTCCGCCGCCGCTCCTGCCTCCGGCCGTCCCCGGCCATCCCCTCGCCGGCCATCCCCGACCTCCGTCGCCGCCGCCAGTCGACACCGAGGCTGGGCTCGCGTTGGTGAGACTCGCGTGATCCGGTTTCCTGCCCGGTCAAACCGGCCTCATAACCGGCTGCCTCGGGTGGAGGCCCGGTTTGCTGCCCGGCCCAGGCCGGCCTCTTAACCGGCTGCCTCGGGTGGAGGCCCGGTTTGCTGCCCGGCCCAGGCCGGCCCCAGGACCGGCTGCCTCGGACGGTGGCCCGGTTTTCTGACCGGTTTGACCGGCCTCAGGTCCGGTTAGTGTAAAAAAAAAAAAAAAAAAAAAAAACAGAGAGCCCGCGATGTCCTCTTCGGGCTATGTTGCTGTTCCCCGGTGCTCGTGATTTTGACGGCACCAACTACGCCGAGTTTGTGGGCTTTATGCGCATCCACATGCGCGGCCTCCTGTTGTGGGGCGTTCTCTCTGGCGAGGTCTCCTGTCCGCCGTGCCCCGTTGCTCCTGTGGCTCCTACTCCACCGGTGCCACCAGCTCTTCCGCTGATGCTTCTGAGGCTGATCGTGCTGCCGCCAAGACTGCTGATGATCTTGCAGTTAAAGCCTATGACCAGCAGGTATCGGATTACTCAGATTCTCTCTCTCCTTATCGGGATGCTCTGTCTGTTACACTCAGTGGTGCAATGATGATGCTCGTGCTGCTGCTGTCCTCACTGCTAGTGTTCTGCCACAGTTTGCTTCTGAGTTCATGGGATTAGGCACTTCTGCTGCTATGTGGACTTACCTTTGTCAGCGCTATCAGCCCTCGGGTGATGCTCTCTACCTATCTGTGGTCCGTCAGGAGCATGATCTTCAGCAGGGTGAGTCTACTGTGGATGCGTTCTATACACAGTGTTCTGCCATCTGGCGTCAGCTTGACTCTCTGCGGACTGTTGTTTGTGGTACTTGTCGCTGCTGTCAGACAGTGAGGTCAGATTTGGAGTTTCAGCGTGTCCATGAGTTCTTGTCTCGCCTGCGTCCCGAGTTTGAGCCTCGGCGTGCACACTTGCTTGCCCGTGGTCGACGTGTTCCCATCTCAGAGGTACTTGCAGAGCTTCGCGCTGAGGAGACTCGGCTCCGTTCTGCTGGGCTGCTTGTGGTTCCCACTGTGCTTGCTGCCCGTGCTCCGGTGTCGTCTGTTCCACCGCTACTACCCACTCCTTCGCGGGGGTGGGTGGGCGGCCCTCTGCAGGGGGGGGTCGGCGCTCTCACATGTTCTGCGACTACTGCAAGAAGCCGGGCCATCCTGAGTCTGACTGTTTCAAGAAGCAGCGTGAAATGGGTCGCTCCTCTCCTGCGGCTCGTGTGTCTCCGTCTGCACAGTCCTTCACTGCTCAGGATATTGCCCAGCTCAAGCGTATGCTGGCTTCCTCTGGCTCTTCTTCGACGGGCACCGTTGCCTCGCTGACTGCTTCTACTTCGCCACCACCGCCTACTCAGTCAGGTACATCTCCGTGGGTTCTGGATTCTGGAGCTTCCTTTCACATGTCTTCTGATTCTTCTGCTCTGTCTTCTCTTCGACCTCTTGATTCTCCTCTCAATGTTCTCACTGCCGATGGCACAGCTCTTCCTGTTGCTAGTCGTGGCACTCTTTCTACTCCGTCCTTCTCTGTTCCTAGTGTTTCGCATGTTCCCCGTCTTACTATGAATCTTTTTTCCGCTGCTCAACTTACTGATTCTGGCTGTCGTGTCATTCTTGATACCGACTCTTGCTCTGTTCAGGATCGTCGCACCCAGGCTCTAGTTGGAGCTGGCCCTCGGCGCCGTGAGGCTCAGGGCCTTTGGGAGGTCGACTGGCTTTGTGTTCCTTCCACCACACCCGCCAGCTCGCATGCTCTTGCTACCTCCTCCTCTGCGTCCTTCCAACAGTGGCATCATCGGCTTGGTCATATATGTGGATCTCGCTTGTCCTCGCTAGTGCATCAAGGTGTCTTAGGGTCTGTCTCTGGCGATGTATCTTTACATTGTAATGGTTGTAGACTTGGCAAACAGACTCAATTACCTTATCCTACGAGTGAGTCAGTCTCTCAGCGCCCTTTCGACTTAGTTCATTCTGATGTATGGGGTCCTGCTCCCTTCGATTCGAAAGGTGGTCATCGCTACTATGTTCTTTTTATTGATGACTTCTCTCGCTATACTTGGCTCTATTTGATGAAATCTCGCAGTGAGGTTCTCTCCATATACAAGCGATTTGCTGCCATGGTTCACACCCAGTTTTCCACGCCCATCCGTGTTTTTCGTGCTGACTCGGCTGGTGAGTATATCTCCCAGATGTTGCGTGGTTTTCTTGCCGAGCAGGGTACTCTTGCCCAGTTCTCTTGTCCTGGTGCCCATGCTCAGAATGGTGTTGCTGAGCGTAAGCATCGCCACCTGCTTGAGACAAGTCGTGCATGATGATCGCTGCCTCTCTTCCTCCCCACTTTTGGGCTGAGGCTATTTCTGCGTCCACCTACCTTATCAATATCCAGCCTTCGGCTGCCTTACAGGGTGGTATTCCTATGGAGCGTCTCTCTGGTCACTCTCCTGACTACTCCGCTCTTCGTATGTTTGGGTGTGTGTGCTATGTCCTTCTTGCTCCGCGGAACGCACCAAACTAACTGCTCAGTCGGTTGAGTGTGTCTTTCTCGGCTACAGTGATGAGCACAAGGGTTACCGGTGTTGGGATCCTGTCGGTCGTCGTCTGCGTATTTCACGTGATGTGACTTTTGATGAGTCTCGTCCATACTATCCGCGTCCTACCACCTCCTCTTTTTCAGTTGACGATCTCTCCTTCCTTATACTCCCCGACACATCTCCCTCTGTGCCTATTGTTCCTCCTCCACCTCCGCCTCCGCCGAGTCTCCCGGTTTCTGATACACCTCGACACCACCCTCCCCTCCTCCTTCCTCTCCACCTCCCGCTCCGCGTGTCCTCCCCTTTCTCCCTTTCCTCTCCACTACACTCGTCGTCCTCGTGCTGTGGATGATTCCTCTGACATACCCTCTACTTCCGGCGCGCCACCTTCCCCGTCTACACCGGTTCATAACCTTCGTTCTCGCCCTTCCTTACGGTCTCCTGCTCGCTATTCTCCTTCCCAGTACGGTCTTTCTGCTACTGTTGAGCCCACTCCTATCGGGATGCCATGGCTCAGTCTGAGTGGCAGCTTGCGATGGCTGAGGAGATTGCTGCACTTGAGCGCACTGGCACATGGGACCTTGTTTCCCCTCCTCCCGGTGTTCGTCCCATCACTTGCAAGTGGGTCTATAAGATCAAGACTCGCTCCGATGGTTCTCTTGAGCGTTACAAAGCTCGTCTTGTGGCTCGTGGCTTTCAGCAGGAGCAGGGACGCGATTATGATGAGACATTCGCTCCTGTTGCCCACATGACCACAGTTCGCACTCTTCTCGCTGTGGCTTCTGTTCGTCATTGGTCTGTGTCTCAGCTTGACGTCCAGAATGCCTTTCTCAATGGTGAGTTGCGTGAGGAGGTTTATATGCAGCCACCACCGGGGTACTCTGTTCCTGATGGTATGGTTTGCCGTCTTCGGCGCTCTCTCTATGGCCTTAAACAAGCCCCTCGCGCCTGGTTTGAGCGTTTTGCTTCTGTGGTGACTGCTGCTGGTTTGTGCCTAGCGACCATGACCCTGCGCTGTTTGTCCACACCTCACCTCGTGGTCGGACGCTCCTCCTCTTATATGTTGATGACATGATCATTACTGGCGATGACTCTGAGTATATTGCCTTTGTTAAGGCCCGCCTCCGTGAGCAGTTCCTGATGTCAGATCTTGGCCCTCTTCGCTATTTTCTTGGGATTGAGGTTTCTTCGACTTCTGATGGCTTCTATATCTCCC
Organism: Poa pratensis; assembly: GCA_947311845.1. Lineage (NCBI taxonomy): Eukaryota > Viridiplantae > Streptophyta > Magnoliopsida > Poales > Poaceae > Poa > Poa pratensis. The sequence continues at coordinate 38,927,054 of CAMZMU010000040.1, forward strand.
AAGAAAAATATATTCAGGATCTTCTTGCTCGCGCCGCTCTTGGTGATGAGTGCACTGCTGAGACTCCTATGGAGCTCAATGTTCAGCTTCGTGCTACCGATGGTGATCCCCTCACAGACCCGACACGCTATCGCCATCTTGTTGGGAGTCTTGTCTATCTGGCTGTCACTCGTCCAGACATATCATATCCTGTCCACATTCTGAGTCAGTTCGTATCTGCTCCCAGTTCTGTCCACTATAGTCACCTTCTCCGTGTTCTACGATATCTTCGTGGCACGATCTCTCGCCGCCTTTTCTTTCCTCGCTCCAGCTCTCTCCAGCTCCAGGCCTACTCTGATGCTACGTGGGCCAGTGATCCTTCTGATCGCCGCTCCCTGTCTGCCTATTGTGTTTTTCTTGGCGGGTCTCTCATTGCCTGGAAGACGAAGAAACAGAAGGCAGTTTCCCGCTCCAGTGCAGAGGCTGAGTTGCGAGCGATGGCTATGTTGACGGCTGAGGTGACCTGGTTGCGATGGTTGCTAGCAGACTTTGGTGTTTCGCTGCTGCACCGACTTCTCTATGTCAGACAGTACTGGTGCCATCAGCATTGCGCGTGACCCGGTGAAGCATGAGCTCACCAAGCACATCGGCGTGGATGCCTCCTTTGTGCGTGCTGCTGTGCAGGATCAGATTCTTGCTCTTCACTATGTGCCCTCCGACTTACAGTTGGCGGATTTCTTCACGAAGGCACAGACTCGAGCGCAGCATGGGTTCTTCCTCTCCAAACTCAGTGTTGTTGACCCACCATGAGTTTGAGGGGGGGTGTTAGATGTATATTTACTGTTCATACTTACACATGTACATGTACTGGGCTTTGCCCCCCTGGAATATTAAGTTGCTCATTCGTACAAAAGTTATGAGATAAGTGCAATGGTGCAGAAGGAGGTGCTGAAAGAAGATATCACTCGAAGAAATTCATATGTGGATGAGCTGAAAGACAAACTAAATGCTGTAGAGATTGAGAACAGAAGACTGAAGGTCGATCGAAATGGTGATGTCGCGATGTTAGGATCATTGCAGACCGAAGTCAGTGCCCTGGAGAAACAAACCTTGTCCCTTGTCAACAATTGCTTGCATTCAAATAAACTCAAGGCGGAGGTACACATTTTCTTTTCCATGATTTACTTGGCAATTTCATGGGAGACATATGTGCGCACACACAAAACACATATCCACTTAATCACCCCTTACGCACATGCCTAAATTTTCCTCCTCTCAAATACTATTCTTTCATCTTCTAACAAGTTAAAGCTTGTTTTAGTAGTGCCTTAATCTTCTTAATCTTCTGTTGAAAATGGTATACTTTCCCTAATGATATACAGTATTTCCCAAAGAAAAAAGACTGGCGTTTTGTACATTTCATTTAATAACCCTTTTTCATTTCCAGAACTCATACTTTTTTTTATCTTCTGCTTTTTCGTAGGGAATTGCATCATCTCCTGAGCTACTGAAAACCATGGTGAGATCCAGTGATCAAAGTTCCGTGAGAACAGTAAATGACATGGAACTGCAAAAGTTGCATGTTACAATCAAAACTCTCCAGAAGGTGGTCGCGGATACCAGTATCGTCCTTCAGCAAGAGAGGCTTGATTTCAGTGCCAATCTGCAAGAAGCAAGGAAGCAGATTGAGGCGCTGAAGCTTAAGGAGATCTTGGATGATGATTTAGTTGAAATGAATTACGAGCAAATGCTGAAAGACATTCAACTTGATCTCATCCAAACTTCTTCAGGCCGTCGAACTGATTCCCTTGGTCAGCAAATAAAAATTGCAGCACAAGTTGTTGGACCAAGCATTAGCCGTGTGCGTGATGATTTGGGACCACCGCGAAGTGAGTCATTTGAGAGAGACAACAGTAAACAGTCTCCTGCCGAGCTAGTGGTGGTGAGAGAGGTCAGTGTTGTCAACCAAGAGCTGCCGAGGTCTATCACCATGGAGCCACACCAGGAGTGGAAGAACAAGGTCATTCAAAGGTTATCTTCTGACGGAAAGAGGCTCAACACTCTCCAGTCCAGCATTCAAGAACTCAAAACAAACACTGAGGCGTCAGAAGAGCTTGAGCTCGAGAGTGTCAGATACCAAATAAAAGAAGCTGAGAGTACCATTATCGAGTTGATGGACACCAACAGTAAACTGGCCAAGAAGGCCGAAGAGTTCACATCCGCCGACGGTCTCGACGGGGACATCGATTTGAGGAGCAGGCACCAGCGGAAGATCTTGGAGCGTGCAAGGAAAATGTCAGAGAAGATTGGGAAGTTGGAGATGGAAATGCAGAAGGTCCAGCAGGCTCTCCTGAAGTATGAGGAGGAGCGGACTAGCAGCAGCACATCGACAACCGTGCATCGGCGGTCGAAAGTTCAGCTGGTAGACTATCTCTACGGTCGAAGGAGGGAAAATCGGAAGCAACCGCGATGCTCGCCCTGCGGTTGCATGAGAGCGAAGACCATCGATGACTAACTCATGTTCGCGCCGCTCCTTTTTTAAGGCGAAATATGGGAGGTTGGGGTTTTCAGTTTCAGATGAAGCGAGTCATCTGTTCATGTTTGTTTAGGTAAAAAAGAAAGTGGAAGTGGTATTTAAGGATTGTAAATGGTAGTTGTTGACCGTAAACATCTGTTATAAACTTACCGCCTGGCTTGTAAAATTACTGCTAACATCTGTTGCTTGCAGCTTGGGATCATGTTCTGTACATCATCCAAATAGAACATTATAGTGTATTTTTTTACTGTAAACAAGAGAGGGTATAGAATTAAATACTTGGACAGCCTTTTTGCGTGGTACTCTGTACATTTGTAAACAGATAAGCATTTGCCGATTTAACTGTCACAAAATCATGCCGACCGTGTTGCGGTTCTGAATTCCGATGAACAACTTTTTATTTCAACACCTTCTACACTGGGGTGGTCAGTGCGCCGCCACATCCAGGTAATCCCCTTTCCGCCGGACGGCCCGCTTGTGCTCTCCACCACTGCATCTCCCTCCTCCTCTTCGTCTCCTCCCCGTGCTGCAAGGTTGCTGGTCCGATCTAGTTTTCTAGGCGGCCCGTTCCATGCATGGGCACTAGCTCCCACGACATCGAGCTCGTCGGGCGACGATGCCTTGGCCGTATTCCTCGACCTTCGTCGAAACCACGATCGGAGTAGGGTCCCTGTGGTGTCCTCCAGGCAGGATCTGGTGTGGCGGCCATGTGTAGCACCGGCGTCGCCGTCGTTGCATCGGTGGACGTTGGTGGGAGGATTAGGTGTGACTGCAGAAGATGCTTTGGTGCGGCAGCAGAGTTGGCCAGCAAAGATTTGTTTCTTTGGGCGGCGCCTTAGGGCATCTCCAGCCGTTCGGCCCCCCCAAGCCAAAAAACGGCGCCTTTTTAGACGGCCTAGGGGACGCCGGCGCTATTTGACGTCCAGGGTTTGACGTTTTCTCAGCCGTGTCCAAACCCAGACTTGGGCCGAAAAATTCAAAAAAAAAAAAAAAAAAACTGTTGGGCGAAATTCATTAAACATAAGCGAAATTCGTTAAACTTAGGCGAAATTCATACTAATTAGGCGAATTTCGCATTGTTCATTACATAATATAAACTAAAACACGGCGATCTACATGCCCAGCTGGCTGTAGAACGCCGCCGCCGTCGTCGTCGTCGCTCGGTGGCGCGCCGCCGCCGAAGTGGCTCGGACCGGCCTCGTTGTTGTTGGCGCCGCCGCCGAACCACCCTGGCGCGCCGTCGTCGTCGCTGTCGTCGAGGACGATCACCTCGCCGCTCGCCTGACGAGGGGGAGTAGGAGGCCGGCGTGCGGCGGCGCGACGGCGGTTGGCCGCTGCCTTGTCGAGAAGGTGCTGCTGGAGCGCAATCTCCTCCTGGGCGTGCTGGTCGCGCGACCAGGCGAAGATAAACTCGTCCGAGTACTCCTCGGCGGCGACCATGGGCGGCGCGACGTCCTGCATGGAGGCGGTGACGACGTTCTCCTCGCCGGGGAATTCCTCGTCGTCGTCCGGCGCCTCCGCCTTGATGGCCGCCCGGACGTACTCCGGTGGCGCCGCCCACTCCACCGGCGCCTTCTTCTTCTTGGAGGTGGCGCCGCCGGTGTCAAGCTCCTTCTTGGGCCTGACGAGACGAAGGTGGCCTCGGGGCGACGACGGTGCGCGGCGCTCGTTGATGCGAATCCCGCCGCTGGGCCTTCTTGGCGGCGACCGGATGCGGCGCCCGGAGTTGAGGACGACGCCGCGCGGCGTGTCCTCCGGCTCAGGCTTGACCTGAGCGAGCGCCGGCGTGTGCGGGCACCCGCTGGAGAGCGGGCCAGAGGAAGACGACGAAGACGCCGTCCCCATCCTCCTGGGCAGCCAGGAGGTGAAGCGGCGTCGAGGCGTCGGCGCCTGGCGCGGCGGCATGGTGAGCCGGGGCTGGTTCCTGGCGTGGATGTGCTCGAGGACGTACGCGAGGGTACGCCCTCGACCGCTCCACCACTGCTTCCGCCCGCCGGCGACAGGGCCGTTGTCGTTGGTGTCCTCCAGCTCGCGGCGGTGGCGCTCGAGGAAGTACGCCGTCCAGAAGGCGGCGTTCGCCGGATCCCAGCGCGGGTCCGCCGCCTGCTCTTCGGAGAGCCCGGCGAGGACGTCCTGGATCGCATAGACGCGATCCGCTCCTTCTGGCGGCGGCGGAACGGGGACGCCGCCGGCGCTCATGCGCCAGTCGCCGGGGACCCGCATGTCCGGCGGCGCAGGGTACCCGGCCTCGTACAACATGCGGGCCTCCTCCGGGTGCAGGAAACGCCGGCCGAAGCCGTTCGCCGCAGCTTCGTCTCCGGGGTATCGCTCGCCCATTGCTGTTGCTCGGGGAGGGAGAGATGGAGAAATGGGGGAATGGTGTGCCTTGCCACGGCGAGATGGGGGGGGGGGGGGGAATAAATAGGCGCAGGGGAGGCGAGACGGTGGCGCGTCATTACTCCGGCGCGTGGCAGCCGACTGGACGCGTCGGCCGCCGCTGAACGGCGCGGCAGTCCACGGCTATTACTCCGGCAGGCTTTTGACCAGCGCGGGAGCCGAGGAGATGACGACGCCGCGTTTTTTCACCCGTGATTCCGCGCCATTTCACCTATCTCGCTGACAGCGCTGGCCCACATTCTTTTTCGCGCCATTTCGCCCCCCCAGGCCGAACTCGGTGGGCTGGGTTTGGCCTGGGAGCGCCGGCGCTATTTTCCGCCGATCCGGCGCTATTTGGGCTCTGGGGGGGGGGGGGGGGGGCGACTGGGTGAAAAAACGGCGCTCCCAGGCTATTTCGGCGCTTTTTTGGGCCCTGGGGGGGACGGCTGGAGATGCCCTTAGGATGAATCCAACGGGGCGACCCAAACAGACTCGCGTTTTATCAGCGTTTGGTTCGTTTGGGTCAACAAACGGACGCGCGTCCGGTCCATATCCGTCCCTTTCCGGCCATTGCATCCAACGGGCCGACACATTGAGTCCGTCCGGATAGGATTTTTGATTATTTTAATCATTTTCGGCTATTTTAATCACATTGCAACAAAACAACTATATAGCAAGCAAATGGACCTAAAATAAAACATAATCTCGTCCATACAAATAATACAATCCAAATAGTTCATCAAATAGTTATTACAATCCAAATAATTCAGCAAATAATACAAATTGTTTCACAAATAACAAATTGTTCCACTCATAGTCTTACAAATCAAATAAATTTGAAACCAATAGTTCATCAGATGGAACTACTGGTTACCGTAGTGCTGCCAGACATGCTCCACCAAATCATTTTGGAGCCGAAGATGAACCAACTTCTCACGAATGTCACGGTGAAAGTCGAGAAACTGAGCAAATGTGGACGGTCCCTGGGGCTCAACCAACTGACCCTGAAACTTTCATGCCTGATCATGCATACTCTCATCGCATTCATCCTCCATAATCATGTTGTGCATGATCACACAAGCTGTCATCACCTCCCACAGGGTGTCCTTGTCCCATGTCCTAGCAGGGTGTCGAACAATACCCCATCGTGACTGGAGGGCACCGAATGCATGCTCCACATCCTTTCTAACACTTTCTTGTTCCTTGGCGAACCTCTTCTTCTTCTCATCATTTGGATTGGAGATGGTCTTCACAAATGTAGTCCATGTAGGTAAATCCCATCAGCAAGATAGTAAGGCTTGTCATACTGGTGACCATTGATCTCATAGGTCAGCTGAGGTGTCAGGCCATTGGAGAGCCTATTGAACACCGGAGACCGCTACAGCATATTGATGTCATTGTGCGAGCCGGCCATGCCAAAAAACGAGTGCCAAATCCACAAATCTTGTGATGCCACGGCCTCAAGTACGACCGTGCACGCCCCAACATGGCCCTTGTACTGCCCCTGCCAAACAAATGGGCAATTCCTCTACTCCCAGTGCATACAATTTATGCTGCCAATCATCCCAGGGAACCCTCTGGACTCGTTGATGGCCAAGAGTAGGGTCATGTCCGCAGCATTGGGTTCCCTCAAGTACTCCGGGCCGAACACCTGCACCACGGCTCTGCAAAATTTGTACATTGCATCTAGGCACGTGTACTCACTCATCCACACGTACCCATCCACAAGATCACCGGCAACTCCATATGCAAGCATGCGAATTGCGGCGGTGCATTTCTGATACGACGAGAAGCCGAGGGTACCACATGCATCTGGCTTGCATATGAAATAATCATCAAAATGCGTCACCCCCAACCGGATACGGTTGAACAAAGATCTTCTCATCCAGAAACCGGCGCCGGAAAACCTTGGGAGGATATGTGGGTTTCACCCGACGAAAGTAGTCCCCATAGAGCTGGATATGGCCAGCTCTCCGGTTCCGGTCCAAGGCAGGAGAACGGCCCGGCAACGACCCTCGGAACACCGGCCGCATCCTCTCTATGTACTCGTTGACGATGAAAGTGGCAACCAGACCGTCACTCTCATCATTGGAGGAATCGTCCGATGATGACTGGTACATGATGTAGTTCTTGTAATACCACTCATCAGAGCTATCCATGGCCGAGTTCGTACCTGAGTTGTTGCCGGGGGAAAAGGGCCGAACACCTTGTGGGCGGCGTGGGTGTCGCGGGTGCTGCGAGAGAGATGGACGCAAAATTCACCGGCCGTTGCGGGGATGAAGCTGCTCCGGTGATGGCGGGGAAGAGGAGCAGGAGACGGCCTCCCCGGATTGGCCTGCAGTGCCAGCTCTAGGTGCCGACGGCGGGGTGGCGGCGGGAGGGGCGAGGGAGGCGGAGGAGATTGGGGTGGGGAATGGTCTGATGGGCAGGCCAGGGGCGGACTAGGGGAGGACACAAAAGCGCTTCGCGCGCGTCCGCGGCCGACGCAAACCTGGCCCAAAATTTGGCCAAGAATGGGTCGCGGCGGACAGAAAAAGGACCGCGGTCCGTTTGCGTTGCCTCGTTGGGCCGTGTTTTTGGCTCCCGTGGACAGGGATAGACACGTGCAGACTGGATGCGTCGCCTCGTTGGAGTCATCCTTAGGTGATCGGCACGGTGGTGCTCTTGCGGCGGATGCAGATGTGCAAAGTGTTGGTCATTTGCCTCAGCCGTGTCATGTGAGCGGAAATAGTTTGGCTAATTTTGGCTTGCGTGGGAGTCCTCTTCGTTGCCTCTCCAGCTCAGATCAAGCTGTCGTTGAGAACTTGAGATCGATCCCCTTCGACCCCATCTCTCACAACGGCCTTCGACCTCATCTCTCACAACGGGGCACGTTTGCTAGCCTGCACGAGCTTTTGCGCTGCATGGGACAGGCCTGTATGCCTGGTAGAGCCAACCAAAACCATGTTGTTCACGTCGTTTGGTAGCCTGCATTCAAATATAGGCAGCCCTCGTGGTGCATGGAAACAAACAACATGCTTGTGTTTGTCGGATGATTCCTCTCACCTCGTTCTACATGGATGGAGTTATCTCTAATGACCACAATTAAAACACGTCTACCTCTAGCTTTTGCAGCTGGCCGGCCTAGCCCTAAAAAAACGGCCGATTCGACCGTTCATAGCGGGCCTGTCCGAGGCATGCTTTGAGCAGCGCGCTGGTCACCTGGCCCAGAGCTCAATCACCAGGCTTTTGCACCTGGCGGGTCCGTATCTTCTGCAGGCTACCAAACGCGCCCTAGATCATCTCCAGTGGCCCTTTTCATACACATGCCGACAAGAGCACCGGACAAGTGTTAATGGGGACGTCGACCCACGTATGGACGCGTCTCAACAAAGTTCTTTCAATAAGTCTTTTACTTACTTTTTCATCCGGAAATTATACAATTCAATCCGGCCCTCCCAATAGTTTTTAACACATATATATATTTCTACAATAACTAAAGATTAAAACGAAATACTTAATACAATTCAAGTAAAATAAAGTCCAACTAGACCAGGTGTCATTTCCTTTGATCACCCACAAATTTTCTACTAGATCATCTTGCACACGGATTTCCGTATGCATGGTGAGGAAATAAAAAAACTCCATCCCGTGTCTTGGTTTGATCTTCCTTCTCCCAAATTTTGAACCTCCGCATTTGTCACGGGCATTCTTCAGCTCATCCGCTTGTAATTGTATAAGACCAGCAAAAATCGTCAAATACTCGTCTTCATCGGCGAAGGCATTGGTTTCCTCTTCCATCAGCAGCTGGACCATTGAATCATCGTCGCTATCCATAATTTATTAATAAAAGAATGAAGCAACAAATCAACGAACAACGCTGCTATCTAGCCGAGACAAAAATCTAAAATTTGAACCCTACGAGTCAAACGACCGAACTCCTTGCCTGCAAGGCAGGTGCGAGGTCGCCCCGTGTTATGTGTCGGAAAAGTCGACGAGCGCCGGTCGGCCTAGGCGAGATGCTAGGGGAGCGGCGGCCAAATAACAACGAGAGCAGGCGGAAGAAATGAATTGTGTGAGGGGAAAAGTGGGATGTGAATAGAGTTTCGGCTGTGTCTATGATAGTGCGGGCCTACACGTCGGTGTTCGACTTTTCAAGGACCACGACTATGTCCAACGCTACCAAGCGGGTACCTATGGGACGGGGTTGGCCTATAAGCGCCGGACGTACGATCGCTATTTGGGCGCGGCAGGGCGCGGGTTTTTCTGCGACACACCCAGTAACCCTATTGGGAGGGCTATTGGGGCCATGACTGGATATGTTATTACTTTGGCTTCCACAGTCCACATTGGTCTCATCCTCGGATGCCTTGGCTAGATTTCTTTTTGAGGGCAATTACCGTAGGGGAGACCCCTACGATTAGGATTTTCAATATAATATGGGGGAGTCTAAAAACTCCAAGTCAAATACAAAGGAGGTCTACATGTTGTATTGGTTACATGTAATATGTTGCCTTGGTTAGATGTTTAGCCAGATCTACATGTTGTATTGGTTACATCTAGTACTGGTCATTTGCACTGTGATTCATAGGACGGCCCAACGACACGGATTATTGGCACGGCGTGAGCACGACATAACCCACGAATAAAAGGGTCGGGCCAGCCTTCGGCCCACTGCCGACTAAGGCCTCATGCCTTAAGGCCATCCGTCCCTTTTTATATAATTATTTACTTAGATTTTTCCGCATTTTTCAAAAAATGTCCTTGAAGGCCAAATTTGCATCGTTTTCATCCCTTTAACAAGTGGTGTGGCACGACCTGTTTATAAAAGGGCCGCCGTGGGCCGTGCCATGACCTTTTATTCGCGGCGAGGGACGTGTCGTGCAAGGCCGGTCGAATGGATAACACTAGTCACATCTTATTGCCGGTTAGGTGTTCTAGCCAGCGAATTCGTGTGGTAGGACGTCGGTGGCTAGGCGAAAGCCTGACTTGACAATGACAGTGTCGGTAATGGTGACGCTCTTGACCACCACTCCCCTCCTCGGAGGAGTCACTGTGGGTTGGGGCCCTCCGCCTCAGTCTCCTAGTGAAAACGCTAGCTAGGTCCTTTTTTTAGATCAGGCGGGTGCGACGCTCTGGCGTCGTTCGCTTCTTGGTGACGCCGTCTCACTGATCGTGGTGGGTTTGGTTCATGGATGTTAGTTGTGCTGCTCTCAACGTGGTTTTGGCTCACGAGAGTAGTCGTGCTTAGAGTCTCTTCTTCCTCTATGAAGTCCGATTAGCAGTTACCATTCGAGTTGTAGGGTGAGCAATATGTCGTTCAACGGGTCGTCGCCTTTTGAGTTACGGTGAGGGGACATGGGTCCTCTTCGGCGACAGACGTATGATAACACGACAAGGTCCACGCCTTCTCGATGCAGACGAAAGTCACTTCTCTTGGCGGTTTGCCGTCCTCTCCTCTTGGCGTGCATTCGTGCCAACCTTGGTTAACGAAGTGTGAAGTCTTGAGCGTTTGAGGCTACACGCTTCTCTTCTTATTTGTTGTTTTTCCTGTAAGTGCGTGGGTTTTGTATGTTGTTCTCCTTGGCACTGTAACCATCAACCGTTTGGTGCTTTATTAATTAAAAAGCCATACACTTTGTGCCTTTATCCAAAGAAGAAGAAGAAGAAGAAGCAAGTTAGTTTTGTTGACCTCTTTGCATGGAGCAGATAGCCGCCTTGCATCTCCATCCGATTGTCCTGACTTCACAAGTGTTATTTTTAGCAGGGCCTCCGTGAGTACCTAGTTACCTACCTACCAAGTACCAACCGCTGAAGATTGTGAGTACATCACAACCATTTTATGAGTAAGCAGCATAAAAGCATTAAGAACAAGAATAGCAGAGTTCACACCCTTTTTTCACAAAGGTGTGTTAGTCCTTGTATATATAAGCCAATGGTACGAAAAACTTCTATAAAGCCTTCATTCACAATGCGCGCATCTTCTCGGAATTTTCCCATCAGGAGTCAATTAACTTTTTTTAGGGGTCAATTAGTTCTTAATGCTTGCCATTCCAGTATTCTAGAGTTAATCTGCCAAAAGGAAAAAAGATCAACAAAAGCATGCTTTAGTCATGGCATATTATTGGGTTGGCAGGGTCATACCGGTCTCCTCTTGGCATGGATCCCACTCAAATCCAGTCGGTGGGTACCTGATAATTTAGCGCATTTCTTAGAAATTGCCATCGACCGCGTCTTTTGCATTATAGTTTCATCGTACCATATATCGCTGAAAAGCCCAAAATATCAGAAGGAGAACGCGCGATACATTTCAACGTACACCCCCGAGATCGTTCATGCCGGCTTACATGTCGGTCTTATGAACCGTGAGGCTCGAGCTACAGTTAACAATGACCCGTTGCTAGTGCATCTACCTCTCCTAATCTGGCATGGATCTTGGACCACCAACGCAGTTTTTGACTACACACTTGATGGATCCACGCAGCTGCTGAACCCTGACGTCTGATCTTCTATTGATGCAGTGGCTATTTGCTCCGACGGTTATATATTACCTGCTAGCTTGACCAAAGTAAGGTCCAGGTAATATTACGAAAATACATTGATCAAATCGATCACTTGCTTTCCCTTCCAGAAATAAAATGTTGAAATAACTCAAAGTTTTCTCTCACACCTTAGTAAATGGTAAAACACCCTCCTATATAAAAAAGGTCCAAATACCACCCAACTAACAAGTGAGACTAAATTTTAGTCCCACCCCTTGCCATGCTTGACTGGGTCATAGGAGAATTTCATAATTTTAGTTATAAGATATGGCCTAAAGCCCCATTAGCAAATTCCAACATAATATATGTTGATGTTACAAGATGATGATATATATGCATGGTGAGCTTTCGTGTCTGTTGGATGCTAAATCTATGGATGGCATCGTCTTTCAAAATAAAATAAGAAGATCTGTCAAAAAGATGGATGGATAGATGGTGACATTGGATGTCCCCGTGTACCAAACGGATATTTGAACGCGGCAAAAAATCTCGACTGGGTTTCTTTGTCTGCAGTTAAGATCTGTAGAACATGCGTGAAAGCTCAGTCTGATCAACTACAGTTCGGATATATGGCTCGTGTGTTGAAAGCTAGTACGAGATTTATTACCAGCAGATAGAGATAAAATATCTCGTACGGAAAGCAGATCAACTTTCTAACTATACCGTTTGCTTGACAATGTGAAATTTGAGTTCCGGCCCAAGGAAAGGTGTGCAAGAAAAGTAAATTAATAAGCTGTGCCAGCAAGTGTGAAGATTAACCTTCGTAGGTTAATCAATACTATGTACTAACCGAGGGGAGCAAACGCAACGGGTAAACATCTACCAAAAACCGCATTTGCGGTAAGAGAAAACCTGCCAATGCGCGCAGATGCATCCTCCCCGACCAGCTGCCATTTTCATTCACCTACCGGATTGGATCAACCTGTAGGATGCACTCTGGTCTTGTAAAGTACTCCCTCCGTCTGGAAAAGGATGTCTTTGATTTGTCCAAATACGGATGTATGTAGACATATTTTAGTGTGCACATACATCTAAATTTGGACAAATGAAAGACACCTATTTCCATACGGAGGGAGTACCAAAGACGTGCCAACAAAATATGAGTAAATAAGTCATGTTCCAAAACTGCACTGGCAAAGTGGGAATTAAGGGGAAAGCGGTGGTGACGTTGCATGTCCTCCTTTTGATGCTATTTCTTCAGATGAAAGTAGCAGAACATAGATTCCGATTAACGAAACCAATGATTACAGCAGTCTCACGAATAAAACAGTAGCAGAATAGGCGTGGCAATAATATCTATTGATCAACTATCTACATATATCCAGCCCATTATTGGAAATATCATGACATGTTGGTAAAAATCTTATGTGACACAATAATTAATGTAGAAGAGACGACAATGGTATCATACTATGTTAGGATATCACGTAAAAGTAGATATTTTAATAAAATAGATCTTGTACACATATTTATATTGTGATTCTATAAACAAATAATAAGATGTAACTACGATAATAATATATGATACTGTGCATTATAGGGTAGTATCATATGCATGGTATCAATATATGATACTCCTCACTATGATCAGCCTTATTAGACACGAGTTTGGATGACACTTTACGTTCATGAATGTATATTCGTGGGTGGGTATCGGTTAAGTCAAGGGCTGAATATGGGTATAAATCTGCTTCAAAGATCCGTGTGACGTGTGGCATCCACATGGAAGCGACCCAGACAATTCTCAACCCACCTCGCACTTTAGTCCCCAAAGCTGCATCGAAAAAGTGTGAATTAAGTGAAATGGTCATGTTGCATGCCCTCCTTTGATGTTCTTTCAATAAAAGCACTAAATCATAGATTGAATTATTAAATCATAAAATAGTTTTTGGCAGCGATAGAGGGAGGGAAGTATCTTATTGAATGCATAGTCAGGTGCAAATAATTGAAGACACCACTTCATTTCTTCTCGTTGTCACAAAGTGGCGAACATTTGCTGAGCTCATCCTTGTACCCTAGCCGACAAACATTTAAACAGCTCGCTTTTCATTATTCTTATTTTTACAAGGAATGATGGAGAATATTGATCCCACCGATTGTTACTGAAATCATGACACCGAGGCATACAACCATTAAGAAGCATTGCTAGCGGAATTTTCTTTGAACACTAGAGATGAGGCATAGCTATTCTTCATCAAACCAGCCAAACCTGGGTATCTGGTTGCCGCTTGTGTCAATGCTCTCCATTCGCCCTTTGCAAGGAGGAAGCCTCAAAGGAGAGAGAACCATGACAAGAGAACGAGAAGATTCAGTGTAAGAGCAAATCGAAGTTCTCACCAACCCTGCTTCATATATACTATAGCAAGTGAATTAATCTTGCTAACACATCGAACAAGATGACAAACTCTCCAATAGACACAACCCTTCCACATTAATCCCATCAAATTGAACTGTATGGTAGCTGCCCTTATTGGAGTTCTCAACTCACCCTCCAGAGGGTGGAAGCCTTGGAGGAAGAAGATCCACCACAAGAGAACGAGAACATCAATGCCTCATCAACCCAGAATTGGAGGAGAAGGTCAACCGGAGAAGATAAAGATGAAGAAATGCATCCTATTAATATAACATCATGCTAGTGCACAACATTTGCAAACAACGGAGGAGGCACTCGAGGACATAGAGTTGCGGGGAAAGGGCACCAAGATCTATCGCAGAGGAGCCCTGTACTAGTAGGAAAACCCTTAGAGTAGTCCTAGTATCAGTGACGATCTTTTTTTTCTCGCGCCAGTATAGCCCTACCAGTGGCGCGTGCTATGTGTGTATGCCCAGGAGTCCACCCGGCCAGAACATACTAGTGGCGCCTCCCATATGTTGCCCGCCATTGGTAGTTTAGCACAGGTGGTGTGCAGATCCCACGTGCCACCAGTATTAACTGATCAGTAGCGTATGTTCTATTCGGGGCGCCACAAAAAAGTTGTGCCGGGCCACCACACCTTTCCGCCATGGCATAGTTTACTCGGGTCAAATTTGAGCATGCTACTAAATCAACGCATCTTTAATAAAGCTGACTCGGGCCAGGGAGAGGGGGAAGAGACCGAGGAGATGCCCTTCCACTTACCACGCCACGTCAAGTCAAAGATCAGGCGCACACTGGCGTTAGTGCCATAAAATCCCCTCTCACCGGAGGAGGCACTCGAGGACAACATATGACAATTCCGTGGTGGATGTGCTCTCCGACGGCGAGGGCCTCATGTTCCTCGCGGGAGGCTGGAGCAAGTTCACCCGTATGCACAAGCTATGTACGGTCAGGGTACTTCATCCTTTTCAAGTTTAAAGAGGAAGGCGTTCTCTTTGTCAAGATGTTTGACAACCCCCCTGTGCCGCAAGTTCTGTTGCGAGGAAAGTGACGAGGAGGTCGAGCAAGCGGCACCGGAGTCCTAGATCTAGCTAGTAGGATTTATACTTGTCATAGGGCCTCTTTTGTAGGCCAGTTTATGTATTTTCATTTGCAACTTGAATCCCTTTTGTCTGTAATGGTTGAATGAATGAAATTTCAAGTTCAGGATTATTAAATTTGACTAAATTTCGATCAAAAATATTAAATTCGACTAAATTCGAGTTCCCTGGTGGCAAGCAGCCAAGTTTAGAACCAGTTGGCGACAAACCAAAGCACTACAAGACTGATACTTCGCATGAACCATATACAACAGCGCTCTAGCTAGCGCACTGTGAAGCTAAAGCCTTACCTCACCGTGACCTTAATTGGGATGTCGAGACATGGATGGAGACCAGAGCCATATGACCTCTCACCTGAATCACTCCTTTTGTGTAGTGCTTCCAGAATCGATTGGCCTAGCTAGTGTTGCAATCAAATAAATTAGTTGTCCTAGTGTACATGCACTTACTACTCGTGGGTCAATCTCCAAACCTTAAACTTGCAGCATAAATGACGCCCATCCTAGTGTACATTTTCCAAGCAAAGTCATGTAACAATTTCGACTAACCACTAAATATTCATAGAACTATATGAAACATCATGGGATTGTGTCGGGTTTTGATGGATTATCGGACACATTCAGCAAACATGTATGTTGAACATTGTAGAAACCCCTATCATTATCTATCTATGAACATAATGTATCCCATAATGTTGCTTGCATTGCACACAATGTATATCAAATGGGTATACTACTTTGCCCCTTTTTTTGCCGTATTCAAAGGGAAAATGCCGCCACCCTCCCTAGAGCGTGTCGGCTCGCCCGTCTCGTCTGACATATTCCTATCTAGTTCCTATCGTGTCGCCCAACTCTTCCTGCCGCCCCCGCCTGTTCCACCGCAGTCTCTGTTTCTATGAACTACGTGAAGTGTGCATCGTGTGCAACTTTGGGAGTTCGTGAATGATTTGACACCTCAAAGAAATAGAGTGAAAAATGGCTACGGCATAGCGACACATACATGTATTCTTAATTACCTGATGCATGCTCGTAGTTGTACGGATACCTGTATTTTTTATTTGTAGTAGATTAATTCCTAAGAGGTTGTTAGGTATGTACTCCATCTGTTCCTAAATATAAGATGTTTCAGCTATTGCACATATTGATTAGATGTCGAATAAAATGAGTGAACAAATACACTAAAACATGTCTAGATATATTGAATCTGGAAAAAAACTAAAACATCTTACATTTAGAAATGGATGGAGTATTATTTTCCTAACTCATGAAATTCGTTTATGATTTTATGCCCAACATGTTTGACTGTCATGAAATTGGACTTCTGGAATTACAACAAATGCACAATGTATGTCATGTCAATTCCTATCTCTAACTCTATCATTTAATTTGCCAGATCATCATTTGATTTCTACCAGATGAAATCAAATGATGGGTGTCAAACGAGTTCTAAGACTTTTGTACGAGCGGATAAATGCCTTCTATTGACAATAAACAATATTTACTAGATTTAATTATGTATGCTACAAAATCCTTAGAAGGTACTCCCTCCGTTTTTTAATATAATACTCCCTCCGTCCCAAAATAAGTGTCACAAAGTTGTTCAAAAGTGAATGTATCTATACTTGTTTCATGTCTAGATACATCCACTTTTTGACAAATCTAAGACAGTTATTTTGGGACGGAGGGAGTATGTTTTAGCTTTTGTTCACATACACATGCATACAAATGTATGTAGACACATTTTTATGTGCATGTTTACTCATTTTAGTGTGCATATAGACAACATGTGTACCACCTAAAACATTTTATATTAAAAAACGGAGGAAGTATGTGTTTATTACATGTAAATCAGCAAAAAATACGTGTTCTCGTGACTCGGAACAACACCTTAAGAGGCCCTAAGTCAACATCCATGACCACGCATATAACTAGTGATCATCTCCCTCCAAGCTCCAACCCCTCGCCTGAAAACCAGTATATATAACCACCTCAAAATCCAAGAGTATACCACAGCGGTACACACATTCCATCCCTCTCCCAGACCCCCAACCTCATAATTAAGCACCCAAAACCCAGACAAAAATGTCGCCCCTCTCAAAGCCAAGATCAGCCGCAAGGGCTCTCCAACACATCATATTTCTATTCCTCCTCCTTCCATGTCTCCCTCAGCCTCTCCCCTCCCCTTCCCCATCCCCGACGCCAGCGCCGCCGTCCCTGCCGCTGTCGCCGTTCAACGAACGCCTGGACGCGGCGTACATCGCGTTTCAGGCGTGGAAGCACGTCATCACCGAGGACCCCAAGAACCTGACCGCTGACTGGTGCGGCCCCTTCGTGTGCAACTACACCGGCGTGTTCTGTGCCGCGGCACCTGACGACCCCTGCATCCTCACCGTCGCCGGTGTCGACCTCAACCACGGACGCATCGCCGGCGTCCTCACCGACCACCTCGGCCTCCTCGCCGACATCGCGGTCCTCCACCTCAACTCCAACCGGTTTCACGGCACGTTGCCTGCGTCCATGCAGCATATGCGCCTCCTCTACGAGCTCGACGTCAGCAACAACCTCCTCTCCGGCGCCTTCCCGTCGTTCCTCACCTCACTGCCGTCGCTCAAATACCTCGACCTCCGGTTCAACGACTTCGACGGCCAGCTCCCGGACGCCGTGTTCGGCCGGCAGCTCAGCCTCGACGCGCTGTTCGCCAACGACAACCGCTTCAACCTGTCGCTGTCGAGCGGCGGTCTCACAAACTCCACGGCGTCCGTCATCGTGCTCGCTAACACCGCGATCGCTGGCTGCCTCCCGCCGAGCATCGGCGACATGGCCGACACGCTCGTCGAGCTCATCCTTCTCAACACCAGCATCAGTTCCTGCATTCCGCCGGAGATCGGCAAGCTCAAGAAGCTCAAGGTGCTCGACCTCAGCCACAACGACTTCGCCGGGGAGCTGCCGGACACCATCGGCGACATGGAGAGTCTCGAGGTGATCAACGTGGGGTACAACCTGCTGTCAGGGGAGGTGCCGGAGTCCATCTGCTTGCTGCCGAATCTGAAGAACCTCACCGTCGTCGGCAACTACTTCTGCGAGGAGCCGGTGTCCTGCCTCCACATCCCTCGGCGCGACGACCGGATGAACTGCATCCCCGACTGGCCACACCAGCGATCGCACGAGCAGTGCATCGCCTTCGAGCACCGCCCGCCGGTGCACTGCGGCGCCGACGGGTGCATTCTTCCGCCGCCGTGAAAGCTTTAATTTCTGCGTGCGTGCGTGCGTGGATACTGTGCGTACTGACGTATATATGACAACGGCGCGTAGTTGGTACACGACAATTTTAAGCTTCACTAGCTAAATGCCCGTGCGTTGCTACGGGTGAGGTGACACAAATAAATGAGTTGCTATGTTTCCTAATTAGTTCACATTTCTTACATTTATATGCATATAGCTCCTTAACATTTTGCCTCTTCCGTTTTTTTGGATCGATTGGTGGTAGGACACAAACCATACTCCCTTGTCTATAACTTTCAAGTTGAACAATTGACATATTTGTAAGCTTCTATCTGAAGTTTGAAGCAAACTTAGGTAGGAGTAGTATGCACCATAGGTGCTGAATAGTATGCACTTCTCCAAACTTAGTTGCTAATACACTCATGAGTACATAATGCAACCAAACCTATTGTAATATCATCAGCCCAGTCGGTTGATAAAAATGAACCTGCTGCAACCCCAAAAGGAACAGGTTTGGCATTGCAAGAGGAGCTTGTCCTGCTCGCCTGCGGCCATGCCTTGCTCCTAGCCGAAGGAACATCGCCATCCTTGTTGTTCTACCACAGCTTGAAACCGCTGCACAACTGATCATTTCGTTCATGCGCACCTTGTGAATAACTTATTAGATTTATTAAGAAATGTATACACAAAAAAATAAGAGGGACAACAGATAATCAACAGTTAAAGAGTTTTCATGTACAAGGCTACAAGTCAAAATGGACTGCTTCCTGAAAAGTATTCACGATTACATTCATGCCTACATCAATTATTAGTTGTAGCACCGAAGCAGAGATAATTTATACAGACATCAGTTAAAACAATAGCAGTGCATAAGTAACAAAATATTCAGCAGGTTCATGGCTCGCTAGTCACAAGTTCAACAAAACTTTGCTTGAGAAAATCAGTACAGGTTAGTATGAGTACAATGGCAAATACATTTTGCTACAGAGCAAGTGCAATCCGTGTGTACTGTGTGCTTTACTACCCAACGTCCGAGCGTGAAAAATAAGAAGGAACAGACTATTATGCTTCCTGTAATAAAATGGTACTGGAAAGTAACAGGATAGTGTCTCGCCTGCTATGTTTTATACTAATGTCTCCTATAGTTACTATTGATTTCTTACCTGATCTAACAAATATTCCTCTTCATTAAACACATTTCTCTGAAAAATAACCTTGAAGTTCCATTGGATTATTGTGCTCTTGTGGAGGCACAAGAAAAACTATCTGCACCGTGGAATGGAGAAATACGGTTATATCAGTATGAACAAATTATAATAACTACTGGAGACATTAGTCACGTCAGAGTGCAACCAAATCGGCATGCATGTGTACAATGGGCTGCTTACATAACATTAATTGTTATTCTACCATCCTCTCCAGGGTGCAACATGACCATGATTTTGTCCATATGCTTCACATATATATAATGAACACAACAGTTTTGAGCACCGAGACAAGTAATGTAGGTGCTACAAAGACAACAACCTAGCAACTTTGGATAAGTAGCACACATTTCGCATCTTCTAGCCACCTATACTGTCAATATAAGTGTGGAAACAATAATAAAAGTTCAGTATATTTTGAAGCCACTACAACAATTATTAAGGATCTTTTTTAGATAAAATCTGAAGGTTCAGAAATTAGAAACAATCTAAGAATTATTAACGCATGAATTATTCCTGTAAAACCCATCCCCAATCTACACTGAAACAACACACATTGGGAGACAAAATATAAACTCCAAACAGAGAAGAAACCACGACAAAGCCTAGTATTTCTGAGAACAATGATGCGGTATTTGCTGCCAATTTAACAAACAATAATGGACAATGCCATTGCATTTTCAACATTAAGTAATTATATCCTGAAGCATTGGCAAATCGCAAATCTGATTCAATCATGATATTTACCTTTCCGTGATACCATGCAACCTTGCCTTCATGACTATGATGATGCAACTGCAAGTATGTGACAAAATCCAGCCACATAACAAATATCTGCACAGGGATAAACCAAAATTAACCACATGGGTTCTCCACTGCAGTGTAGTTCCTCAATGAATTATCCAAATTATCAGTTTGCCGAAATTGCAGATGATCAAAGATATGAAGCTCTTACAACATAAGGGGTAACATATAGCTTTAACATCTTTAGAGGCCACATCGCAAAGGTCAGACCAGCGAGAACATTGATCATTGCCAGCAAAGATGTGGTTGATGTTAGCACATCCTTCTTCTCATTTTTAGAACATATTTTGAGGCCACATCGCAAAGTGTGAGCCTGTCTTCCCCGCGGTCCTGACAAACTGCACATAACAAAAATTCAGTAACATGTTGAACCACCGATTCACTCATCCTAGTAAAATCAAACAGCACTCGCAAACATGGGAAATGGCAATCAAAACCGCAAGTTCTTCATCATATTATCCAGGCTATTGTACACATCCTCTGAGGTAGCTGCAAATCCAAGGATTCAGAAGTCACAGTTCACATATGCGTGAGCGTGAATGAACCGAAAAGGAAAAGACATACCGGGTGCCAGGACTCGTCCTTGTCCACATGGCCGTGGTTCTGGTGGTGCGTCTTGTGGCCGAATAATCCTCCTACAATTACAAACAACACGCCAGCTATCTTAGAATCAACAACAATTCAACACTAAAAAGAAAAAACATCCAAAATGCGCTCATCGATCTGCTGCCAAGGACTCGAGGGAGGCCATGGATACGAGGCATCGCGTCGGTCGCTGGACTTGAGGTAGGCCACAGAAAGAGCTCGGGGAGGAAGCTTGCAGCAGAAGCTCCGGGCGGTCAGATCAAGAATATCGGATCTACGGGCGGCAGTAGGGATCGTATCTATGGTACGGGAGGGCGCGATTTGAACGTATCCATCAGCGAGCCGATCTGGTCTTCGTAGACAGTGGTGGCGAGGTTAGCGGGAGCAGAAGCGGCAAGTAACCCGAAGAGGACGAGGATGGCGACGCGGGCAAGACGGCGACATACGTGTGGGCGTAGCGCAAGCAGCGGCGGCGTCGCATGCATTATGTGGGAGAGGGAGGGGATTGAGGAGAAGGAACGATCATCTCGGGGAGCAAACACGACGGCGCGATTATGGCGAAGGCGGAGACGGTGCCTTCGGGTAGAAGTTGTTCTTGGCGTCCACCTCCGTGGTCTCGTCCGATATAACAGGAAGAAGGTCAGGGGCGGCGAGGCATCGACGTCCTGTGGAAAGAACTCGAAGTTGAACTGCCGCCGGCCTCCGAGGATGAGCACGCGCCCGTCTGCAAGGATGATGTCAGTGGCGTACAACCGTCGGGCGGCCAGAAGTCCCGAAGTTTGACCCAGCCAGACGTCGGCCAGAAGAGGTGCGCGCGATGCGGTCGCTGTTGTAGAAGCCGCTGGTCGATCGCATGGGAACCTTCCAAGGACGCTGGGACACGTTAATGAGTGCTCATTGATCGCCGCTGATCGATAACTGACGGCGAAAATTAGGGGAAGAAATCAAGGGAAAAAATCCGGTGCGGGAGGTACGACGGGATGTTGGACGAAGAGACGAGCGAGAGGTTGGACGAAAATCTTGACGTACGAGAGGAACGAAATTCTTCTTTTAGATAGGAGAGATTGTGGATGGTCTAGTAGCAGTAGTCATTGTCATCGAATTAGCTGAAACACAAGTTTGTTTGCAGGTGTGTTTGGTGGGAAAAAGGCCAGAGGGAATATCTAATTGCAACTTTGCAAGTGTGCTAGCTGCGTCGTAGGCTTTTGGTTTGGTCTTTATCTTAGCCTTCTAATACCCACAGAAATGCCACATCTTGTTTAGCTCAAAACATGTGTGACATATATGGCTGAAATAAAGATTTAATTTAAAAAATAAAGTATCTTTACGAGTTACCACTGCTCTGCACTGCACCTTCCTCTCTTTTCTTTTCGTTGGTCGCTGTATTAAGTGGCAAGGGCTACTTCTAGTGTACGAATTAATAGTCATTTCATCAACAATACCGCTCGATCGTATGTATTGTTTTAGTACTAGATGTTTTCCCCTGATTTCTATTATCAGAAACCAAGAGTTTACTGTAGCACCTACCAAGCCAAAAGTTACCGGTCGTATAATAGTAACAAAGAATGCACCACACGCACATGAAGACGCGAACCTTTTACTCTTGCAGAGGTTTATGTGTTACATTTTGTGTGTTTCAACTTTGTGCATGAGCAAGGGTCAAACTCTCGTGCGGTTTTATCAGCTTGATGCGACAATATGATCAACAAAAGTTCCTAATTAAAAAAACACGCATGGACAGAGAGGATTATTAACACATAAACTGATCATGCTTGTTTCTTTAAGTTAAAATGTTAACACGTACCTTAAACTCTGGCAATCCCCACCGTATCAAAATGTACTTTAAGTAATGCACAAACTACCACACATGCCTCTCTTATATTTGGACATGGGATTATCATGTCCCTATAAAAAAAATATCACTTTTGATGCTTATGGCTCAGCTACAAAAAGAGGAAAAGTGAAGGGATCAAAAAAGCATGTCCATTAGTTGAAAAGAGCAACTAGCCGCAAACAAAAATACGACAACACATACTTTCACATTGAGAATATCCTAACCGCGATTCCGAATATAAAATGATAGAATATATATATTATTTGTTGAGAATATCCTAACTATAATAGTTATCCAATTGAGAATATCCTTATGTATTGTGGAATTACAGTTAATTAGGACATATATTGTTATTAATATATACCTTTCTTTAGCCTTCGCTTAGCATGGCTTTGAAAAATATTACTAAGCTACTTCTCAACAGATACACAGAGAAATTATTAAATTCATTCATGAGCATCATTATGGTTTATTAAAACTAGAACCATCCAAGATTTTGTATAGCTTTGGCATGAATATATTCGCATTTTCCATAAATCCAAAAAATAAATATTCATCATTAAGCGTGATTTTGAAAAGCATTTGATTTAGTTGAATACAATGCTATCATCAGCATGATAAAACACATGTTCTTTGGAGAAACATAGATCACATGGATCGGCAACATCCTATAAACATATGTGATTCTCAATGGACTGCCAGGAAAAACATTGTATGCACTTATGTTTGGTCAATTTGGTTATTTCCTAATGATGTTATCTTTGCCAAGTATACCTTTTCTAATATCTTGAAGGTTAATTATATACTGATCTCTTGGGTTGTTGCGATCACCATCTGTGCTGCAGCGCTAGGAGCACCAGGAGCTTATGGTGGGAGCGAGCAACAAGTTGGAACAAGTTATTATCGGGGGCTTTGTATCCTAACATGGATATTATTTCAGCAGTAGTCTTGCTATATTCTCTTTCTCTTATTATGAATCCCATGTGATTTTTTTTCATGCCACTCTTGGTGAATGGTGATACTTATCAAGAACTTGATTGTGAAGATGATCACCTATGGTTTTCTACCCTAACATGAAGTTGAAGGTGTTGTGATTAATCTAAAAACTGTTGTGATTGACTACATGTCTCGTATCAGATCCCACTACATATAATCAGTGCGTAGGGTAGTCCATAATTAATTAATTCCATTAAAAACGGATGATTCTTGTGTAGTCACGACAGTCAGAGGTGTATCCTTTGACTAATATATCGTGTATATGTTTGCACACATGTGTGGTTGCCTTCATTTGACTAGCAGATCCAAGGACAAAATTTCAGCAGAAATTTGTCCCAAAATCTTTCTTCCCTTTTCCTTTGTGCCCCACATCCCAGTACCATAATGCAAAGTACACTACCTATAAGGCGCACAACATGATGGTGACAAAAAAGGCTATGCAATGATGACCACTGCAATTTCAACTTTATGTACTGTTATTAGGAAGCTTCATCTATATATAGTCTAGCTACGCAAGTACTTCCCTTGGAAGTGAGTGACACAAGCGTCAACCGAGTAGCCATTCGAGTATAATGGAAAATGACTGGTTTGAAAAGGCGATGGAGTTAGAGACAAGGCAACTAAAAAGCTTTGTAGTGCTTTTGCCAGTAATATATCTGAGATAACTTGTCCATAGATGTTCTTGCTCCCTGATGAATCATATGCATGTGATGTGTCTTTGTGTTCTCCCCATGTTATTTTCTCATAACAATTTTTTGTTTACTTTCATGTAAAAGAAGGAAAGATTGGTGGAACTGATGATATGTTTGGGCAAAAATATAGGTGTGCAAAGTTATGAAAAATGTGTCTTGCTAAGTTTGTGAATTCAAACTTTGTCAAGTATTTGTGCATGCAGTTAGCTAGGGTCATGGGTCCCATCGATCTTGAGAAGTTAATTCGTTTTGTGGGGGTAGGGTGGTTGGACGTAGAAAAGGTGTCTGGTTCAGTGGGCAGTCTCTTTCTTGAGCATGTAAGTTGGATATATCTGCCCCCTTTTTAGACAATATACATGCTTAATTAAAGTATTCAAGGGCGTGCACAATAAAATAAGGTGGCGAACTACATCACTAAAGTCAATGTTTTGGTGAACGATCGTTACCCTTAGGTCGATCGGTTTCGTGTTATATTAGCAGGGAAGAGCCCCTGCGTGGCTTACAAAGGATTACCGATCAGTACGATCGGTTTGATTCTGATAAGCCTGTACATGTACAGGGTGTTCAGCGGCTCCTATACATCATCTAACAATTAAATCATCTAATGACTCCCTACCTAGTATCCAAATAGGCTATTACGCTCCTACATGTCATGTTTTCCCTCCTCATATGCTATTTGCTCGCCAAGTGTTAGTTTTCACGGGGACCCTATGGGGTGTCTGGATGTGCGACAATTGTCAGAGCGAGAGACTTTTGGTGAGATTTCTCCTTCCGAGATAATGTTGTACGTCCATGTATTTCGAAATTTGTTTTCTCAAAACGAAATATCTTTTGAACCGTCTGTCCGAACTACGAGCGTTTTCGATCCTTGCGTCGAAATTTTGAAAACTAGAACCTGGTAGGTTTCGAGAAACTTTTTTTTGTACTTCCTAAACTAGTACGGGTGTATTTTGGGTTATAGTGTTATTGTACTCTGGATTTCATTGAGTTGTACAAAGCTAGCAGAATGGTTCTGAACTATGTATTTGTGGTGAACCATATTAGAGAGTGAAAGGACAAGGATGTCGCCTAGAGGGGGGGGGGGGGGGGGGGGGGTGAATAGGCGATTTAAAACTTTTCCGGTTTAGGCTTGAAAATTGCGGAATAAAACTAGGTGTTTAAATTAACAAGCCAACAAACTAAATAAACTAGGTCACCTATGTGCACCAACGACTTAGGCTAAGCAAGACAAGCAACAAGGTGATAGCAAGATATAGTACTTCAAGCACGAAGGCTATCACAATGTAAAGTGCATAAGTAAAGAGCTCGGGTATAGAAATAACCGAGGCACGCGGAGACGACGATGTATTCCCGAGTTCCTCCTTTTTAGGGGAGTACGTCTCGTTGGAGGGGTGTGAGTTTCAAACTCAAGATGCCACAAATGGCCTCACCCTATTCTCCGATGAACCTTGCCAATAGCTCGGTTCACCTTCCACTATTGATTTCCTTTTGGGCGGAAATCGAGTCCCTTACAACAAACTTGAGGCACAACCCACAAAAGGATCGGGAGCTCCCAAGCGGCCACAAAAGGCCTTGCACCGCCACAAAAGGCGCCACTCACCACAAAAGGCGTCTAGGGTCCAATGAGCCAAGAGTAACAAGCTCACGAACTTTTACTTCCACGAATCTTCGTGGAGAGAGCTAACCGATGCACAAAAGCAATGGCAAGAGCACACGGAGTGCTCAAGTCCTTCACTCTCAAATTCCAACAAAGCAACAAATGCTTATGGGGGAATAAGAGAGGAAGAACAAAGGAGGAGAAACACCAAGAACTCCAAGATCAAGATCTACTAGGTTCCCCTCACTTAGAGGAGGAATGGATTGGTGGAATTGTAGATCTAGATCTCCTCTCTCAAATCTCTCAAAGATATGCAAGAATCATGGGAGGAAATGGGAGAGAGGGAAGCTTTCCAAGGTCAACAATGGAGGAGAGAGAGGGGGAAAAACGTGCTTGGGAAAGCTAGTTGGCTGAAGGTAGGTGGAGGGGTATTTATACCCCTCCCAGAAAAAGAGCCGTTGCAGCCAACTTAGACCGGAGACTCCGGACCACGGAGGCCGGAGACTCCGGCCAGTGCGGAGACTCTGGACCAAAAGTGCGGAGACTCCGGACCGGGGAGAGCAGGGAAAAATCGTTTGCAGAAAACTAACACCGGAGACTCCGGACACAAAGGCCGGAGACTCCGGTCTGGGCGGAGACTCCGGGGAGACTCCGGACCAACTCCGGATTCAAAACAGCGGCTGCCGCCGCGAAGCTCTTCAACGCAGAAAAACCAGATGGGCCGGAAACTCCGGACCTTGAGGGCGGAAACTCCGGCCCTGCCGGAAACTCCGGGGAAACTCCGGACCTACTCCGGCCTCGATACCGCAAGCGCCGTGCGCGAGGCACTTAGCCTCAAAGCCAGGGGCCGGAGACTCCGGACCGAAAACCACGGAGACTCCGGACAGAAAAACCAGCAGAGCAGCAAATCCTGAAATGCAATAACTTTCTCGTCCGAACTCCAAATCAGGTGAATCCAATTGCGTTGGAAAGGTAACGACAAGAGCAAGCCTACAAAAAGAGGGAAATATTAAGGGTCACAAATATAGAGGGGATACCACACATGGGAAGGTGTGGACCCTATCTTGAAGTGGACCGATAATATTTCCAAAGCCGAGAATGGAAACAAGTTTTCATCCGGACTCCGTTTTCAATGATCTTGGGCTTGTTCCGAAGATAATCACAAGCACTACAAGATCATGCATATACACATCATAGTCCATCATGTGAGGAGGAGACCACAAGGAGAGAGTTTGACCTCTCTAGACACGACGAACGGTAAAACCTCCAACATCAAAAACACACAAGATATTCACTTGAAACCCGTTTTTGATGAACTAGAGCTTGGTATGGAGATGAACACAAGCTCTAAATTCTCACATGGATAAAAGCCAAATAAGAACCAAGAAAGATGATATGCCAAGAATGCAAAGGTTTGAGCTCTCCACAAAGATGCGATCAAGTTACTCACTTGAGAGCCCCTCTTGATAGTACGCCGTCTATCCTATAACCCGGTCTCCCACTAACAACATGAGACCGGTAAAATAGAAAACTATCAAGATCATACCTTTGCCTTGCGCATTCCACTTGAGCTAGATGATGACGATCTTGATCTCTTCAAGTGGACCACCTTTCTTGATTGCGCTTGCTAGCACATGCTTGATGAAGACATCTCCAAATGCTCCCCCATACTCCATTATGGGAGAGCCTCGCTAAGCTCCGTCTTCATGAATCCACTTGCGCTTCATATACTTCTTGTCTTGATATGATGATGGCTTGGAGATAAACATGAATCTTCACTCAATCTTCTTTTCCAAGCCACTCTTGCAATAAGCTCATCTCTACACATGACCATTCTTCATATATAAATCCTTGGATAGAACCTTGGTCATCATATACTCTTCTAGAGTCCAACACATGAACTCCAAACTTCTTCATGGACTCGATCTATAAAGATATCTCAATGCAAACATTAGTCCATAGAGATTGTCATTAATTACCAAAACCATACATGGGGCAACACATGCTCTTTCAGAGAGTATTTTAGATTATAGCAAAAGTAGAAAGGGTTGTCTATTATTGGGTTGTCTGGATTAAGAGTGTTTCCAGTCAGTCATTTTCTATCACTAGATCTGCATTTAACAGTATATAGATTTTTTTTTCTATTTTCTTCCCTTTTAACTCTGTCACTGCCTTTATCGCCCGACCAGCCGCGACTATCTTTCCTTGATCTCCGTTACTCGCCTCAATGCTAACCACAAAGGTAATTCTGTTTGATCCCTCCAGTTGACTCGCGTCCGACACTAGCCCAATAGATGTCACTTTCTCAACACACAATACTATATAGCCTCTACCGGTCCATGTCATGCATTTCTTTTCGACGCTAAACAGGAGGATATGCCACCTATATTATCCCTCTAAGCTAGTAAGGGTTCTCCTCCGGCAACGGTGAACACCCCAAGCCACGTACCCTAAGCTCGGATATATATCTGAGCCCTAACCACTATGTTTTGATTCCACCTAGTCACCACCTCTAGCTCCTATGCTGCCAAAGTAGAATAGATGGAGAGGAGAACAGACGACATCTATAGTCGTTAGATGAATATCTTTTTGTTACGCTCGAAACGCGTCACACGGATACGTCCTTGTGTAACCGCGGCGTCGAGGGAGATACTCCGCAACTCGCCCCGCGGGAGGCCTGCTTCCAGCGCGATACACAAGACATCAAGCAAGCGTTTTTTTAGACCAGACGCCCCAACCCCTCGGGAATCCCCGTCGGAGGAAGCTAGCGACAATTGGTTAAACCAGGCCAGACTTGGCCGCTCCGAGGTTCGGTTGTCGATATTCAATGAATTCAGAAGAAGTCGCCGAATAACGGAAGCATGAACAAGGGTTTGAGGAAAAAAAGTAGGGTTGTATTGATAGGTTGTCGATCGTTTGCTTAATTTCAATCGGCCATTACCTCTCACATGCATATATATGAGGCGGCCGGATTTCCCGTACAAACAAATGATTTCTACAAGGATTACAATTCGCGGTCTAAGTCGATTTCCATCTAAACTAGACAAGTTTTGGTCGGTTTCGTACTGAATCCGGACTGAAGTGCCCTTTTCTGGCTCCTTTATAGGAAGTCGCCTTTTGTCCTTCCGCGTTGATCTCGAACTTGCCTTCCTTCACGCTTGAATCGACTTGACTTCCAAGTCCTTTGGTGTCTCGCGAGTCCCAAATCAGGCTTGCTGCCAAGTCCTTCTTGATCCGCCATTTCCCAGATTTGCTGCCAAGTCCTTCTTGATCCGCCATTTCCCAGATTTCTGGGTAGTCAATTTTGCCTACTCCTTTATTGCCGACTCCTTTGTTGCCGAGTCCTTTATTCCCGACTTCTAGTTTTGCCGTGTTCTCTGACCAGATTTGCAGCATAATGTCTTGCTTCTTGTTGTGGCCATAGAATGTACAGGGGGTGTTCAGCGGCTCCTATCACTACAGAAATCCCGGTATATTGCAACAAAATTTATTGCTACAATTATCTTTCGTTGCAATAAAATGCGATATTACCACAAAATTTCATTTCATGGTAATAGGAGCAACATATTGCCACAATTTCGTTTCATCGCGGTAAGTATTCCTTTTGTTGCAATAAAGCCACATATTGCCACAAGTTGTATCAGTGTTGTAATATGGTAGTGATATTGCGACAATTGCGTTGCGTTGCGAAAATTAGGTATTTTGTTGCAATAGAGGACTAGATATTGCAACGAACTAAATCTGTGTGGTAATATTCGAACATATATTGCAGCAATTCTGTCATGTGGCGATAGTCATAGATATTGTTGCAAAAAACGGCTTCGTATTGCAACAAAATCTGTATTGGTTGTAATATGGCGACTTTTTGCTCACATTCATTATGTTGGAATAACTATTACATATTGCGACAAATTGTCCATCCATGGTAATATGTAGAACATATTGCAACAATCCCCTACAAAACATCTATGTATTTTTTTATAATTATATACATATAATTTATATAATTTGGATTATAGATATTAAGTTATGAATTTTTCAAAGTTTTAAAGAGTAATCAAAGTATTTATTAATTGCACCAATTTTAATTAACCAAAACCGGAAAAAGGTGGAGCCTTCACCAATTTATATTATTCGGACTAGTTGAATGCCCGTGCGTTGCTACGGCGACACAGTTTGTACACCATAGTATTGAGTTCAGTTATGTATGTCTCTCAAAAACGAATTATAAACATCATATACCCACTTAAATGTACTCTTTTCGCTTCCAAGAATAGATGGTGTTTTCTCTTTGAGGAATAGATGATTTCTCGACTATACCCGATTTCAAATTTTGATTTAGCTATTAATTTTATATAACATGAATAAAATAATTATGAAAATATAAAAGTAAAATTTGTGTTTGAAGGATCTCAATAATCGAATAATATGATAGAGAAATTTAAATGCACATTAAGTTAGGTCTTGCACCATCCTTAATCAGCCTTTCGACCAGAATTCATCGACAATATTTACACAAAGATAGATACATGTTGCTGGTGGGAATTTATTTCCAAAGAAGACCGACAATGAGCTTCTTTAGATGAAGAGAAAACATTGTAGTTTCTAATTTCACCATTCCTGTCCAATGCCCCATTCACTGGTAAACATCTCGACACATCAAGAATTTCTCCACTGCTGCATAACCATCTGATAACTTAGATTTAGATTTAGATTTAGGTATTAGTTGAGTGTAAAGCTGAAACAACATGATGACCATGAGCATATACATGACCATCATAACTTCTTGACCAATTGCCCCTTCGCCCTTCCATTACCCCATTGGATATATCCGTAGAAATATAATAGTTAAAAAATGTAGAAGGGTTCGAAAAACATACAAAACACTACGCTTGGTGCCAATTCAAGGTAAATAAAAGGTTGTGTTAGAAAAAAAACTCCAATAATATTATACATGAACATGGTTATCGTTAATTCATGGCTACTGTAAGAATAAGTGAAAAACTATACAACTTACTTGTCTGGGTTAGAAAAGCTGGAGATGGAACATCACATATTGTCCACACTAAGGAACTATGATGGAAATACACCAAAGTATGCAGCAAAAGGATTTGGATTGACGGAGCCAGATCTCACAAAAAATCCAAAATGCCAAGCATCCAGTAATTGACCAGCGTCAGGTTCCCTGCCACAGGATCCTTCATGTATTAAGAAGTGCATTTGTTGATACCAACATAGTCGATGGAGCCTTTCAGCATCCCAGACTTGTCGATGCTGAAGGTTGCCTATTTGTGCTCTATAATCTGAGCATCGAATATGGGTAGCAACCATAGATAATGCGGTCACCGAACCTATAAGGATAAGTAACATAGTATAAATTTGCTTTGCTCTGAAGTCTGAACAAAATACAGTTGGTTTCTACACACTGTTGCAATCTGAACTTCTTAAGTATCCGAGATTCCTAATTCACCATAAGAAAGTTAACTAAATCAGAAGTCTGCATGCTCATGCTAAGAGCTTCTTGTCTTCTACCTTGTGTAAAAAATCAAATTACCTTGTGGAAGCATGTAATCTATGAACCTGTTGTAGTAATCACTCCTTCCTGGTTCACCTCCTAGGTTGTAGAATTATGTACACAGCTATGCATCACCAACTCCATTGACAGAAATTTTTTGACTGCAAATTAGCAAACTGATCCAGCTAGAGGGACCAGGCCAGATACTCAGGACATAGTCGAGCAAGATATCAAAAACCGATATGCATTGGACCCCATGTTCTACTCCGACATGGTTCCTGTTAGAGTGTTAGTTAAGCCCCCAAGTGTGAAATTATCCTGGTTACTCTGCACTTCTTCTATAGCAAGATAGCTTGCAGGCAGGACCAGCTAGTGCCGGATTGATCAGATTATTCAGATAAAACCAACAACCCTGCAACACCGAATTATGGATTATCAAATACAAATACCAGGAATTTACCAACATGATCACAATACGCTGGACAGAAAATTAACCAAATATAGGCAATCGTAAGTGCGAACAATTCGGCAACAGAGGCAAGAAGCACATGAAAACAACAGTGGGTTCGTCTATAATATTGGAGTCACTACAATACTACATGGCAATAGAACTCCAGCAAGCACACGATTTTCTTTCAGGTGTTGAAACGAGGGCTACTCACCGGCGAGCCTCTTGTTAGCAAAGAAAAGAATCTCCACGTTGGCCGCCTCGCACAGTATCTTCCTGCTTTGCATTTGCCTTGCTGTCACAACAACACTTGCTAGAATCAGAAAAGGACCGACACACCAAAACGCAGAGAAGAATGGAGGAAGGAGGCAGCAATCGAGTGAAATACGTGGTGCACTTCTTACAGATTCTTCCTGCCATCGGCGACTCCTATTCGCAACCTACCGATCTCAACTCTCTGTCGTTCCCAGCCGGACCACCTCAGGCAATCGTTGCGGAGGACCGGAGGCGGCGCCCGGCCGCCGGCGAGGAAGGCCGCGGGGCGCGGGGCTCGGCCGGCGGCGAGGAAGGCCGGGCGGCGCGGGGCCCGGCCGGCGGCGAGGAAGGCCGCGGGGCGCGGGGCTCGGCCGGCGGCGAGGAAGGCCGGGCGCGTCCGACGACGAATCCGAGGCCCTGGCCGCCTCAAATCGCCGCCCTCCCGGCGAACGTTTTTTTAGGAGGTAAACGATCTGAACCGGTATGACTTATGGATGGCAGTGGTGGGTAATATGTATCAAAACGCAGGGGTAAAACCGGAAAAGTGAAAAACGTACCAACCATCACCTCTAGCCATATTATATAGTAGAGATTATAGATATTAAATTATGAATTTTTCAAAAATTTAAGGAGTAATTAAAGTATTTATTAATTGCACCAATTTTAATTAACCAAAACCAAAAAAAGTGGAGCCTTCGACTCCGAGAGGATTCGAACTCAAGTACCTCGGTGATGCACGACAAAGTTCAGACCACTCAGCTGTGCGTGTGTTGGTGAACAATTTGGGTTCTCACGGTAGATATTGTATACCTGCTGGGTTAGGTAGCCAAAAAAGGTTGTACGCTTCATCCGGGGATTCGAACTCGCGAGCCTCCGCGATGCAGAGTAATGATCCGACGACTGGGTTGTGCGTGTATTGACGAACTCCCGTGCCTCCGTAATGGAGAGTAAGGTTCAGACCACAGGGCTGTGCGAGCGTTACTAAACATATAGGGATCTGTCTGTACATATTGAACACTTGCGAGGTTAACTGTACCTGAACAGAACTTCAGAGTTGCAGATCAACAACAGTAACTGAAGATTGAGGGAAAAAGGAGATT
The DNA here is from genome assembly GCA_947311845.1 of Poa pratensis. Classification (NCBI taxonomy): domain Eukaryota; kingdom Viridiplantae; phylum Streptophyta; class Magnoliopsida; order Poales; family Poaceae; genus Poa; species Poa pratensis. The sequence goes on from CAMZMU010000040.1 coordinate 38,960,174, forward strand.
CCATATAAATAGTTAAGACATGCATGTTGCTTCAGTTTAGGCAGCAGCCACTTGTGATTTGTAACCTGTAAACTGATAACTGAATATTGATGTTTGTTGTTGGCTTGCTGTCCGATTGTAGCCATTCAAAGATTTTCTTGGTGCTGATTTTTCACTTTCATGTTATTGTAGATGGACCACGAGGTTTGGAAGATTAACCTGTACTATGAAGATGAGAATAAAAAACAAAAAGTTCTAGAAGCATCAATCTACAGGACCGACATCTGCTATTATGAGTTGGTCAACATGATTGAAGGTGTTGACTTCTCGTCGGTTCATTTCCTCTACTACAGGAAAAAATACCCGCGTGGCAAAGGACATCTATTTCTCATCGATCATGACTCGCATGTGGGGAAAATGATATCCGAGTACAATAATGAGAAGAGGGTATTGTATGTGTTTAAGGAGAGGGCTAACATTGATGTTGCACCATCAGAGCTTCGGCGTTATGATGAAATGGGATCCACCGGATTCCAACGAGCGTACACCGTCTCAGGTTTTTCTTTTCTCCCAAATCTCCTCTGCACAACAGCTTAAGTATAGACTTGAATAGATATTTTCCGGTCACTTTTTATGCCTGCTTTAAGTAATTAACATTTGGGTTTAACATGCAGTTAGGGATGCGTCAGATAATGAGCAAGATTCAGAGGAAAGAGATGATGCGCATTACTCCTTCCTGAAATGTACACAATATCTTTTTAATTCTTAATCACTTATCTCAGTGGTGCACATTGATAATGCTAAGTCCCTTAATTGTTTTTATGTTCAGTAAAGAAAGGATCTGTTCGTGTAACAAGGATGGAAAATATAACAGCTTACAAAAACAAGCATGGAAAACATAGATCTGGTAAATTGTCTATGACATTTAAGCTATCTATAACATCTGCTATAATGCATAAAATCCTGGATTGCCTAATCTTCAAAACTATTAAACTTTTTACAGGAACTCAAGAACAATCTGACACACATGTGTCTGATAATGACATGTGCACACTGATGAATGGCCATCCCATGCTCGCCGTTACCGTCCACAACCACAGAATGGTACTTTTGTATGTTTATATTTGTGTCCTCGTTTCTTACATTGTAATACGGATTACTTCAATAATTCTTGTATGGTTTCAGTTGTAGAAAGTGATCGACAGAAGAATAAAGGGCGAGGTGTTGTAAAAGAGTTTGATGCAGAGGCTGGGGCAGGCTCCCATTTCTAAAAAAAGCAACTAAGAAGCGTTTTGCCAATGGATCTGAAAAGCTAAATATTTCCTTCTCTGAAAATTTGGGTGGTACCGTAGGACTGAACAATCGTTCATTCAAGGATGACATGGTAGTCATAATGAAAAGAAAGTTACCACTGATTGGAGTGAGGAAGTGGTCGGACATTCACCCTACCATCCATCGACAGATTGTTGCAGATATGATGGTGTGTACAACCTTTTTGATCACATCCTGTTATCTTATATATTTTTCCATCGATAATACAATACTAAAGTCTATCCATTTGTTGTATGCATTACAGGACAGATGGGAAATGGAGGATACACCAGAAACAGAAGAAAGAATTCTCAAAATTGCGAAAGAGCGGTATAGAGGCTGGCAATCAACTCTAAGCTCCACTTACAAAGCATACAAAACAGATACTGCTAGATTGGCAAATGTGCCAGAAGATTTACAACCAGAAGAGTGGGAATGGATGATTAAATACGTTGGCACTGATTCAAAATTCCAGGTTATCTCTTAGCTCATGTTTCTGAACTATGCTCTATTATGAAATGGCTTGTCTGACTGGTTATATTATGTTCGAATAAATGGATAGGAAATCAGGCAAAAGAACTCCGATAACCGTAAGAAACTGAAGACAAAACATCGAGCTGGATCAAAATCATACTCACAACTAAGTTTTGAGAAGGTATGAGTCTAACTAAATATGTATGCTTTCTTGCTACTATGCTTTCATGTTTGAAGCATCTAATTGTTATACTACTCGCAGAGAGACTTGGAAACTGGGGAAGAGCCAGATTGTATTGCTCTTTGGGAACTGACCCACATGAACAATGGAACATGGACTAACAAAGAGTCGCAGGAGGTTTACGTGAGTACACTTACTTATGGTTATTCTCTAGTTCTTTAGTGTTGTGCATCCTGGATGCTTCTTCATCTGATGGGAGTGTACTTTTCGTGTTTAGGAGAAACATGTGAAGGGGTTCAAAATAAAGAAAATGAAACTCATGGTCCTGTTTCAATTGAACATAGAAGCAACATTTTCCAGAAGCATATAAAGATACTCTGAAATGCAAGTCAACACAGCCTCATGGGTATGGATACATGGCCAAACCACCGAGTGGTTCTGAAAGGATTAAGTCCTAGCTTGAAGACCAAGCTCGTGCTACAGCAGAGACCCAAAAGGTAAACTCTGAGCTCAGCCATCAGGTCAACGAATTACATGAACAGTTACAAGCTGAACGTGAAAGCACACAAGAGAGAATTGAAAAGGAGCGTGCTGAGAGAGAAAACCTTGAGGAGATGTTAAAACAAGAGTGTGCTGATAGGGATAGATTGATAGAAGAGGAGCGAAGATCAAGACTTGACTTTGAGACAACCATGATGGCAAAGTTTGCACAGTTGTCCCAACAGATGGTAGCACATCAGGTGATTATAGTCATATGCTTCTGAACTTGTAAGATTTATGTTGCTTACTTGCATTTCTAAACGTGCACTTCTATTTGCAGGTGCCTAAGAAGAGAGTTGACAAATAAAATTGCAATCCAAATCTGCAAAATACTTTTTTACAAAGCTCTAGTCCTAATAGGATTTTAGCTCCAAGGCCAACTGTCATTTCTTCAAATGCGCTCATACATCAAAGGAATTCTCGAATGCTTAGTCAATGGTAAGTCAGAACCTTGCTCTCTCTTCATGTTTACCTGCATTTTATACCTGGTTAGGTAGCTGCTACGTGCATTCTTCTTTACTATATTTGGCTATTGTTCAGACTAGTTTATTTGATAAGTGGCACCAGCACTTGTCACAAGCAGCAGTTGTCAGGAATGAATGCATGGCAATGCAAGAGTAGCAGCCTGATTTGATCACACTCTAGTTTATTTGATAATTCGGCTGTTTATTATGCCAATGCAACTGGGAGTGTTTTTTTGGTTGGCTGTTTGGAGGGACTTTTCACCCGTGTGGAAGTTCTTGCTCTCGGCTCTATTTGTTGTGTTAGTTTAGCTTTACGGAGTGCTGTATCTACGGGCTGTGTTGCTGTAACTCTTTCTTGGCTTGTCCTGTTAGTTGTGGTGCCTGTCGGTAGAAGGGGTGTGGTGCCTGTTAGTTGTGCATGGCTTGTTCTGCTCTATCTCTTGTTGCTTTGTTGTAGTTGTTCTGCTAGTCATTCACCTCCAGGCCTGTCTGATCAATCGGTTGCTGCATTAGTCTTCAAAATTTACCATGCACATATGCAGCTGCCACATGCACACTGCACTACTCTATTTCAGATAACAGTACGTCCGGTGACAACATATAGCTGTGTAAAGAATACTAGGCAAGATGGCGCGGCGACACGCCGCGCCCGCGGGGATAATAGTGTATTTTGTGTCTTAGTTAGGGTTAAGTAGACTATCTTTCTGCTTATGGGAAGATGGTTTAGCTGTAGAGGAAGATTGTATGTATTAAAAAAGTTTTTGTAGTTATTTACGTGAGCTTGATCTTTGTAGCAGGTAATGTTGACGTATTAAATCATTATATAATTTGACGGTCATTAAGTGAGAATTTTTTGCAAGGAAAACTATGATTATTCTGTTTTTTTTTTTGCGCCTATATATTTTGATAGTGAAAGTGCAACTGTATTTACAATAGGGAGGAAAATATATAACTCGGTAGGAAACAACATAGTAAATAGAGAAAGGAGAAGTACAGAAGGCGTGCTACATTACAATAAGATTACTATACTGGGATACATATGCAGGCGGTATTCGTCCACTAATCTACTGATCTTCTTCATGAAGCAACATCCTCAGCCGCGTCGTTGGCTGGAAGTGTGACGACTGGTGTAGTGGCTGATGGTAATGGAAGGTAGATGGCCGAAGGTAGGCATGTAGTTGGAAGCGGCGCTGTCAGCGATGGCATCATAGCCAAAGGGTTTGTCTTATCATCGAAGATCTCTGTCATCATGTAGAAGACTTGTCCATTGATGTGCATGGGGATGGCATGGTACTGGTAACTTATTGCGTATGCTGGAGATCAGAGGGAAAGAAGAGAAATAGTATGGTCGATGGGTGTAGTAGCTCTCCACGTGGTTGCGTATTTGTATAGATGGCAGCGGCTACACATGTCGTTCCTCAGCGGCGGCTGAGCTGTGCGTAGGCGTGTCTTTAGGTGGCAAGCTAGTCACGTCGATGTGTCCGTACATTAGCTTGCATGCAGCAGCTTTTTTCATACGACTATGGTTGGACATGTAAGTCATCTGGGTATACATGGATGTTCTAAACAGGTATGTTGTTCGCTATATATCATCTGGAATAGCTACGTTTTCCTTCAGTGTAGGGGATAGTAACCATGGATGAGCCGATGGTTTTAGATGAACTCTTTGAGTTCTACTACGCACATATATTTCAGCCTAGAGTACAACGAATTTGAAGATTAGAAAGAAATATGTATATATCCATCAAAATAAAAATGTTAAGACATGAAAGTTGTTTGTAAGGGTGATATCCATCTACTCGTGAAAGGAAAATTCAAACAGATGACCGAGTGCGACGAATTTGACAAAATTCGTCAAATGTTTTTGCGAATTTGGATCCAAAATTAAGAAGTTAGAGTCGACCAAACTCGAAACCGATCACGGGAATGGAACATACTCGTCGACGCGCATATATTTCATCTATATGTTATCATGAAAAGGAGAGCGAATCATAATTTTTGGTAAATGCGAGGGTCTTTCCGCAAAAGCGCCACGCGGGCCGTCGGATTTGAATCGGACGGCGCGGAGACGTGTGTGCACTGTAGATCGGAGGACCGATTCATATTTTTTGGAAAACGCGGAGTCTTTTCTGCAAAAAAGCGTAAGGTTCACGCGATTCAGAATTTTTGGAAAACGCGGGGACTTTTCCAAAAAATCGTGTGGGCCAGACCGATTCACATTTTTTGGAAAACGCGGGAACTTTTCTGCAAAAAACCGGCGCGCGGGCCGTCGGATCTGAATCGGACGGCGCGGTGGCGTGCGCGCACTGTAGAAGCGCACTTCTACAGTGCGGGGCGACGTGGGCGCCTCGACAGGCCGCTGAGATTAAGCCTGCGCACGGTTAACCGAAAACCGAGAAACCGAACTGAAAAACCGAAACCGAACCGAAATTGTGGTTATTTTGGTTTCCGGTTAAGGTTACGGTTAGTAAAATAGCTAACCATATGCCTTGCGGTTCATACGGTTAATAACCGAAAACCGAATGGTTAACCAAAAAAACCGAAATGCCCATTAACTTTTATTAATTTGCTATTTTTATTGACTTTTATTAACTTTACGGGTTACTTGTAGCATGTGATTTGCTACTTGTATAGACTTTTATTAACTTTATGAGTTATTTGGTTACTTTGGATCATATGCCTATTAATTTTATAGTCTAGTCCGTTATTTTGTAATATATGGCCACAAAAAGAAATTGTCATTTTAAAATTCGCGTCAACTTAGGTTAATTTGGTTATTACCGAAACCGAACAGAAATTAAATGGTTATTACCGAAACCGAACCGTATTCTCGTACAAAACCGTATTTAACGAATTATTGAAACCGTATAAATAAAAAAACCATATAAACCGAACCGAATTAACCATATTAACCGAACGCGCAGCCGGAGCTGAGATGGTCCGCTTTGATATTATGACTGATTCATAATATTTGTAAAACGCGGAGACTTTTCTGCAAAAAAAGTAGGGAAAAACACGGGGACTTTTCTGCAAAAAAGCGTAGGGTCCGCGCGTGTGTTTTATGCCGGAGAACCAATTCACAATTTCTGGAAAAGGAGGGGACTTTTCTGAAAAAAACGCGCGGGCCGTCAGAAATTTGTCTTTTTTCACAACCTAAAATACAACGAATTTGAAGATTAGAGAGAAATATGTATATGTCCTTCAAAATAAAAAGGTTAAAACATGAAAGTTGTTTGGAAGGGTGATATACATCTACTCGTGAAAGGAAATTTGAAACGGATGACTGAGTGCGACGAATTTGACAAAATTTATCAAATGTTTTTGCGAATTTGGATCCAAAATTAAGAAGTTAGAGTCGACCAAACTCCGAAACCGATCATGGGAATGGAACCTACTCGTCGACGCGCATATATTTTATGTATATATTATTATGAAAAGGAGAGCCGTCGGATCTAGATCGGACGGCACGGGCGCACTGTAGAAGGAAACTTCTACTGTGCGCACTAGAGTGCGTGATGACGTGGAGGCCTCGAGCGAGCGCTGAAGCGGTGCGCTTTGATATATGTATAGATTTCTTGTTGCTTTCTTGTTAAACTGGTCGATCCCCAATCTTGTTTATTATGCCACTAGCAGCCCGTACTAATTTAAGTACTAGTCTCTGTTGTATCAGTTTCGGCAATGCATAAAGAGCATTCAGTCACACCAGAAATAATTTCTTTTTATTTCCTGATTGCAGGAGGATCCAAAGAACTAGCTGGACTGGACTGTAGATCAAGGACACTGTAGTCTTGGCACTTATTAGGATGGCTAAATTATATTTGAGATTCATTTGATGGATATTTGCTATGAGAATTACGATTATTATGAATATACATATTTATACGTACGGTTTTGAATATTGTAATTGATCGCCTGTTTTTTTTACGGTTGCAGAGGCTATTGCCACAAAAATATATTGTTGCGCCTACCTATTTTGTTGCCACGCCTACCTATTTTGTTGCACCAGGATGTTTCAACGGATCACTATATATTGTCGCAATAACTTGGCACCACATTATTTTTGTATGTTGCGATAACTGTTTGACGCCACGCCACAAAACTATGTTTTGTTGAAATAGCGTATTGCCACGAAAAGTTTACATTGTCACAGTAGCTTCTTGCTACTAACATTTTGCCCGTTGTGATAATTATTTGGTGCCACGAAAATAAATTTTGTTGAAATAGAGTATCACCACGAAAAGTTTAAAGTGTCGCAATAGTTTGTCACCACAAATAATTTGGTAGTTGCCATAGCTGTTTAACGCCACCAAACTAAGTTTCGTTGAAATATAGTATCGCCACAAAAAGTTTAAATTGTCGCAATTTCCTGTTACGACGATGGGAATGTTTGTTGCCATAGTTTCTTGCCACGATTTACTATTGCCACGAAAGAGTATGCGCCACGAAGTGACCGTCGTTGGTATAGGTTGTTGCCACAAATGTCTATCACCACGAGCTATCAGTCGCCACGATTATTTGAATGTTGCATTAAAGCTATCTCCACAAACCAAATTGTGGCATCAGGTGAGTGCTGCCACGGGAAAAAAATGTGGCACCTTTCCACATGTTTGTTGCAATAGCACACTTTTATTGCCACAATTTATTTTTTTGAGGCGATAACCTATTACCATGCATCCAATTGCAACGCCTGCCAACGAAAGTCGTTTCGTGGCAATAGGTTGTACCTATTGCCACAAATCGGCATGTATTGCGACAAATCATTTTGTTGCAATAGACCCGAATCCTTGTAGTATACATCATCTAACATCCCCCCTTAATCTAAACCTCGAGAGAGATTTAGATTACACTTAAATCCATCGGCTATCTGATCTTTGCTGGAAATGAACTTGATCTGTAGGTTGTGTGCAGCCACCCTCTCCCTAACAAAATGAAAATCAATCTCAATGTGTTTTGTGCCAGCATGAAAAACTGGGTTAGCGGACAAATAGGTAGCACCCAAATTGTCACACCACAAACAGGGTGTTTCTCGAAGTTTGACACCAAGTTCTTGAAGAAGAGCTTCAACCCATATTAGTTCAGCAGTGGCATTTGCAAGAGCCTTGTATTCAGCTTCTGTACTAGAACGGGACACTGTAGCTTGTTTCCGTGCACACCATGACACTAAATTGGGACCAACAAAAATGGCAAAACCACTGGTGGAACGTCTGTCGTCGAGACAGCCAGCCCAGTCTGCATCAAAAAAGCACTAAGAAGTGTAGATGTAGAGGGCTGAAAAGTGGTACCAAGTTTGGATGTGCCCTTGACATATCTGAGAATCCTCTTGGCGCTGTCCAATGAGATGTGGTTGGAGCATGAAGATATTGGCACACCTTATTAACAGAATAACATAAACCTGGACGTGTAAGAGTGAGATACTGAAGAGCTCCAACAATGCTTCTGTACTGTGTAGTGTCATCTGGACCAAGTGAGTACCATCTTGGAGAGACAAGGGCTCAGAGGGAGACAAGGGTCTGGGGGCTGACTTGCAGCCAAGCATACCAACCTTGGTGAGCAAATCGTTGCATATTTTTCCTGTGTGAGAAGCAAGCCTTTCTGCGTCCTTTCACTTCAATACCAAGAAAGAAATGAAGCTCACCCAAATCTTTGATAGCGAAGTTGTCATTGAGATCTTTAAGCAGAACTAAATATCATGATCTGAAGAGCTGGTCACAATAATGTCATCAACATAAATCAAAACAAATATAGTGACACCAGACTTGGTATAAAGAAACAGGGAGGTATCAGCTTTGGATGGTAGAAACCCAAGATCATGCAGCTTAGAACTGAGACGAGAATACCATGCACGTGGTGCTTGCTTGAGACCATAAAGAGCTTTATCAAGTTTACATATGTGATGGGGAGCATCAGGATGTTCAAAACCAGGGGGTTGTTTCATGTAAACTTCCTCTTCCAGAACACCATGCAAAAACGCGTTCTTGACATCTAGCTGCCGTAAACTCCATCCACGAGAAACAGAGATAGCAAGAACAATTCTGATAGTGGCAATTTTAACAACTGGACTGAAGGTATCTTCATAGTCAATGCCATACCTTTGCTTAAAACCTTTTGCAACTAATGTGGCCTTGTAGCGATCAATAGAACCATCAGCGTGTCGTTTGACACGATACACCCACTTGCAGTCAATAAGATTGTGTGTTTTGCTGGGGGGAACCAAATGCCAAGTTTTATTGGTCATAAGAGCATCTATTCTTCTTGCATAGCGGAACGCCAATTACTGTCATCGAGAGCCTCACTCAACTTAGTAGGTTCTCCTGTAGAAGAAAACATACCATACCGAATAGTACCTCTTTATAAATTCGGGGCTGTCGAATACCTTTCTGAAGGCGAGTGCGAAATTTGGGCGGCGACGGAGGTGCAGTGCGCGCTGGACGAGCCACAGAAGATCCTGCAGCCTGCTGATTTGCTGCATGCATGGGAGGGCTGTCACTTTCATCCATGGCATCATGTCGTTGTGGATCAGGAGCATGTGCACGCGGGGAGGGAGAGGCGTCATCTTCGTCAGCATGAAGCGCACACATGCTGCGCGTGGAGACAGCGACGGGCTGTCGCGACCTGCATGTGGAGCTGGGGAGACAGCACGCGATGTTGCACTCTGATTGGACAAGACAGGCGACGCGGAACGATGGAGAATCCACGCCGGGATCTGGAGCCTGGGATCAGAGTATGCCGAAGAATGTCCAGGGAAATCTGCTTCGTATGTTGCACCCGATTCATCAGTTTCTGACCCAATTTCAGAGGAGATTGTGGATCATTTTCATCACCATTTTGAACGAAATTTTCTTCTGCAGGTTCATCTACCTGTGGAGCATCAGCAAGAGGCAAGTAATAGGCACAACAGCATCATATGGTCATTATTTTGTGCAACCCCAATAGATGAATTAGGACATATGGATGGAAGTAAAAGAATTTCTTGACGGAGTCGTGAACCAGCATTAGGATGTAATGTAGCAAATGGAAAAACGTTCTCATCAAAGACAACATCACGAGAGACATAGACTCGTCCTGTAGAGATATCTAGAATTTAACCCCTTTGTGGCGGGGGCTATAACCCAAGAAAACACATTGCTTAGAACGAAAAGCGAGCTTGCGTTTGTTATAAGGGCAAAGATTGGGCCAGCAAGCATACCCAAAAATGCGCAAGGCATCATAATTTGGCTTGACATTGAGAAGACGCTCAGTGGGAGACTCAAAATTATGACTTTGCTAGGGAGCAAGTTTATAAGAAATGTGGCAGTGAGAAAAGCTTCATCCCAAAATTTGAGAGGCATGGAAGCATGAGCAAGCAAGGCAGGACCAACTTCAACAATGTGTCGATGTTTGCGTTTAGCAGAACCATTTTGTTGATGAGCATGAGGGCAAGAAACATGATGGGTAATGCCAATCTTTTGAAAGAAACCATTTAGCTTCTCATACTCACCCCCCCCCCCCCCCCCCCAGTCAGTTTGCATAGTAACAATTTTTCTAGCAAACTTGCGTTCAACATATTGTTGAAAATTCAGAAAAACTTGATACACATCAGAACGCTTTTTGAGTAGATAAATCCATGTAAATTTACTAAAATCATCAATAAAGCTTACATAGTACTCATGTTTACTAACAGAGGCAGGTGCTGGACCCCATACATCAAAAAACACTTGTTCCAAGGGAACAGTGGAAACACTGGTGGAGATAGGATATGGCAACTGATGGCTCTTAGCAAGTTGGCAAGAGTCACATACATAAGGGTTTATTTCAGGGGAATAAGAAAGACTATGTTTTCTAAGTATCTGCTGAAATTTGCTGAACGACAAATGAAGAGGGATGTCCTAGACGTCGATGCCATGTGGAAGACGCCGACTTTATTGTGATAAACGCTTGCTTGGAAGACCCACTGGAGACGGCACAAGAGGATAAAGACCATCACGGCAAGGCCCTTTAAACAGAATTCTCTTTGTGGCTTGATCCTTGATGAGAAAAAAGAATGGGTGAAACTCAAGAAAAACATTATTATCAAGAGCAAGCTTATGGACAGATAAAAGATTTTTTGATGCATTAGGAACATGGAGGACATTATTAAGATGAAACGAGCTATGTGGGGTGCGAAAAACAGAATGACCAATATGATTAATGTGCATGCTATTACCGTTTGCTGTATGAACGTGATCACGCCCTTGATACTTGTCATAGGTGGTGAGCTTGCTCAGTTCTCCTGTAATGTGGTCGGTGGCGCCGGTGTCAGCACACCAGTTTGTGTCAACACCATATGAAGCAAAATTTGCTCCTCTATTTCCTCTATCACCATCATCATCATTGTCACCCTGATAGCGCCACCAACAGTCACTCGCGGGGTGCCCATGAATCTTTCAAATCTGACAAGTAACATCAACATAAGGAGTGGGGGCACGACCACGATGACCATCACGACGGCCACGGTTATCATCATCATTGCGGCGGCGATCACCACTGCCATCATGGCGGTGATCACGATATCCTCCACGATCATCCTGATGGCCACGATTGTTATACCTGCGGTTGCCATACTGACCGCGATTGTCATACTGCTGTCCACCGCGGTTGTACTGGCGACCATGGTTATCATACTACTGGCGTCCTCGGTCATCTTGGCGTCCTCTATCCGGACCGCGCGGCTAGAAACCACCGTGGTGTGCCACATTGGCTGAAGAGGTGAACCCCTCGTCAGCATCATCCGGTGCATTCCTCCGATCATATGCTTGGAGTTGACCAAACAAATCAGAAAGAGAGGTGCCAGGGTTTGCATTGATAGCTGTTTTGAGACTATTATAAGAACTGCCAAGACCATGGAGGATATACCATATGAGCTCATCATCATCTAGAGGTTTACCAGCAGCAGCGAGTTCAGAGGCGAAGGTCTTCATTTTGTCAAAATATTTGGTGGCCGAAAGATCAACCTTCTTGGTGTCATTGAGGGCACTCCGAAGTTGTTGTACCCTAGACCGAGATTTGGAGGAGACAAGAGTGTTGATGGCATCCCATACGGCAGCGGACGAGTCAAGCCCAATGACATGAGCAAGAACATCCGGCGACAGCGAGTTCAAGATGAACCGCAACACTTGTTGATCTCGAGCAATCCATGTGACATAGTCGGGTTTTCTATCTTGATCTTCTTCTTGTTTTCATCCACCACCTCCAGGTATTCTTCCGGTGCATCCTCGGTTCCTTCAACAAGAGCAAGGACCCGGGCTCCACGCAGGGCAGGGACGACGAGTGCCTTCCAAACAAGGAAGTTCTCACGCGTCAAAAGTTGTGTCGGAGGGTTTCCGAGAGCCGCGGCTAGGGCTGGCACAGATGATGCGGAGGCCATGAAGCACAACGGCGGAGGTAGGAGGTTTGTGAGGCGGCGGCGGCAACTACGTGCGGCAGCGGCGGCAGGGTATTTGTATGGTGGCGGCGGCTGCAACTATGTGCGGCGGCGGCAGGATGTGTTGTATGACGACGGTGGCGGCAACTTCGTGCAGAAGCGGCGCAGAAGGTTGTAAGGCGGCGAAGGCGGCGGCAACTACGTGCGGCGGCGGTGGCGGCAGGGTTGTGAGGCGGCGGCGGTGGCAGAGAAGTAGCGGCGGCGGCGGCCGGTTTTAGGGTTTTCGGCAGCTAGGTCGAGAAGAGGCCAGCTCTGATACCATGTCAATGTTTTGGTGAACGATCGTTGCCCTTAGGTCGATCGGTTTCGTGTTATATTAGCAGGGAAGAGCCCCTGCGTGGCTTACAAAGGATTACCGATCAGTCGGTCGGTTTGGTTCTGATAAGCCTGTACATGTACAGGGTACATGTACAGGGTGTTTAGCGGTACATCGTTTTGGTTCTGATAAGCCTGTACATGTACAGGGTGTTCAGCGGCTCCTATACATCATCTAACAATTAAATCATCTAATGACTCCCTACCTAGTATCCAAATAGGCTAGCACGCTCCTACCTGTCATGTTTTCCCTCCTCATATGCTATTTGCTCGCCAAGTGTTAGTTTTCACGGGGACCCTATGGGATGTCTGGATGTGCGACAATTGTCAGAGCGAGAGACTTTTGGTGAGATTTCTCCTTCCGAGATAATGTTGTACGTCCATGTATTTCAAAATTTGTTTTCTCAAAACGAAATATCTTTTGAACCGTCTGTCCGAACTACGAGCGTTTTCGATCCTTGTGTCGAAATTTTGAAAACTTGAACCTGGTAGGTTTCGAGAAACTTTTTTTTGTACTTCCTAAACTAGTACGGGTGTATTTTGGGTTATAGTGTTATTGTACTCTGGATTTCATTGAGTTGTACAGAGCTAGCAGAATGGTTCTGAACTATGTATTTGTGGTGAACCATATTAGAGAGTATTTTAGATTATAGCAAAAGTAGAAAGGGTTGTCTATTATTGGGTTGTCTGGATTAAGAGTGATTCCAGTCAGTCATTTTCTATCACTAGATCTGCATTTAACAGCATAGATTTTTTTTCTATTTCCTTCCCTTTTAACTCTGTCACTGCCTTTATCGCCCAAGACCAGCCGCGACTATCTTTCCTTGATCTCCGTTACTCGCCACAATGCTAACCACACAGGTAATTCTGCTTGATCCCTCCAGTTGACTCGCCGTCCGACACTAGCCCAATAGATGTCACTTTCTCAACACACAATACTATATAGCCTCTACCGGTCCATGTCACGCATTTCTTTTCGACGCTAAACAGGAGGATATGCCACCTATATTATCCCTCTAAGCTAGTAAGGGTTCTTCTGCGGCAACGGTGAGCACCCCAAGCCACGTACCCTAAGCTCGGATATATATCTGAGCCCTAACCCTATGTTTTGATTCCACCTAGTCACCACCTCTAGCTCCTATGCTGCCAAAGTAGAATAGATGGAGAGGAGAACAGATGACATCTATAGTCGTTAGATGAATATCTTTTTGTTACGCTCGAAACGCGTCACACGAATACGTCCTTGTGTACCCGCGGCGTCGAGGGAGATACTCCGCAACTCGCCCCGTGGGAGGCCTGCTTCCAGCGCGATACACAAGACATCAAGCAAGCGTTTTTTAGACCAGACGCCCCAACCCCTCTGGAATCCCCGTCGGAGGAAGCCAGCGACAATTGGTTAAATTAATCAGGCCAGACTTGGCCGCTCGGAGGTTCGGTTGTCGATATTCAATGAATTCAGAAGAAGTCGCCGAATAACGGAAGCATGAACAAGGGTTTGAGGATAAAAAGTAGGGTTGTATTGATAGGTTGTCGATCGTTTGCTTAATTTCAATCGGCCATTACCTCTCACATGCATATATATGAGGCGGCCGGACTTCCCGTACAAACAAATGATTTCTACAAGGATTACAATTCGCGGTCTAAGTCGTTTTCCATCTAAACTAGACAAGTTTAGGTCGGTTTCGTACTGAATCCGGACTGAAGTCCTTTTCCGGCTCCTTTATAGGAAGTCGCCTTTTGTCCTTCCGCGTTGATCTCGAACTTGCCTTCCCTTCATGCTTGAATCGACTTGACTTCCAAGTCCTTTGGTGTCTCGCGAGTCCCGAATCAGGCTTGCTACCAAGTCCTTCTTGATCCGCCATTTCCTAGATTTGCTGCCAAGTCCTTCTTGATCCGCCATTTCCCAGATTTCTGGGTAGTCAATTTTGCCTACTCCTTTATTGCCGACTCCTTTGTTGCCGAGTCCTTTATTCCCGACTTCTAGTTTTGCCGTGTTCCCTGACCAGATTTGCAGCATAATGTCCTGCTTCTTGTTGTGGCCATAGAATTTACATACCAAGTCGGATGGAAACAAGCCAAACATCAAACTTGTTCGTCTCGACGAGACCAATAACACAGTGCGAGCCAATTCTCCAAACAAGTCGGCCTTGATGATTTTTCGGGTCCTTTTCTCTGGTTTGCTTTTCCGGGTTGTCAATCCTTCCGGAGCGAGTGCTCAACCTGTATGTGGCAACCTGCCCAAAACAGGTGCTAACACGGTTCAACCGGACATTTAGTTATTTCTCGGTCGACCTAGTAATTTCCCAGTCGCATAAGCAATTCAAAACTGTGATGTCCAAAAAGAAAAGAAAAACCCACAACTGAATAATAACAGAGACGTGAAATGAAACACACGCCAGGTTGATCGAACCATTAACATCGATGCATACCGGGCGATCCTCCGAAACTGGTGAGCGCACTTCGTTATATGCATGCAGCGTTGACGTGTGCGCTTGTCCGGTCTTGAGAAGTTTGTATGCAAATGGATCGAGTGGAAATAGAACTCGTGATTACTAGTCGGCGATGGGATAGTGCCGTCGCCGTAAAAGAGGCTTAGCAAACTTAATTGTAGTCTCGGAAAACTAAAATTATTTAAGGGGCCATGTTAACAACGCGATGATAGGCCGTTAAGCTGAAGAAAAGGGAAGAGAAATGAGGCCGGTCCATCGAAGTAAAGTATTTGCGAATTGGGCTAGCAACTATCCGTGGGCAAGTCCTGTCGATTGCCTATTGCGCTATGCCTGCTTCATGTACCCGTTGCGTTTCTGGGCCTGGCTTAATTATCTTCCTTTTCTCTTGTGCGCTGGGTGCTTTTCACCCGTAAGTGAGAGCGACATTTTTTAGATAAAGATTATAAAGTATCACTTTAAATTTGTAAAACTTTAAATTAGTAAAACCAACACGGCCGATCCATACATGGTGGTGAGGAGAATCTCATAAAAAGGAGATCAAAGAACAAGCTAAAACAAGACAATAAATAAAATAGCCATGTCAGCGACGGCTAAGCTAAGCGACTAGGATTTTACTCCTCCGTCAACGGAATCCGTTTCGTCGTGGAGTTTCGATTGATCCAAGCTGGATTTACTCCCTGATTTCCTTCCGATCAAAACTGAGAAACTTCAAGGTGCGACCCTTTGGTTCCAGTTAGGTGACGGTTCTTGGTTCGTGATTGAAACCATCATGGTGTTGCCCTCCTTCTTCAAGCTCGATGAGTCAGTCTGGTCACCTCCTCCCGAATCCCATCGGCCTGATGATGTGGTGCGCCCTACCAGCAGACGAAATTGGCCCCTCTCCAGACTCTCCCACCCTTCTTCCGAAAAAGGAATACAGTAATGATCTTTCCTCCCCTCCGCGTGGCAGGATGTCTGCTTCGTTACCAGATACGGCGGAACGTGTGCGACGTGTCACGTCCCCTATCTCGTCACGGTATTTTTAGCAACTGCATTCAGGAGGGAATATTTTTTACAATGACGATGTGCAGAGGGGTATGTTTTTAAAAAGTAGCAATTTCACGTGGTGGTGTCAGTGATTTTTTTCTCATCCTTAACACTACGAGGCAGCCTTAGGCTGCTGCCCACATAACTCATGCCCTTAGTTTTATTGCCGTCGTAACAAAATCATATGAAAAAAAAAAATCAAATGTATAGGATAGCATATACAAGCTTAAAGTGTGGTTCAGACTTTGGCCCATTAACCACACTCCCTCTATGAAACCAGTTGAGGCGGGAAGTGCAAATGAAATCCGAACTCCATGGAGCCCATTAACCACACTCCCTATAAGACGAGTTGAGGAGGCGTAAAGTGAAATGAAGTCCGAACTCCATGGAGCCCATTAACCACACTCCCTATGAAAAATAATTAAAATCAATATTTCTAACTTTTAAAATGTTAAAAAAAAATGGACTCTACCGATGTGCAAATTCTCAATACAATTTCGTAGTATTCTAGGCAACAAAAAAAGATATATATCACCAAAATTCATGATTTTGAGAATGTGCACCCGATCCCGATCCAGAGATTTGTCCTTTTTACTCAGCCTAAAATATAACGAAATGGAATTCCGATTTTGCAAACTGGTAGATTCATTATCTACACCTTGATGTTTGTTTCCGATTTTGTCAAATATTTTCAATGGTAATTTCAAATTTTTCATCAAAAGAGCCCCATGGAGGTCGGCGCGCCTCTACTCTAGGCATCTTCTTGCAAACGGGTATATGATCCAATCCCTCGATTGTCTGGTTTCCTGCCCAAGCTGTACCACACGGCACACGACACGTAAACACGGCGTAGAAGAAACGAGTGATGCTCTAGTTCGGACATTTACTCATGTGGCCTTTTGGTCGCGAAGTGTAACCCGCGTGAAATATTTGAAAAAGTTTCCACACAACCTTGTTGTAGGCTTGTTGTAGGCAGCCATATAGACAAATCAATGAAGACCACACAACATATATGGATATGTAGGACACGACGTGGGGTTGCGTCGATCCCAGTGCTATAATTCTGATCAGCCTTACCAATGCTAGAGCGCATGCATTGCCAGTTTCAGACAGACACTCGCACGTTGTGCTTCAAGATTTATTTCACGGAATGTGAGTGACAATGTCCGCACAGGCTTCTCCAGCGGGCGATCGACACGTATCTCCCCACTCCCTTCGTCGCAGTTGCCGGCCTGGTGATCAACCTCCGTCGCCGTGCATAAATATTCCACCCTTCATCTTCATGGCCGCCTACAATGCGCTTCACTGAGTAACCACTAACCAGTAGCAAGTTAGCAACTCATCTCCCACTCTCACTCCTCACGCACCCTTACGCGCAATGGTGGCGGCACCTTTTCTGTTCGGCCTCCTGCTCATCGCGTCCGCAGGCACCGCCGCCGGCGACGACGGGGCAAGCCTTCCCCATCTGGAGCTCCCAGGCACCCTCGAGTCGGGCCGTGGGCACGGGTCCGACGCGCCGCCGCACGGGCTCATGGACATCATGTCCATGAGCGGCTGCGCGAGGTTCGCGGGCCTCGTCGCCGCGACGCCAAACGCGAGCGACATCCTCGAGGAGCGCGTCGTCGCCGACGGAGGCCTGACGGTCTTCTGCCCCAACGACAAGGCCGTCGCCAAGTTCGAGCCGACCTTCCGCGCCCTCGCCGACCGCGACAGGCTCGCCGTCCTCCTGATGCACGGCGTCGCAGCACGCTACGGCCCGGCGCAGATCGCGGCCTCCGAGTTTGTGGTGCTGCGCACGCTGGCCGCCGCCGACCCGGCCACCAACGAGAACCAGACCATCGCCATCTTCCGAGGCAGGGTGTGGCCGTCGCCGACGTCGTGCAAAGGCGACGAGGCCAAAATTATCAAGACAGTTTCGTCGGAGGAGGGCCCCCACCCTGTCGCCGTGTACCTCATCGACGCCGTGCTGGTGCCGTGCGTGGACGAGGCGGCGCCGGGCGGCGGGTATCTTGGCTGGCTGGACATCCGCATCCCGCTCTGGGTAGCGCTGAACTGGGTTGCAGCGGCCATCGTGGGCTGCCTGGGTGGACCAGGGGTCGCCAGGGCCATCGTGGGCTACCTGGGCGGAGCATGGCGGGCTATCCGCCGGATCAAGAAAGCAGTGATGCACTGAAGGCGAAAGGAGGAGAAGAAGCCCGCTCTGCTAGCTCTGTTAAGAGTTTTAGCAGCTCCACTAGTGAACTGTTGTGTTTAGTTCAGCACGTTGATTAGGTAAGTGCATGTTGGAGTATATCGTTGCATGGCACTGTGTAGTGGTGCTGGAGTGAGTTTGAGTCCTGGATTGCTGTTCGTCTCCTGGATCTGTTGCTCGTTGCCATATTCCTTGAAGCGAGCTTGTGTTGCAAAAATAATAAAAAGACGGTGACATTTTATTTCTTGTATGAAGCGTAGCAGACTAGCAAATTACATTTAGTAGCTAATCAATGCAAGCATCTCATGTTATCCTTCGCTGAGGTCTTTTTTCCCCTAGTGTATTTGCTTGTACTGTTGCTTCCCAGGAGTAAGTGTTATAGATTGCTTCGCTGAAGAGCTAGTCAGATATGGAGCTACTACAACTTCATTCTGCTGTGATGTAATCTTGAAATAAATTAAACTGGATATACATGTGATGAGAGATCACCATTTCTTGGAGCGTGCATAAAGATTTGATGAGTATGGACTCCGGAGAGAGTTTATCGTGTCACCTTGTTCGAGTGTAATTGTAAGAGCATGGTGACATGTATTATTTTCACCCTACATTTAGCTTAGCTTGGCGGCAGGTATAATCTATCAAGTAATGCACAGGCGGGAACCATATCGTGGAAATTACAGAGATAAAATCGCTCAGTCAGCCGATCTTAGAAACTGGGTTCACATTGGAAAAAATAATTTTCAAAACACCATACGAAATTACTTAGTTACCATGCGTTTTGGGATTTTCTTTTTGGGCCTTTTTCCTTGTTTCTTTAACCGTGATCCATTTTTGAATCCCAAGAGGTAATGCATACGAAAACTGAAAAATATGCGGGGCAGCCTTGCGACGGGTCAGGAGGCGAAAACTGTGAAAGGAAGAACGAAAGCGACCGTCGCATGTGGCGAGAAACAGAGGTTCCCACGCTGATGCTCCTATGAGTGTGCACACATTACCAAGAATTTATTTCTTCTCATGCATGTCGTCGACGGTTCCGGGCCGGGGCTGCTACATGGATATGCCCAAGGTGGGTGGCTGCATGGAGGCGGGCACACGCTGGCCACCGTCGTCGAGGTACAAGCTTACCAAGCTGTGTCGTCGCCGATGGCGGTGAGAGTGACAAGGATCGTCATGGAGGACAGGAGGAGGATCCCCTCGCCGTTTACGTCAGTGACACTGTGATGCTGCTGAGGAAGCCGCGGAGCTGTAGCTTCGTTTGCACCTACGGTGTCTTCGTGATCGAAGTGAGCTTTGTGACTTAATTAGGTGGTTCTTTCTGAGAGCGACTAGTTGCGTCCACAACCTATTATCAGATGGCCTATTTTTAAGTTTTCAAAAATGCGAAATAAATCATGGACATTGGTTATGTTGTTTCTTGGGCATCTACAAATTTTCATCCCAAAATATGACCATATGTGTCTTGTGCAAAAAAGAGAAGACACAAGTGAACAGTACCGTACTTATCTTTTTCTTTTTGCAGTCACATATTGTCAAATTTTGGGTGAAAATTTGTGGATGCATGATAAAAAATATAAACAATGTACACGATTTATTTCACATTTTTTGACAACTTGGAAGAGCGACATGCATGCGGAATGGGGTACGGGCGCAACTAGTTGCAAACTTCAGTTTCCGTTCTTTTTAGGGCAGTTGAACCCCTACTTGTAAAAGAAGCAGCCCGAAATATTAATGTGATCGAAGTATAGCATTCGTTTGCGAGAATAAAGGAGGAGATATGGCATTCGGGTTATTGCTGTACGTCCATGCTTGCATAGTTCTACAGTCTCACGCAAAATAAACAAAATGATCACATGTGTTCACATGTCTTTATCGAAAAAAATGTGTTCACATGTAGATGCATGGCATGATGCAAAAAGCTATCTAAAATCAAAGCAGGTCTGGACAAGGAGTGTGCACTTTCCATCTTATATTGGATGGTAAATAAATCGTTTCACATTTTAATGCAATGTAGCTGGCCGAGTTTAATTCTTCCAGGACCATATTCCCTAAAATTAGTCGAAGGTCGCTTCGCTGTACTGCGCGCACAACAGCACCAAATTAGCAAAACCAACAGAAGAAGGTGGTGTCACACAGTGACATAGACACACACTTGCTGTTTTTTCCTATTTCATGTATGTGTCAGCCAATGCATGGATCCATCAAATAAGCAGCGGTTGCCATATAACAGCGTCTGCCACCTGCAATGGGAAGCAGCTAGGTAGATGCAAGCAGCTACTAACAAATCACTGATCACCACGTGGCTAATTAATATCTAGCTGTTGTGATTTCGAATTCAATTTCCTGAGCTTTACAAAGTACTTGAAGGGTTCTACGATCTTGATTACTGCCGGTTAATTTTCTACGCCGTCTAAGATATAAGTAAACAGTGACGGTCCCCAATTAAAACCGTCTGCGGCAGAGTTGTAGCCGGGTAATATTCCTGGCTGTCTCTACCTGAGAGACGGGTGATAATAAAAACCGACTCCAATACTATTAGAGACGGGCACAAAATAACGCCGTCTAAGGGAGCTCTTGCTAGATGGCATATTTTATTTTAGATCCAACCTGCTCTAGGTTCGTCTTACTCAGTCAAGTTTATATTAGTGTTTTTTACCAAATTGGCCGGTTTTGTAAACTAATGGCGTATCTGACGGCACCAAAAATTATTTTCAAATCTGGCCCAAGGATCGGCGCCAATCCCTATGGAGCTGACCTCATGCAGGTCGGCGCCATATCACCAAAGCGCGATAGTTTGCTGCTGGGTGCCGTGAAATTTTGACGGGTAGGCACTCAGAATGGGAATTGGCCAGGTCGTCCCGCCGGGTCGTCGACCCGACCCAAAAATTCGAGGTCAATGGGTCATGTAGGTCGGACTCAACCAAGATTTGGGTCAGCAGGGCCGGCCCTGGGTGACCCGTTGGGTCAGCCGGGTCGACCCACCTTAGAGTCTCATATCTCAAAGTAGATGCGATCTATATCACGTCGACTTTATTTGACCCGATCTTACGATAGATTGTAATTTTCTGCTAACGCTCGTTATAACAGGAGCAAAAGTATACTCCATTTGTTTTGGCTATAGCTTTGCATACAGAACCACAAGAAACAACCAGGCGACTTGATTGTTTGTGTCAGCTAAGTCACGTAGGACACAAGATTTTATATGCAAGGCAAAGCACACACGCATGGATGGTAGACACATATTGATTTCCACGAGATACAGATATGGGACTTTGCTACTTTGATTATGCTCGTAGACATGCATAAATAGCACCCGATAGTGCTATCTAGTAGGATTCATAATCTTAATTCTTATACTAGTATAATGTATTAAACTGCCTAATTTTGACGTATTGTTTATTCGCAGACAAAGTAAAGATTAAACTTGGATCGACCCAAAATATCCATCGGGCCAACGAGTTCACTTACTCTTTTTTTTGGGTCAACCCGCGGCCTCGTAAATTGGCCTTAGGGCCACAGGGCCGGGTCGCCCATTCCCATCCCGGGTAGGCGCCAACTTTGCTGGCGCCCAAGTGTGCATCCTCTTGGATTCGTTTGGATCCAGCCAAAATATGCATGCATGGCCGTAAATTACTAATGCATGCATGCCATGGGCTGATTAGATATTGTGATTACTTTAGCTAATTTTAATCAATGTGGATTCTAGTATCGCGTGCAAGCACCTATACGCATACAACTAGTGTTTTTAAATATTTTTGCTAACTAAGGGATTTGACCCCATGATTAACTACAATTATTCGATGTTTATATACTTGCCCAACGAGCATTTTGCTCGCACAGCACAAGCTCGAGAGTTTCTAGACTTCGCTTTAATTGGCTGATAATTTTTTGGATCAATTATATCTTTGGTGGTTAGTAGAAAACAATATTAGTTACTTCTTTTGTGTTACTTCGCCAAAGCTAAAGCACAATATATATGGCCGGTTGAAATTTAATGTATCTCAACATGTTTGCTGTTTTATAATTAGTATATATAGTAAACTCGTTTTGTCACCCGGGCTACATGTAGCCCGGTTTTTTGAAAATTTAAAATCTGCAAATTTAAGTTGTAAAAAATTCTGAAAAAAATCCTAAACGAAGATAATGATGATTCCTGCCTGTGTGCAAAAAATAAATGCGAAAATTTTGTATTTCATCCTGTGTAAAAAAGACAAATTTCTAGATCTGGGTGGTGATTCAAATCCTCTCAAAATTGTTAGAATTTTGTCATTTTCATGTAGGGCGCAATATAAACTATTTCGCGTTGAAACTTTTCAGAATCATAGATCAAGTCGTTGTGAATATCCAGTATTTTTTGCGGATTTTTTGGAAATTTAAAATGGCGACAAAAAAAAAAATACCGGGCTACATGTAGCCCGGGTGACAAATCGCCGCTCTCATATATGTACACGCAAATCAATGAAGACCACACAACATATGGTTATGTAGGACACGACGTGGGGTTGCGTCGATCCCATCAGCCTTAGCATGCATGCAATGGACGGAGTAAAATTATAGCGCATTTCTAGACGGACACTCGCACGTTGTGCTTCAAGCTTTGTTTTACGCAATGTGAGTGACAATGGCATGGTGCTCGAGCTAGGCCCTGATGAAAAAAATGAGCTTTTGTGTGTACTGTGCACAGGCTTCTCCGTTGGAAGATCGACACGTATAGGCTCTCTCTCCCCCCACTCCCTTCGTCGCAGTTGCCACTCCGTCCCCGGCCGTGCATAAATGCTCCACCCTTCACGGCTTCGTCGCAGTTGCACTTCACTAAGTAACCTAACCAGTAGCAAGTTCTCCCTCTCACTCACTCACGCTCCCTTACGCGCAATGGCGGCAGCTTTTCTGTTCGGCCTGCTGCTCATCGCGTCCGCACGCTCCGCCGCCGGCGACGGCGGGGCAACCCTTCCGGCCCATCTCGAGCTCCCAGCCACCCCCGAGTCTAGCCGTGGGCAAGGGTCCGCCGCGCCGCCGCAGGGGCTCATGGACATCATGTCCATGAGCGGCTGCGGGAGGTTCGCCGGCCTCGTTGCCGAGACGGCCGACGCGAGGGACGTCCTCGAGGAGCAGATCGTCGCCGACCGAGGCCTCACGGTCTTCTGCCCCGAGGACAAGGCCGTCGACGCGTTCGAGCCGACCTTCCGCGCCCTCGTCGACCGCTACCGGCTCGCCGTCCTGCTGCTGCACGGCGTCGCGGCGCGCTACGGCCCGGTGCAGCTAGCGGCCTTCGAGTGGGTGGAGCTGCGCACCCTGGGCGTCGCCGACGCGGCCACCAACAAGAGCAAGACCATCACCATCCGCGCCTACAAGGACGGCGACACGCTGTGGCTGTGGCCGTCGCCGAGGTCGTGCAATTGCGGCGATGCCAGAATCATCAAGACGATTTCGTCGGAGGAGGGCCCCCTCGCCGTGCACCTCGTCGACGCCATGCTGACGCTGCCGTGCCCTCTGCGACAGAAGCCGGATGGAGAGGGCGAGGCGGGGGCGTCCGGCGGGTATCTTGGCTGGCTGGAGAGTGCTGAGCTGCGTCGCGGGGGTCATCCTGGGCCACCTGGGCGCAGTATGGGTTCTACCATGGATGCCGTGGAACCGGATGCAGTGAGGCACTGAAGGCGAAAGACGAAGAGGAAGCCCGCTGTGCTGTGTCAAGGGTTTTAACAAAGCTGCATTAGTGAACTGTTGATTGCGCGTTGTGTTTAGTTTAAGTGCATGTTGGAGCATATCGTCTCGTCTCCTGTGCGGCAGCTCTGCATCGACCACTAAAAAATAATGTTTCGATCTGTTGTTCGTTGCCATATTTCCTTCACTTCACTCCATTTATAAATCTGCAATAATATTGTCGTTGTCTTTGTATTATTTTTGCTTTGTTCTCTTGCTCTTGTTGCCGTACGTGATCAAGGAAGTAAGTAGTGTCTGAGCGATCTGAACGTTTTTCTTTTCTTTTTCTTTGACAGTATAGTGTGTTGGAATATTAGGCAATTTCCACATGAGATTAATTACCGAAAACAACATCATATATGCACTAGCAGATCTAATCACATACGCCAAAGTAGATATATCAAGCAGATCTGCATATGGACAAACCACTAGTGCAAACGGAGAGAGAATCAACACATACGTGTTGACCGGGAAGGTCTCCACCACATCGTTGTTGTCGAGGTAGGCCATGGCGGTGACTATGTAGCAGACGGACCGCCGGCTTCAGGCCCTTCTCCCGGTGCAGGATCTCAGCGAACGGGGTTTCGGATGCCTGCTCTTCCGGACGGCCGTGCACGCGGTCGCCGGGATGGAGAAGGCTGGAAGCAGCACAGCAAAAGGAACTACGCAGTGGAGACAGGAAGATTGTGGAGCTCGTATCTGCTAGATCCGTCCGACCTCTTCTCTATAGGCAGAGAACGCAAGCGCCACGCGGTGAAAGTACATGATACGTGTCAAGCATGCACATGCGTGTTGACACGTACATCTCACAGATGGTGCGCACCAAAAATAATCTTCCACAAAAAACGAGCTCTAATTACTCGAACTCGATTCACGAAACGCGACGCGCGAGGCGTGGCGTGGCGAGGCGGGCGGCGGAGGAGGAGCGTGCGTGAGCTCCTTCTATGCTGACTCACTTAGTGAGAATAGAAGAGCTCACCTTATAAGCTGCTCCAACTCTCTCCCAGCTAGCAGTATGTGATTAAACTTTAGTTCCATTCCACTTCCTGTACGTACACAATATGCACCCTTGTCAGATGGGCCTTTGAGATTTTAGGATTTGTTGGGCCCATTTAGAGAGACTAGCCCAATAAAATTCAACATAGTGAGTGGTCTGATAGTTGTATTGCGTCGCCTTGCTAGGGAGGTGAAACCGTGAAAGGAAGAACGAAAGCGACGCTCACATGTTGCGCCAAACAGAGGGTGCGCGACACAGCACCAAGAATTTCTGCTACATCCCAGTACGGCTCGCCGTCGTCCGTCGGTTCCAGGCCGGAGCTACGACGGGTTGGAGGAGCTGTGTCGACGTAGCTGTCGTCGCCGATGGCAGTGAGAGTGTCAAGGATCTTCATGGAGGAGGATCCCCTCGGCATCAACATCATCGACGCAGTGATGCTGCCAAAGGAGAGGCGGGCTGCAGCTTCCTTTGCACCTACGGCATCTTCATGGTTGCTGTGGGATTTGTGACCTTGGTGGTTCTTTTAATTAGCGCAGTTGAACCCTACTTGTAAAAGAAGGCAAGAAGCAGCCCAAAACATTAATGTGATCGTGGTAGCATTCGTTTGCCAGAAAAAGGAAGAGGTAGCAAGCATTCGGGTTGATGCCGTACGTCCATACTTGCATAGTTCTACGGTCTCATACTCTCATGCAAAACAAACAAAATGATCACATAATCATGGGTTGGTGGCCGGATGCAAAGCTATCTAAAAACAAAGCCGGCCTTAACACGCTGCTGTGTGGCCTTAACAAACCGGCCTTAATTCTTCCTGGACCATATTCCCAAAAGTAGTCTAAGGTCGTTTTTTTTTCACTCTACTGCACAACAGCATCAAATTAACAAAACCAACATGTTAGGTATAGCACTTATTCAGTCTAACTCCTATTTCTCGACCTTTTTCCGTGGTGCCGCTAACAATGATCAATTTGAGGCTAGAGGTTAGGAACCTTTATATAGTGCAAATTCTGGTTTTATTTAAATCGTAATTACACAGATAATTATTTCAGAAACTCCAGGTTAACCAAACCAAATACGATCATCAGTAACCATCTATGAGTTTCAATCTTCAACACGCTGCTGTGTGGCCTTAACAAGCCGGCCTTAATTCTGCCGGGACCATATTCCCAAAAGTAGTCTAAGGTCGTTTTTTTTTCACTCTACTGCACAACAGCACCAAATTAACAAAACCAACATGTTAGGTATAGCACTTATTCAGTCTAACCCCTATTTCTCGACCTTTTTTCGTGGTGCCGCTAACAATGATCAATTTGAGCCTAGGGGTTAGGAATCTTTATATAGTGCAAATTCCGGTTTTATTGAAACCGTAATTACATAGCTAATTATTCCAGAAACTCCAGGTTAACCAAACCAAATACGATCATCAGTAACCATCTATGAGTTTCAATCTGCAATTAGTCCCACGAGCACACGTGTGTGAGTCACGTGCCGAATTTGAATAATTTCAATTTCGCAGGCTTTAATCAATTCATATAGCCAACATATAAACAACCTCGCTTTCCACTCTATACTGAACCGGGTATTATTCTTTAATCGATTCATATAGTCAACATATGAACAATCTCGCTTTCCACTCTATACTGAACCGGGTATTATTCCAGGATATTTATATACATTGTATTTCAGTATAGACATACCGGCTTCCTTAAGTATATTTTCTTAAGTATAATTCCACATCATTGGTTCCCTGTTATTTTCATGATACTTCCACATAAAGTTTAATTTCGGACAATGCAGTACACAAATAAAATGTTGCAAGACACAAATTTCTACATCTCCCACTTGACTGAAAACATTTTATTTCAACAAGTGAATTCCCACACAATTAGCATGGTTAGAAAATAATTCCTTCCTTCAGTGTATCCATGTTGCATATAAACTTTGTGACTTTAACACTCATATTATCACAAAGTAACAGGTTATGATGCGCCTTTCCGGGACCTTAAGTTTACGAAGAAATTTCCTTAGCCATAGACCTTCCTTTGATGCTTGAGATTCATCAAAGTATTCATATTTCATAAATAAAGAGTATCTAAATCATGTTTCCTTTATACACCATAAAAACCTAAAAAAGTATTTTTTTTACATATAACACAAAATAAGATTACCTTTCACCGAGATCCTATTTCCGAAAGTAACGTCAATATATCCACACGGTTGAAGGTTGAGATCGCCAAATAATGAATAATCCATATTTCCTTGCGCAACAGGTGTTTTATGTGATTCCAACAATCTTTATAAGATTCATATTCCGTTTGCTAATAAGGCCAGCAAATCGTTTTCCGTGCTAATCAAAATAGCAACAATTACAGTGGCATGGTTAAGATCAGGTCGCACGAATAATGTCCCATAATAATTGTAGCATGACAATTATTCTTCCTCACGAGTCCAAACATAATTCCTCACAGAGTATCATTCCCTCGATCAAAGGTATTGGACATGTTTGCAGTTTTCCATAGAAAAATATTTCAAAACATTCACTATGTAATTCCACTCCCAAAATGCAGGAAGCTTTGAACATTCCTCTCTATATGATCGTCTTCCATCATTAATAAAACCATATAACCTCATATACCATTGATGTAAAGCTTGTTCCAAGAACATGAACGAATCTAATAAGTTAGCAAACTATGTCTTTATTCCCACCTCCTCTAAATTTTAGAGTTTCGACAAAGTATAATTATTTCCTTTGTGTAAAGAATTAAACAACAACACCTTCCTGTAAATTACAGAGTTTCCACAAAGTATAAATATTTCCTTTGTGTAAAGAATTAAACAACAACACCTTCCTCTAAATTTCAGAGTTTCCACAAAGTATAAATATTTCCTTTGTGTAAACAATTTAAAAACAAGCTTAGAATTTTAAATTCCACTAAGCATGTTGCATTAAACTTCCTTGTAAGTAAATCTATTTACAACATATAGGCTTGCGGTTGTTTGGTAAAATAATAAGTTCCAAAACTTTTATTCCTCCTCATTGAGTTTATTCCTTCCCGCAACGATTCCACCCCATAGTTAACATTAGTAACAAGTTTAATTACTATTTCCTCTAAAATATAGAGTAACTTCCTCAAATAACACACAATAGTAGCCAAGATATGATGGTCCTATTTAATTCCTCCCACTTTTCCTAAGCATGTTAGTGTTGGGAGTTAATTAACTTTTGTATTCCTTTGAGTTTAGCACATACAAAACTCCGGTGTGGCTATTAGTAAACACGCCCTTCATGAGAAAAATATCATATTCCTACTTTCCACCAATTTTCCTTTTTCCAAGTCAAAAACAAATATCATTCGATCCTCTAGAATATAAACATTAAAATAAAATCTTGGTGTGCTATGTAGTAAACAATCTTTCCAATTCCATACTACCAAAATATAAATAGAATACTTCCTTCCAGTTCACAAAATATAAACACTGATTGTGATAAATAATGACTTACTAAACAAATAGTAGTATGTAATGCTTTTCTAGATAATCAAGGGAATAACCAAGAGTTGTATTCCTCCATTCAACCATGGAGTATATGACATAATACAACGGGGAAAGTTCCATGCTCATTACATTACTTTCAATTAATATTCCTGAAGTGTACTTCCCCAACCAATCAGTTTTCAAACCATTAAATCGTTTGATGAACTGATTTTCCACTTCAGTATGAGATGTCAATACAACAAAGACCTTCCGAATTGTATTGTAAAAGTTATAAATAACCATATCAAGTGCAATCATGATAATAATATATATATTCACCTCAAGTAGGAGTGTCCAAAAATATCGTAATATAAGCCGATGAAGTATTGCAATCCTCCCACTAAATTCAGAGTGTAAAGCCAAAATACCGGAATTGTCCCATTAAAGAAATAATCCATAGATGATAGTCCTCCCAATTAAAGTTCATAATTCCAGAATTAACAAAACTCGTAATTCTGTTTATAATGTAAGACCAAGTCGTAAATTCCATCAACAATAATAATCCGAGCATGTGTCCTATTACAAGTGGTCCTCCATATGGAGTTATGTACACAAAATAAACAATTTGTCCACCAACTTCCAATGGATTGTCCAGATAAACGAAACCATTGTGTTATATTCCATAATGCACAAATTTCCAATTGAGCAATATTTCCACTCTTCCCTTTCCAAATAGTATATTACAACCAACAAATTCCGATAGAAAAGTATAAATTAAATTCCTTCTCATAGTTGGTGAATATAGAAACAATAATAATATTCCTCCATAAACAGAGTTTGGTGACAAAATTTTCAATTCCAAAGTATATAAAATTTATCAATTGTGCCTAAGTGCACCCATGTATTCCCTGTCGGACTTGGGGGTCTTCAGCTTGATACATACGTGATTTCTGCCGGAGCTATTCCCTGTCGCGAGCAGGTGATTTCTGGAAGGGAGAACACGGCCTGACAGAGACGAACTTGGTTCCTCGAGCCTCGGCAAGGGATTGATCTCGTCCGGCGATGATGGCCGGCGGTCGACGGCAGAGTTGCACAGCGGACGAGGGTTGCCGGCGGCGATGAACCATCGGCTCTGATAGGTTTAGCACAACCCCTATTTCTCGACCCTATTTAGTGGTGCCGTCCACAATGATCAATTTGAAGATAGGGGTTAGGTACTTTTATATATAGAGCTAATTGCAGTTTATTTAAACCGTAATTTCACAGATAATTATTCTAGAAACTCCAGGTTAACCAAACCAAACCACGATCATCAGTAACCATGTAGGAGTTTCAATCTGCAATTACTCCCACGAGAACACGTGTGTGAGTCACGTGTCGAATTTGAATAACTCAAATTCACAGTGTTTAATCAATTCATATAGCCAACATATGAACAATCCGGATTTCCACCCTATACTGTCCCGGGTATTATTACAGCATATTTTATATACACTGTATTCTAGTATAAACGTACTGACTTCTTTAAGTATATTTTCTTAAGTATAATTTCACATCATTAGTTCCCTGTTATTTCCATGATACTTTCACATGAAGTTTTTAATACCGGACAATGCAGTATACAAATAAAATGTTGGAAGACACAAATTTCTACACAACACATGGAGGTGGTGTCACATAGTGACACAGACACGCCGTTGCTGTTTTTTCCATTGTCATGTATGTGCCAGCCCTTTCAGCATCCGCCACCTGCAATGGGAAGCAGCTATTAACATATCAGTGATCTCCACATGGATAATTGATATCTAGATGTTGTGATTTCCAGGTCAATTTTCTAAGCTTTCCAATGTACTTGAAGGAATCGTGCACTTGGCCGCGATGCAAGATATTACAGCCTAATTTTATCTGTAAATTTCTGTTTGCAATGAGAATAGATAGTTGTTTGCTGCAAGATAAGATAGTCAAGAGAGTGCATTCAATCCACTCACTACATAAAAGTGCTGATGGGAAAGGAAAGTTCTATGGTTATAAATTAAATTTAGCCAAGGGTTTATGACAGGGTGGATTGGGCATAACTAGAGGGGATTCTTCAAAAGTTGGGCTCTCCATAATCCTCTTAGATGCTGCATATTAGAATTACTTATTAAATATAGTTTGCTCCAGTAAGAATGGTTGCGTCATTGCATCATGCAGGCTGACCTACTCAAGCAGGGACGGAGCTTAGGTGGTGCGGGCAGGGGCCATGGCCCCCTCCATGTTAGATTATTTTTCCCAAAATACACCTTGTTGTATGTGGACTTAACCCTAAAATTTGTTAGAATTTAATCATATGGCCCCCTCCACGTTTAATAATGTTCACTTGGCAACTCCATCTGAAATCTTCTTCTGCTCAAAATATATTTCCTTCCGATCAGTTTCCATGTGATGAGGTTAAGAAAACGACGATTCCCACCGAGTCCATTGATGGCATGGATCACACGTTCGCTGGGAACCCAAGAGGAAGGTATGATGCAGCGTAGTGGCAATTTTCTCTTGATACAAAACCAAGGTTTGTCGATCCAGTAGGACTTGGAGAAGTCTTCGGCTTGGTGTCAACGGCGCCGTTTACGATTATTGGCGTGGACCTGCACACAGTCACGAACAAACTATTTTGCCCCAACGAAACAGAGAGGTTGTCAATCTCTTGGGCTTGCTGAACACAGAATTAAATGTATGTGTAAAATAATATGAGAGCAAAAATGACTAGCGAGAAAATGACTAGAAAAAGCTATGGAAACGGTTGTAAACAATATAGGAAAATTGGACCAGGGTCCAGTGTTCACTAGTGGTGCCTCTCCAAAAGATAAACATGTTGGGTAAACAAATTACAGCAGGTCAATTGACAAAGCATGGGCGTATAACAATACTATCATGACACAAAGTTCACCGTTTCATTTAATATGGGCATTACATCAAAATACATAGACCGTTATCCAACTGCATCTATGACTAATAATCCACCCCGGGATCGCTATCCATCATGTCATCCGAAAATATTAAGTTGCAAGCAACAGATAATTGCAATAAGCATGGTGCGTAATGTAAGCAATGGTTACAACATATAGCCAAAAAAACACCGCTGTTTTACCCCTAGTAACAACAGCACATCTCAAGTCTTAATCGTTTCTGTCAACTCGAGCTCAGACAAGAGAGGCATGAACCCACTATCTAGCATAAATACTCCCTCTAAAGACACAAGTAATTACTTTGGCCAAAGCATACACAAGCACATCGGAGAGCATGCAAGATCATAAATAAAACATATCATAAATAAACTGAACAATAATGTCATGACTCCATAATTCATCGGATCCCCGCAAATACAACATATAGCATTACAAATAGATGACCTTGATCATTTTAATCAGCTCACAAGATCTAAACGATGGAGTACAAGGAAGAGAGACAACCATCTAGCTACTGCCATGGACCCGTAGTCCCGTGTGAACTACTCACGCATCACTCCGGATGTAGGCATGGTGGTGTAGATGCCTCCGGTGACAATCTCCCCTACGGCAGGGTGCCGAGAAGAGCTTCAGAACTCTCCCGATCTAGGGTTGGCGACGGCGGCGGCCTCGGACGTATTTCTGGAAAAGTGATCGGGTGTCGAGGGTTTTTGGGACAAAGGTAATTTATAGGCGAAAGGGCGACTCGAGAAGAGCCCGGAGGGCGCCAAGTGGGCCTAGGCCATGGCTGGGTGGCGTCTGGGGACTGTGGGCCCCCCTGCAGCTCCCCTTCCGGCTCCGTCTTTGTTTCCATGTAAACATAATTCACGTAAATTTTCAAGCGATTCGAAGAAACTTTCCCGACTAGCTTTTCTGAAACAAAAAGACAGCAGAAAACAGGAACTGGCACTGGGCATCTTGTTAATAGGTTAGTTCCATAAAATATGCCAAAATGATATAAAAACATGTGGCAATGATATATAACAAGCATGGAACAATCAAAAATTATAGATACGTTTGAGACATATCATCCATTTGCTTCATCCATGTGCAGAAGCAAGGGCAGGGCGGGTCCTGAAATTTCGAGGGCACGGGGCAAAACTAGAATTTTGGTCCCCTTACTATAAAGAAGTAAAAAAATACATATATGAATCAGGGATCAAACAAGAGAAGCGCGACACAAATTTTAGCGCCAACTCGTCTAGATTTGTCGAAGTGCTCATGTTACTATTCAAAGATCCGTGAAGAGGTGCTCTATGTGATTCTATAAGTTTTGCTTCTTCTTTTCTACTTTATTTTTCCACAACACCAGACATATATATAATAACGATGGAAATAAAATGGAATTAGTAATTGAAATTATGGGATAAATCATCTACACGGCTAAACCAGAGAATTAGAGAAGATAAAAATAATCAACAAATATACCTAGGTTGGCCGGTTGGCCGTCCGGCGGCGCGCGCCTTGGGCGATGGGATATACATTGGGCCCTGGATGTATAGGAAAATACCACCGGCGCGACGCCTTGGGCGATTGGACGCAAGGCCCCGGATGTATGGCAACCTACCGACGCGGAGCTGTGCTGCGGCAGGCAAGAGACATTGGGCCCTGGATGTATAGGAAAATGTGGGCCCTGGATGTATAGGAAAATGGTTCTTTTTGAAAATGGTTCTGATTTTTTTTAAAATATAATGTTCCGTTTTTTGAAAATGGTTCTTTTTTTAAAATGGTTCTGATTTTTAAAAATGGTTCCGATTATTTAATATGTTCCTTTTTTGAAAATGGTTCTTTTAAAAAATGGTTCTTTAATGAAAATGTTTTTGATTTTTAAAAATGGTTCCAATTTTTTAAAATGTTCCTTTTTTGAAAATGGTTCTTTTTAAAAATTGTTCTTTTTTAAAATGGTTCTGATTTTTAAAAATGTTCCATTTTTTAAATTGTGAAATTGTTCTTTTTAAAAATGGTTTTGATTTTTAAAAATGGTTTCGATTTTTCAAAATGTTCCTTTTTCGAAAATGGTTCTTTTAAAAATGGTTTTTTTAAATGGTTGTTTTTTTAAAACGATTCTGATTTTTTAAAATCGTCTGATTTTTGAAAATGGTTCTTTTTTGAAAATTGTTCCGATTTTTAAAATGTTCATTTTCTAAAATGGTTTCAAATTTTAAAATATTCACTTTATGAAAATGTTTAATTTACGAAAATCTGAACCATTTAAAAAATATTTTTTTCAAAAATCTAAACATTAAAAATTGAACTGTATAATTTTAAATGTAAACATTTTATATATAAAATATAAAAAATAAAGGAAAACGAAAAAGAAAAAACATGTGAGCGGCTTGCTACAAGAGACCTATGTGTGCATCCTTTATCACGTGGTCAATCAGGTCGTACTGGTTAGGTGCTTCAGTTCCCACCTGCAAGGTGCGGGTTCGAATCCCAGCCTCACATCATTATTTTGCGCCGTTGTTTAAATCCTAAATGGGCTTTCGTCGGGGGGGGGGGTTCCTGCAGTCGAGTTTAGGGTTTAGGGTTCCTGCGGGCGAGTCGTATCTTCGCCTCGCAAAGAGCGATAGGTAGGGCCTCCCAGAGGCGCCCCTGAAGCGACCCGCTAATGGGCCGGCGAGGGATCCTTTTCGGTTTAATTTTTTAGTTTCTTCTTTTTTATATTTTGCTTCTTCCTTTTCTATTTTCTTTTTTCCTTTTTATTTTTTTTCATTATTTAAAAAATTACATATTTTTTAAAATTTCTTCATCTAAAAATTTGTAGATTTTGAAAATATGTGTATTTGAAAAACCTGTTCACACCTGCGCAATTTTTGCTAAGGTCTTTGAGAAAATGTTAATGTTATTCAAAAATAGTCGGAATTAAAAAAAATTCACATGTTTTATACAAATACACCAATTTCAATAAATTTTTGACGAGTTTCCGAAAAATGTTCAGATGATAGAGATATTTTTTTATTGTCAAACTAATTTTAAAATTGAGTAGAAACCTATTTTTAATATATTAACAAAATGCAAAACAAATCTCACTTTTTAATGGGTCGCAAAAGTGTGGCTCCCTTGAGGCAGCAGGGCAGCCTAGTGCATTCCAAAGCGACATATAGGAGCTCCCCAGCAAGATCCGCCAGCGCAGGTTTCAATCGTCACAACCACAACAAGTTAATATGCCTAGCACCAGAACCATTCTTTTTTTCCTTTTTCTTTAAACTAAAAAAATCCCCTAAAAGAACTAAAATAATATTCTTTTTGGACAACCATCCTATTTGAACAATGAAGGTTGTGTCGTGACTAAATAGAGTCAAGCTTAATGGAAATCGTCAAAAGGGATAAGTGTGTGCATGGAATCTACTCCCTCCGTTCGGAAATAGATGTCTTAGAATACATACATTCTAAGACATCTATTTCCGAACGGAGGGAGTATTTCCAGCGACTGCCTCTGGGAACACCGAGGGGATATCAGAGAGAGGAGGGGTGGCGGCGGAGGGGGGTAGGCTTTTCTCCCGCGGTCGCCCATGCAATGTATAGATGGAATCTATGGCCTTGTATGGGGACAATCCGGACGATCTTGGGCTTCTTTCGATC
Source organism: Poa pratensis (assembly GCA_947311845.1). NCBI lineage: Eukaryota > Viridiplantae > Streptophyta > Magnoliopsida > Poales > Poaceae > Poa > Poa pratensis. Next base: position 38,995,278 of record CAMZMU010000040.1, read on the forward strand.
ACAGGATTACAAAACACAGGAATGAGAAAAACTCAGGAATTTGACAGGGTTGCACGTGCAAAACAGAGGAATTCAAAATAGAGAAAAACTATAGGAATAGTCATTTAGATGGAATACAGAAAAAACACATGCTAAGTTCCTCGATTCTACGTGAATAAGTCTAAAAAAAGAGATTAGGGTGGATGCTGAAATTCCTATAGGATTGAGATGTAGGAATGCAACCGTAGGAATTTGCAGTTTCCGCTTCTTCATCTCTGTCTGCAACGAGTAGGTATTGGCACAGATCGGAAAGATTAAACAGTAGTACCCAAACAAACATAAACGGAGTACAAAAGGTCAAAACACTCTTATGCATGTTCTTGGCACACACAGACACGAAAATGTCATCAGACCATACTAGAAAGACCACTCACATCATGCTCAGTTGCTCATCTTCTTCTCCTACTGTTAACTAGCTAGATTCACAGAAACTTCAGTAACACGGCCGGAACTAGCTAGTAGAACATGTATTGTCCCTGCGGACACTAGCACTTCTTCTGCCAATCTGACTGACTCGATTCAGTATTAATGTCGTGTACCGTGCCACAGCGTCGGTCACGCGACGCCGGTACTGTTGGCGGCCGCCGACCAGCAGTACATGCTTGTGGCCGCGGTTCTCATGGTGCTCGTCGACCCGCACTCGCTGTCGTGGAGGGACGGGCTGGACATGTCCAGCCTCACGCCCCACGGACACGCCGCGGCCGGCGCGCTCGCCTGCGACTGGCACCGCTGGACGCGCACGGCTCCGATCTTGGGCGACGCCATCCCGTGCTGCGCTGGCCCCTCCAGCGACGCCCTGCGCCGCCCGCCGCTGGCCTGCCTCTCCCACGACGACGGCGCCTCTGGGGCGGACGACACCGACGCGCGCTGCCTGGGCGCGCTCTGCGACCGCGCCTTGGCGCGCGACGACTGCGTGTTGGCCATGTAGCTAGGGAACAGCAGCGGGTGGTCGGCGCCGGTGCTCTGCTGCGGCTGCGTGCACGACGCGTCAGAGGCGTAATAAGGGTACGGGCTGGTCCGCGCGGTGCCGAAGGAGAAGTCCTCGTACCGGCCGCTGTACGACCGCCCGCTCACGTCCGTCAGCGCCGACGGCGTCGGCGACACCTTCTGGTACAGCTCGATCTTGGACGGCGTGCGGCACAGCGGCGTGGCGTAGCAGCTGCTGCGGCGGGACGTCCTGGGCGTGCAGTGGACGTCGCCCACCACGGTGTCCACCTCCACGATCTTGATGTTCTCCTCCATGTCCTGCATTTGCAAATTTGGTTCTTGGTTCCGTTTTGATCGGACCAAATTTTAACAGGGCCACATTCATACCTGATGCTGTCGGAACCGGGGATGGTGCGGCGAGCGCCGTGTGGGCGTCATCCGTGGCGTGCGGATGGGCTTCTCGTCGTCGAGTAGCCGGAGGCGCGCCGTCCGTGCTCTGTTCTGGGCGGCGACGAGCGCCTGCATGCAGCGCAGAGTGTTGCTGGCCTGCCTCCGGACGAGGTGGCCACGCACGAGAGCCTGCAGCTTCACCAGCCCCCTGAGCGCGCACAGTGCCTTCCTCGCCTGCGCATCGATCCCGAGATAATGGCTCATCAGACCATGGCTCATCAGATAAAAACAAACGATAATGCAAGTGGACCAATTCACGGGGACCAAGATCGATCCGGTGGATGGATCGATCGACTCACCAGGTACGATCTGAAGACGGACTGAATCTTGATCGCGGCCGCCTCCTCAATGCCGACGACGACGGTCCGCTTCGACCCCGGCGCGGACGCAGCGTACCGGACGACGGCGGCGGCCGCCTGCTTGGCCGCGACCGCCGCCTCGGCCGCGGCAGCAGTGGCGATGGCGACCGCGATGGCGTGCTGGTCCGGGTCCATCCGCGTCTCCTGCAGGAACGCGAGCGGGCCCGTGGTGGCGGCGTCCTTCCCCGCCGGAGGCCGCCGGAAGCTCCATCTCTTTTTCTCCCTGGCCCCCGGCGTGGAGGCCGGGGTCACCGCCTGCGAGGCCGGCGCCCACTTGGGCGTCTCCTCGGGCCCGGCCTTGCCGTCCCTGACGGCGTCCTTCCCCTTGTCCTTCTTGCCCGGCAGGAAGCTTCGGAGCCACCTACCCGCCTTGCCCATCTGCGGCACAGAGCTCACTCTAGCAGACTACTGCGCGATCTTGCAGAAATGGCAGCAGCAGCATTGCGGCAGAAGCAACCGACGATCCGCGCGCCCCGGTAGGCATGTGCTCTCTGCTACGAGTGCCGTGTGTGCGATCGATCCGCTACTGTGAGCTGGGACGTGCAGGGCCAGGGGTGGAGGGAGACGGGAATATATTTAGGCACGCCACCATGTGCGGCGAACGCTGTGCATGCTCTGGATGTCGCTGCTCAGTGCTCACCTGTAATAACTGGGTACATTACATGGCGCGTTTATTGCTCGTTCGTACTGGCAACCAGCCTCCGCGCGTAGCGGAATGGAATTTTCGCTGGACGTGCTGGCAACGCGCGCTTCCCTCCCACCGGCCAGGGCTATCCGAACCAATTTGGTCTGAGCTACTATACAAATGTTCAGACCGTCAGAGAACCCGGGCTCTGGGAAGAAAATACTTTGCTTGCCCAAATGTTCAGACGAACTGGCACAGCTAGGTACTTCGGCTAAAAAGCTTGCGGTGATCGTTACTTCTTCCGAAAGCAATGCTTCGCCGCTGCAAACATCTAGGCATCTTCAGCTAGTTAGTAAGCTTAACTGGGTTATACTCACAAAATGTATGAAAATTTCTACAGCTAAGCTTGACTGAATTTCATGCATTGTTCTATACAACACAGATTGCATCTCACGCTCCATTGTTCAACTCCACTGGGATGACATGATGATGATGGATACAGGTTTGACCGTGGTTAAACTAACTCATCGGAGGATCTTCCGGGTCTTAGTCAGCGCTCTTGCATCACTGCATGTGGCGACTAATGCAGTGCCCCAGTTTCTTATCCCAAACCATAGGATTGCAGAGCAACTGGGGCCTGGAGGTCACACATGGCCCAGCTGATCCGCGTCGTCAAATCACCCTTTTTAACTAACCTAAGCAAAGCTTTTAGCACATGATCCGATGCCAACAGCCACTAGCAGCTCCTGTACTGAATACCATATCACGATCCCTTTTAACCAGCTACCCCTCACTGTTAGCATTTGTTCCACGGCTGTTGGACGGACGGACCCTGGGCTTTCAAAACAGTAGTGCAACTCGATTGTACCACGGCGCAGTGATATCTGCGACAGTTTACCGATCGACGGACAGAATGGGTTTAATGCGCTGGCTAGCCTGGACCTGGCATCTCGTGATTGGTGGATAGGGGGACAGCACCGGAGGAGATCTCATTCAATTTCGGCGGACTCTATCTGGGGTTTCCTGATCTACTAGTTTCTTCAGAACACCGAGATTTGAACTTTGCTCTGCCAAATTGCCCGCGCCGCAGGGTGACAACGATCAGGAAAGGGACCATATGGGAAGATCCATAACTTAATTGGGCATCCAGGATGTGTGGGGCTTACTGGTTTTGAACATGTCTGGCTCTCATCATCCGAGCTTAAAATTCAGTGCCTCCTTGTGATTCATTTGAATTTTTCTCCGGTCTTCCGCGCTGAGCCATGAACTATGAACCTACAATTGAGGATTGCAGATTTGTTAGTAATCTTTTTCCAAGTGGGACTGCGATCGATAGGATCGCGGTTATCAATTGGGATCCGTAGCTGGCTTCAGAGACAGAAGAATCATGCGCATCAAACTGGGTGCCGACAGTGTGTCTAGACGCTGTAGACCAGATGATTTAGGGAGATTGAAATACAGACATGATAGGTTACAGACCACGTGCTGTCTGGATCTCATGCATTACAAAACTATGCAAATTGGCTTGTCGTGATTATCCACTAGGTCATGATTTTTTTCTGGATTAAGTATCGATAATGAGCTGGTTAGATTTGACTAAATCCCTGCGTATTTTCCCCTTTGGACGACAGCACACTGGTGGGGGGCAGCTAACCTTGTGATATTCAGCCGCTTCAGCGTACCCGATTTTTTTTTTTTTTTTTTTTGAAAGGAGGGCCTCGCCCCAATTTCATTATTATGAAACTGATAATACAAAGTTTAACTTCCACGCCCAGGGTACAAACCCCCCTACGAGCAACAAAACCTGGATCTACTACAGGAACTCCACTAAAACCAGAACTACTCAGACCAACATAACGTTCAAAAAACATACCGGAAACCTAGCTACTCAACAAACGTCTGTTACACAACGGACAAAGACAACAGATATGTTTCCTACAGCCAACAACAACAATCATAGCTCATCTAGGTCAGACTCTAGGTCTTTTCATCCGGACCAGACATTTCTCCACGAGCTCTTTTTCTCCATCTTTGGAGGAGTTTTCAGGTCAGCCGCAGCACCAGCGGTCCCCAACCCTGTCGCTGATAGAAGATTTCTCTCTTCCTTTCACTCTTTGGAATCACATCAGCTCTTCTTCTTTTAAAGATCTTATGTAACTGAGTCTCTAAATCTTTTCTAAGAAATATTTATCCGTAGATAGGCCAAAAACTTCACACTCTCTATCTATATCATCTATAGCATCTACTAAAACTTTCTTCTTCTTTTTATACAATTAGCATCTATACATATGTTCGCATAGCGTCGAAGGCATAGAAAACTCTTGAAATGGAACTTGATGTTTCGCCGACCTGGGTAAAATGCTCGGTTATCTTATCCCCGCCCATGACAGCATGTACTTCAGTGTGTACGCCCCGCAAGAATGGCTACGTAGTATAGTTGAATTTCAGAAATCTTGTGTAGTCGAGTAATAATTTAGGAAGCCAATTACTACCTATCCTTCTGTTGTGGTATGTTTGAATAGTTTACGGTTTTCCACTCGTAATGTTGATCGGCTTAGCCTTTGTTACGAAGCCAGCATCGACTGTTTCGATTATCAATGCCTGAATGGACTTCACCTGGTGTACAACGAGTAATACATAGTGGTGTGTTAGTACCTTGGAAGTTTACGTGGCATGCTAAGAGGCATCAATATCACGCTCACCAGGGCCTTTTCCTTGGCCTCGTCACGATATGCTTGGGTGGAGTTCAGGACCTGAATCTCTTCCTTGTCAAAATTTAAATTTAGTAGAAGCCAGTGTACATTGTGTACATTTTACGGGATACGCACCTGCCGTACAATTAAATCAGTCTTAGTTTGGGACAGTAGAAGACAAGTCGATGAGATGACATGCTTCTTGTAGTTTTTAAGAATGTGAAATAAGAAAAATTCAGGGAAAATATGTACCATTCGGCGTCCTACAATTATGTTTGCTATACGTGCAACCCATGAGCTTCCGTTTCCCCGAGGAATACTCCCACTGTCTCCTAACAGATTCCTGGATTCTATGGTTGATTGGAATGATGTAGTAGCAGTCTCAACATTGCTAATGTGTGCATATGAATTAATAACCTGCAAAGGTTGCAATCATGTAATACGCCATAAGTTGGAATAGTAATGCATATTGCGTATAAGGGCTCACCATCGACATAGAATCCTTGGTTGACATTTGGCTTAAGGCAGTGGGGTGTTAGGACTTGGTTTGCGATGACAGCTACTTATGCAAGGTCATAACTACCGCAGATGAAAAGTGTCGCCTCCTTGTCTTCAGCTGCCAAGTTATAATCGCTGTCGAATATAGGCTTCTGTGGTGGGGTGATTTTGTCGAACTGTTTGTCATGCACCACGTGTTGTTTGTTGGGTGTTGTAGCAGTAGTATCACCAAACATCATTGATGCATCGCGACGACGATTATAACTTGACAGCTGAAGACAAGGGGCGACACTTTTCATCCGCGGTAGTTATGACCTTGCAGAAGTAGCTGTCATCGTAAACCGTCCTAACACCTCACTTCCTGAAGCCAAATGTCAACCAAGGATTCTATGTCGATGCGGTGAGTCCTTATACTATAATATGCATTAACTATTCCAACTTATGGCGTATTACATGATTGCAACTTTTGCAGGTTATTAATGCATATGCACACATTAGCAATGTTGAGGCTGCTACTACATCATTCCTATCGACCATAGAATCCAGGAATCTATTAGGAGACGTGGGGGTATTCCTCGGAGAAACGGAAGCCCATGGATTGCACGTATAGCAAACAAAATTGTACGACGCCGAATGGTACATATTTTCCCTGAATTTTCTTATTTTGCATTCTTGGAAACTACAAGAAGCATGTCATCTCATTGACATGTCTTCTACTGTCCCAAACTGAGACTGATTTAATTGTACGACAGGTGCTTATCCCGTTGAATGCACACAATGTACACTGGCTTCTACTAAATTTAAATTTCGACAAGGAAGAGATTCAGGTCCTGAACTCCAGCCAAACATACGTGACGAGGCCAAGAAAAAGGCCCTGGTGAGCGTGATATTGATGCCTCTTAGCATGCCACGTAAACTTCCAAGGTACTAACACACCCCTATGTATTACTCGCGTACACCAGGTGAAGTCGATTCAGGCGTTGATCATCGAAGCAGTCGATGCTGGCTTCATAACAATGGCTAAGCCGATCAACATTATCGAGTGGAAAACCGTAAACTATTCAAAATACCACAACAGAAGGATAGGTAGGTATTGGCTTCCTAAATTATTACTCGCCTACACAAGATTTCTGAAATTCAACTATACTACGCAGTCATTCTTGTGGGCGTACACACTGAATTACATGCTGTCATGGGACGGGGATAATATGACCGAGTATTACACAGGTTAGCGAAACATTAAGTTCCATTTCCACTCAAAAGTTTTCTATGCCTTCGACCTATGCTAACATATGTATCCCTATCAAATACAGGCACAAATAGATATTTTTAGCATCAAAGTATGTTCAAGTCTGCTGCGTTCTGATTGCAACGGGGTTCGAAAAGAATCCTACGAAAATCGTATAACGGTTTAGTGCTACAGAACTGACGTGTAATGTCACCTAATTTTGACCTTTCACGATTGCAACTAACGCACTGCTTTCTCCTTTACAGAAGGAGTACGAAGCCAGCATTGTAGAGAAACATAATGGTGCAGAAGACGACATCGTCGAAGAAATCCCTAATCCTGATGTTCCCAACAAACCCACTATTTCACCTGAAAAACTCAAGCGGAAATGTGGATGTCCGAAAATGATTGCCACTACTGAAAATACAGTCAAAGAACAACTTTCCACCAAGAATCTCACTGAAATTGTCGATGGCCCACACAGACACCCAAATCACGCCTGAAGATGGACCCATACAAGTCGCCATGAAGTTTACAGGGTGGCAGTTCATGGGCATTTCGACATGAATTATCTTCATATCGTGACCTTCAGTTTACGACCACATTTATTATGTTCTCTTGTTTTCTCATATTTTTGTAAGCTAGTACTTTTAAGCAATTGTTTTAGGTCATGAATTCCTTGACCGTGCTCCAGCTTTTACACTTTCTTGATTTCAAGTAACGTTTTAGTTCTTGTTCAAGGTGAATGATCGCTATACAAGTTATGAAGACAACCCTCACTTGGTAATGAGAACTGAATTATCAAACACTTGTCTTCCAACGTAATTGTTCAAAAGGAATCAGATTGAGATACTAATAAACACAAGACTCAATTTGGACAAGTGAAAGTAGACATTAAACTATCATGAACATGAATTAATTGATCTGCATAACCAAGATTTCCAATGTACTGGAGAGGCGAGTCTCAAAACAAAAGGATACTTACTCAAAAATTTCAGCAGCGGTAAGCTGCTCATTGGGGTCTTGTTGTAGCATCCTCTTGAAGTCATTTGCGACATTCGAGCTTGACGTGCGGAAAACATCTTCTCGCGGGCCTCCTGACCTGATTTGCAAAAACCAAATGCTTTATTCACGGCTCATTAAGTTGCATCGCAGATAATATAGCGTCAAAACTTATACAAGACTTATTCAAGATACACCATGCTGATCAGAATAATCTCAGTTACAATCTTATGATAGAAGACTCCTACATATGAACTCTACAGTAGACAGATGAAGCTGAATACTCCACAAACAGAACAAGGTACAGAACAAGGTACATAGCTTTGACAACAGCTGTAGATACTATCCTACATTAGAACTACGTCTGTAGCAAATCTTCCAGCATCAATTGTTCAACATGTCTCAAGTAACAATAGAAGTGCTAAAGACAGCTCAACAGCTGTCGAAATCAAACAACATCACAATGAACAAAACAAAACGGAAGAGATCAGGGAGCTCTCGCCTTCTCTGGTTCTGGATGGCGGTGCAAACCTAGCGTCGGGGATGGCGGCTTGGTCAAGAAGCCGGAGGATGGCGAGCTTGGCCATGCCTGCGGGCCGGATGCCACTGCTGCTCCGGAGGTGGTGGAGGGAAAGGCCGGCGACGGTGTCCGCTGCCGGATCCTGCTGATGGAGGGGATGTGGAGGAGGCCGGAGACGGCGCCCTAGCCTGCGCCCGGCTCCCGCTGCTGGAGCGGAGGTGGAGGAGGCCGGTGACGGCGCCCCCCCGCGCCTGGCGGCTGCTACTGGAGGGGAGATGGAGGAGGCAGGAGACGGCGCCGCGCCCAGCTCCCGCTGCTGGAGGGAAGGTGGAGGAGGCCGGCGACGGCGCCCGTGCCCGGCTCCTGGAGGGAGGTGGAAGAGGCCGGCGAAGGCGCCCCCCTACTTCTGGAGGGAGCTGGAGGAGGGAGCGGTGATAGAGCGCCGGCGGCTGGTGGTGGAGAGAGTGGTGGGAGGAGATTAGGGTGAGAGAAGAGAGTGACGGTGAGTAAAAAAAAAAAGCGATTAAAATAATAGAATAAACACAATTTTGGTACCGGGCCCACTAGTTTCGGTATCGGTGCCACACAATTTTCGGTACCGCGGAACCGTTCGGTACCGTCAGTCTGGTATCGACTATTTTAACACCGTTAGATCGCAGTGGATGAACGGTTATTAAAAAGGCCAACCACACTAAACTTGTAAACAAAACAACACATCCGGAGATTAAAAAAGTAAGGTACCAGTGCAAAAATTGCAGTCACGATAAATTCTGAGTACCTAAATCATGAAGATGTGGTCTTATCCTGGACTACCAATTCCACATTAATTATGGAAGTACACCAGAACCTACACAAGTTTAAAACAAAAGGGTACATAAGTTTATATTGGTATAAGAGTGTAATTTACCACTAGCTCGTTACACCAGGTAAATTTTCCTTGCCACATCACATGCTTTGCAAGCACTCTAAAATCAATTAATCCCCATTTAGCTTAACCCTAATTTTAAAAATTCAAAGAGACTCGAATTGACTAATAAGACTTCGTACTAGAGATTAAATTACCTCAGAACAGAAAGGACCGGCCAGGAGGACGGTCCGTTAGAAGCGACGAAGTTAGGGTGAGTCCCAAGGGGCAGTGCCTCGGCGGACGGCGGCTGCAGCCTGAACTGCGAACGGCCTGATCCGGCGGTCGAGCTCCGAAACAGCAGGGCAGCGGCGTCCTGACGTGGACCACATGGTCGAGGCGCCCGAGTGTCCGTCGGACTGGCGGTCCCGGTGGACGGCGGCGGTGCGATCGCGGGTCTACACGACGAGAATTCAGGCGGAAAACGAACCAAATTGCACACAGTTTTTCTAGATATTCCCGTACAGGTAGCTAGCTGGTAGTCTGCGTATGGACGTGCCACCGAGCGTCCGTGCCGATGCGAACAACCGATGGCTGTTCGTGCCCTCTACATGGGCTTCTCAAATCAGCCCTTGCAATGATGGCTGACTACACGGGCTGGACTCTAATGTTTGTTTGTTTTCCTAGCAAATAGCAAGGGGACACATGCACCCCTCAAAAAAAAAAGCAAGGGGAAACATGCACGACACGGACGAACACCGGGCCATAGACCGGGTTGCCCTGGGCGTAGGACGTCTAACCTCCACCGCTCGCTATAATAAACTTTGGTGTGTTCATGCTCTAACCTCCATCGTTCGTCGTTTAGACTGTGCTTTGTGTGCGTGTATTCTTCAACCTTTTTGTCGTTTTCGTTAAACCTCCGCAGCTAGCTGCCATGAACTTCGCCGTGTTCATGGTGACCTCCTACCACGGCATCCGCCGCCGAACCACCGCCGTACCGCGCCGTTGTACTGCTCGCCGCTCCTTGTGCTGTTGTGGGGTAATTTCACCACGTAGCCATGTGTGAGAGTAAAAGAAACATGAAACATGAAAATACAACATAACATATGTTTGACACAGGCAACCAAATGTAGTGCACAACATGATTTTTGTTCCTTTTTCCACAGCCAGACCCTACAAAGTACAAAGCTATGCAAATGGTTTAAAATTCGGGTAACAAACACGCCACAGGATTCACCGAGAAAGTGCATGCACCCAGTACAGAGGGAGATGCTATTTGCTGCCTTTTGCGGCGCGACCCGCGCCGCACTAGGCCGGCCCAATTCACGTTTTCCGTTTCTCCTTTTTGTTTCTTTTTCTTTTTTCTGTTTTTTCTGTTTCTTTTTTAAAATGTGTTTTTTTGTAAAATATTCAAGTTTGAAATTTGTTCAAATTTGAAATTGTTCCAACTCGAAAATTTGAAAATTTTGAATCTGAACAAATTTTTGAATCTGAACAAATTTTGAATCCGACCAAATTTTTGAATCTGAACAAATTTCAAATCTGAATAAATTTTCGAATATGAACAATTTTTTGAATCTGAAAAAAAATTCAAATCTGAACAAATTTTAGAATCTGAACAAATTTTTGAATCTTAACAAATTTCGAATCTGAACAACTTTTCGAATCTGAACATTTCTCAAAAACACATTTTAAAAAAGAAACAGAAAAAGGAAAAAAAAGAAAAAGGAAAAACATAAAGGAAAAGGGAAAAAACGCGAACTGGGCCACCCCAATGTAGCGCGGGGGTGTGCGGTGCGAACCTCCCACGCTGCACTCGACCGGCCAAATTCGCGTTTTTCGCTTCTCCTTTCTGTTTTTTTTCTTTTTTCTGTTTTTTTCTATTTTTTTTTAAAATGTATTTTTTGTAAAATATTCAAGTTTGAAATTTGTTCAAACTTCAAATTTGTTCTAGTTTGAAATTTGTTCAAATTTGAAATTGTTTCAATTTGAAATTTTTGAATCTAAACAAATTTTCGAACTTGAATAAATTTTGAATCTGAACAAATTTTCGAATCTGAGCAAAATTTTAAATTTGAACAAAATTTGAATCTGAACAAAATTTTGAATCTGAACAAATTTCGAATCTGAACAAATTTTCGAATATGAACAAAATTCAAATCCGAACAAATTTTTCGAATCTGAACAATTTTTCGAATCCGAACAAATTTTCGAATCTGAACAAATTTTAGAATCTGAACAAAATTTTGAATCTGAACATATGTCAAAACACACATTTTAAAAAAAGAAACAGAAAAAATAAAAAATAGAAAGGAAAAAACGCGAACTGGGCCGGCCCAATGCGGCACGGGGGTGTGCGGCGCGAGCCTCCCGCGCCGCACTAGGCCGGCACAATTCGTGTTTTCCGCTTCTCCTTTCTGTTTTTTTATTTTTATTTTTATTTTAATTTTTCTGTTTTTATTTTCTGTTTCTTCTTTAAAATGTGTTTTTTGTTAAATATTCAAGTTTGAAATTTATTCAAACTTCAAATTTGTTCAAGTTTGAATTTTGTTCAAATTTTAAATTGTTCCAATTTTTTCTGTTTTTAAATTTTTTGGTGGACAATTTTTTTTTTTTGCAACTCCCGCCTCTCGGCGTGTATTCATGATTAGTCAATAGCTATCTGATTGTAGTAAATCAATCAGAAAGCCAGGGATAACATCAAAGCCTGTTACATTATTACTCGAAAGAGCTTCTCTAGCGCATCTATGGGCCTCACAATTAGCAGCACGGTTCACGTGAAGAAGCTGGTGTCCCTGGAGTTGAGAAGCGATAACTCACATCTCATATGGCAGGTGGGAATCCACACTCCTGCCAGACCTCACTCCAACAATGATACTGAGGCAATCAGTCTCGACAATCTGTTTTTTTTTTAGGAAAGGATCCGATTCATATAACAGGAAACTCAGTACAAATTACAAGCAGGTCCAAGAGAAAAGAAAAGAAAATTACAACCGGACCCAGAAACTTGCACAGAGCACCCCGAGCCACCTGAGAAGATCACAATCGGATCCAGCATCGAGCCCCAAGAACCTAGGCAACGCCGGCGACGCCGTACCACCATCCGCCGGAACGCGAGAACCACCACACCTTGTAGACGACCGCAGGAGCCGTCCGCCGCCGCGCGACGGAACTGAGAGGCGCTGAACGAACACGGCCACAACACCCGCTCCCCGGAGCCACCCATCTTCCAGCCGCGCCGGCGACACCTAGGCCAACCTCCACAAGCACCACACCACCTCCAGACGCCGCTCCCCTCGCCACCAAGGCCGGCCGGAGCAGACACGTCGCGGAAGACCACCAGCACCACCTGCACCAAAAGCGGAACGCCGACCACCACCATCTTCTCCCCTTGCCACCACGGCCGGCCAGAGAAACCAAGACGGAAGAGAACGCCCGAAGAAACAGCTTCACAGCCTCCCCAGCAACGAGGCCGGAACGGAGGAAGGAGGGGAAGCACCACAGCCCACACACCGACGCCATCGCCCCCGTCAACGACAGCGCCACCCGGGCACTCACACCTAATCTACACGCACAGACTAGAGCCGGAGCTCCCCCCACCTCACGGTGCCAGAACGGCGACCGGAGGCGGAGGGGAGCGGCGGATCCGCCGGCGAGAGCAAGAACTCCGAGACGCCTCTCTCTCCGCCTCCTCTCAACTGTAGCTGGGGAACGGCGGATCCGCAGACAATAGTCTCGACAATCTGTTGGCTGGATATGTTCCCACATTATGAGACAAAGACAATTAATTGAAGCGCTTTGGAGAAGCAAACCTCAGCTCATGTTATGTATGTGATGAGCAACAATCTCCTTGTTGAATCTTTCTGATCTATCGGCCAAAAAGAATAGCTATATGAATGACAAGTTGGCCAAAAACATTAGCTTTGTCAAATGTGGATTTTATATACTTGTGATGGGATGATATATATGGAGTTTTGTACTTTTACTTATGCAATGCATGCTGATATGAGATTTTAATGAACTGTTCATGATGTGGATTTTATAAATTGTTTAAGTGATAACCGAGCCATATATATATTTAAAATGTGTGTTTGGCTTCTCATCAGCTTACCAACACAATAAGTGTTGGCAAAGGTAGGAGGTGCCCACAATTGATGTGTCTGCATAGGTTGAAACAGCAGAAACACATCATCTGTCGGCGTAGGTTCGAGCAGCACCTACATGTGATCTGTCGGTATAGGCCTAGAACTGCCAACATATTTTGTGTCGGTGATGTAATCTTCTGTCGGCAAACCTTTCGCCGACTGCTTTTGCCCCGACTCTCCATCTTCTATCGGCATAGGTCTTGCCAACAGTTTATCTGTCGGCATATAGTACCTTTGCCGACAGATGGTTCTGTCGGCAAGCTTCTACCATGGTGTAGTGCACTATTGCATCTCTGAGAAATATGTAATTCCTTGATACATACTATTGTCAAACCATCTCACACTGGCAACATGTGCACATGTGTAGCGTGTCGCCGCAGAACTTCCTCATACTTCAATGGTACGAAGGGCTGATGAACATACTACTCACATTAAGAACACAAAATTCGCTAGATGCATTTTGAAATGTAGTTTCATAATATACTAATTTAACTAGCTGGGTGACAAACACATTTGCGCTGCTAGATTTACTTTAGATTGGCGTATTTTTATATTGGTTTGCCTTATTTTTTACTCCTCATTTTTGCCATGAATTTAATTTAGATATATCACCTATGAAAAACATTTTATCCAGAAGTAAGTTTTGAAGGAATATAAATGATTTGATTGACAAAAAAATCATTTTTTATTTGTAGTGCGTGAGATCATGAGGAATTTATCTTGTGACAACAAATTAAGGCAGGCGTATTGAGGTCCGAGAGAGATGCCTGAGCAGGAAAAGATCAATAGTAATCCATAGATTTTAATCATCCACTCCTCTTGGTCCCTCAAAGTCTATCTCCACACAAATTTCTTGAGAATATGTTTGCCATGAATTAAATCTAAAACTTTTCCTCACACCTATATCTTGTGTTGTATCCCTCCATTCAATGTGTCACCTCCATATCGTAGTCGCATTATTTGTTTACCATTAGAAACAAACATCGGAATCAAATTACACCTCTACTTAGAACCTCCATTTGAAAAAAGAATGATACATCATTAAAAAATCGTTATTTCTATACTTGTCTTCTTTTCTGATCATCCTCGTCTCTCTTCTATGTTTCTCAATGTGATTCTCTCTTTCTTGTTTGTCCACAATCTACCAAAAATTATCTATGACTATTGATGACTCAATCATTGCATGGATTTTAAGGAAATTTTGCTTTACATATAAGTTGATTGATAATTTACTATATCCACGTTGAAGGTGCCAACAACGTGATTTTTTTTTTATTCCAAGTCGCTACAATGGTTAATGACGGTCAACTTAGACATGAAAGTAACAGTCTATTTACAATTTAGCAAACCAATAAAGAATTATAATATTAGTGTTGTAGCTGTAGTAGAGTTTAGAGGGTCGGGTCAGTTAGGCGGCTACATTGTAGTTAGACAACTACATTGTAGTTGCCTAATTCGGTTTGCAATTAAAATCAAGAACCTGATGGGAAAAAATCAAGGACGTACAAAGCACAAAGCAACATACTTGCCTCTTTGATGGACGCGGACTTATCACTCTCGAGTATGTCTGCACCTGATATATGGAAAACAATTCAGAAAAATAAAAAATGTTCGAAAAATTCCGAAACTTTTTACGCTCGAAGTTTACCAAGTATTCTACTCATGTAAATAATTTGACCGCAAAAAATTATTCGTTGACTTCTGAGTAAAAAAGACAAATCTCTGATGAATATAACGTGTATATAGCGTATTTTTGGCAAATCTTAGACCCAGGTTGCAATTAATGTCATTTTCTGACACAATTTTTTGTACGGGTGCGATACTTGATAATATTTGCCCGACTGAAAGTTTCAGAAAATTTTGAACTTTTTTGAATATCAGGTGCAAACGTACCCGAGACACCGCGTATTTTCGCCTCTTTGATGTGCTATTCTAATTGAGATTATTCATCGATGAGGTACCTCAGCCAAGATATCATCACAGGCAATACGGGTCGGTTTGCTCTGTGTATGCATATACTTGGTATTAAAAAATGTTCTGTAGCACGCACCTTGACACATCAATCTTTTCATTCTTTCTTTTTCTTGAACCCTGACTTAGTCGGCTAGTTCTGTACAGAAAAAATCAGCGTGCAACAACGCCAGGTTTCATCCTTTAAATATTGGCCATTTTAATAAAAATTAACGGTGTATGTATATATGTTGGCCTATGTGGAAGAATCTGCTGGATAAACGCTAAAACATCTTATGTTTAAAAACAGAGGGAGTATAATCTTTACTATTAAATGGGAGTTTTTTTACGAAACACAGTACAACGCAGGCGCTCATATACACGCGCACACACTCACCCCTATTAACGCACGCACGCACACCCTACCCCTATGAGCACCTTCGAAAGACCGAGTCGGCGGGTCGAGTCTTGAGATTGACGAAGTCACCACGGGCGCCTCGCTGTCGACGGGAACGTCGCCTCCCATTGAAAAATATTCCGCATTAAATGAGAAACAACAGCGTCAAACCTAGGGTTTGAACTCTGATGAGTTGAGGTACAACCATCCTCCTAACTACCTTGTCAGAGGCAAGTTCTCAATAAATGGGAGTTGGTGGTTGGTGTAACCGTGCGAACCATCCTCGCTTTTGCCCTCCCACGACCGCGCGCCGACCTGTGGGCCACCAGAAGAAAACGGCCTCGATTTTGTCCCTGACTCAGTCCCCGATCTCCTCCATGGAACCCTAGCACAGGGTCAGGCCGCCGCGGCGCCGCCGCTCCTCCCGTGTCGCCCCCGCTCAGGGCCCTGGCCCCTACCACCCATGGTGAGGAGCAAAGAGGTGCCCAACGACGGCTGCGTTGGCGCGAGCCTGCCGATAAATCGCGGCGGCGCGGCCATGTCATCCCGTCATAGCCTCCTGCCGAGCTACATGGCGGCCACAAGAAGCTCCGGCGCCAAGGTCGGCCAGCGCCATCGCGTGGGGGCTGCCTTGTTGGCGTGGGCGTCACCGCCGAGGTAGCGGATGTCGGTACCGCTGGTGACGACGAGGGGAAGGTGATGTTCCCAGCGCCTGCGGCGGCGGCACCCTAAAGTACCAAGCTCGCGGCCATTTGACTACCAGCCCGACTGCCCGAGCACCTCCAAGCCAGAGTGCCAGACGGCCTCCTTTTTCTGGAGCACCTCTGACCTGAGCATGTCCCTGGCTCGACCTTCTCCTCCAGCCCCACGTGGTCTGAGATCGCCGCGGCGCTTGCTGCGCAGCTTCCACCATCCGCCGCCCTTGTCCTGACGGTTTCCTCCATGGAGGTCCTGCAGCCATCGGCTTCCTCCTGTTGCGCTCATTCTCCCGGAGCACCTAATGTCGTCTTCTTCGTTTCCAAGCACGAACAAGGTGATGTGCTACACTTGTTTGGTCATAATTTGTTCTCTGTTTGCATATCAGTGGAGAAATTGGTCTACGTTTTGTGTATTTTTTTCTCTGTTTGCATATCAGTGGAGAAATTAGTCTACGTTTTGTGTAGATGCGTAATTTGGCGCATAATAAGATAATGTGCAAATTATCAAATTCCATTGGCGACTGACCTGTAGTGTCCTTTAGGCTGCTATGCCTTTTGTGAGAAAAAGGGAGACAGTTACCTGGCTTAGACCAGATTGACAATGACGATAAAAAGTCGGTGAAATTGTGAAGAAGTGTCAAGAACTAAATACTGTAAACCTGACAATCATGGACAGTTTCAAACAGGCCCCTAGCTCAATATCGTAATATCGTCTGCATGTTCTTGTTACTTTAGTACATCTGCATTTTGTTCGTTGGCGGTACTTCTAATTGCAATTTTGTTCATATGGTTGGTCCCAGACCAACACTCATGGCCAGTTGGTTATGGCATCTTAATTCTGCGAGGACAACACTCATATCATTGTATCTAAATTTTGTTGGTTTGCATCTGTGTTAACATCAGTTGTTACTCCTACATTCGCTACATACACAACTGAAAAGTGACTCTACATTTCGGCATGAACAACAGCTTCGTTCTTGTCATGAGCATTATGATCGGCCTGAAGTGACTCTACATTTCGGCCTGAACAGCAGCTTCATGCTTGTCATGAGCATCATGCTTGGCCTGAGATCAGGGCACGGGGTGGTGTCTCCCCTGTACTGCGCAACACGCTTTTGTTCGGTTCACAGGGGCTCACTTTCCTCTCGTCAATTGCAGGAGCACGATCAGAGCAGCGACCAGGTTTCACGACCACTCGACCAGGGGCATGACCATAGTAGCAACGTGGGCCAGTGCCTCTCATGCTCCTACCCGTCCTCGAGGCTCCACCCATCCTACTCCTGCTCTATCTGCCAATGATCAACAATTGTTCTGTGCTGCGTCTGATACTACTGCTACTCTAGTCCATACTATTGTAGTGTATGAAATTTGATTGTATTCTTTAGAGTTGAGTCTTCAATTCATGATGTTTAAGTGCTTAAATTTGTGCGGGTGATTATACCAAAACTGCAAGAATCATTTCTATATGTGCTCTGATCATAAGGTTATGAGCAAAAGATGAGTTTCTTACAGTTAATGAGCAATTAAATGAGTACTATACTCTATTCTTTTTGCTGAATTAATTCAAAATCAGTCCAGGCAATTGACTTCTCCTTATCTTGTCATCTTTGGGTTGTTTGTTCTCAGGTACGGAGTGATTATGCCAAACTGCCGCAGCCACTGAACATTGCGTAGGACAAGGTCAGCTAGAAGCTGAGGTGCTCCTAATCTCCCATGTAAGTCACCCCCTTTTTGTGAGTGCACTTGTACTTTTAGTATGCTCCTAATTGTTTGATAATGCTAAACTTGGAGAAAAATATTTTACATTCTTAATCAGGCAAGTCATATACACAACTTGTGCATAGTAGACCCTATTTCGAGCTTAGTACAATAAAACCAATTATAGTTTGATCATGCGAAGATGATGATTCTCTACTTTGGTGGATGAACTCCTTGCCCTTGGAGATGTTCCCATGTGTTACAAGGCTTAAATAGGAAAATCAAGTTGTGGAATTGTAATAGAAATATAAAGATGCCTGATAAACATCATTCGTCGCTATTTGGCCCAATGTTTCGATTTCTGCACTAATAAGCAAGTTCAAGCCTAGTTACCTTTATCCCCAGATCTAATGTGAGTAGGGTACCAAGAACAACAGGGAATCGAGTTACTGATTGTAGCTGCTCTAAGAAGTTGCTTACTCCGCATCTTTGATTTGGCAAAGAAGTTCAAAATTCAGTCTACCTATAGTCGTTGTTTTTCTTATTTGGTGGAGGTGGAACTTTATCAGCTTTCAATTACATTTAATGTAAACATCGTTGTAAAATTCCTTGCAAGATATTCTACCAGGGGGCCATCATCGTGAGGTTTATGTCATCCCAACACACTGAGATGAAGGATCGGCCGCCAACGAATTTTGACGAGGATAAAAATGGGTCACATACTAACTGGGACAATTATCTGTTACACTCGTTACAGAAAATAGTAATGCCAATGGCAGTGTGACCTGGGCACAAGGTACAAATAATACTTCCATGATAAATCTTGTGCTTAAAATATTTGATATATCATGATTCTCAAAATTAAATAAAGTTTACACTATCATTATTGTTTTTGTGTACTGTTCTTCAAATATTTGCAAAGTAATTTTCATCCATCTATATTTAATGTACATTTTTTCTTTGACCAGTGTAGGAGCCTCAACAAGAACTAGGTGGGCAAAGATCCGCTGTAGGGGAAAGTAGCAGTCAGGTTTCCCTCGCCTGGGATGTCTCAGAGTAGTCTTCTTAATATCAACCTGCTCTTTGTAAGTAGAGTACATTGTTGGATGTCCCAAGAAACTTTTGTGGTACATGCTTGGAGAAAATTCGCATATTGGTGACACAATATTTTAATACACATATTGTTGTTCACACACTCATTCATAAAATAAAAAATATGGTTAATTATTTCTCTATATTTTTTGTTTATTAGCCCGGCAACTAGTATAGATACTTAGGAAGATAGAGGGCAGTGTCGTGTTTACTGGAGCTAAATTGGCTCGGCCCGGTTACAGCTTGATTGGAAGGCCAGGCCGAACATCACCCAACAGCCGGTAGTACTTAGACGGGCCTTCTATCTTTTCTTAGAATATACATGAAGGATCCAAATCTCATGCACGGGCCGCGGCATGAGAATTGTAAAAAAGCGCATCCAAACACAAATCGGGAGGAGATTATGGTGTGGTCATCGTGGTCCACATTAGACCTTTGCTTATGTATTTTTTTTAGTTTCATCATTGATCTTTTTATCGTTCATATTTGTTTAGGTTTGTTCAATTTAATATGTCATCTATAGTGCATCGAGTTAGTTTCAAAAAACCGTGTACCGCTGTCTAGATACGAAATTGCTTCTCCCAGGGAGCGCAACCGGTTGCACGGTCGTGGCACGCGCGACGCGGGCGCACACACGTTCTTCCTCCTCCCCTTTCGTCCCCAATTCATCTTTCTTCCGTTTCTCTTCCCAAAAATCTCCTCCCCTCTATCCAATTTCTCTCTCTCTCTCTCTCTCACCGCACCCCCATCCTTAATGGAGGCGACACCGGCCGAGATGGCGCCGGTGACGACGCCGGCGACCCCCACCCTTCCCCTAGACTCCTCCATGAGTCGGCAACGGCGAAGCCGCTGCGACCGACAGGGAGCTGCGGCGGAGAAGGCACAGACGAGGATGGACCGAGGCGAAGCCGAGCAATAAACTTAACTTGGGGGTGCAGGGTGGGACGCCAGAGCCGGAGAAGAAGGGGGTGCCAGGTAGAGGGATGGTCGGGGCGGATGCGGACCGATGGAGGAGGCGGTTTGAGAAGGGCGGAACGACGAGGCGGCCGTGGTAGAGCCGCCGGCCGCGCGCGGCGGTGGTAGTCGGTTCGGCCGGCGTTGGCTGCCCGGGTGGATGTGGTTTTTTTCCTCCGGCCCCGTTTGTCGTCTAGCGGTCAGAACGCGCACGCTTGAGCTGTCGGAAACCACGCGAGTGCTCGCGCGCCAGCTAGACTTGCCCGTTTAGATATGAGCCTTGTGTGATTTCGTGGAGAGAGAGCGTGGGAGGAACCGAAAGACTCAAAGAAGCGCGCAACCGAGAGACAATTCGTGACAGGCCACAGGCTGGCTAGGGCGACCAGAACTGAACGCTGCTTTGTCATATTACCGGTGGCCGGTACCTGAAATAGCAGTACCACACCGGAGTAGCTACAGCTAGCCGTGCCGGTACTTAATCAGGCAGGATGTCGGTGTTCCGGCAAATGTTTCCAAACACACAAAGATTGATTGGTCAAATGTCGGTACTTAATCACACATTAGATATGGTCATCTCGTGGTGTATTTCTCTTCATTTCTGTGACCAACGTGTATCCTTGCTTCCACTTTGAAAACGTCAAAGAGATAGACCGATCCATTACGGGGTAGGGTAGTACCTAAAAGGTTCCTATGTTCCGATCATTGGTGGTTACTTTCGGATTCAGTGATGTTGTCAATCTTTACAGCGCAGCTGCTGGCAAATGGCAAATGCAGGTGCAGCTAGCCTTAACAGAGAGCACATGTACTGATGGCAAAGGAGCAATGTGCAGCCAAAGGGCACACCGCGAGGACGAGTGTCGCAGCTCCCTCCCTCCATCATGAGGGACGCATGGCTTCATGCAGAGAACGCGAACCACAGGGTAGCTACTGCATATGTAATGTGCATGCGAGACTGAGGACAAGGAGCCCCAGGATCCGTCTCTTTCGGGCTCGAGGCTTTATCGGGATCTCCTCCCGCCGCAGAGCTGCTGCGTTCCTGAAAATTCCAGGTACGTATGCGTCCAATCCGCATGTACAGCGGCCACAACACTTTGATCAGCAGCCGCACTTTTGTTGGGCATCGTGCCGCCGGCGCCTCGTCACGTCCACGCCACGGTGTGGGCGCGGAGGCGCGTTTGCCGCCGGCTCCATCCTATCCTATCGCCTTCTTCCCGGTGCTGGTACTGTGTGTATCTTTCGGCTTCCATGTTTGCTAGGAAGAAATTCAACAAGACGCCCATCTGAAAAAACGAAACCAAAAGCAAGCCCTGTGCATGCACGCTATCTGGCTCTTGGCAATCACAAAGAATGAACGTAAACTGTAGACCACAGAGGCAACAAAATTGCAGAATATCGTAGCAATGCACTGCAACAGTAAAACGCATCATGTGTAGTAGAAAGCTTTTAGAACCAAATCCCCCTCTGTTTAGCTAAATACCATGCGCATACGTACATGCAATGCATTACCTCTGTTCCAAAATGTGAAATATTCGGTAGGCTAAAATGCCTCACCAAAACGTTTTACATTTTGAAACGGAGGTAGTAGGTGTCAGTGTCGCCACAAAACACACCAATGGGATAGCGCGAGCGACGCACGACAGAACCAGTATTAATGGGTTCTTTTTTTTCTCCTTTGAAGCTATCCAGCAGTTGAAGCAGATCTAGAGCTCTGACCGATGAGCATGTATCTGTAACCATCAGGGTGGAAATTAATTCAGAATAAGACTGGCTACATTGACTGGTGATGATCTGTGCTAGCCAATCATTACATTATCTTTAGATGCACGCAGGCACCGCAGGGAAGAAAGCGAGGTTTTATTTTTCTAGAGCTGTGCTACATACTAACAGATTATACATATGATTGGTACGTGTTCTTCTAGAGGTATTATATCATGGACAATTAATAAAATCTCTTAGAGGGAAAAGGCTCACTCTAAGGTGCCGCCTTTGCTAATTTTCTGTTACGAGAAACTTTTAAATTTGATTTTTAAAATTAAATTGCGGTCTTGAAGGTGTACAGCTTTAGTTTTTTTTGTAAGTTATACTGTTGGAATTATTGAATTATGGACCAGCCCATTTATGTCCAATTAAGTACAGTAATTCCTAGTGAAAACCTAAAGGCTAATTTATACTCCCTCCGTGTACTAGCTAGCTAGAGAGATATTTTGATACGGAGGGAGTACATGGCAACAAGTGTAGTTACAGTTTAGTTCATATTGGTAATTTACAAGGTGATTCACCTCCTTATGATGGAGGCCTTTTTCACTTCTTGTATGTGCATCATAAGAAGAGCTACATACGCGCTACTCCGCCGCCAGGCTCATCACGACCCAACGAGCGCGCTTGTGTCGAGTTTCAGGAATTAGTCATTCTAGGACCTATGTCAGGTGTATGCTTCTTTTTGCTACATATGTTTGGAGAAGCTGAATCCTTTTCGTACCCAACACGAGTGGAGGAAGAATCTGGTTCGTCTCATCGATTTCTCCCTGGTCGTTCGTTTTACCTTCACCGTTTATAGAGAGGTCGCTCCTCACTCCTAAAAAAAATATGCCACACATGAGACTTCCTTGTTCTAGAAACTTGCGCCGACATCCAAGTCTTTTCCATCCCATCTTCCTGCATGCACCATGAGACGGAACAATAGACCTCCGGAACTCCGCTTCTCGTGATCCTGTACATGAGAGAAGCGGTTAGCCTGTTGGGGAGTGCACTTGCGCTCCTCCTCCGCCGCCCGCCTTGTCGTGACGCGCGCGCCGGTTTTCTTTTGCCACACATTTTTGGAGAATCTGAACGGTCTATCCGAAGTTGAACCATTTTTGTGTCCGACATGATTGGAGGACGAATCAGAACGGTTCATCTCATTCGTTTCTCCATGAATGTTTTTCCTCCGCCGTCTATAAAGAGGTTGCTCATAAATGTAGACGAATACGCAAGTGAGACTTCCTCGTTTCAGAACCTTCCGCCGCCATCAAAGTTTTCTCCATCATGTTTTCCGTGTGCACTGCTAAACGGGGCTGTAGGCTTCCAAAATGCCGCTTCTCATGATCATGTATGGTAGAGACGCGATCAGGTTGAGAGCGCACTCGCGTGTCTACTAACAGCGACGACTTTCCAACGACGAATTCTTTTCCAACATCAACAACCTATTCGGCAACATGGCTGACAATGCGAATACGAGCGGTTCAGACTTTTGATAGAGTTTCTGTTGCTATTTTTTGGTTTAGATCTGTTATTTTCAGCATGCTTGTTAGTTTGTATGATTAGTTTAATACTCGTTGTTATAGTTATGAATTATCTATTATTTCTATGGATTAATTAAATCATATGAGAAATTACTCATATATTCAACATATACAAGGAAGGAGGTGGCTATGTTGACATGTTAGATGTTGACCTAAAGGTTTATGAAATGCATCCCTCTTAGTCGAATCTACTCGTTTCCGCAACATGGAATGGAGCAGTCCCTTGTTACAAGACCGACAACAAACCAGACATATCCATTTCCATCCACTGCTAAATTGCACTAACGTACCCATAATGGAGCTAGGTAGCGAGCAGGTATAATCAAGTACTGGCTAATTCCAGATGACAGCGATAAGGAGGAGCAATGGAGCCAAGGTTGGACGCCATGATTTGAGAGGTGCACTCCCCCAATTGCTGTTTTGGAGTCTTCTCTGATCTCCAAAGCGACACTGATCGTCCGTTTCCCTTTTTCTAATTCTAATGGGTGTAGCCGTGTAGGGCTGTCAGTTTACAATTGGAGAAGTAGGAGACTAGGAAATAGTTCTATTTACCCGGCCCATTGAGAGCTGACAGTGACAGACGTTGCCATGACAGTGCTATAGAGAAGCAGAAATCGCTATCACGTACTCCCGTCGATCGAGCTGCTGTTTATCCATCAGAGCGGGTCTCGTGAGCTACCAGTATTCGTGTGTTGCGTAAGTGTTTTTCCATCGGTCCACGTCCATTATGTGTGTCGATATTTGGGCTATCTGCTTTTGATGTCCGCTTGTTTCCGGTTTTGATTCAGTGGTCCAGTTCAAATTACGGCTGAAACCTAAGCATAATCAAGAGATCGATCGTCTGTCTTACATAGCCACACGCGTGAGAAACCGGCCAACCTTGTACAGGCATCTTCAGAAGATACAAACGGGCACCCATGTTTGGCAACAAGGTTGCACAGATCAACACATAATCAAGCTCGCCACCTGGAGTGACGGCGACCTTACAGCTAAGGTTGCACCCACCTCCTTTTATCTCACTATCCAAGCCCGGGGGGAGCAATGCAAATGCAACGCACTCGACTCGGCCAGTCGGCCATGGCCATTGCGGCTATGATGACAATGGGATTCAAATGTCAAGAGACGGAATTAGAAGGAATCATTGTGCCTGCCCTCCGGCTCCCCGTCGACGGCGACGTGATGCTGTCACCCATGGACATGGTGGTGGACGTCTGCCGTCTCGCCGTGTCGCTCGCTGCTCGAGCGGTGTGCGCACTGCCCAGTGGCAGTGGAGGAAAAGAAATGGTACAGTGTAATGCCTGTTACAAACAGTGGAGCTACCTAAGTAGCTGCTGCTACGGCCGGGCACGAACACAGTAACGTCTCGTTGACACCTGACGGTAATCAGTGCTGATTACCATCAGCTCGCTGCCTGATCTTTCTCATGGTTCTTTTTCATAAGCTGCATATGCAGCAGATCCGGACATGAACTTTACTCCATTTCTCTGAAGATTCATCTTTCACTGTATCCTATGATCAGAGCCACCATCATGCTAGTACTACCAAACAGAACCGCGGGTACGAAGCATTAGTGACCATCGATGGCGAGGGAGACCCTGAGAAGACGAGTCCTAATCAAGTGCACATGCGTGCGCGCGTGGATTAGCCAAAATTTGCTTTCAGTTTGAGGGAGATCGTTGACAGCGAAGGCGGATTGAAATGAATGCCCTCACATGCATATGCCGCAACAACTAGATCGAGCGAGCTCCCTCTCGATCGCCAAATCAACACGCGAGATCGATACGTCGGCGCGGCGGGCGTCGATCCATCTCTGGCGTACCTACACATGAGTACGTCCTAGCGTTGTAGCGCGATGTAGATCGGCCGTCCACTCTTCCAGCACCGAACTGGATGAACCTAAACACTAGTACTTCTGCACAGAGTCGATCCGGGTTAATCGCGATCTGTAGTCCTTCCCAGGAGAATTAACGCAGGTAATGGGGTTGTGCCCCCGATCGGAACATTCTCTGGATAATAAGGCCCGTGCATACGAAATCGATCGATCCACCTGGAGCAGAGTACTTACTCTTGTTTACAGGAGTAGTAGAAGTACGTACTGGAGTCTGGAGTAGCTCGTTAAGGGGCACGTGATTACTCGCTGTACTTCCGTTATCTGATGACCCACACGGCCTGCACACCCAGTTAAGGCTAATATTCGTGCATACGGATAAACATCGTTTGACATTTTTGCATGATTAGTCTCCAATGTTCAAAGCGTTTTTATCAAGGCAAGAAGTACATGATAATTTTCTCTCCGTCCAGAATTTGGCTCGAAAGCTTCAGAAATCTCGCACTCCCACTCTCCTCGTCAAGCTTGACATCAACAAAGCTTTTGATTCGGTCCGATGGGACTATTCCATGGAGGGCTTCCTTAGCAAATTTCGAAATTGGGTGCCGGCGCTTCATTCATCTTCGTTGTCGAGGGTGCTACTAAATGGCATTGCCAGTGTTCCCATAAAGCATGGGAGGGACCTTAGGCAAGGGGATCCCTTCTCACCGCTACTGTTCGTGTTGGCCATTGATCCATTGCACCACATTCTCCGAAAGGCTACATACCAAGGGCACCTTCAAAGGCTTCGTGGGAGGGCGCCTACCTTCCCTCTATGCCGATGATGCCACCATCTTTGTGACACCAAGAATGAATATATCATTTTCTTGGCCAGCACTTTGAACCCGTTTGGAAATGTCACCGGCCTTGTGAAAAATTGTGGCAAAACCAAAGTGGCCCCTATTACATCTGAGGGTTCGGACCTTGATGACATTGTACAAACCTTCCCGGCGAGCCGAACAAGCTTCCCCATGAAATATCTTGGCCTTCTTCCTTTTGTCGGTGACACGACTCAAGAGAATTCATTTTCAACAATTGGAGGATAGAGTAGCCGCTAAGCTCCGCGCATAAAGCATGCAACCATGGCCGGCCGGTCGGTTCTTGTTAAAGCAGTCCTTACCAGTGTGGTCATCTATTTCATCACCATGCTTGATGGCCCATTGGAGGTACTTTTGAAGATTGGTAGCCTCCGGCGCGCTTATCTTTGGGCGACATGTGGGAACGTCACCGGAGGAAAATGTAAAGTGAGTTGGAAGAAGGTGTGCAAACCAAAATATCTTGGTGCGTTGGAATTCTCAACCTTAACAAATTTGCTTCAGCCCTTCGCTTGAGATGGCTTTGGTTTGAATGGAGTGAGGAACCGAAGCCTTGGAAGGGCCTTGGGAACCCTTGCACCTCCCGAGACCATGACCACTTCACGGCGGCTACCAATGCCTCCATAGGAAATGGAGAAAAAACGCTTTTTGGGAGTCATCTTGGCTGAGGCCTAAGGAAATTGCCCCCTCATATTCGACATTCCAAAGAAAAAGAACTGCACCGTTAGGGCAACTCCAACGCAACGATCCAAACGGACACGTTTTTTGTCCGTTTGGGTCGCCAAACGGATACCGTCTGGCCCATGTCCGGCCTTTTCTGGTAAGTGTACCCAACACATCGGACCCATTTGGTCCGCCATGTCCGTTTTCTTCCCCAAATTTGCATTTCATTTCATGACAACAACATTTTACAGTGAACGGTTACATAATTTATAGCAAACATTCTGTCTTAAAGATAGATTTTAACTAATCATAGGTTAACAGTAGGTCCTTCCGGTTACGGGTGATGGAGATCCGGCAATTTTAACAAAATTGGCTGCGTGTGGGCGGCGCTAGGCTCGCGCCTATCTTGCCGGGACGGACTTGCTGGCTCTTCCGGCAGGACCGTCTACGGGGGCGGATTAGATGGCTCCTCCAGCCAGCCCCGTTTAGAGCTAGACTTTCATTAGTGGCGCCGGCTATTTTAAAAAAATTGGCCGTGCGTAGGCGGCACTGCCGGCGGTTGCATGCCTTCAGGGGGAGCGGCGGGAGCAGCCGGCCCCGTTCACGGTCGCCCCGTTCTCCCGCGCACGCTTGCGGCGGAGGGCAGGAGTCACGGTCCACGAGGCGCGGGCCGCCTGCGCCATCTGGGCAGCCTCCTGTTCCTTGAGCTCGCGTGCAAGCCGGGCTCGCCAAGTTCGGTCGCCGCAGAGGGACTGGAAGGAGGCTTCCATGGCCTTCTGCAGCTGCGGGTTGCTGCGACCCTCTACTTGCTCATCCCCGTCGTCGCTCCAGTCGAAGTCGTCGTCCTCCTCCTCCTCGCCGGGAGGAGGTGCGGCGGCGCCGGGCGGAGGTGCAGCGGCTACGGCCACAACTGCGTGGCCCTGCGAACTGGGCGTTTAGCTGCATGTGGGCCGCCTGCACCGCAGCCTCCTCGGAGTGGTGGACGCCGCATATGCAGTCCTCCTCGCAGGCCCTCCTCACCGGATCCGGCACCAGAGCTAGAGGCCGATAGCTCGGCATGCCCCTCCACGTCGGGCTCATCGGCATGCGGCGAGAGAAGCTCCCGCGGTAGCGCCCGAGCGCGCTCTACCGAGCACGCTAGGCCTGATCAACAAGGCGTTGTGGGGGACGCGGCGGATCCATCTCGTTGGTCGAGGAAGGTGGTAGCAGGTGGTGCGGACGTGGCTAGGAATGGTGGTAGCGGCGCTAGAGTTTGTGGATTAGGGTTTACCCCGCCGGCGGCCATATAAAGACCTCCACCACCGCATTTAAGGTGGTAGTTGATGCATGTAAAATGCATACATGAACTTTGCACTATATCACACATATTCCAATCATATTTGCATCATATAAGGGTTATATTACTGTTATTTAATGATTTTAGAAAATAAATCAATTGTTTCCTATTTTTATGGAATTAACCCTGCGCAGGCAGAAAACCCTATTTCTTTCCTTTTATGTTTCAAGGACCCAAACGTCGTCCAAAAATTATGGAAAAATACAGGCGTCAGTATTTTGGAAGGAGGAAGACCTCGGAGCGAAGGAAGCAAGCAAACGGAGGCCAGAAGGCCAAAAGGGGGTGGCCCACGCGGCCAGGTACTGTGGCCGCGTGGGGCCCACCCGTTTGGCCCTCGTGGCTCCGCTGCCATCGATCTTTCGTCCACCGCCTTCGTTTTGACCTAAAAACGCCTATAAAAAAGGTCCCATGACGTTTCATGAAGGGAGCGCTAGACAAACACAGAAACACCTAAACGGAGATCAGGAGCTGCAGATTGGAGGGGGAAAACTCCGGCGGGGCGCTGCCGATGTGGTCTCCATCCTCTCCATCGACTTCTCCACCGTCTCCATGATGAAGAGGGAGTAGTCCACCTCTGGACTATGGGTTTGTGGAAGTAACTTATGTATCTCTCCTCTCTTGAGCTTCACTAATTAGTACCGTATGAGCTGCTGAACATGATTACGGTCATATTTGTAATACCTATGTGGTGGATCTTTCTATGAGTTAATATATGTTTGAGATTGCAATGTTTGTTTCAGTTATGAGTATAGATGCATATTATATACCCCGTTCTTGTCTACTTGTTATGATCAAGCATGTTTATGAGAGCGTGTGTGGGGGAACGTGTGCATTAGTTGGAGTAACGGGGAGTGGGGAGTGCGGTAAGCTGACAACTTAATATCGCGATCCACTTGGGTGTTTACCTTACTTTGTTACCTCACTAGGGATAAACAAAAATACCATGCTGCAAGGGTTGAGGGTGATCAAGCTTCTTCCTGTGACTAGATCCAGCATGTTTTTATTTTCACTTCATGTCATGAAACTTATTGCTATACTCTGAGTCATCTTAATTACTGAGGTGTTATGATTTGGTTCGCATCTTGGTGGAGTATAAGAGAGACTAATAACCAAAAAGTCTCTATGTTAGGACGTGATGCCCATATATCTAAGTAACTTGTTATCAAACTTTGTGTTGCAATCTCATATGTTAATTCTGTGTGTGTTCCATTGTCTACCACTTTATAAAGAGAGAGTGCATTTGTGAAACCATGAACCTCGGTCCATTTTTAATCATAAGAAACACCTTTCCAACACCATATACCACTTTTCTATTTTCAGCCATCATTAAATCCGAAAATACAAAAATATTTTTCATCTTGCATACATCATTAAAAAAACCCAAAAATATCATTTACCATTGCATCCACCACTATTGCATATTTATTTCCTGTTTGCACTGCATAACTATCTTGATATCATTCTTACACCTTGTGCTTGACAACCGCAGGTGAGGTTGAGGACCAAAACATTTAACTTTGTTTTGTAGGTAACCAAAAGAAGGATAAGAAGATATATCTTCACTACTGATTCCCCGAGAGTTCGATATTAAACCCTCGAGTCACCCCTCGTGGGGAAAACAAGTCTTCCACTACTACACACTCTGCCCTTGGAGTCTCAACCTAACCCATTTACTTTTCACGCAGGTACCACGCGAAGGGGCTAGCAACTGTTTTCTGCCACCATTGTGGGGTAACTACGTGAAGGGCCATCAAGACTGTTTTCTGGCGCCGTTGCCGGGAAATCATAGCTGAGAGATTTATCTAAGGGTGTGCATCATCGCATTCATCTCACAACGAAGTCAACTTCACCAACTTGTGCTAACACCTAAGCTTGGGGAGGTTGCACCTACGTGAGCACCATCTTATCCATCTTTACTTACAAAGCAATTTATTTGTTTTGTTAGTGTCATTGCATATCATATTCCGCTTGCATATTTATTTTCAGTTTTGCATAAAAAATAAAAAATACAAAAAAACTTGCTAAAATGGGAGAAAGAACTAAATTGTGTGACTACACAAACACTCCAAATGATCAATTTATTGCTAGAGCTATTGCCACACCTAAGATAAATGCTGAGAGTTATGAAGTAAGTCCTAGTTTGTTGAACTTGATAACTAGGGAACAAGTTGGTGGTAGTGCTATGGAGGATGCCTCTATGCATCTTCATGACTTTGTTGAAATATGTGACATGCAAAAGTTTAAAAATGTGGAAAGTGATATCCTAAAACTGAAGTTATTTCCTTTCTCACTTAGAGGAAAAGCTAAAGAGTGGTTGCATTCATTACCTATTGATAGCATTAAAACTTGGGATGATCTAAAAGAAGCTTTCATTAAGAAATATTATCCCCCTGTCAAAATTTTGCAAAATAGAAACAACATTATTTCTTTTAGGCAAAATGAAAATGAACATGTTGCTATGGCTTGGGATAGGATAAAACTTATGCTTAGAACTTGTCCCTCACATGGAGTTAATGAATGGACCATATTACACTCTTTCTACAATGGGTTAAACTACATGTCTAGAAATATACTTGATTCTACTGTTGGAGGTGCTTTTATGAGTAAGACTATAGTAGAAGCTAAAAACATATTGGAAAGCATTTTGCAAAACTATAGTCAATGGCATACTGATATGGCACCCAACCCATCTAAGAAAGTGAATTATATTGAGGAAACTAATGATTTGTCATCTAAAATGGATACTATTCTTGCTTTGCTTAATAAAACCTCTAGTCCTATTATTCTTGGAAGACCTTTTCTTCGTACCACAGGTGCCATCATTGATTCAAAGGAAGGGAATGTGAAGTTTCAGTTCCCACAAAATAAGTGCATGGAACACTTCCCAAGGAAGAGGGAACCACCAAAGTTCAAGCTCCCTCATGAGCTTCGTCCACAATAAACAACAAGTTCTGTAATTTTCAATAAAGTGCCAAGTTTTACCCTTTTTGGTTTGAAAAAGTTGCTTATAGCGTTCGGAGATTTTATTCCTGCACGAATCAGTGCACGGTATGATTTTTAATTCTTATTCTGTAACTCCGAATGAGCTCATATTTGAACTGTAGTTGCAACTTTTCATCCTCTGTATGCATGAATTTTTTCGGAATTTTTCGAGAAAGTTTGGTAGGGTAGAAAAATACGTTTTACTGCTGCTGTTTTTCTGGACAGATTCTGTCCCATTTTGTTTGATGCATGCTTTGAGCTTTTAAGTTGAATCTTTTTGATCCAATTGAGTTTATGAGTAGGCATACAACATTATACACTTTCTGGACATCTCATATGAATTTTTGTTCAAGGATTATATGCAGCAAGAAACATATTTGTTTATCACTATTAATGCACCCCACAGAAAAGAAATGGGAGAAACGGTGTTTTGAAGTTTTTTCACAGGGATTGGAGGAGATGCACCAAGAGTTATCCAAGGATGGTGAAGACCATAAGCTTGGGGATGTGAAGACAACCCCGCTGGACCTACACACTCTCGGTTTGCGCACGTCCAACTTCTGTTTTTCGATCGAAACACTTTATCGCATAAACTTGGAGCGTCTTTTGTTTTGTTTTGGTTTGATTTGTTTTGAGAGACCACCACACTATCATTTATATATGGAGAGCTACTGGAAATATGGGTTGAAATATGTTGGATGCTTTTATAAGATTGGGAAAAGGGATGTTTGAGTTGATTTTTAATGATACATATAGTTGCATGATTCATGAGCTTGTTTATGAGTAATAGTTTGCAAATCCTTTTTGAAGAGCTATAACTTATTCATGTTTTGGTGCTGATTGTTATTTTACTTGGTTTAACATGGATTAGTTAGTTCTATGGACACTCATGCATGCATCTAGATGGTCAACTTTCTCCCTTTTGCTAGCCCAAACATTCCAACAAGTCAAAACTTGTTTCCAACACCTTCAACCAAAGTTATTCCAGTGAGTCCACCATATCTACCTACTAGCTATATGCTATTCCGAGTATGTTCATCATGATATTTGTGTTATCTATACCTCTGAATGAAAATGATTATGTTATTGATTGCCATGGGAAAAGTTGGTTATATAGCTCTCACGAACTTGATGCACATTTTTATCATTGCATAAATAAAACATGACCCATTGTGATTAAGATTATGATGCTAGTGGCTTGATAAATGTTCGAGGTTGGGAGTTAGCCCATATGTGCTGTCACATGCAAAGCTTTCAACATGCTCCTTCATCTCATTTAGTTGATATCATGTACTTTTGTTATGGATGCCTATCATGGTGAAATGAGGTGGAAATGAAGAAGTTTAAATGAGTTTGTATAAATGGTTAGAGAGACGCCTGGGCCGCTAATCTAAGCCATGCATTATTCATGGTGGAAATTTACTTACATGCTATGGTGAATTATCTATGACACACCTTACAATAAAAAGCTATTCCAATGGTAAATAAAAAGGGTGTTGAGGTTTTTCATCTTGTTTGTTTGTCTTGTCATTTTGATATGGGCTTGTTCCATATCCTGGGACAAGAGGTACCCCAGTTGACGCTCTTGATGATACTATTATTACTTACAATGATATATAACTTGAACTTGCTTTGTTTCCAAGTTGAGTAATCATGGTGTAGGTACTTGTATTCAAGGGGCATGAGACATCCAACCTTTACTTTGTCAAGCACACTACTCATATTTGCTCTCACATTAAACTATAATCATTCAAGATGCTATGATAGGGGAATGAGAGCTTGACACCAAGTATTACCACATTGCAATCATTAACTTAAGTAGGAGAGTTTGGAGGTTAGATGAAACTTATGCATGCTTTACCTCTACTCACTTATTCATCTTTCCAAAGTGTCCACCAAACATATTCAGATTTTCATCATCACTCTATGGACCACATGTATGCAAAAGTAAGAATGTCCATATTACTATCTGTTATGTTACACTTTGTGAACTATCATTGAACATCCTTGCATTGAATACTTGATATCACTTCATAAACTGTTTTGCATATTGCTACTCCTTTGAAGAATGAATCATTTGACTCTATGTAGCAGTAGCAATCATCTTTGATATCCATTGTTAGTGCTATATTGCAAAGCCCATGTTAGTTTTATCACCTTCATACTCGAGGACGAGTATTGGTTAAGCTTGGGGATGTTGATGCATGTAAAATGCATACATGAACTTTGCACTATATCACACATATTCCAATCATATTTGCATCATATAAGGGTTATATTACTGTTATTTAATGATTTTAGGAAATAAATCAATTGTTTCCTATTTTTATGGAATTAACCCTGCGCAGGCAGAAAACCCTATTTCTTTCCTTTTATGTTTCAGGGACCCAAACGTCGTCCAAAAATTATGGAAAAATACAGGCGTCAGTATTTTGGAAGGAGGAAGACCTCGGAGCGAAGGAAGCAAGCAAACGGAGGCCAGAAGGCCAAAAGGGGGTGGCCCACGCGGCCAGGTACTGTGGCCGCGTGGGGCCCACCGTTTGGCCCTCGTGGCTCCGCTGCCGTCGATCTTTCGTCCACCGACTTCGTCTTGACCTAAAAACGCCTATAAAAAAGGTCCCCTGACGTTTCGAAGGAGCGCCGCACAAACACAGAAACACCGAAACGGAGATCAGGAGCTGCAGATTGGAGGGGGAAAACTCCGGCGGGGCGCTGCCGGTGTGGTCTCCATCTCTCCATCGACTTCTCCACCGTCTCCATGATGAAGAGGGAGTAGTCCACCTCTGGACTATGGGTTTGTGGAAGTAACTTATGTATCTCTCCTCTCTTGAGCTTCACTAATTAGTACCGTATGAGCTGCTGAACATGATTACGGTCATATTTGTAATACCTATGTGGTGGATCTTTCTATGAGTTAATATATGTTTGAGATTGCAATGTTTGTTTCAGTTATGAGTATAGATGCATATTATGTACCCCGTTCTTGTCTACTTGTTATGATCAAGCATGTTTATGAGAGCGTGTGTGGGGGAACGTGTGCATTAGTTGGAGTAACGGGGAGTGGTGAGTGCGGTAAGCTGACAACTTAATATCGCGATCCACTTGGGTGTTTACCTTACTTTGTTACCTCACTAGGGATAAACAAAAATACCATGCTGCAAGGGTTGAGGGTGACCAAGCTTCTTCCTGTGACTAGATCCAGCATGTTCTTATTTTCACTTCATGTCATGAAACTTATTGCTATACTCTGAGTCATCTTAATTACTGAGGTGTTATGATTTGGTTCGCATCTTGGTGGAGTATAAGAGAGACTAATAACCAAAAGTCTCTATGTTAGGACGTGATGCCCATATATCTAAGTAACTTGTTATCAAACTTTGTGTTGCAATCTCATATGTTAACTGTGTGTGTTCCATTGTCTACCACTTTATAAAGAGAGAGTGCATTTGTGAAACCATGAACCCCGGTCCATTTTTAATCATAAGAAACACCTTTCCAACACCATATACCACTTTTCTATTTTCAGCCATCATTAAATCCGAAAATACAAAAATACTTTTCATCTTGCATACATCATTAAAAAACCCAAAAATATCATTTACCATTGCATCCACCACATTGCATATTTATTTCCTGTTTGCATTGCATAACTATCTTGATATCATTCTTACACCTTGTGCTTGACAACCACAGGTGAGGTTGAGGACCAAAACATTTAACTTTGTTTTGTAGGTAACCAAAAGAAGGATAAGAAGATATATCTTCACTACTGATTCCCCGAGAGTTCGATATTAAACCCTCGAGTCACCCCTCGTGGGGAAAACAAGTCTTCCACTACTACACACTCTGCACTTGGAGTCTCAACCTAACCCATTTACTTTTCACGCAGGTACCACGCGAAGGGGCTAGCAACTGTTTTCTGGCACCATTGTGGGGTAACTACGTGAAGGGCCATCAGTAGTTCGCCGGTGGGTGGCCGTTCGGTGGGGCCGAGTGGCGGGGAGGACACGGGGCGGACACGAGTCGCGTTCGCCGTGTTTGCGCCGTCGCAAAGCCGGCTCAAATTTGGGCCAGAATTTGGTCCGCGCGGACAGAAAAAGGACCAAACTCCAATTGCGTCGGCGTGTTGGGCCGTGGTTTTACTCAAAATGGACAGATTTGCACAGAAACGGACCAAATTGGTCGTTGTGTTGGAGGTGCCCTTAGGAAAGCTATGGAGGACTATTTTTGGGTCTGCCAAGTCAACACACAAGGCGGGCTATCTATTGATCACAGCACAAAATTTGCTCACCTTTGGGAGCTTATTTCAGAGATCCACCTTGTCCTCGACACCCTAGATAAATCACTTGGAAGTTTACAAAAGACGGATGTTATTCATCAATGTCGGCTTGTTTTACTAGTTCTGGTGTATGCTTGGAGATGCATACACATAGTCATAGAGAGAGACTAGAGTACAGAGTAGCCATGCCTCGCATGGTCCAACAACACTTGGGGGGGTCTCGATCACACCATCGCCGTGACCACGCAAACACACAGTTACTATTTTCAACTAGATGACCCGTTGCGCCCCTGGCGCAGGTGCCGAAAGTAAAACTGTAATGTAGCCTTAAGTTTTATATATTTTGCATAGGTACGATCGACAGATAATATTTGGAGCCGTATGTAATGCAAACAATTTTTGTATTGGTGAGATTTTTTTTCAATGTTCGATGAGCTTGGTGTTATGCTGATAGTAACATGCAAATAGCGATATCGTATGTATGAAATGTCGATCAAGTAAAAGTGGATTTAAACTGCTGAATAGACTCAAAAATAAATTACGTGATAATAGATGACCAAAATTGGAACTGGTATAACAGAAGGGGTCAAGAACTAACATACGGTATGACACCTTTTTCCAGCAAAAGAGGATAAAAGTTATGTAGGCAGTTGCTGCTCAAGAAATGTAGACAATGACAGCGGTGGGGAGGGTGCTCAAAAAAATACTTTGCCCACCTATGGCGCTTGACATGACAGCGGTGTTCAAAATTACTACATTACTGAATATAATAAGGGAAATGTCACCCAAAAGAGAAGCTATATCATATACTCTTGAGTCGTTCATGCAAATACCGAAAGTAAAACTGTATTTCAGCAATAAGTTCAATTTGTGAGACCCTTTATTTTGATTTACAAATTCAAAAATATGTCAAGAGAAGAAAATAGGCCGAATACACAGGCGTAAACAATGGTGTAAGATTCTAATTTGGACTGAGTTATTTACAACCAAAAGCTTACCGTTATACATAGTTCTTTTAGATCACTCGTGGCTGCACGTAAGAAATAAAATATCAAAATTGAAAAGAACATTCGAGCAGATATAAAAGTACTACATCTTAGGCTCTCTTGGCGACAGATAAATAATCACCAGGTAAAAAGTAGGTAATAGGATAACAAGGACACAATATGGACTCTACAGCTTCAGCAGAAAGGAAAAATTTATGACTGAAAAAACGGAGTATTGGACAATGTCTTGGGCTACATCATCTCTCATCAGCTCCAAGCTGCAAAACAATTAAGAAGAAATTTAGATATCAACTGTGGTACTATAAATGTTGAATGTTCATGTGAGAATAGTCTATCAAGAATTAGAAGACACCAAGCATAAAGAGAAGATGCAAGCTCTGTTCCTCTCAGGATTTTAGCCAACCATATAACCGGAAATATAAAGAATATTGTGCAGTTTTTAATACAAGAAAACATGCACAAAACTGGAAAGATAAATCTTAAACAAAAATAAGAGCAATCACATTGTATTAAACACGACATCCATACAAACCATGTAGGGCCAAACAAATAGCCATCATCTCTCAAAGAGCTGACAGACATGAGGGGAGAAGAGGAGAGTCGACCTTTACCTCAACATAACGGTCACAGAGATGAGAGACTGGAGCTGACGACCATCATTTCTCAAAAGAGCTCATGAAGAAGCTCCCGTGCCTCTTCGTCCTGCTGTTGCGCCGTGGAGCTCACTGCCTCCTCCTCCTCTCCCCTGCACAATCACCAACTCCACCACGGACCTGCTCGATCGCCATCTCTCGCGGTGGTTGGTGGTGAAGGCATGTAAAAGCTTGAAGGAGTGCTTGGCATGGACCTGCTCGATCTCCAGTCCCGCCGCAGACCTGCTTAGTCCCCAGTTCACAAGATTTTCAGAGCTATTTTGAAAGTATGCAAATGAATGAATTGTACTCATACAATGAATAATTTGGGAATATTCTTGTATGTAAATCTGGGATGCATAGTAATTGTGTACGAATAAGAAAAATGCTTGCATCTTGACAATATTATTTGCACTTGCACCAATAAGAAAAATACACCTTCAAGAAGAAAAAGCTGAAGACTTACAGGAACTGTAACAAAAAAGGCTCGATGCACTTTCAGCTAGAAGCTGAACCGTACAGAGACAACAACTTCCTCTGTATTAAGGTGCACACAATACATGTTACTCTCAGTATTGGTGCAAATACATGGGGTGTTCAATGCACTTTCAGCTAGAAGTGGAGTAGTTCTGTTTTCAGATTAATACAACTACTCCAAGTATATGTGTAAATACATTGAGTACATTCTGAATAGGTGTAGCACTATGCATTGCAAATAGATAGAGTACTGATCACTTCGGGCAGTCATGGAGTCAAGCCAGTTATTTCAAACAATGCATAATTGGGCACTGTCAGTTTCGGCAGTTTGGGCAGTGTCAAACTGAAGATATTTCAAACAATATCAAGTTCCTATCATCCCTAGTATCATTAAATATATTTTGTATATATATTCTCTCTAGCAAACTAACAGAGTACTCTTTATGTTTGTCACATGATAATGAATAGATGCTTTCCAGGATAAAACTGATGAGTTACCTAGCAGTGAATCTCCTAACTCTCCAGAAGAAAGAGATAACAAAAAACAACCATATCTTCGCAAGGTCAAGAGGTGCTTTCCAGGAGTACGTCATCACAATAGCGAGGATCTGACCGTCAAATTATGTACTGTACTGCCCCGCCGAGCTCCTCCTCCCACTTCTAGCCGTCGTCGTACTGCTGCGCACACCCAGGCTTCATAGGTCCCATCTTCATGTATATTCCTCCCCTGCCTCCGCCAATAGCAGTTCGGGGTGGGATCAGATGTTGCTAGTTCACAAGTCTCGGGCTTACTACTGAATCCAGAGCAAGAGCAAGAATCGAACCAACCTCTGATGGTATAGATGAAGACACCGGATCCCCATCCTTAGCCAAACCTTCAATTCAAGCTAGGGCTATTGGTTCCTTGCACAGGAAAATGAAGATCATTATGGGAAAATGGCAAGGAATTATTGTGCACAACACAGCAATGGACTAAATCATATGTTTCAGTCGCTTTCAGCATTAGAATCACATGTAAGAATTAATTATGGATGCCAAAGCAACTAAACACAGTGCCTATATTACCTAATCTGTAACATAGGAAGTAAGCTTGCCAGGAAATTCAGAAACATAATAAGGCTCTAGGGATCCGCGTCTACTCCGTTGTTTCATACTCATCTAAATAGCAGCTTACATGCTGTTACCCTAAATACCAACTTAATATACTACATTGTCAGCATGTTCTAAGAAGTTATACTGCATTGCATCTGCAGCTACTGAAAGCTACTTCATGGAAAGAACAGAGGATGATTATTCAGTGCGACTTACGTCCCTGTAGGCAGAGTAATCGTACCAGCCATCTGCAAAGTAAAGTGCAGAGGATCATCAGTAGGTTTGAAGGGAAATACAAGGACACACATGAAAATGAGAATTTTAAAAAATATGTCTTATAAGCATCATATTTATTTTAACTATCATCATTGTTCAAACATATCGACTGAATCAAAATAATCCCCGATATAAAATTCAGGATTGTGCAAGTAAAACACATACCCCAAAGATAACCATGCACGCTATACTGAACCTCTAAATCATTGCCTAAATTAACCAGAGGAGTTCAACCTCTGGAAGGAGTTTCATAGTCATTTAATTTTAGTAACAAACAAATGACAGGGACCAAAAACTCAATTAAATAGCAAAATTTGATTATGACCTCTAGAAAATAATTTGAGGAGAAAAATGGATCATGACTAAATGCTACACATATAATTGCTGCAATTCATAATCAAGAAAGTAGATGGACCAAGATTTTACATTGCATCTTACTTCCATTTTACCTACGAATAGCAGATGAACCTGAAAGCTGATAGATAACCCAGGGCATTCTGCTAGTACTCGAAGGAGCTCAGCCCAAAATATATCAAAAAGAAAGTGAGCTACAAAGCTCAGCACTATTCTGTCATTTGCTCAGCAATCTTCTGTCATTGGCTTAGCCCTAATGTCAGCTATCCAACAAGGGCAGATCCATCTAGGAACATTCAGCAAGGCAACTATATAAGCTCCATCCATGGGCACGACACCAAGTCTTCCGCCACCGTGCCCTCCTGTCCCTCCTCGGCAGGAAGTGCACATGAACTTGCAGCGCCCCTTCTCGCTCCATGACCTCATCCATCTATTAGGCGAATCTGTAGAACCTGGGATATAAACTGATTTGAGAAGTGATACCATACAAATGTTGAATATGTAATAAACTGATATTAAAGCTGAGAATTATTATCTGATGTGTGGCTCAAATAATCTAGCACAAATATATTATCCCATGAATCACTCATCTATTTAGTAATAATAGATTGCACATGTAGGCTACATAACCAAGAGAGGCAATATATTCTACATGCAAATCATGTGATTCAGAGAGGTAATATAATGTACATGCAAGTCATCGTTGACTGTAGGTATGTTTAAGAAAAAAGGAAGCTATCGGGTAGAATGAATATCAGTATATTACATAGATTATTCTTCCCTGCTTGTCTTTTCATCAAAGACCCCGTAGGCATAAACCAAAAAGAAGCTGAAAAAACAAACATGAAAGATTATGGTGACAAACAAAGATGAGAGAGAGGAGTCAAATCAGTAAGAACAATAGCACACCTTAATTAGTCCAAGCATCTCCAAAACCGCTTGAAGAAAGGACATAGCCAAACACACATGCCATGGGTACAACCAACCTCGTGCAAAATCAAATCCCTTGCATCTCTCTTCCTGATCAATTATACAACAACCATGAATGGTTTCAGGTTACCATGAGCACAAAAGTACCCAAAAAGCTGGGACTTCATGAACATTGATTAAAACTAAAATGGATGAAAGAATCATCAAACAAACCTGAAGTGTTTCTTGGAGCAAGAACACCTCCCGCGGATGTGTAACCTCGGGTCCCCTATCAAAGAAACCAGCAGCGGCTCTCAATAAAACTTGCATCCAAATAGCAAAAGGGTTGGCCATAGAAATCATCTTCCTATGATTAGGAACCTCTTGAATTTCTTTCTCTGATGAAGTGTTGTTTTTAGAGCAGCATGAGAAGTTTCTAAAATACAGGGCATTGAATCAAACTCATATTGAAAAGCAGGAAAATACAGAAACACCCTCGGGTTATATAACAGTAGCCAATAACACTGAGAGTTGCACATAAGAAATAATTAAAAGTCACTCTAATCAATTTAAGGACCAGATGTACATGCTCTATTTCTACAGTTTGGTTGTTACTAATTTGAAACAAACTGAAAACAATTCAAGACCAGATAAGCATGCTCTATTTCGTGTAAAGTTCAATTAGCAGCTCTGCCCTTGCCACTAGATTCGGATGCAGCACCCGTACTCGACAGGACATTTTCTTTTATCCGTCGTTTCTACTGGGAACAAACTACGATCCAAAATTTCAACTACTGAAAAGCACAAAATGTTTCTCACCTGTTTTGTTGCCATACCTGAAATATCTACATGGACATTGCTGAAAAGAATTAATAGCTACAAACACAGCCCGCAATTTCCAGAGTCTGCAGCAGATCCCTGGCTATACAGTGGGGAGTCGGCAGCGCCATGGCCGGTCCAAGCTGAGCCTCCTCCTAGCTGGCATCCGCTGCTCCCAAAATCCCAAGCTGACCATTTGGTCCACAATGCACCTGACAGCAAACATGTATCAACATGAAGGATCTGAACAGAAGTGAATCATTAGCAGTTCATGTTCGATATCTTGAAAGGGCCAAACTATTTGCTGATAATTAATCAGTGCCACACATACCATAATTAACCTCTGAAGATAAGAAAGCATGCTACAACAACAGCAAGCACACATGTATGATGCCTACAAACTGGGAAAAAGAATCAGACATGAGAACCTAATGGAACTTACATAATTTGGAAGGTTTAGTGAGCAAATTAACATGCAGTAAATGAGTTAAAGCACACACAAATTCAGTACATGAGTACAATACTTAATCTCCACCCAGAATACTTAATCCCCACCCAGAAATGTGGTTAAATGATGTATCCATCTTTTGCTAGGACTATCCAATGCAAGCTGTTCTTCCTAAGAGATATCCAAATAAATTTAGAGGAGAGATCTCGATGGAAACGCAATTTAATGACTGAAATCTTATCCATAATAAGCATCTGCTCTATGATTATATCTGAAATCAACACTATTCGGAGCAGAGTTTCATAGCGGCCAGCCGACCACACACGAAAATGTGGATGGCGGCGGACGGGTCTACGATCATACCACCGGATTAACTTTAAAAAATAGTACCATCGATCTAAATCCATACCACTGGATTGAACTTCAAAACAAGAACATCTAATACCATTCTTATTCAAGAAGCATGAAAACTGAAAGTTATTAGTAATCAAAACAAGAACATCTAATACCATTCTTATTCAAGAAGCATGAAAACTGAAAGCTATTAGGAAATACATATCTGCATTCAAGATGAATGAATCAAAGAAAGCAGGTATTAACTTGGGGTTGCATTTTGCTGGAGTGGAGCGTGTGCCTATGTCACGGTAGAATCCACTCTGATATAATAACCACATTAAGATTTCTGCAAAGAAGACTTTGTATCCTTGCTGGGTAGGTGACGCTAGCCTCAGGTTACATGATTTAATGGCCCTGTAAATAATTAAACAGAGTAGTCAGAATGCAATATATAGAAAACAACAACAAATTAATCAAAAATTTCATCATTGCATTCGCTTGAAATGTCAATTAGACAAAGCTAAACATCAGTTCAGACTAAGCATTCCTCATCACAGAAAGCACCGACGACAGAACTGTTGAGAGTAAGCATTCCTTATCACAGAAAGTACCGATGACAGAACATAATCGGACCTGCAAAGATGAAATAGGTGAATCGGGAGAACAAAACACCAGTTTGGCAAAACCCGAATAAAATTCAGACCTCACCTCAACCTTGGGCCAAGCCAGCAGTCCACATCACAGAAAGCACCAATGGCATCCTTTTCCACCGAAGCATGCTGCATATTGGTAGTTTAGAAATTAATGTTTTGATGATGACACCTAGTGGTGTATTGCTTTTTCTTAGTATCTTTACCATTTAGAGGCAAATACTGACATCTTGTACGATAATGTATCACGGAACTCTGTACTTTATACTAAAAAGTGTATATAGCTCTCACTGACAGCCTCACAATCAGATAAAATATATGCATATTTCATACTAAAATACATGGTATATCTCAAACTTATTGACTAAAGATAATAACTCTAAAAAGAAACAACTCTTGTGATATAAGCTTTGACTTCTGGGAGTAGAGATTATCTACAAGCATCATCAAAGCATGTCCCACATAATTGCCAAGCTATTAATTACAACAAAGAACATGTGAGATTAGAGTTCGATACTCATCGCCAAGTCATGAATATTCCAGATTTACGTTTATATAATCTAGTGACCCACTACTACAATAATAAAAATCAAAGTATCAAAGCTACCATAGCAAAACTGGTATCTGTTAGCAGGAGAGCAGACTGGATGATTCAGTTTCGCATACTATCTTCCAATCGCTGCATTGACCGAGAGAAAAAGGCCCCAAATCATCTCACCCACCTCACTGGACAGAAGAAAAAAGAAAATAAAAATCCATAAACACAAACCTGTACTGCAGCGCGGTGGGAAGCTCTGTGCTGCCTAGCGACCTCGTCCGGCTTCGAGGCGGCCAAATCGTTGCCTTGTGCGGCAGCGGCCTGTGAAGCGCAGCAGCAGCAAGATCACAATAGCGCCCTCTCTAGAGAGAAAGAGTGGGGATCTTGTGGATGAGACAACAAACAATATTTACAGCAGAATCAACACGGTGAAGTCAGAGGAAAAATAAAAGAACCATAAACAACGCTATGCAGGTAACAAGCTACCTTGGTCGCACGGAGCGGAGCGACACCGGCTTCCCGTGAGCGGAACGGCGGCGTAGTGGCCTACCATCCTGTCAGGCGCGCGCCCACGGCGGCCCATAGGCAGCTGCTAGCCCTAGCCCGCCACCTCGTTGATCTCCCCCGCCGAACTCCTTTGCGAAACCTCATCTTCCTCACCTCGTCGAGCTCGTCGATGCGCATGCTGTTGATGGAGATGACGAGGACGGAGCTCTGAGCGGGCTGACCGCCGCCTCAATCTTCCCGATGGCCCCGTGCTTCCTCTTGGCCCGCGCCGACCGCCGCTGCCGTGCTTCCTTCTCCTCCCGATGCAGGAGAGCAAGAACG
Organism: Poa pratensis; assembly: GCA_947311845.1. NCBI lineage: Eukaryota > Viridiplantae > Streptophyta > Magnoliopsida > Poales > Poaceae > Poa > Poa pratensis. The sequence goes on from CAMZMU010000040.1 coordinate 39,038,986, forward strand.
CTCTCCCAACCCGGCCGACGCTGCCCGGCAGCGAGGCCGCCCGTCGCCGCCGTGCCTGGCCCGGTCGCCGCCACCCGACCGCGGCCAGACGCCATGGCCCGGCCGCCGTCGCCCAGCCAGGCGGCCCCCGTCGCCCGGCCGCCCGTCGCCGCCGTGCCTGGCCCGGTCGCCGCTGCCCGACCGCGGGCAGACGCCATGGCCCGGCCGCCGCCCTGCCCTGCCCGGACGACTCTTCCAGCTTGGCCGCGGATTTGCTGCGGCCTCCATGTCCTCGTGTAGCAGAGATGGTAGGAGGAGGAAAAAGGCGGGAGGGCGGCGGCGGACGAGCAGGAGGAGGGCGCGGGGTGGCGGAGGACGAGCTAGGGAGGGGCGGCGGCGGCAGCACAGGAGGGGATTGGGGAGGAGGGCACGGGGAGGAGAGGCACGGGCGAGTGGCGGCGCGGCAAGAGAGAGGAGCGACGAGATTGGGGATTGGTTGCGTGAGAGAGGAAGAGGATTGGCCAAGCGACGGGAGTGGCCCGTCCTTATCTACCGCCACGGTCAAACTTGGAAATGGAGAGCTACGCAGCTGCTTTGGCTGCATCTGGGTCCGGCCTGCCTGCTGGCCCACAAGTCATAGACCTATTGTGTCCGACAGCGAGTCGAAATTGGAAAAAATTACGATCCAACCGACGTGGTGAAAAGGGCGGTGGTGATTCAACGGCTGTGATAGTCTGCCTCGACACTGTTTGGGCAAAGCAAGGAGGAGCCGGGTAGTGTAGTAGTGTTTATATGTAGTAATGCAGGCACGAAGGGCATCAATGCCTCTCTACGTACCAAAGGCATGCTAATTTGGCAAAAAAATAAACTAGGACTTAATACGTACGCTCGTACGGTGAAGAAAATATACAGCCCATAAGGGTATGTATCTGCAGGAAAACAAAGTACGCGCGTAGGCCAAGCATTCGCATGGCACGGTGCACCGGCCGATCTAGCAGATGTTTTTGCATGAGAAGTTGACCCGCAATACCCAATGGCTATCGCACATAACTCGCACCGTCATACACCATCGATCTCTGAGCCGGCAGAGCAAACCGGCCGGCGCGGGGACAACACGCCGGGCATTGGCAAGCTACGGATCAGGTGGGAGTTGCCAGAGGCCAGAGCAAGCAGCGACATGTCCACTCACTGTCACACACGGTAGCCACATCCCAGCCAGCAGAACCTAGAAAAGGTTGACTACGTTGACCGCGAGACGAAGCAAAAGGAGCCCAGTGGCGGCATGACGCGATTGATTGGCTCATGAGTGCAGTGCAGTGTAGCACCTCGGTGACCGTGGCTTCGGCTTCTGCATCATGTACTAGCAGCAATAAATAAAAACGCTCTCCCTCTAGATGTGGCAAATTTGACACTGTAGACCTATAGGCGAAAGTTTAACACAAAATGAATCTCGGGCGAAACTATTTCACGGATCTGACCCTTTTGAGTAGCGCCCCACGATCAGGCTCCACACTACACAGGGTAGCGCCTCGTGATCAGGCGCTACACTTGTTGCCAGCGTGGCGAGCCGGGACCACGGTAGGGCCCAGTCTCGGGGTATAGCGCCTCATGATCAGGCGCTATGGTGCGGTAAGGTAGCGCCTTGTGATCAGGCGCTACCCTTCTGGTATGTATCAGCCGCGTCGCCAGCCCCCTCCCCAGCCCTAGCCACACTCCTTTTCCAGAGCAGAGGACCATGGCAGCGGCGACGACGGCTCTCTCTCCCCCTCTCTAATCCTTCACCGTTTCCCCCCTTCGAATCCTCCACCGTGACGATGGCTAACTGGCATGCCTTGTCTGGTTTCAGCGAGGGCGAGTCCCTCCTCTCGGTAAGTCTTTTTGTAGGATTTAATTGCACTACTCTTTTTTAGGGTTATGTTTGAATGCAATTCATCCATTTAGGTCTTGTAATCTTGATATCTTGTACCTATTAGGAGTTGCCCGACCGTGATTGTGCCCCTGATACTTGCGAGGACCCCACTTTCTTCGGAATAGCGCCGGATGCTCCTTCGTTTTGCCGCGTCCACAAGCTCGCCCCTCGGAAGTGTGTTGCATTCGAAAGCTTCGACACTGGCCGGCGTTTCTACATGTGTTCCGTCGAAGATGTAAGTAGAAGGAGCGTCATAACAGATGTTTCTATTGAAAATGGTTTTGTAAAATCGCTAATTTTGTGGTATGTCATTTCTAGGAGGCAAAGAACTGTGGTTTTGTGTCTTGGGTAGATGCCGAATGGCCGGAAGCTGCGAAGAATGCCCTACGAAGACTGTGGGAGATGTATCATGACAGCAACGGTGCTAGAATTGATGGGACGCTTGCGAATGCAAAGCTACTAAAGGAGGTGGCAGATGAGAAGAACAAGATTGAGAAGAAGTACAACTATATGGTAGATGAAGTGAACAAATTCATCAATGACACAAGAATGGAGGCCATGGAGAAAGAGGAAGGACATGATCATATGAAGCAGCAGATGGCGATAACAATTGAACTCTTGCAGAAACAGGTTCTTGAGCTGAAATTGGCGCAGAGAAGACAAGATGGTGTCATGAAAGAGAAGGAGCAGCAGTGGGAGAAAGAAAAGAGGGACCTTAAGGACGAGAAGAAAAATGTAGAGTACCAGTTGTTTAATGTATGGAAGGCAAATAATGCTAACAAGGACAAGATCGAAAGGATGAAGAAAATATGTGATGAGTAGTTGTGTGGAGAGTTAGAATTGTGTGGCTAATTGTATCATTATGGTACTTTGCTAGATGATGTGGTCATGATGTTGTTGTCGTTATTTCGAACTAAGAAATTTGGAGAAGTTGTTGTTCTATTAAGTTGTTTTATGAATAGCTAGATGATGTGGTCATGATGTTGTTGTTCTATGATGATGTTGCTGCATACTCCCCTTGCTCTGTAAATTTTTCAAAATTTGCCAAATTATGGTGGGTAGCGCCTAGTGTCAAGGCGCTATGCTTCTGTTCCAGAAACTAACAGAGAGCCCAACGAGGGAAGCAGGGGAAAAACACTAAGTTAATGTGTCGCGCCTTACCACGAGGCGCTATGCCCTCTTGATAGCATAGCGCCTTGACACTAGGCGCTATGCTTCCAAACTTGGGAAAATATAGAAAAGTGCCAGTTTTTTTATGGATTGTGCAACAATTCAGCAAATATTAAAAACACGTAACAACTTATAAATACAAAGAGTTCACAGCAAGTGCATAATAACAACAAGTTCATACAATTTTAAAGTTCACCACTACATAGCATAGTCGAAATGACAAGAAGGTTCAAAATAAATCCACATAGTGGAGTCCCGGAGATCATGTCATAGTTCACAACATGATGAGCACGACATAGCTCTATTGTGTCGAGCACAACATAATCAATTAGGAGGAACATCAAAATCATGAGGCTAGGGTCATGTAAAGACAAGTGCTTACTTGCTCGGCGGTAAGCATATCGAACTCATTGGTGTATTGCTTGTACATGTATTTGATGTCGCTATAATTATCCGATACCACGTCCCACTTGTAAGCCCAAGTGGGGAGCCGAAGAGGGTTCGGGTCATCTATGTTCCAATCATTGTGGGTCACCTCTTTCGGTCGTCCAACTGGAAAGTGCTCCCAGCTCCATACCGAAAGTAGAAGCATACAACCACCAATGCCAACTTTCTCAAGTGTCCTACGACAAGCATCATCCAACTGCATCAAAAATGAAAACACGGTCAAGTTATGACATTCTACAAATGGAAATGTAAATACAAACCAAAAAAGACCAATTCATTACCTGCCGGTACAAGTAGGCAAGTGCAGCAGAACCCCAACTCCACTTCGAGTCCCAGACGGTAAGCGCCTTCAGCCACATCCACTGAGCCGTCACTCCACCACTGTCAGCAAACAAAGTCCTAGAGATAACGTACCACACGTACACGCGGGCATACGTCTGGATCACATCATCATTTGCTCCGTCGGGGCAGTGCGCGAAGTGCGAAACTATCCACGGGTAATTAGCGCCGGCCGGGACTCTATCTTTGCTCTTGTCCTCGACCTCCTCTGGAGCCATACCAATAAGGGCATGCATTTGCGCGCGCCACCCATCGGAGTCTGTGCTCATACAAAGAGGCCTCCCGTCGATAGGAAGTCCAAGAATCATGGATACATCCATAAGAGTGGGGGTCATCTCGCCAGTCATGAGGTGAAATGTGTGTGTCTCCGGCCTCCATCGGTCCACAAGGGCGGTGATTGCGGGCGCGTTAAGCCTTGGGGTCGAACGGCTCACAAGTTGGATGAAAGGGAGGAGGCCTAGCCTCTCGATGTACGGAGTGTACCGCTCATCGTAAGGCATGTCATTCGACGAAGCCCCATGAGACCGAATCTTCAAAGGTGCAAGCTCCTGCAAATAACACATTTGACATTGAATATTACAACGTATCCAACGCATTTGCAACAAAATAAAATCAAACACATAAAGAAACCAAGATTCATTTTATTACCTCCCCCTTTTCCGCCATCCAATAGGCCCGGTGAGCAACATCATACTCATTATCGAGTAACCACACCATCCTACATATTACAACATATGTGAGCAATATTTCATACACAAAACGATATCACCTAACTATACAAATATTACTACACATATTTCCTCCACACATGTGTTCGAGGGCATACTAAACTTGTCTTAATCGAGGCATATGTGCTACAGATTGTACAAATCAATTTACAATTGTTTCTACTAAAAACGAAATCTACAGTTTCTACAAATCAACATATGTGCTAGGGTTTCTAAGCAAAAAAAAGCCAACTACATTTTTACCAACTAATAGTAGAGGTAACCTAATGCTAAACCACATACAAGCATGCCACGGGTAACAACAAAATCGAAATCAACTACATTTTAGGGCTCAACCGAAACTTGCACAATGGAGGTCAAATGGGGTCAATTTATTGGACAGAAAGTGGGGGATCGGAGGAGAATACCTGTGGGAAGTACTTGGAGACGAAATCCCCTCGCTTTTCTCTTCAAATCGGAGTGGATTTGGTGGAGAATTAGAAGGGGGAGAGAGAACCGCCGCCGCCGCCTTGTGTTGTTGCTTCTGTTCGAAAAGGAGTGTGGCTAGGGCTGGGGAGGGGGCTGGCGACGCGGCTGATACATACCAGAAGGGTAGCGCCTGATCACAAGGCGCTACCTTACCGCACCATAACGCCTGATCATGAGGCGCTATACCGCCAGACTGGGCCCCACCGTGGTCCCGGCTCGCCACGCTGGCAACAAGTGTAGCGCCTGATCACGAGGCGCTACCCTGTGTAGTGTGGTGCCTGATCGTGGGGCGCTACTCAAAAGGGTCAGATCCGTGAAATAGTTTCGCCCGAGGTTCATTTTGTGTTAAACTTTCGCCTATGGGTCTACAGTGTCAAATTTGCCTCTAGATGTATCTCCTCTCCTGCTGCTGGCTAGGCTAGTACTACGTACTGGGCGCGTTGGGTTTGCCGAATCAAGGAAAGGGCGAAAAATTAGGCAGGTGTACCGCCGCTTATCCGGGGATGCGAGTGCACCTCCTGCGGCTGCATGCGCTTCTACGACCTGTACCACTCGCATGCGTCTATCCAGGGGATCCGGGGATGTGAGGGCACCGCATTCATTCGCTCTACGGTACGTCTACGTTGCTTCTCAATAGACTTCTTGCTGTTGCATACTTGCACATATATATAGTACTCCCTCCGTCCCAAAATAACTGTCTTAGATTTGTCAAAAAGTGAATGTATCTAGATATGAAACAAGTATAGATACATTCACTTTTGGACAACTTTGAGACACTTATTTTGGGACGGAGGGATTACTACATTCCTACAGCGCTGTCAAAATGTTCAACCTCATCTTCATCCTAGAGCTTAAGCATGAACTTCACACGGCGACCCCGAGAGCTCAAACCTGCACCCTCAATACTTGAGTAGTGTGGAAACCATTAAACACAATGCTCATGAAAGTAAAAAAAAAAAAGTATTTTTTTCATAAGATGTGTAATGTTAGGATTCAACCAATTTTTCCACATTTCCGAACCTAATTATTTTCCAAAAACACTAAATAAAATGGTGCAATTTCAGGTGTGAAACCTATCCGAAAACAAAAATTTCTAAACCTTAAACTACAACAAAAAAAAGTGCCATTTCAGTTTTCAAATTTTGCAAACTATCAAATTGCACATTTCTAGCAAAAAAACCCACACACAATTTTTTTAATCTAAATTCAAGTTTCAGAAATTTGAAGTACTCAATTCAACTTTTTTTATTGATAATGGAATGTTAAAAAATGAGCAACGAACTCACTTTCAGCAAATTTAAACTATAAACTATACACGTAAAAGGATAAATAATCAAAACGCTGGGAATCCAAGTACAACATGTATTTCTTTTAGTTGAGAAATGCATTATAGTCTCGTTAGTTACGCAGTAAGCTTGTGAGCAGCACGTCGGGGTTCAATACTGGCGGCTCCTTTTTTTTCATAATAACAAAGCGTGCGTGAATCTGCAGGCAAGATCTAGTGGTATATAAACCAGAAATCCGTAGTGGCTTCTGAGCACCACAGCTCCTGATATTTGAATTTTTTAAAATCGTACTTTTTTGCTTCAAAAAAATCTGATTTTTTACACAAATACATATACATATTACGTAAGTACGCAAGAAATTTCGTAAAAAATAACGCATATTTTGGGCTACACAAAACAGAGAAAATTCCGACAAATTCAACGTCGTACTATATTCACTTTTTACTGGCCAAATTTTGTTATTTTTATATAGCTCGGAATACGATATTTTTTGCATCGATAATCGCCATATACGTAGAGAACATGCATATGTATCACTGGAAAAAATTTGGATTTTTTCAAACTTAAACTTAAAATTTTCAAAAAATTTAAACACCAGGTGCATTGGTGCTCGGGTGCCAAAAATCTGCATCCACCAGCTTGTTTTAATGAAAATCCGATATAAACCAACTAGAAAAGTTTTAATGAAAAGGACTCGCCTAAATTTTAGAAAAAAAACATAATATTTGTAGAGTTGTACTTCCTCAAGTGTGTTTAACATTGTACGTGCTCATCTTAATAATCTCATTAATTCGTCAAGTGACGTCCACCAGCTTGCTTAGTTGCTTCTTGATGTACTGATCCACCCATCGCTGGTTGGTTTGGCCTTGTCAGTCTCATGGACTCTGCTAATATTTTTTCCGCGTATTAATCATGCATGCAGTGGGTAGCTTGTGCCTGTTATTAGACAAAGAAAAGCAAGTTGGCGCAACACATAACATGATGCCGTCTGGGTACAAGGTCTAATAATGGCAGAGAGCTTTCCTCATAGTATCTACCAAGCATCTACGTATGCGCCTGTGTTATTCTAAGATTAATTACGATTGACGAAAATCAAACGATCCAGCATAGCACAGGTTAACTTGTACCTGCACAGATTTCCTAAGCCGTACATTACTTATCTATTCTAAGTCGTGTGTACGTGGGAATTTGGCTGTGGCCCAGTGGTTTGGGGTCACGGGTTGTAACCACAGCAACTCAGAGTTCGACTCCTGTGTGGAGCGAATATCCGGCTTTCCCGCTAAGAGAGGCGAAGGAGGCTTGATCGAAACTCCAGGTCAAAAAAATGTCTGCTCTTCCTCTTTTTTACTACTACCTCCGATCAATATTAGTGGGCACAACTTTGTCTAGATACACATGTATCTAGTCTAAATACTTAACTAGATACATATGAATTTAGACAAAGCTATACCCACTAATATGGATCGGAGGGAGTATTTTTTTTGGCGGCAGAAAATAATTCACGGGATCAAATCAACCAAGGTCCAAGCAGCATGCGGATGCGGGGTCGTCGGAGCACCGGCCGCAAGTACATGCAAGCTAGCCGGCCGTACGTAGTCGACTCGGACGAAGGATCGCGCGCATGCAGATGCTTGTCTCCGATGGTGACCACTCCAGCTAGCCAGCGAGCAGCTAGTAGATCCACCGGAACGAAGGCAACAGCGACTCTTTGTCCTTTCCCACCCGGAGCTCCCTCGACCGGGTCGGATGGGCTCGTGCCGCATGCCGTCAGCTTCCTGCCGCCCCGCCCGCCTTTGCTTGCTCCGGCATGCACTGTGCCGCGGATCTCGTGAGGTCACTCGATCATCCCGCGCCACGAAATCGAACAGCACGCCACGCCACGCCGGCATAGGCTGGCTCGGGTGGCTAGCCTCGCTGCGTGCGTCGGGTAGCCGGCCGGCCGGGCCCCGAGACCACAGTAGCCATGGCTGGCTGGATACGGGAAGAGGCACCGTGGCGTCGAGGAAGCAACCCCTTGTTGCGGGGGATGATTAGATAGACCGATCATCCATGGAGATCTCGCCGTCCCGCGGGCCGCCTCCATCTTGGTGATGGTATCGCCGTCGCATTGTTGGCGGTCCCACGCACAACGACGAGAAGAAACTCCAGGGCATGGCTCGATCGGCGACCTATCGATCTAAGCATCAGGATGAGGAGGGTGGGGAGACAGGGTCACGAGGTATGCGGCTACGTACGTACGTACAGCTAGGTCGCCCCCAAAATTCAGCAAGGAGGTCACTCCTTCTCAACTCCTGTACACGTACTGTACATTTGCCATAATTCCTTAGGATCAAAGGCCTGGGCGCCCACCGTCAGTGACTTCAGAGTGGTGTAATTAAGCTTTGCATAATCCACACAGACGTTGGCAGGTTCTCTTCACCTCCAGTTGCCGAGTTAATTCTGAAGGCGGGAGCCACCTGCCAGGCCGCCGGGCCCACCCTGCTGTCACGCCGCAGCCGTGTACAGCGGCACGCATTTACAACACGCTGCCGTACGTCAGCGCGGTATTCCCAAACAGTAACGCATGCGATGCGATGCGATGCTAGCACTAGCAGTTGCTTCAGGTTAGCTGTCGATGACGAAGATTTTTCGCTGGTGATCGAGTAATAAGCTAGCTATTATCCGGTAGGAGACAAAGTATTCGAGTTCAAGCGGATGAGGCCATGGGGATGGGGGAAATTGCTCTCTCCGTCATCCAGCTGGCCATTCACTCACTCAGGTCGAGATGTGCTAGCACTAGCAGCCACCATGTTTCTCGAGAAAAGGACACGGTGAGTGACACGGTAAAGCTTAACTGGTCACAAAAAACCGGAAACGTTTGCAGCTGTTTTTTTTTTTGTTCATATCGAAAGACATGACTTTGGAAGAGGCGGAAGAACGTGGTACCAGTTGGACGTCTGGAGCGTGGATTTGGACGTAAATAGCGTGAGCTATACAATAAATTTAAAACAATATTTTTTTCTAAAACCATGTAATTTTTTTGCGACGATTTTTCTGATTGGTTAATTTACGCTAGTTGTAAAGGTTGGTGACGTGATTGCATTTGTGGTGCGCGCTGTGTGCATTTTTTTTTTTTTTGCCAAAAAGGCTTTTTAAACACCCTTTTGAGAGCACTGTTTTTTGTCCCATAGCATTACAAAATGTCATTTCTTTACAAAAAGTTGCACATCGGTAGATAATTCAAGCCAAATTATTTTTTATATTTATCTGCTATTATTTTTCTAATTTACTATTTACTTGGGTGCCTCTGAACTCAGGAGCCAAAACCCCACTCTTGAACATATTTGGTTATTTGAAGAGGCATAAAAAATATTTTACCGTAAAATTCTATAAAATCACTTGAATGTACCTTTTTAGAAAATAAAGAACAAATCATGGAACACGTAGTGTCTCGACTCTCAACGAACGGAACAACCACTACTACGAAATCAACACTTAGTGTTTTGTACTTTTGTTCCCTTCGTGTGTTTATAAGGAGATTTATATTATAAAATAGAGCAAGTGAAACAAATATTTGGAGCGCTGAGAAGTCAAAAATATAAAAAGAGAAACCAAGACTTGATTGACCACCTTTTTTTGCGGAGATACATGATATGAAACTTGTCAAAGGAACAAATCACAAAACTATATCTTGATCTCTTGATTCATCAACAACTTTGTCAAACAAAACACCCCAATTTAGTTTGAAGTTTAATCTTCTTAGCCATTTCCACTAATGGTAATTAAAAACTGGTTCACAATATATCATTATTTAATTAGGGTCATGAGGGGGCAATTGCCCCCCTCCCCATGTGGAAAGGATCTAATAACTATTTAACATAGATTTTATGTAATTATATGATATGCTTGATTATATAAATCTATCTCTTATAAATATATTTCCATCTACCACAATTATTTCTACTGCAAGACCTCTACTAAATTCATTACGCTCGCAACTAAAAGACTTAGGTTGCTGCCTGACGATCGCTTCCTAGTTAGGGGCACCACTGTGGCGTTGCTTCATGTGTAACATGGCACCACAATGCTTAAGTTGATCAACATATGTGGGCATCCATCGCTGCAGGGGGTGAAGTTGACAACGATCATCATGAACTTTGATGTGGCCGCCTTGCGGTTCTTCGTGAGCAAATACAAGACCGGACACTGCCCCCGCAAATAGTTGGCGACATAATTGATGGTTGTACGGCGTGTCGGGGCTTAGGTCCACCATCTTAGGCTGCTTCTCGCAGTTGTGAGCGCCGATGAAGCAAGTGCATTGCCCTGCTCGGTCGGCCTCATGCTCATTGCTCCCAAGATCACCTCGTCGCCAACCCAAAACCAGCTCAGCCGCCACCCTGGATCCTCAAGGTGGTGGTAGAACTGGTAATTCTAGAGCCTAACTGAGCATGCATATAGAAACATATATATTATGGTTAGCTCATTGATTTCTATTAGAGAATAAGCTAATGAGCTATTGCGCAACTGAAGGTAACATGGATGCAGTTGTTCATCCAATGACCCTCGTAGTTATTAAGCAAATAGGAGGCCACCTTAGTTCTTAATGGGGGCTTTCGCTATCCTCTTGCCACTTACAACACTAATAGTCATTTCCCATGATCGAGCATCACTTATCAAAGTATCTAACTCTAAAGAATAAAACAAAAGGGTGATATTTATCGTTCAAAAAAAAAAAAGTACACATTTATTTTCTCGGCGCTTTTTTCAGGTGATCAATATCGGATTATCACTCGATTTCATGACCTCAAAGTTCAACCAAACCTTTTCAACATACCTCAAAATAAATTTCTAATATGTCCAGAAAACAAGTTTTTGAGTATTTTTACCAAAACAAATGCAAACTATAGTAATAAAATCACGTACAACTAATAATTTTCTCACCTCTTATATTATACATAAAATCGCATATTGTGGGTTAATGGACAAATGGATCAGTCGATGAATCTATTATTTCCTAACGTTAACCACATAAAATTGTTATGATCATAAGGAATTTCGGTAAGTATATTATTGATTCAATATCGGTATTATCATATAAAATTCGTATGTGCCTACCGTTAACCACATAATGGGGGATGGGGTGGTCAAGTTAAGCAAGACCTTGTATATACAATTTGCTGGCGATCAAAGACAACTATAGACTCGAACTAACAAAAAAGAGATATTCCCTCTGTTCCTGATTATAAGGCATATATTTTTCTCTGAAAAGTCATACTTTACTATCTTTGACCAAGATTTGAGAAAATATTATTATCATTTACAATATCAAATCAGTATCTTTAGATTCATCATGAAGTATATTTTTACATTTTATTTTCCTAGTATCTAAAATATTGATAGTTTTTTCTAAAATGTTGGTCAAAGTTAGTCAAGTTTGACTTTTCAGAGAAAACTATAAGCCTTATAAATAGAAACAGATGGACTATAACTTTGTCCACCGTGCTTGCTTCTACTATTGCATCTCTGAGAAATATGTAATTCCTTGGTACATACTATTGTCAAACCATCTCACACTGGCAACACGTGCACATGTGTAGCGTGTCGCCGCAGAACTTCCACATACTTCAATGGTACGAAGGGATGATGTACATACTACTCACTTCGTCAATAAAGAAGTGTACTTTTAGGTTTATGCTACGTCAAATTATAAAGTTTCACAAAAAAAATAAAATATAGCAATATTAACAACACCCTAGATGCTACGTCATTTAACTAGTTGGGTGACACGCACATTTGAGCTGCTGGTTTTACTTTAGATTGTCATATTTTTATAATTGTTCGCCTTATTTTTTACAAAACATTTTATCCATGAATTTAGTTTAGATATATAACCTATTAAAAACAATTTATCGAAAAGTATGTTTTGAAGAAATATAAATGATTTGATTGACAAAATTGTTTCATTTTTTATTTGTAGTGTGTGAGATCATGAGAATTTATCTTGTGACAACTAATTAAGGCGAGCGTATTGAGGTCCTAGGGAGATGCGAAGAGCTGGAAAATATCAATAGTAATCCATAGATTTTAATCTTCCACTCCTCTTGGTCTCTTGAAGTCTATCTCCACACACAAATTTCTTGAGAATATGTTTGCCACGAATTAAATCTAAAACTTTTCCTCACACCTATATCTTGTGTTGTATCCATCCATTCAATGTGTCACCCTCCATGTTGTAGTCACATTATTTTTTTACCATTAAAAACATAGCTATCAAATTAAACCAGTACTTTGAACTTCCATTTGAAAAAAGAACGATGTATCATATAATTTTGTCGTTATTTCTATACTTGTTCGAGGTAAGGAGCCAATGGAGTTTGAGCCCAGGTGTTACAGACTTCTAGAACAGAGCACTGAATACCAAGTAAAGGTGGATACCATAGTGAATGCAGATATATAAAGGCCGAAGCAAGTAGATATAGGTTAGTTGTTAGGGTGGCTATGTCCACTCGAGATATAGCACAAGGTGAACGCAGTCGGCAAAGGGAAGAGAATTTCCACTACTTCTTGTGGGTGGGTACTGCGATGGATAGCAACGCCTTGCAGCTTGTTTAAAGTTTTCTTTATCCTTATCTCTCTTCTATGATTCTCAATGTGATTCTCTCTTTCATGTTTTTCCAAAATCTACCAAAAATTATATATGACTATTGATGACTCAATCATTGCATGGATGATGTGGCTTACAACAACCCGTTGGGAACCCCAAGAGGAAGGTGTGAAACAGCGTAGTAGCAAGTTTCTCTTAGTTATAAAACCAAGGTTTATCGAACCAGTAGGACTTGGAAAAGGCAACAACAAGGTGCCAAAAAAGAGCTTCCGGCGTGGACATGCACACAATCACAAACAAACTACTTTGCCCCAACGAATTCAGGAAGGTTGTCAATCTTCCTGTCTTGCTGAAAACAAAGGGATTAAATGTATGGTGTGGAAAACAACAATAAATGTAAAACGGTACAACGAGCTAGCAATAATAAAGAGCGTAGGAAACGAGTTGCAATCAATATAAAAGAATGGACCGGGGGCCATAGTTTCACTAGTGGTGTCTCTCCAATAAAAAAATAAACATGTTGGGTGAACAAATTACAGCTAGGCAATTGACAAATTGTGAGGGCATGACAATGCTATTATGACAAGAATGTTCATTGTAGTATTAAATTGGGCATTACATCAAAATACATAAACCGCTATCCAGCTGCATCTATGACTAATAATCCACTCCGGGATCGCTATCCAGCATGTCACCCGAAAATATTAAGTTGCAAGCAATAGATAATTGCAATAAGCAAAGTGCATAATGTAAGCAATGAATATAATCATATAGACATAAACCCTACCCGTAGTCCAAAGATGAACTACTCACGCACTACTCCGGAGGCGGGCATGGTGGTGTAGAGCCCTCTGGTGATGATCTCCCCCTCCGGCAGGGTGTCGGGAAGAGTTTCAGAACCCTCCCGAGAAGGGTTTCAAGTTGACGGCGGCGTGGGGTTTCATTCGTGGAATTTCTCGGTTCTTGTAGGGTTTTCCACAGACAGGCAATTTATAGGCGAAGAGGCGGCGCAGGAGGCTACCCAGGGCCTCCAGGCGGCAGTGGGGAGCGGCCCCACCCTAGGCCGCGCCCAGGTGCCGCCTGGAGCCTATGGGCCCCACCTCCAGCTGATTTTTGGACGGTACCTTTATTCCTTCGTAAATTTTAAGGTCTTTCGGAGAATATTTCCTTAATAAATTTTCTGAAAAAAAAGACAGCAAAAAACAGGAACTGGCACTGGGCATCTTGTTAACAGGTTAGTCCCAAAAAATGCATAAAAATATTATTAAACTATAATGAAAAACATCTGGCATTGATATAAAACAAGAATGGAACAATAAAAAATTATAAATACGTTAGAGACGTATCAATGAATTTTAAGGAAAATTGTGCCCTACATATAAGTTGATTGATATTTTACTATATCCACGTTGAAGGTGCCAGCAACGTGATATAATTTTTATTCCAAGTTGCTACAATGGCTTATGACGGTCAACTTAGACATGAAAATAACTGTCTGTTTGCAAATTTAGCAAACCCAATAAAAATTATAATATGAGTGTGGTAGCTGTAGTAGAATTTAGAGTGTTGGATCAGTTAGACGGCTACATTGTAGTTGCCTACTCGATGGTAAAAATCAAGAACCTGATAGGAAAAAAAATCAAGAACGTACGAAGCACAAAGCAACGTACTTGCCTCTTCGATGTGCTATTCTAACCGAGATTATTCATCGATGAGATACCTCAACCAAGACATCATCACAGGCAATACGGGTCGGTTTGCTCTGTGTATGCATATACTACTTGGTATTAAAAAAATGTTCTGTAGCACGCACCTTGACACATTAATCTTTTCACTCTTTCTTTTTCTTGAACCCTGACTTAGTCGGCTAGCTCAGCACGGAAAAAAAGCAGCATGTTACAACGCCAGGGTAACTCTCTTTTGCTTCGTAGCGTGAGCCATTTCTTTCTGTTCAATCCCACGCTCTCCACTACCAAGTGCATGCACATATGCAAACTCTTTTCCTCCCTTTAATTTGCGTACGTTTTCATCTTTTAAATCTTGACCATGTTAATAAAAATTAACGGTGTACCTATATATGTTTGCGTATGTGGAAGAACCTGGTGGCTTTATTTTCTAATTTCTAATATTGTTTTAGGTATATAATATCAGATCTCATATAATATAGACACTTAGAAGATAGTAGATGGCAGTAGGGATGAAAACGGAACGGATACGGACGGAACTGAGTGGTGCCACATTTGTTTTCATATTTTTTTACGGAAGCGAAAACGAATACAGAAACCCCGAAAACAAATACAAAAAAAAATATTGTCGGAAACAGATACAGATCGAATACGGTGCGGTCACGGAACAAAAAGCAGATGTCTGCCGGAACCAACAGACCCCTTCGATAATGCAGGAAAACTCTACTAAACCAACAAACTTGTCAAATTTATAAGATGAAATAAAAATATAAGCATATATCATGATTAAATAGGGCCTAAACATGGTTGATTTAATCTTTTTTATTCAGATCTAAGTTGTGCCTAATTGTTCCCACTAGAATTCCTGGTCCTGCTGGATTTGTAAAGCACTACGTAGTAAAAACGGAAAGTTCCGTATTGCCGGAAACGGAATTTCCGTTTCCGTGGTCGTTCCGCCGGAATACGTTGTTCCGTTTCCGTTTCCGCATAAAAGTTTCCGTTTCCGTTTTGCAAAATTCCGCTTCTGTTTCCGTATTTCCTTTCCGTTTCCGTTTTTTCCGCGGAAAAGTCGGAAAGATTCCGTTCCGTTTTCAGTGTCGTGTTTACTGGAGCAGTGGAGCTAAATCGGCTCGGCCCGGTTACAACTAGATTGGAAGGCCAGGCCGAACATCATCCAACAGCCGGTAGTACTTAGACGGGCCTTCTATCTTTTCTTAGAATAGACATGAAGGATCTAAATCTCATGCACGGGCCGCGGCATGAGAATTCTTTGAGAATACCTATTCTTCACTCGCTTTGTAAAAAAGCGCATCCAAACACAAATCCGGAGGAGATTATGGTGTGGTCATCGTGGTCCACATTAGAACTCTGTTTATGTATTTTTTTTAGGTTCATCGTTGACTTTTTTATCGTTCATATTTGTTTAGGTTTATTCAATCTAATATGTCATCTATAGTGCATCAAGTTAGTTTCAGAAAATCGTGTAGCGCTGTCTAGATACGACACTGCTTCTCTCCGTGAGCGCGACCGGTCGCGCGGTCGTGGCACGCGCGACGTGGGCGCACCCACGTTCTTCCTCCTCCCCTTCCGTCCCCAATTCATCTTCCTCCCGTTTCTCTTCCCAAAAATCTCTTCCCCTCTACCCAATCTCTCTCTCACACTGCACCCCCATCCTTCACGGAGGCTACGCCGGCCTAGATGGCGCCGGCGACCCCCACCCTTCCCCTAGACTCCTCCTTGAGCCGGCAATGGCGACGCCACTGCGACCGGCAGGGAGCTGCGGCGGAGAAGGCGCCAAGAGGATGGAGCGAGGCGAAGCCGAGCAATGAATTTAACTTGGGGGTGCGGCACTGGAGCAAGAGAAGAAGAGGGTGGGTGGGGGGGTTAGAGGGATGGTCGGGGCGGGGCGGTTTGAGGAGGGCGACGAGGCGGACGCGGTAGAGCCGTCGGCCGCGCGCGGCGGTGATAGTCGGTTCGGCCGGCGTTGACTGCAGGGGTGGAGTTTGTTTTCTTCCTCTGGCGCCATTTGTCGTCTAGCGGTCGAAACGCACACACTCGAGCTGTCGGAAACCGCGCGAGCCGAGCTAAACTTGCCCGTCTAAGATATGAGCCTTGTGTGATTTCGTTGAGAGAGCGTGGGAGGAATCATAGTAGCAGTATGTAAGTGGGGGCAGCAACACAGGTGAAATTCAAAGTCTTACCTTTCAGGGTGAAAATCCAAGGTCTGGACTTAATTGGTTGTGCCTGGCAATGGACCTGTAGACGACATTGTTTTGAGAGCGGGGACTATATCTCCAGGGTGAAAACTCAAGATATTTGATCGGACGACGACGGCGTGTGTGCACAGTTTACTCTTGAAGGCGTTGCCTTTGGAGAACTTGGACTTCAGGTGTTGTCTTGGTGGTGGTTATGCTGCTGCCGCAAAAACTGAAACTCTGTAGCGGGGCTTTTTTTTTTAGTTTTTTCTTCTTTTTTTAGCTGTGTGCTTCCGTAATATCATTTGGTTATTGCGTTGTTGCACAGACAAGGTGTAATTGGTATCTCCGCGATATTAATAAATACTCTTTATCTAAAAACAACCGAGACAATTCGTGTCAGGCCACGCGCTGGCCAGGGCGACCAGAACTGAACGCTGCTTTGTCATATTACCGTTGGCCGGTACCTGAAATAGCAGTACCACACCGGAGTAGCTACAGCTAGCCGCCGTGCCGGTACTTAATCGGGCAGGATGTCGGTGTCCCCGCAAATGTTTCCAAACACACAAAGATTGACTGGTCAACTCGTTTTCTCCCCTAGTTTTTTTAGGCCTCTTCTCCCCTAGTTGTTGCTCATCGAGTCACGTGGTTTATTTCTCTTCATTTCTGTAACCATCTTGTATCCTTGCTTCCACTTTGAAAACGTCAAGAGATGGACCGATCCATTACGGGGTAGTACCTAAAAGGTTCCTATGGTTCCGATCATTGGTGGTTAATTACTTTCGGATTCAGTGATGTTGCCAATCTTTACAGCGCTGCAGCTGCTAGGTGAGTCCATGCATTTTCACCGCGAGGCAGATTTGACGTGCGGGCAAATGGCAAATGCAGGTGCAGCCTTAACAGAGAGCACATGTACTGATGTACACACACATGGAAAAGGCAAAGGAGCAATGTGCAGCCAAAGGTTGCCGGCACACCGCGAGGACGAGTGTCGCAGCTCCCTCCACCGTGAAAGACGCATGGCTTCAGGCCCAGGATCTGTCTCTTTCGGGCTCGAGGCTTTATCGGGATCTCCTCCCGCCGCACAGCTGCTGCATGCGCCGCAGAAAATTCCAGGTACGTATGCGTCCAATCCGCATGTACAGCGGCCACAACACTTTGATCAGCAGTCGCAGAGCAGGCGGCAGAATTAGGTCGTTAACTTTTGTTGGGCATCGTGCTGGTACTGTGTGAATCTTTCGGCTTCCGCGCTATCTGGCTCTTGGCAATCACAAATAAAGAACGTAAACTGCAGTAGACTGTAGACCACAGCGGCAACAAAAACGCAGAATATCGTAGCAATGCACTGCAACAGTAAAACACATCATGTGTAGTAGAAAGCTTTTAGAGTCATTCGGCAATTGGATCCGGTCTATGCTTTACCAAATCCCCCTCTGTTTAGCTAAATACCATGCGCAAACACACGCAATGCAGTACCTCTGTTCCAAAATGTAATATATTTGGTAGGCTAAAATAGCTCATCAGAACGTTTTACATTTTGAAACGGAGGTAGTACTCACTCCGTTCGGATTTAATTGACACACATTTTGTTACACATGGATGTATCTAGACATCAAACAAGTATAGATACATCCATATTTGGATAAAACCAAGTCAATTAATTTGGAACGGAGCGAGTAGGTGTCAGTATCGCCACAAACACACCAATGGGATAGCGCGAGCGACGCATGACAGAACCAGTATTAATGGGTTCTTTTTTTGATCCTTTGAAGCTATCCAGCAGTTGAAGCAGATCTAGAGCTCTGACCGATGAACATGTATCTGTAACCATCAGGGTGGAAATTAATTCAGAATAAGACTGGCTACATTGACTGGTGATGATCTGTGCTAGCCAATCATTACATTATCTTTAGATGCACGCACGCACCGCAGGGAAGAAAGCGAGGTTTTATCTTTCTAGAGCTGTGCTACATACTAACAGATTATACATATGATTGGTACGTGTTCTTCTAGAGGTATTATATCATGGACAATTAATAAAATCTCTTAGAGGGCAAAGGCTCACTCTACGGTGCCGCCTTTGCTAATTTTCTGTTACGAGAAACTTTTAAATTTGATTTTTAAAATTAAATTGCGGTCTTGAAGGTGTACAGCTTTAGTTTTTTTTGTAAGTTATACTGTTGGAATTATTGAATTATGGACCAGCCCATTTATGTCCAATTAAGTACAGTAATTCCTAGTGAAAACCTAAAGGCTAATTTATACTCCCTCCGTACAGGTGTAGTTACAGTTTAGTTCATATTGGTAATTTACAAGGTGATTCACCTCCTTATGATGGAGGCCTTTTTCACTTCTTGTATGTGCATCAGTCCTGGCCATGGGAAGCCCGGCCCGAAAATCTCGGGCTTGGGCCTCAATTTTAGGTTCGACGGGTGCGACGGGTCGGGCCTAGGCTTTGGGTTTGCGCTGTTTCAGGAAGAAGCCCGGCCCGCCGGGCTTTCGGGCTTTTTGGCCGGGCTCGGGCTTGGGTTTTCTGCGCCGGGCTTTTCTCGGCCCGACCCGAAGCCCGGCCCGGCCCGAGGCATGTCTAGGTATAATGTGCATCATAAGAAGAGCTACATGCGCGCTACTGCGCCGCCAGGCTAATCACGACCCAACGAGCACGCTTGTGTCGAGTTTCAGGAATTAGTCATTCTAGGACCTATGTCAGGTGTATGCTTCTTTTTGCTACATATGTTTGGAGAAGCTGAATCCTTTTCGTGTCCAACACGAGTGGAGGAAGAATCTAGTTCGTCTCATCGATTTCTCCCTGGTCGTTCGTTTTACCTTCACCGTTTATAGAGAGGTCGCTCCTCACTCTAAAAAAAATATGCCACACATGAGACTTCCTTGTTCTAGAAACTTGCGCCGACATCCAAGTCTTTTCCATCCCATCTTCCTGCATGCACCATGAGACTGGACAATAGACCTCCGGAACTCCGCTTCTCGTGATCCTGTACATGAGAGAAGTGGTTAGCCTTTTGGAGAGTGCACTTGCGCTCCTCCTCCGCCGCCCGCCTTTTCGTGACGCGCGCGTCGGTTTTCTTTTGCCACACATTTTTGGAGAATCTGAACGGTCTATCCGAAGTTGAACCATTTTTGTGTCCGACATGATTGGAGGACGAATCAGAACAGTTCATCTCATTCGTTTCTCCATGAATGTTTTTCCTCCGCCGTCTATAAAGAGGTTGCTCATAAATGTAGACGAATACGCAAGTGAGACTTCCTCGTTTCAGAACCTTCCGCCGCCATCAAAGTTTTCTCCATCCTGTTTTCCGTGTGCACTGCGAAACGGGACTGTAGGCTTCCAAAATGCCGCTTCTCATGATGATGTATGGTAGAGACGCGATCAGGTTGAGAGCGCACTCGCGTGTCTACTAACAGCGACGACTTTCCAACGACGAATTCTTTTCCAACATCAACAACCTATTCGGCAACATGGCTGACAATGCGAATACGAGCGGTTCAGGCTTTTGATAGAGTTTCTGTTGCTATTTTTTTTGGTTTAGATCTGTTATTTTCAGCATGCTTGTTAGTTTGTATGATTAGTTTAATACTCGTTGTTATAGTTATGAATTATCTATTATTTCTATGGATTAATTAAATCATATGAGAAATTACTCATATATTCAACATATACATGGAAGGAGGTGGCTATGTTCACATGTTAGATGTTGACCTAAAGGTTTATGAAATGCATCCCTCTTAGTCGAATCTACTCGTTTCCGCAACATGGAATGGAGCAGTCCCTTGTTACAAGACCGACAACAAACCAGACATATCCATTTCCATCCACTGCTAAATTGCACTAACGTACCCATAATGGAGCTAGGTAGCGAGCAGGTATAATTAAGTACTGGCTAATTCCAGATGACAGCGATAAGGAGGAGCAATGGAGCCAAGGTTGGACGCCATGATTTGAGAGGTGCACCCCCCAACTGCTGTTTTGGAGTCTTCTCTGATCTCCAAAGCGACGCTGATCGTCCGTTTCCCTTTTTCTAATTCTTATGGGTGTAGGGCTGTCAGTTTACTACTGGAGAAGGAGACTAGGAAATAGTTCTATTTACCCATTGAGAGCTGAGAGCGACAGACGTTGCCATGACAGTGCTATAGAGAAGCAGAAATCGCTATCACGTACTCCCATCGATCGAGCTGCTGTTTATCGATCAGAGCGGGTCTCGTGAGCTACCAGTATTGGTGTGTTGCGTAAGTGTTTTTCCATCAGTCCACGTCCATTATGTGTGTCGATATCATGGGCTATCTGCTTTTGATGTCCGTTTAATTCAGTGGTCCAGTTCAAATTACGGCTGAAACCTAAGCATAATCAAGAGATCGATCGTCTGTCTTACATAGCCACACGCGTGAGAACCGGCCAACCTTGTACAGGCATCTTCAGAAGATACAAACGGACACCCATGTTTGGCAACAAGGTTGCACAGATCAACACATAATCAAGCTCGCCACCTGGAGTGACGGCGACCTTACAGCTAAAGGTTGCACCCACCTCCTTTTATCTCACTATCCAAGCCCGGGGGGAGCAATGCAAATGCAACGCACTCGACTCGGCCATGGCCATTGCGGCTATGCATGATGACAATGGGATTCAAATGTCAAGAGACGGAATTAGAAGGAACCATTGTGCCTGCCGTCCGGCTCCCGGTCGACGGCGACGTGATGCTGTCACCCATGGACATGGTGGTGGACGTCTGCCGTCTCGCCGTGTCGCTCGCTGCTCGAGCGGTGTGCGCACTGCCCAGTGGCAGTGGAGGAAAAGAAATGGTACAGTGTAATGCCTGTTACAAACAGTGGAGCTACCTAAGTAGCGGCTGCTACGGCCGGCCACGAACACAGTAACGTCTCGTTGACACCTGACGGTAATCAGTGCTGATTACCATCAGCTCGCTGCCTGATCTTTCTCATGGTCCTTTTTCATAAGCTGCATATGCAGCAGATCCGGACATGAACTTTACTCCATTTCTCTGAAGATCCATCAGTCACTGTATCCTAAGATCAGAGCCACCATCATGCTAGTACTACCAAACAGAACCGCGGGTACGAAGCATTAGTGATGATCGCTCGATGGCGAGGGAGACCCTGAGAAGACGAGTCCTAATCAAGTGCACATGCGTGCGCGCGTGGATTAGCCAAAATTTGCTTTCAGTTTGAGGGAGATGGTTGACAGAGAAGGCGGATTGAAATGAATGCCCTCACATGCATATGCCGCAACAACTAGATCGAGCGAGCTCCCTCTCGATCGATACGTCGGCGCGGCGGGCGTCGATCCATCTCTGGCTTTACCTACACATGAGTACGTCCTAGTGTTGTAGCGCGATGTAGATCGGCCGTCCACTCTTCCAGCACCGAACTGGACGAGCTGGATGAACCTAAACACTAGTACTTCTGCACAGAGTCGATCCGGGTTAATCGCGATCTGTAGTCCTTCCCAGGAGAATTAACGCAGGTAATGGGGTTGTGCCCCCGATCGGAACATTCTCCGGATAATAAGGCCCGTGCATACGAAATCGATCGATCCACGATCCCCACCTGGAGCACAGTACTTACTCTTGTTTACAGGAGTAGTAGAAGTACGTACTGGAGTCTGGAGTAGCTCGTTAAGGGGCACGGGATTACTCGCTGTACTTCCGTTATCTGATGACCCACACGGCCTGCACAACCAGTTAAGGCTAATATTCGTGCATACGGCTAAACATCGTTTGACATTTTTGCATGATTAGTCTCCAATGTTCAAAGCGTTTTTATCAAGGCAAGAAGTACATGATAATTTTCTCTACGTCCAGAATTTGGCTCGAAAGCTTCAGAAATCTCGCACTCCCACTCTCCTCGTCAAGCTTGACATCAAGAAAGCTTTTGATTCGGTCCAATGGGACTATTCCATGGAGGGCTTCCTTAGCAAATTTCGAAATTGGGTGCCGGCGCTTCATTCATCTTCGTTGTCGAGGGTGCTACTAAATGGCATTGCCAGTGTTCCCATAAAGCATGGGAGGGGCCTTAGGCAAGAGGATCCATTCTCACCGCTACTGTTCGTGTTGGCCATGGATCCACTGGCGGAGCTTAGTAGGGGCCGACCTGGGCCACGGCCCGCCCAGGATTTTGGCTAAAAAATTATTTACTACTAGGCTGCTACGCATCAGAGGCCGGTCCAGTGAACACTGCCAGCGAAACGCCCTTCGTTACTTCGCTCAGCCGCACGAGATAGGACTCGGAAAAAAAAGAATACGACGCACTGTCTCGCAGGAGACAGAGACCAAATCCATGGCGCGGTCCCGCCCTCAATGGCTCAATCGCTAGGTTTAGAAATTCAGTGAGGATTTGGAGGTCTGGGCGGCGCCGTGCCGTCCCCCGCAACCAGGAATTCGTCGACTCGCCGCCGCGGCGCCGCTGACAGCACTGCGGCAAGGGGGCAGCACTGCAGCAAGGCCAGCGACGACGCCGAATTCAGCCGGCTTCTTCCCCGATTTCCCCATCCAATAGTCTACTGGGAACTTTAAGATTGACTAGCCTACTTAGCTACTTGTCTGTAGTCTAGTGGGAATTTTGCTTCAGGTTTGTAGCTCCGCCATTAACATACGTTTGTAGCTTCGCCATTAACATACGTTTGTAGCATCAATGCATCAGGTTGTCTAGAATTTGCACTTTTTTGTGTGCTTTGCTTCAGATTGGCCCGCCCAATATTTTCTTTCAAGCTCCGCCACTGCATGGATCCATTGCACCACATTCTCCGAAAGGCTACATACCAAGGGCACCTTCAAAGGCTTCATGGGAGGGCGCCTACCTTCCCTCTATGCCGATGATGCCACCATCTTTGTGACACCCAAGAATGAATATATCATTTTCTTGGCCAGCACTTTGAACCCGTTTGGAAATGTCACCGGCCTTGTGAAAAATTGTGGCAAAACCAAAGTGGCCCCTATTACATCTGAGGGTTCGGACCTTGATGACATTCTACAAACCTTCCCGGCGAGCCGAACAAGCTTCCCCATGAAATATCTTGGCCTTCTTCCCTTTGTTGGTGACACGACTCAAGAGAATTCATTTTCAACAATTGGAGGATAGAGTAGCCGCTAAGCTCCGCGCATAAAGCATGCAACCATGGCCGGCCGGTCGGTTCTTGTTAAAGCAGTCCTTACCAGTGTGGTCATCTATTTCATCACCGTGCTTGACGACCCATTGGAGGTACTTTTGAAGATTGGTAGCCTCCGGCGCGCTTATCTTTGGGCGACATGTGGGAACGTTACCGGAGGAAAATGTAAAGTGAATTGGAAGAAAATGTGCAAACCAAAATATCTTGGTGCGTTGGAATTCTCAACCTTAACAAATTTGCTTCAGCCCTTCGCTTGAGATGGCTTTGGTTTGAATGGAGTGAGGAATCAAAGCCTTGGAAGGGCCTTGGGAACCCTTGCACCTCCCGTGATCATGACACTTCACGGCGGCTACCAATGCCTCCCATAGGAAATGGAGAAAAAACGCTTTTTGGGAGTCATCTTGGATTGACGGCATGAGACCTAAGGAAATTGCCCCCCTCATAGTCGACATTCCAAAGAAAAAGAACTGCACGGTTAGGGCAACTCCAACGCAACGATCCAAACGGACACGTTTTTTGTCCGTTTGGGTCGCCAAACGGATACCGTCCGGCCCATGTCCGGCCTTTTCTGGCAAGTGTACCCAACACATCGGACCCATTTGGTCCGCCATGTCCGTTTTCTTCCCCAAATTTGCTTTTCATTTCATGACAACAACATTTACAGTGAACGGTTACATAATTTATAGCAAACATTCCGTCTTAAAGATAGATTTTAACTAATCGTAGGTTAACAGTAGGTCCTTCCGGTTACGGGTGATGGAGATCCCGGCATTTTTAACAAAATTGGTTGCGTGTGGGCGGCGCTAGTCTCGCGCCTATCTTGCCGGGACGGACTTGCTGGCTCTTCCGGCAGGACTGTCTGCGGGGGCGGACTAGCTGGCTCCTCCAGCCAGCCCCGTTTAGAGCTAGACTTTCATTAGTGGCGCCGGCTATTTTAAAAAAATTGGTCGTGCGTAGGCGGCACTGCCGGCGGTTGCATGCCTTCAGGGGTGCGACGGGAGCAGTCGGCCCCGTTCACGGTCGCCCCGTTCTCGCGCGCACGCTTGCGGCGGAGGGCAGGAGTCACGGTCCACGAGGCGCGGGCCGCCTACGCCATCTGGGCAGCCTCCTGTTCCTTGAGGTCGCGTGCAAGCCTGCCTCGCCAAGCTCGGTCGCCGCAGAGGGACTGGAAGGAGCCTTCAATGGCCTTCTGCAGCCGCGGGTTGCCGCGACCCTCTACTTGCTCCTCCCCGTCGTCGCTCCCGTCGAAGTCGTCGTCGTTCTCCTCCTCGCCGGAAGGAGGTGCGGCGGCGTCGGGCGGAGGTGCAGCGGCTTCGGCGGCTGCGGCCGCAACTGCGTGGGCCTGCGAACTGGGCGTTCAGCTGCATGTGGGCCGCCTGCACCGCAGCCTCCTCGGAGTGGTGGACGCCGCATATGCAGTCCTCCTCAAAGGCCCTCCTCACCGGATCCGGCACCGGAGCTGGAGGCCGATAGCTCGGCATGCCCCTCCACGTCGGGCTCGTCGGCATGCGGCGAGAGAAGCTCCCGCGGTAGCACCCGAGCGCGCTCTACCGAGCACGCTAGGCCTGATCTACAAGGCGTTGTGGGGGACGCGGCGGATCCATCTCGTTGGTCGAGGAAGGTGGTAGCAGGTGGTGGTGCAGACGTGGCTAGGAATGGTGGTAGCGGCGCTAGAGTTTGTGGATTAGGGTTTACCCCGCCGGTGGCCATATAAAGACCTCCACCACCGCATTTAAGGTGTAGTTCGCTGGTGGGTGGCTGTTCGGTGGGGCCGAGTGGCGGGGAGGACACGGGGCGGACACGAGTCGCGTTCGCTCGTGTCCGCGCCGTCGCAAATCCGGCTCAAATTTGGGCCAGAATTTGGTCAGCGCGGATAGAAAAACGGACCAAACTCCAATTGCGTCGGCGCGTTGGGCCGTGGTTTTACTCAAAATGGACAGATTTGGACAGAAACGGACCAAATTGGTTGTTGTGTTGGAGGTGCCCTTAGGAAAGCTATGGAGGACTATTTTTGGGTCTCCCAAGTCAACACACAAGGCAGGCTATCTATTGATCACATCACACAATTTGCTCACCTTTGGGAGCTTATTTGAGAGGTCCACCTTGTCCTCGACACCCTAGATAAATCACTTGAAAGTTTACAAAAGACGGATGTTATTCATCAATGTCGGCATACAAGATGCAATTTTTGGGGCCTACATCGTCGATGATGTCTTCCTTGGTTTGGAAGCCTTGGACGCCTCCCAAGTGTAAAATCTTTGCATGGTTGATCCTTCAAAACTGGATGTAGACGGCGGATAGACTTCAACGAAGGAGATGGTCCAACACTCTTTTTTTTTGCAGTTTATGGTCCAACACTTGGGGGGTCTCACACCATCGCCGTGACCACGGAAACACACAGTTACTACGCGTCTACGCCCACTATTTTCAATGCAGGCACGAAAGGCATCAATGCTTCTGTACGTACCAAAAGCATGCTAATTTGGCTATGGGCAATACCCAATGGCTAGATAGCTCGCACCGTCACACATCATCGATCTCTGCGGATGGAGCAAGCATCGACATGTCCACTCGCAGACAGTAGCCAGAGCCCAGCAGAACCAAGGAAAGGTTGACTACGTTGACCGCGAGACGAAGCAAAAGGAGCCCAGTGGCGGCATGACGCGATTGATTGGGTCATGAGTGCAGTGCAGTGTAGCACCTCGGTGACCGTGGCTTCAGCTTCTGCATCATGTCCTAGCAGCAATAAATAAAAACGCTCTCCCTCCCTCTGGCTGTATCTGCACTACTGCTGCTTGCTGGGCTAGTACGTACTGGGCGCGTTGGGTTTGCCGAATCAAGGGAAGGGCGAAAAATTAGGCAGGGGTACCGCCGCTTATCCGGGGATGCGAGTGCACCTCCTGCGCTTCTACGACCTGTACCACTGGCATGCGTCTATCCAGGCGGATCCGGGGATGCGAGGGCAATTCATTCGCTGCGCTCTACGGTACGTCTACGTTGCTTCTCAGCTGTGAGCAATAGACTTCTTGCTGTTGCATACTTGCACATATATATATAGTACATTCCTACAGCGCTGTAAAAATGTTCAACCTCATCTTCATCTTAGAGCTTAAGAGCATCTCCACTCGCGGCGCCCAAACGGTCGCCCAAACGCCTTCCGGACAGGCCGTTTGGGCGCCGTCCGGACTACTTGGCGCATTTAGGCACCCTCGCTCCCCACTCGCGACGCCCAAATCGCCCGGCCCAAAGGTTTTTTTTGCCAAAATACACTATGCCAAAATATGTCGGCAAAATACGCCGGGAGATGTCGTTGCCCGGCGTCTGCTTGTCGCCGCCGTCGTCGTCGCCGATCTAGATGTTGTCACCGGGCTGGGGCACGTATCCATAGCCGGACTGAGTCATGTCGGGGTCATCGGCGATCATGTCGGGGTCATCGTCGACCCGGCCGTCCGCGCCGTGGCCGGTCTCGGCGCCGTGGTTGCCGCCGTTCTCGGGCGGAACGAGCCCAAGCTCTTGCTGGATCGCGGCGCGATACATGTTGTGCACCACCCTCGCCAGCGGGTCCAAGTTGGAGATGTCGGCCGTCAAGATCATGAAGTCCTGACTCCTCTTCTTGACGGCGGCTTTCTTCTGCTCGAGGTTGATCTTGACGTCGGCCTTCTGCATCAAGGTCGCCCACCTTGCGTTGTTCTCCTCGCGCCTCAAGCTCGAGTTGGAGCAAACATCGGCGAGGACCTTGTCGATGGACGACTGCACTCTGTCCGTCTTTGCCGCCGCTGCCAAGGCCGCTTTCGCCTTCTTGTTCCCGATTGGCCGCCCCTCCGAGTTTTGGGGATCGGCGTTGAGGTTGGCGCGGTCGTTCTTGTTCAAAGTCCGCCGGTGCGCCTTCCATTTCTCACAACTTTGGAGAAGCTTGTAGCAATGCATCAACTTGAAGTCTTTCTCCTTGTTGATGGATTTGTACAACACAAGGGCGTCGATGACCTACAATAAAGCAAGCCGACGACGATCACAATTGTACTTAAGCAACAAAACAACAAGGGGATCGCAAAACGGCGGTCACCTGATCCGCCGGGCCCTTCCCGCTCTCCTTCCGGTCGACGATGTTCTCGTGGCGGCCGTGAAACTTCTTGACGAGGCGTTGGACGATGCGTCACCTATGCTCGATGGCGCCTTGGCCGCACACCATGCTCACCTTGTAGAAGTCATTGGTGAACCGGCGCTCGTCGAACTCGTCCTTGATCCGGGACCAGTAGGCGGTGCTCGACTGGTTTGTGCCGGTGATCTCCCCGGTAGTAATGGCCTTCCATGATTCGACCATGCACTCGTCTTCCTTGGTCGTCCAGATTGTGCCGCGGCTGCCCTTCTTCTTCTTCGCCGCCTGCTCGCCGACCACAGCGTCGGTCACCACCCCCTCCTCCTCGACCTCGGCGTCGTCCTCGTCGTCGTCCTCGTAGTACTCCTCATCCTCGTCGAACCCATCGTCATCATCCTCCGCCCGGGCGTTGTCGTTGATGATGTCGTCCATGATATGGGCGGTCTCCTACACACAAGGAGCAAGGCCGGTAGCCACGACTCGCCTATGCACACGTCTATTGTACATGCCATGGCTACAAAATGCGGGTTCATACCTGCAGAGCTCCGGGGCGTCGGGAGTCATTCCGTCGATCACATGGGAGGCGCCCGCGTCGAATGAAAGGCTCCGACCGGCGGCCGTTTGGACGGCGGGATCTCTCCGCATCGCCGGCGAATTCAGATCGACGGGGTGGTTTAGATCCAGGCCACAAGAAGGGAAGATGACGTTGGGGTCGAAGCCGCCGTGATGCTGGCTGGCGCCGTACTCGGGGGAGAACCTGGTGCGAGGCGTGGCGCCGGCGCTGCCGGCGAAGAAGGAGGAATTCGACGGCGAGCCGCCGACCTTGCATCGTAGAGTGGCGCTGCTCTCTTGGCTTCCTCCCAAGGCGAATGCTTGGTTCAAGGCGGCGACGGTCTTGTTCATGGCGGCGATCTTCCTTGCCGTCAATGGCGCCGCCGTGCCGAGCTGTTTCCTCTCATTCTGCTTCACGCGGCGCCCGGCACGGCTCTGCGTGTCCAATCGGAGCCGGAGTACGTCGAGGTCCCAATCCTCCTGCCTCATCGCCTCCGGCTTCTCCCTGGGGGTTTTGCGCTTGACGCCCAGCGTCTTCCCCGCCGCCTTTGTCCCCGCCGCCTTCGTCTTCGCTGCCCCCTTGGGTGCCGGCGGCGCCATGGAGCCGGCGCGGTGCGAGGGTTTTTCTTTTGGCGGGAGAGATGGCGGGGGAAATGCGATTTTTGTGGACGAATTGGGGGAAGCCGGCACTTATTGCGATCGCCGTCTCACTGCCAGGCGTGGCCCGCGCGTCGGAGGCCGACGTGGCGTCGCGTTTCCTTCCGTCCGGGGCCGCCCCAAGCCTCCCCAAGTTGACGGCGTGGGCTGGGCGTGCCGGACACAAAACTGGGCTGCGCCGGACCGAATTCGCGTTTAGGCGCCGCGAGTGGGGGCGATTTTGTGTCCGGCACGCCCCAAAGGTGTTTGGGCGGCCGTTTGGGCACCGCGAGTGGAGATGCTCTAAGCATGAACTTCACACGGCGACCCCGAGAGCTCAAACCTGCACCCTCAATACTTGACTAGTGTGGAAACCATTAAACACAATGCTCATGAAAGTAAAAAAAATAAGTATTTTTTTTCATAAGATGTGTAATGTTAGGATTCAACCAATTTTTTCACATTTCCAAACCTAATTATATTCCAAAAACACTAAATAAAATGGTGCAATTTCAGGTGTGAAACCTATCCAAAAACAAAAATTTCTACACCTGAAACTACAACAAAAAAAAGTGCCATTTCAGTTTTCAAATTTTGCAAACTATCAAATTGCACATTTCTAACCAAAAAACCCACACACATTTTTTTTTAATCTAAATTCAAGTTTCAGAAATTTCAAGTACTCAATTCTACTTTTTTTTATATTGATAATGGAATGTTAAAAAATGAGCAACGAACTCACTTTCAGCAAATTTAAACTATAAACTATACACGTAAAAGGATAAATAATCAAAACGCTTGGAATCCAAGTACAACATGTATTTCTTTTAGTTGAGAAATGCATTATAGTCTCGTTAGCTTATTGTGAGCAGCACGTCGGGGTTCAATACTGGCAGCTCCTTTTTTTTCATAATAACAAAGCGTGTGTGAATCTGCAGGCAAGATCTAGTGGTATATAAACCAGAAATCCGTAGTGGCTTCTGAGCACCACTGCTCCTGATATTTCAAAAAAAATTAAATCGTACTTTTTTGCTTCAAAAAAATCTGATTTTTTACACAAATACATATACATATTACGTAAGTACGCAAGAAATTTCGTATATTTTGGGCTACATAAAACAGAGAAAATTCCGACAGATTCAACGTCGTACTATTTTCACTTTTTACTGGCCAAATTTTGTTATTTTTATATAGCTCAGAATACGATATTTTTGCATCAATAATCGGCATATACGTAGAGAACATGCATATGTATCAGTGGAATTTTTTTGGATTTTTTCAAACTTAAATTTAAAATTTTCAAAAAAATTAAACACCAGGTGCACTGGTGCTCGGGTGCCAAAAATCTGCATCCACCAGCTTGTTTTAATGAAAATCCTATATTAACCAACTAGAGAAGTTTTAATGAAAAGGACTCGCCTAAATTTCAGCAAAAAACATAATATTTGTAGAGTTGTACTTCCTCATGTGTGTTTAACATTGTACGTGCTCATCTTAATAATCTCATTAATTCGTCAAGTGACGTCCACCAGCTTGCTTAGTTGCTTCTTGATGTACTGATCCACCCATCGCTGGTTGGTTTGGCCTTGTCAGTCTCATGGACTCTGCTAATATTTTTTCCGCGTATTAATCATGCATGCAGTGGGTAGCTTGTGCCTGTTATTAGACAAAGAAAAGCAAGTTGGCGCAACACATAACATGATGCCGTCTGGGTACAAGGTCTAATAATGGCAGAGAGCTTTCCTCATCTCTACCAAGCATCTACGTATGCGCCTGTGATATTCTAAAATTAATTACGATTGACGAAAATCAAACGATCCAGCATAGCACCTGCACAGATTTCCTAAGCCGTACATTACTTATATCTATTCTAAGTCGTGTCTACGTGGGAATTTGGCTGTGGCCCAGTGGTTTGGGGTCACGGGTTGTGACCACAGCAACTCTGAGTTCGACTCCTGTGTGGAGCGAATATCTGGCTTTCCCGCTAAGAGAGGCGAAGGATAAAAAAAATGTCTGCTCTTCCTTTTTTTTTTTTTTTTTTTTTTTGCCAGGCAGAAAATAATTCACGGGATCAAATCAACCAAGGTCCAAGCTGCATGCGGATGCGGGGTCGTCGGAGCAACGACCGGTCCGTCGGGCACCGGCCGCAAGTACATGCAAGCTAGCCGGCCGTACGTAGTCGACTCGGACGAAGGATCGCGCGCATGCAGAGATGCAGCAGGCGGCGCCATGCTTGTCTCCGATGGTGACCACTCCAGCTAGCCAGCGACCAGCTAGTAGATCCACCGGAAGGAAGGCAACAGCGACTCTTTGTCCTTTCCCGGAGCTCCCTCGACCGGGTCGGGATGGGCTCTTCCGCCTCGTGCCGCATGCCGTCAGCTGCCTGCCGCCCCGCCCGCCTTTGCTTGCTCCAGCATGCACTGTGCCGCGGATCTCGTGAGGTCACTCATCCCGCGCCACCAAATCGATCGATCGACCGGCCGAACAGCACGCCACGCCACGCCGGCATAGGCTGGCTCGGGTGGCTAGCCTCGCTGCGTGCGTCGGGTAGCCGGCCGGCCGGGCCCCGAGAGCACAGTAGCCATGGCTGGGCGGACGACCCTCTAGCTGTGGCCCACAGGCTATGGCTAGCTGGATACGGGAAGAGGCGCCGTGGCGTCGAGGAAGCCACCGCTTGTTGCGGGCGGCCTCCAACTTGGTGATGGTCTCGCCGTCGCTCGATCGCTCGCTAGCAGTGCTGCATGCGGCGCGTGGTGGGGGTCCCATGAGCAGCGACCAGAAGAAACTCCAGGGCATGCGATGCGATCGGGAGGGTGGGGAGAGAGGGTCACGAGGTATGCGGCTACGTACGTACGTACAGCTAGGTCGCCTCCGTACGTACGCATGGCGGATGGGTGGGTGCTCGGCGGCCCACGATGAGGAACACGATGAGGTCACTCCTTCTCCTTCACAACTCCTGTACATCTACTGTCTGTAGCCTGAGATTTGCCCTGATTCCTTACCATCTAAGGCCTCGGGAGGGTGGGGAGACAGGGTCACGACGTATGCGGCTACGTACGTACAGCTAGGTCGCCTCCGTACGTACGCATGGCGGATATATGGCCGGCCCCTGCTGGGGTTTTGGGAAATACTGTACGAATTTGTTGGTACTGATCTAAAACGATATCATTGTGTTGAATCATTTCATGCAAGGAACACGATGAGGTCACTCCTCCTCAACTCCTGTACATGTACTGTACTCTACTCTTGGATTTGCCCAAATTCCTTACCATCAAAGCCCCGCCCAGCGTCAGTGACTAATTAGAGGGTTCTGATTAGAGCTGCGGGCCATGTCGTGGTGGTATCACGGCAGATGGCATAGGATGGCTAAAGTGTGGGGCCGATGGACGCTGGTGGAATCCGGGAGAGGGTTAGCGCGCTAAGGAGCACACACGAAGAACACAACAGCACACCAAGATCTACCCAGGTTCAGGGCCCTCGTGAGGAGGTAAAACCCCTACTCCTGCCTGTCTCTCTCTCTATATCTCGGTATCACAAATACAAGCTTGCTCCTTGAGCTGTATTACACAACAATGGTGCAAAGCACAAGGTAGAAGATGAAGCTACGCGGAGAAGTGTATCTCAGGGCATCGTCCCTCACGCAGGAGGGGGTGAGGGCATATATATAGGCTAAACCGGGTTACCGGAATACCCCTCCACTTGCAACGGTCACCTCTCCGTACCGGCACTGCAGACACGCACGCCTGCACGTCATGATTGTCTCTGCATAGTGGACAGGACGTGGTTCGCCCATGTCCTGTCCCATGTCTCTGCTCCAAAGTACGCCCGAGGTCAGCGACAAGACAGGGCCTGCCCATGCCTCTGCCTCGCAGTCTGTTCCCGGATAACCCGGAGTCAGCGGTGGAATGATGGCCTGCCATCTCGGTCTCCTGCACGCCCCCGTGTCAGGCGCTCCTGTGCCAGACGGGATATGACAGGAGCATTGACCTCTACCCGACACAAGGATAACCCGGCATGGATATGCCGGATCCACCTTCCTCAAATATCCTTCCCTGCACATAAGAAAACACATAAGTTACCGACATACATATGTCGGCTATGTTATCTCGGATCTTTATCTCGGATCCCCTGTCTCGGTCGACCAATGCTGGCTGGCACCTGCGTGGTACCCGGTCCCTTCTGGCCCAGGTTACCTCGGTAAGCCTATCTCGGTTTGCACCTGCACCACACTCTGAAGCCCAGTTATGCCGGTTTTACTGTAACTTGGCCCACACCTGGGCATAGCTTTTACCTCATCATGACCCTACCCGGGGTAGCCCCCCGACATTAGACCGTGGCGCGTCTCCTAGATTCCCGCGCCATTAACCGCACGCGCGCCGTACCCATAAATAGGGGGACGTGCACATCTCCTCGCCCTCTCCGCGTCCTTCTTCTTCCTCTTCTCTCCCCTGCGATATCGCCGCCGCCGCGCAGTGAGCTTCACCACCGCACGACGCCGGATCTCGCGCGCCATCGCCCACCGGAGCACCTCGCGCCGCCACTGGACACGCGCAACTCCGGCAAGCCCCGCGCACCTTCGCCCTGCATCACCGTCGCAATCTCCGGTAAGTTCATCTCCCTTGGCATCGCCGATGAAACGTGTTCATCCTCTCCGATGAACACGTTCATCCTCTCCGGCGAACTTTGCTCATCTTCCCCGACGGACTTGCTATCTCCTCCGTAGATGCCATTGCCCGTAATTACTTAGATCCCTTTTAGATCTTCTTCACCGTGCCTCTTAACAATCTTGCAATAGTTTCTCCGCGGGTCTTCACAAGTTTCAACTCACAAGTTCTTGTATTTATCTTCTATTTATTTTTCCTCGTAGATCTTTCCATCAAACACTTAGCCACAGAAACGTGTTTCCCGCCACTTATGCACTTTTCCTACGTTGCCCAAATGTTCCGAGATACCTATCTCGGTTCCTTTATAGCCTGAATACTCCGAGATACTTATCTCGGTTCCTCTATTGCACACATACTCCGAGACACTTATCTCGGTTCTTCTGTGCCTCTTTTGCAGATCTCTTCCGAGATGTCAACCAGCAATACCCCGGAACCTGCCGAGGATATCGTTGAGGGAGAGCGCGCCGGGTGGGAGGGTTCCGATGTAAAACAGGACGAGATAGACTGGCTAGTCCGGACCAAACGCATTCCGGCACAAGTCATATGCCGGGTTCCCGGCAAAGAGGCCGAGCCGAAGCTGAAAACCGGCGAGCGCGTGGTCTTCGTCGCGCACTTCGAGCGCGGCTTTGGACTCCGGCAAGCGAGTTCTTCCGGTCCTTCTTGGATCGGTTCCGGCTTCAACCTCACCACCTTCCAGCCAACGCCATTACCACGCTCTCTGCGTGTGTCTCTTTCTCCGAGGGATACCTCGGACTTTGGCCCACGGTAGAGCTCTGGGCCAAATACTTCCAACTCCGGAAGCAAAGTGTCCCGGATCCGGAGAACAAGAACATGCCCAAGGAGATGACCCCGTGCGGAGCTGCTACCATCATACCTCGGAAGGGTTCCGTGTTACCTCGGATTCAAGGGCTGGAGTCATGCCGGAAATGGCAGCGCACATTCTTCTACGTGAAGAACCCGGACAGCCCAAACAATGCTGATTATCTGAACCTGCCGATATTCAACATCGCCACCCCCACTGAACAGTTCAACTGGTCCCTCAACCCGAAGGACCTGAACATCGAGATCAACCAGATCCACAAGGTCGTGGAGGAGCTGGTGAAGGCAGGACTAACAAGCGATGATCTCCTGAGGACCTTCATCAGCCGCCGAGTTTCCCCCCTCCAAGACCGAGTTCACAAGATCTGCCACATGAGTGGCCAGTATGATCCAACTCGGATCAGCACCCACGAGCTGAGCAAAGCCGAGATCAGAAGACGTGTTAAGGCAATTGCCCGCACGGTGATGACCGAGGAATGGGAATGGGGTCTAGAACCTCATAACCGAGCTCGGCTTATCAAGTAAGTAACCTTGCAACTTACACCGACATACTTTTCCTACCGAGGTAACTTTATGCCGGTCCCGTAATCCGCACATAAAGTAACTCGGTTTTACTGCTTCTGGTTTGCAGAGGTTTACCCGGCAAAGACTGAAGATGGAGAGGATCCCTCCGCCAAATGGGGCCAAGATATCCCTGCCCCGGACGTCGCCGAGGTAGAAGACCGGATGACGAGGATCAGCTGCCAATACCGAGAGCTGGCGCCCCTACCCGGGTAAGCCTCGAGCCCGAGCTCAATCCGAGATTGGTCGGATGATGATTGCGAAATGCTAGAGGCAATTGACGCTCGTCCCATCGCCTTTGCTCCCCCAGCCCGGCATCAACTAACCCGGGTGGCTCTGCCCCGAGTGCACGCCCTGCTACCTCGGGCAAACAAGTGGCATCTCGCAAGCGCGCCGAGACCGGTACCTCGAAAACCGGAACCTCCACATCCTCGGATCCAGCCGCGCCGCAGGCGAAGCGACAGAAGAGAGGAGCGTCAAGCCGAGGAAGGGCAAGAAGACCCGCCAGTTACTGAAGGGTAAGATATTTTTGCCGACACAAGCTTACTTCCTTTTTTCCTTCTGCCGGGATAACTTTTTCCCGACATAACATTTTTCTTGTTTGACGCAGTGCCCCCCTTGAAGTTGAGCAGAGTGCCTCTTCTATGCGCTCGCCCCTTCCGAGTACAGCCGAGCCTCGGCCACGTGACTCCGGGGCACCCGCCACCTCAACTGTCATTCCCGAGGTTGTGATCCTCGACCAAGATGATGGCTCCGGTGCCCCCACCACGGAAACCGACACCCGCGGGCCGACACTTCGGTGACCTCGGGCGCACAGCAAACACCACACAACAGCCACAACCGCAACAACAGCAACACAACAACAACAGCAGCAGCAGCAACAGCAACAGCAGCCACCTCAACAGCACCAAGGACAGCAACAACCTCAACAGCACCAGCAGCAGCCAAAGCAGCCGCCCCGGCCGAGATCCACCACCAAGTCCCCCACCAAGTCCACCGAGTTAACAACTCGGAAAGCTACTCCACTTGCCAAGCCGCACATAGCCAAGCAGCCACCGGGAAACAGCTTGCCAACCCGGAGAGACAAGTGGTGTTGACTCCAACCACTACCCCGGAGCACCAAGCTCTCACCACTTCTGTCTCCCGAGTTGCCAGCGGCAGCTGGGTTTTACCCCAGCTCCAAACTCAGAGTGGACACAGCTTAGGCTCGGAGAAGCAATATCACATGGACTGGAACGCTGCCGACACAAGCGAGGTCTCCTCCGCGCACCCGGTCATTCCTCATCCAGCTGGCCCCAGTGCACTTGCTCAGGCCATGCACAATTTGCAAGTCTCGACCCTTCGAGCCAGCAAGCTTGCCGAGGTATTTTTCCTCAGCCAAACTTTTATTTTCCTTGCCATAGATGATAAACATACACAATCCCCAGTCCCCGAGATTCGGGTTGAGTGACCTGTGCTCGCCCGAGTAAAGATCACTCAGCGCGAATCTTCACAAATTTTCATCATTAAACTCAGAAAATCCGACACTTCGGATCTTCAAGAAATCCGACACTTAGGATCTCAAAAAATCCGACATCCAGTCCCCGAGATTCTTGTCGAGTTTTACTCGGCAGGAATCTTTAAGAAATCCGACACTCAGCTTTACTCGGCATGAATTTTAACTAACCGCACTAACTCTTTGCCTTTTCAGGATTGCACCAATGCTCGGACCACGGTGTTTCGGAAGTTGCTTCTGGACCACAACAAGCTCAAGAGGTCCCACAAGCAACTTCAGGAGACGCTGAAGAACAAGGAAAAGCGCACGCCACTGCCCTTCAGAAGGAACGGCAAGAAGTGTCTCGGCTCCAGGAGGAGCTTGCCCGGGTCCAGGGCGAGAAAACCGGCATTGAGCAGGCCCTGATGCAAAAGGAGGAAGCTGCTCAAAGCACAAGGAAACGCTCGAGCGTCCGAGGTTCGCGCTACCTCGGCTCAAGGAGAACTGGATGCCCTCAAGGCAAAATCCGACATCTGGCTCCGCGAGCTCACCCGGCTGAACAAGGAGATGGACTGTAAGTTTCTTTATCCTTTCCTTTTGCTTTCATTACTTGCGCCGACATTAAGATATGCCGGTATATAACTCAATTTGGTGATAGCTTTTCTGTCTTCAGATCACTTCGCCCACTCCAAGGCTGCTGCACTCAACACTGTGCGCAAGGCACGAGCGAAGAGAGCCGAGGCTGGCCCAATCCCGGAGGAATGGGATATGGAAGATTACTTGACTGCTCTGAATGCCGCATCTCTCCTTTGAAGGCCATTGGCCTGGACTTCTTGATGCCGGTATCAAAGCTTACCGAGCTTATGGCCAGGATCTCCAACTCCTTCTAGCATTGAAGAACTGTCCAAGTGTCTGACGGGGGCCGAGGCCAGGATCCGAGAGTGGAGATCCTCAGCTCGTGCCGGAGCTGATCAAGCACTGACCTTTGTGCTCTCCTGGTACGAGTCCATCAACCTCAACGCCGTGCGCTCCCTGCGCCAAGGCTCCAAATGGACCTCCGATCCGACATTGATAGAGAGCCGCAAAGATGCAGCCAAATTCATGGCCAGTTATGCTCCCACCCGACACTTCATCCCGGGTCCCGCCTACTCGGATGACGAAGAAGAGACCAGGATGATGAAGAGGGCGAAGAAGAAGATGACGTTGATGAGGAGATCGAGGCCGAGACTCTCGACGCTGCCACTGCCGGAGCGACCGAGACTGCTGCTGCCAGCGCAACCGAGACTTCCACTGCCGGGCTGCCGACACTTCTGCCGCCGAGCAACCGACATTGCCAAGCCGGCTGCGACCGACGCTTCAGAGAAGCCGGTAACCGAGACTTCTGAGAAGCCGGTAACCGACACTGCTGGTGCCTCGGCAGCCACTCCAACTCCCGAGGTTGCTCCAACCACTGAAGCTCTTCTGCCGCCGAGACTGCTCCCGAGCCTCGCACCGCTCCAACTGCTCCGAGCTCCTCCGAGGCAGCTGCCTAAGCTTATCAAACATTGAACTATTAAATCCCCGGAATGCCGGGTGCAGATGTAAATATACGTTTAAGTATTTCGCAGTGCTACTTTTATCATATTAGTTCAACAAGACAAGCTTAATGCCGTATCACTTTGCACCAAGTCCCCGAGTTTACTTTCTTGTTTACTATACTTAGTAATCTTTGCTCTTGTCTACCATTTAGGCGTTCGACAGTCGAGTCACAAGATCAATCATTATAGCATACAATACTTGTAAATTTTGAGGTAAGGTTTAGAGTCATCCGACACAAGGAAAAGGAACGAAAAAACCGGGTTAGTAAACGACATATGTCGGATCTTTTTAGGACCGAGTCCCCGAGTCCATTTTCATGTTTACCATATACCATAACCTCTGCTCTTGACTGCCATTTCGGCGTTCGTCAGTCGAGTCACAAGATCACAACAAAATAGCATACATTACTTGAACTTTGAAACGAGGTCTCAAAATCATCCGACATATGAACAACACAGAAAAAACCGAGATAAAACACAAGCATATAGACAAAGGCAGTCCCCGAGTTTCTTTTCGGAGTGCCGGCATTTTATTCAAAGGAAAAACCGAGATACATACACTGCGCCCTTATGAGTAAAAGGGACGAAGTAGAGCTACATTCCAGGGTCTTTTGGTCTCCTCTCCGGATTTGTCCATCACATTTTTCCTCGGTGCCTGTGCATCTATAAGATAGTATGAATCATTGTGCAGAGCCTTGCTCACAATGAACGGTCCCTCCCATGGAGGTGACAACTTGTGTCGGCCTGCTTTGCGTTGCACTAGCCTCAACACCAAATCTCCCTCTCGGAAAACCCGAGGGCTGATCTTCCGGCTATGATAGCGTCGGAGATTTTGCTGATATATAGCTGACCGAGATAAGGTCAGTTCTCGTGCTTCTTCGAGCAAATCAACATCATTTTCCCGAGCTTCTTTTGCCTCGGTTTCAGTGTACAGCGCCACTCTTGGCGAGTCATATTCCATGTCGGTTGGCAAGACCGCTTCTGCCCATAGACCAGAAAAAATGGCGTATAGCCAGTTGATCGATTTGGTGTGGTCCTTAGACCCCACAGCACTGCTGGTATCTCCTCTATCCAACATCCCGGAGTTCGCAACAGTGGTTCAATCAACCGAGCTTTGATACCGGCTAACACCAATGCATTTGCTCTTTCCACTTGCCCATTTGCCTCAGGGTGTGCCACCGAGGCTATGTCCAACCGAATTCTCTTATCCGCACAGAACCGAGCAAACTCTCCCACAGCAAAGTTTGTGCCATTATCCGAGATAATGCTATGGGGGTAACCATATCTCAAAATGATGTCCTTCAAAAAGGTCACCGCTGTGTGACCATCACACTTCCGGATAGGCTTTACCTCGATCCACTTGGTGAACTTGTCCACCATCACCAGCATATGAGTCATGTTACCTCGGGCTGGCCTGAATTCTCCCACCATATCCAGCACCAAACTGCAAAGGGCCAAGTGATTGGAATTGTCTTGAGTGCCGAGGCTGGCAGGTGGATCTTTTTAGCAAACCTCTGACATCCCTCACACTTTCTGACGATATCTTCTGCCTGGTTCAAAGCACTGGGCCAATAAAACCCATGCCGGAATACCTTAGCCACCAAGGCTCTTGATGAAGCATGATGACCACATTCTCCTTGATGAATTTCCAGGAGCATCTCTGCCCTCTTGCGGCTCGACACAGCTGCAGTACCTCGGTCACACTTCTCTTGTATAACTCCTGGTTGATGATGGTGTAGGCCTTGGATCTTCTTTGCACTTGCCTAGCTTCAACTTCATTACTTGGCAAACTCCCATCCATCATAAATGCCATTATTGGTTGTGCCCACTCCGGCACAGGACGCACAGGAAAACCGATCATCCACCTCCATGAGATCAACCGACATTACTTCTTCCGAGATAGAGTAACCAGTCCCCGGGTTCTGCCAAGCAGTCCCCGGGTTCTCCCAAATGCATCCGACATCTACGTCCATGGGAACAGCACCAGACTCCGGTTTTGCCGGGATAAAAATTGACTCGGACTCCGGCGATGGTTTGATTGATGGCTTCCTCAGATGCTCCAAGGCTATGCCGGGTGGAATTGGATCCCGGGATGAACCTAGCTTGGACAATACATCGGCGGCGTCATTTTCAGCCCGAGGTATATGCGTGAGCTCGCAACCTTCAAAGAACCCCGAGATCTTCTGGACATGAAACCGATACAACGCCATGTTGGCATCTAAAGCATCCCAATTTCCCGAGACTTGCTGCACCACCAAATCCGAGTCTCCGAAACATTCTATCCGGCGAATACCAATTTCTTTGGCCACATTTAGCCCATGAACAAGTGCCTCATACTCGGCCACATTGTTAGATGCCGCAAAATGAATCTGCAACACATATCTCAACTGATCATGCTTTGGCGAGGTAAGGACTACCCCGGCACCTAAACCAATTTTTGTTCTTGATCCATCAAAGTGCATTCTCCAGTAATTGGGGTCAGGCCGTGGTGGCTCATATTGCATTTCAGCCCAAT
Source organism: Poa pratensis (assembly GCA_947311845.1). Taxonomy (NCBI): domain Eukaryota; kingdom Viridiplantae; phylum Streptophyta; class Magnoliopsida; order Poales; family Poaceae; genus Poa; species Poa pratensis. The sequence continues at coordinate 39,079,810 of CAMZMU010000040.1, forward strand.
CCACCAGGAAATCCGGCAGTGCCTGAGATTTAATGGCATCTCTTCTTTCATAGTGAGGAGTGTAAGGGGACACCTCGATAGCCCACTTGGCTACTCGGCCAGTTGCATCTTTACACCCAATGATCTCCGAGATAGGAGCCTCACACACCACAGTGATTGAATGCTCTTGGAAGTAATGTTTCAACTTCTTAGCAGCCAGATAGACACCATATGTCATTTTCTGGTAGTGCGGATAGTTCTGCTTGGATAACGAGATCACCTCGCTTAGGTAATACACTGGCCTCTGCACAGTTTTGCCATCTTCTTCTCGCTCCACCAATACGACACTCACAACCCGGTTTGTGGCTGCAATGTAGAGCAACATCGGCTCTTTGGGTAATGGTGAAGCCAGTATCGGCGCAGTTGCCAACATCTTTTTTAACTCGGTGAACGCCGCATCTGCTTGCGGGGGCCACACGAAGTGGTTGTTTTCTTCATGAGTTGATACAAAGGCAATGCCTTTTCCCCAACCTGCTAACAAACCGACTTAAAGATGCCAAACATCCAGTGAATTTCTGCACGTCTTTGAGACATGTCGGTAACCTCATGCTTTCAATAGCACGGATTTTTGTCGGGTTCACCTCGATACCTCGGCTTGACACGAGGAAACCGAGTAATTTGCCTGCCGGCACACCGAAGGTACATTTGTCCGGGTTAAGTTTTATCCGGAATTTCCTCAGATTCTCAAATGTTTCTCGGAGATCATCAATCAGAGTAGCTTTTCCTTAGACTTGATGACAATGTCATCGACATACACCTGCACATTTTTTCCTATTTGATCATGCAAGCATTTTTGCATACATCTCTGGTAAGTGGCACCAGCATTTCTCAAACCAAAGGTCATGACACGATAGCAATAAGCCCCATACGGGGTGATAAAAGCAGTTTTCATTTGATCAGCAGGGTTCAGTGGTATCTGGTGAAAACCAGAATACGCATCTACAAAGGATAACAGCTCACACCCGGCTGTGGAATCGATCACTTGATCTATCCGAGGCAGCGGGAATGGATCCTTAGGACATGCCTTGTTCAAGTTTGTGTAATCAATACACATACGCCACACAATGGCCACATTCGGGTCATCTTTTTTCTTTTCCACCAGGACCGGGTTAGACAACCAGTCCGGGTGCAGCACTTCCATGATGAACCCAGATGCAAGTAACCTGGCCAGTTCATCACCTATCACTTTTCTCCTCTCATCCGAGAGACGCGCATAGGTTGCTTCACCGGCTTCATATCCGGTCTGACGAACAAAGAGTGCTCAGCCAACTCCCTCGGAACACCTGGCAGGTCCTGATTTGACCATGCAAAGATATCCCGGTTCTCACGGAGGAAGTGACTGAGCTCGCCTTCCTATTTCTCAGTTAACCCGGTACCAATGATGACGTTGTGGTCCGGACATGCCGGGTCAACATTGATCTTCTTGGTCTCTTTGGGCACCTCGAAAGTTGCATTCTGCTCCGGGTTAGCCATACCCGGCATACCGAGTTGCGTGACTGAGCCAATGCCACCACTTCATGGATCTTCTTCTTCTCTGCAGCATGATCAGTGACTCGGCTAAGCACGATCCAGCCGAGGCACACTCCAGTGCACGCTTGTAATCACCCGAGATAGTGATGATGCCATTAGGACCCGGCATTTTCATCTTGAGGTAACCCACATGGGTGGATATCATGAACTTGGACAATGCAGGCCTACCGAGTAAAGCATGGTATGGACTTTCGAGGTCCACTACCTCAAACTGGATACTCTCAGTTCGGCAGTTGTCCTTGGTGCCAAACAACACATCAACCCAAATTTTGCCCATAGGTGCACATGAAACACCTGGCACTATGCCATGAAAGGTGGTAGAACTCGGTGCAGCATGTTTGCCGAGATACCCATCTTCACCATGGTGTCTCGGTACATGATATTGATAGCACTCCCATTATCAATGAGAACTCGGGTGAACCGAATATTGAGTGTCGGTCCGAAGAATGTCGGATCCACCACCAATGCATAACCTCCCGGAGTTGGCATAACTCGGGGATGATCCCTTCTGCTCCAAGTGATCTCTTGCTCGGACCAGTGCAAATACTTCGGTATTGCCGGCATAACTGCGTTCACCTCCAGTGCACGCCGATGCAAGCTCTTCTTGTCAGTTGGCTCGGTCACAAATATCACATAGCTCTGATGAGCTTCTCTGTAATCTCCCTGGGGATACTCTCCCTGCCTGCTGGGACCAGTGTTGTTATTGTTCCCTCCGACATTCACCTGATTCACAGGCTTCGGATCTGCTTGCCTCGGAACTGGCGGAACACCGGGATAGCATTTGCTCCGGTAAGCGGCAAGTTTTGCCTCGGGGATTCTCTGAGGTGCCCCCACTTGATTTCCTCCGGCTCTGGCTCCTTCTCCCCTTGTGCGCTGATACCAGCTGCACTGCCGAGTTGTATGATTTGCAGGCCTGCGGATGTCTTGGGTGTGGAAACTGCATGGCCCATCCAACATAGCCTCATAAGTTAATGACGGCTTCTGGTCACCCCATGGCCTCTTCCCTCTTGATTCTGGCCCCATGCTGGGCCATTGAACTTCGGACGCTGGCTATTACCGGCATCTGGCTGGTCTTGGTTTACAGCTGCAACCTGGTTCGAGCCATACCGGTAATCCGGTCTCTCCTCTTGTTACCGAAGTCCTGGCGATCGTTCTGCTGACTGGCCCGGGTCTGTTGTTCACCGGGTATCTTCTACTCGGCTCTCCCGAGTTCAGCAAAGGTTGCATCGGATCACCCAGTGCATAGCTATCCGCAATCCGGATTGTCTCGGCCAGAGTGGCCGGCATTTCCCTCTGCAACTTCTGCCAGAGCATGGAGCCATGTCGGCACCCCTGGGCAAACCAAGATATGGCCTGTGCCTCTACAACTCCTTCACAGGAATTGCGAATAGTACTCCACCGGGTTAAGTAATCCCGGTCAGTTTCATTATCCCTCTGCTTGCACATCGCAAGCTGTGAGGACGGTTTGGTCTCTTGTATGTGCTGGAGAAGTTGCTAACAAATGCTTCTTCAAAGTCCAGCCAGCAATCAACACTGCCCTCTCGCAGGTTGTTCAGCCAAATCCGGGCTGGCCCCTCCAACATCTGCGGGATATACCTCACCGCCCATCTGCGGTTACCTCCCGCAATATGCACAGCCGACACATAATCTGTCAGCCAGTCCTCCGGCTTGGTGCCGTCATATGTTTTTGCACCTCGGTTTAGCTGAAAGTGCCGCACCGGTGGTTCCCTCATGATCCGAGGTCCAAAACATGCCGGACCAGGTGGACCTTGCTCTTCCAGCATCTCGGACATATAAATCTGTCCAACTTGTAGCGTGCATCATTTGGTGACAACTGGCGAGTCCCAACCGAGATCCCAGTGCACCTTCATATCTCGGATACCCGGCTTTCTCCATAGCCGAGTAACCATCATCATAACGGTTAGCCACCTGTCAACAACTTGCGGCTGCTGGACATGCCCGACATTTTGCTGCTGCTGCTGGGCGAGATTTTGTGTCGGATACCGAGGTGGATAACCTCGGCCAGCCGAGTTAACTACCCCGGCACCTGGACCGCCCTGACCGGGATTGCTTCTACCCCGGCCGGCACTACCTCGCCCAACTACTGTTTTCCGGCACACGCCGGGTCATACACCTGCATCTGTTTGCTCTTACCGGAGTTTACACTCCGGTCACGATCTACACCGACATGCGGTGAAGAAGCTTGCCCCTTAGATCCACTAGCTCCCCTAGCCGAGTGAACAACATCGACCACCTGCAACTGTGTTGGCCTGGATAGGCCTCATTCTGCCGGGTAGCCACAGCTACCAGTCATTAACTCGGTCTTGCTGCCTGCGGAGAGCTTCTCCGGATAAGCCAGACAACTCGGCTCTTGCTGCCTCGGCAGCTCTAAGAGTCTTAGCAGGGGAACTATACTTCGGTTTTTCGACCGATAAGGCTAGGAGTTTTGCTGGAGCTAGATCTACCATCTCTAGCCAACTCGGCATTGAGGTTTTTACCTCTCTTGCGCACATCCTCTACTCGACTAGGGCGAGCAGCTACCGGGGTAAAACCATGTGCTAGGTTATACTCACGGACAGTTATCCCAAATCTCTTCTACCTCGGCCATCTCCAGAGCCTCCTGAAGCAAGCTCTGACGCCGTGCCTCCAACTCTGCCTCTGACTGGGCAGCATCTGTACCGGCAACTACCGGCACATTTAACTTCTCTATGATCTCCTCGAGGTGAGCTGGCTTAACCGGCACATGGGATGTACCGGCTTGGCCGGGGAGGTTCTCCCTCCTCTCCAGCGGCACTTTCGCCGATCTAACCTTTGGTGCGGGATTACCGGCATCTCCTTTGCCGGGGTCTCCTTTACCGGCATCGGCCGCAGTGCCGGTCATCATGACCTCTGCGCAGCTCCCGGGGCGAGCGCTACGCCGGCCGCGAGCCGCACAGATGCAGGAGGATCCTCCGCCACAAGCACCTGCTCGGGGTACTTGCAGACAACCTCGGTGGCGACGTAGGTCACGAAGGTGCCGAAGCTGATGAGGCAGCCGTTCGTCGGGAACGGCCTGCTGCCGAAGCATCCCGCGTTGTCGCTGATGAAGTTCAGCGCGCCGAGCTTGCAGACGAGCCCGCAAACGACGCGCTCGCCGGAGTTGATGATGGAGCCCGTCCGGAATGTCACACCAGCCAGCGCCGCTGCTGCCCCACGGTGGGCGCCAACTGTCGTGGTGGTATCACGGCAGATGCCATAGGATGGCTAAAGTGTGGGGCCGATGGACGCTGGTGGAATCCGGGAGAGGGCTAGCGCGCTAAGAAGCACACACGAAGAACACACAGCACACCAAGATCTACCCAGGTTCAGGGCCCTCGTGAGGAGGTAAAACCCCTACTCCTGCCTGTCTCTCTCTATATATCTCGGTATCACAAATACAAGCTTGCTCCTTGAGCTGTATACACAACAATGGTGCAAAGCACAAGGAAAGATGAAGCTACGGGGAAGTATCTCAGGGCACGTCCCTCACGCAGGAGGGGGTGAGGGCATATATATAGGCTAAACCGGGTTACCGGAATACCCCTCCACTTGCAACGGTCACCTCTCCGTACCGGCACTGCAGACACGCACGCCTGCACGTCATGATTGTCTCTGCATAGTGGACAGGACGTGGCTTGCCCATGTCCTGTCCCATGTCTCTGCTCCAAAGTACGCCCGAGGTCAGCGACAAGACAGGGCCTGCCCCCTCTGCTCGCAGTCTGTCCCGGATAACCCGGAGTCAGCGGTGGAATGATGGCCTGCCATCTCGGTCTCCTGCACGCCCCCGTGTCAGGCGCTTCCGTGTCAGGCGCTCCCGTGCCAGACGGGATATGACAGGAGCATTGACTCTACCGACATAAGGATAACCCGGCATGGATATGCCGGATCCTCCTTCCTCAAATATCCTTCCCTGCACATAAGAAAACACACAAGTTACCGACATACATATGTCGGTTATGTTATCTCGGATCTTTATCTCGGATCCCCTGTCTCGGTCGACCAATGCTGGCTGGCACCTGCGTGGTACCCCGGTCCCTTCTGGCCCAGGTTACCTCGGTAAGCCTATCTCGGTTTGCACCTGCACCACACTCTGAAGCCCAGTTATGCCGGTTTTACTGTAACTTGGCCCACACCTGGGCATAGCTTTTACCTCATCATGACCCTACCCGGGTAGCCCCCCGACAGCCATCTCTGACATCCTTGGTGTCTTTGGCAACGCCAGTGGTCTAATCACAAACAAGACCAAGTCGGAAGTTTTTCCCATCCGCTGCGACAACATCGACCTGCAAACCATCCTGGCGTCCTTTCCTGCTAAGATCATGGAGTTCCCAGGTCGTTATCTGGGTCTCCCTCTCCACTACAAGCGCCTCCGCCGGGTTCATCTCCAGTACCTTATCGACAAGACCCGCCCCGTCTTCCGGATGGATTGGGAAAAAATATGACTCGCGTTGCGAGGGTGACTCTGGTCAAGTCGGTCCTAATCTCCATCATCACCTTCCACCTCATGGTTCTCTGCCTTTGCCTAAATGGGCGCAACACGCTTGCTCGACCGCAATCTCTCGCCGGTTCATCTGGCACGGGGACGACCAGGAGTCTGTCAGCGGTGGCCACTCCCTTGTTAACTGGCAGACGGTGTGCATGCCTAAAGCTCTTGGTGGCTGGGTTGCGGACCTGGACAGATTCAGCAGGGCGCTGCGCCTTAGATGGCCGTGGCTGCACTGGACCGAGCGTCATCGCCCCTGGGTGGGATCCCCCCTCCCTTGTGACGCTTCGGATATGAGTCTTTTCCGTGCTTCTACCGAGATAACCCTGGGAAACGGACAAACCGCCCTCTTTGGCATGATTCTTGGTCGCCGGGCGGTTCTCTATCCATCAGGGCTCCTAACCTCTTCAAGATCGCTACTAGGAAGAACAGAACTGTCAGTGTCGAGCTTCAAAACGACACCTGGATACAGTCGGTCGCACGTCTCTCCAATCCCACACAGCTTGTTGAGTTTTTGGATTTAGCCACTCATCCAAGAAACCCACCTCATGGCGGATCAGGCTGACTCCATTAGGTGGCTGCGGACGGAGAATGGCTGGCTGCTCCGCCTCCTCGGCCTACTCTGCTCAGTTTGATGGCTCCTTCCCTAAATTCGAGCCATCAAAAGTCTGGAAGGCTTTTGCTGAGCCTAAGGCCAAGTTTTTTGCCTGGTTGGTCCTCCACAAGCGCATCCTCACGGCGGATCTCTCCTCGCCACCAAGGGATGGCCTCATGACCCCACCTGTCAGCTTTGCCTATCTCACCCGGAAACGGCTTCCCACCTTTGTATGGATTGCCCTTTCACGGCGGCGTGTGGAACACCATCGATGCTGGTCTGCGGACAAGATTGGTCCATTTTCCGGGCTTCACGATTCCGTTGACTCTTCATGGTGCAGGATCATCGCGAGCACCAACTCCACCAGGGTGCGCGTAAGAAGCGGAAGAATCATCTATCATGTGGAATGTTTGTAAGGAGAGAAAATGTCGTATCTTCTCTGCGACGCGCCAAACTATCTGGAGGTGGCCTTCATGGCTTTTGAAGATGTTTCATGTGTTCTAAGTGTGTTTGCACCCTTCGGGGGTCGTGAGTGTTTTACATCTTGGGGAGTAATTCGCATGTGGGTTTTCTCTCCTGTGTGGGGTTGTAATGTGGAGGGTCTTTTGATCTTCTTCTCTTCTTCTATAATGAATAGGCAGAGCTCCTGCCACTTTTCGCTAAAAAAAATTAGAGGGTTCTGATGCATATATGGTCCTCCAGTCCAGTTGCCGAGTTAATTCTGCAGGAGGATCCACCTGCCAGGCCGCGGGGCCCACCCTGTCGTCACGCCGCGGCCGTGTACAGCCACACTCCACGCAATTACACCACGCTGCCGTCAGCGCGGTATTCCCAAACAGTAACGCATCTGCACTCCTAGCACGATCGACAGTTCCTTCGTATTAGCTGTCGCTGACAAAGAGTTTTGGCGGGTGATTAAGCCAGTATCCGGTAGGAGAAAAGGAAAAAAAGTAGAGGACTCTACGAGTTCAAGCGGACGAGGCCATGGTGGATGACGATCGACCTGCTAGCTCGGGGTAATTGCTCTATGCGTGATCCAGCTCGCCGTTCATTCACTCACGTCGAGATGTGCTAGCAGCCAGTGAGAGGCGCATAGTCAGAAAAATCCGGAAGCGTTTTTTTGTTCCGATCGAAACTATGGGAGACCCGAAAGAACGCGGTACGGTACCAGCCAATTGGACGGCTGATGGCGAGTGGATTTGCACTTAATAGCGTGAGCTAGAGATTTTTCTGAAGATTTTTTTTTGATTACTTTACCTAATTGTATAGTTTGGTAATGTGATGGCATTCATGGTGCTATCTGCAAAAAGGAAAGGGAAATTGGCAAAAAGCTTATGAGATATCCATTTGAGAGAACTGAATTTCGCCCATATTACGAGGAATGTCATTCCTTTGTAAAAAAAGTACATAGCCCACTGGATTATTTTCAATTTTATTATTATTATATTATTATTATTACTCCCTCCGATCCATATTAATGGCCTCAACATTGTCTAGATACGGATGCATCTAGTCTAAACACTTAACTAGATACATCCGTATCTAGATAAAGTTGAGCCCATTAATATGGATCGGATGTTGTATTATTATCTAGGTACATGTGAACTCATGAGCCCATCTTGAACATATTTGGTTATAAGAAGAGGCAGAAAACGTATTTTAAAGAAAAATCATTGAATCCCTTGAATGTCTCTTTTTAGAAAATTAAGAACAAATCATGGTACTATCGAGTGTCTCAATTTTCGATAAATGGAGCAACACATGCTACAAAATCACCACTTAGGCCCCGTTTGGCATTAAAATATTTTTGAAGTATGATGAGAATACCATGGGTTCTAAAACACATAAGTATTAAATACTTTGAGTTGTTTGGATGCAATGAATAGTGCGGTTTCAAAACTTAAGTATTCCCCCAAGTACTTCATTTTTTTGGAAGTTTTGGAAACTTTGGTCTTCACCTCTTTTTTTTTTTTTATAAACCAAGAAACTGAAGTATGCATCCACCTTCAGCTCAAATATTATTTACATTTTTGAAAAAATTGGTTCTAAGAAACAGAGCTATGAGGTTTAGTTTGGCGGCGGTGTTGTTTAAACTAAAATATTCGAAAAACCATGGTATTCCTATACCTAGTGAACGAATACTTCAGTTTTGGAAAAACAGGTCCATTCCTATTTTTCATATACTTCAAAAATAGTGCAATTTACTAATATTGAAGGATATAAAACTACAGTTTTATCTAAAGCCAAACATCTCATAGTATTTAATACTTCAGTATTTCTGAAAACCGAAGTATTCTAGGAATACTTAAAAAATATGGAGCTCCCAAACGGGGACTTATTGTTTTGTACGTTTTCTTTCCTTTCCTTTCGGTGTTTTAGGGAGGTTTATATTGTAAGAAAGAGCAAGTTAAAAAATGGATCATTGAGAAATCTAAAATATTCGCACTCTAACTAAAGTTTTATCTAAAGCTAAACAACTCATAGTATTTAATACTTTAGTATTTCTAAAAACCAAAGTTTTCTAGGAATACTTTGAAAATATGGAGCTCTCAAACGGGGCCTTGGTGTTTTGTACGTTTTCTTTAAAAGTGATATATATTATAAGAAAGAGCAAGTAAAACAAATATTTGGATCGTTGATAAATCTAAAATATAAGGGGAAACCGATAAGCTTCTGCTTGACCGAACATTTTTTTCTGCGGAGATACCTGATAAGAAACTTGTGAACAAAAGAAATCACAAAAATATGTTTCTGATTTCAACATGTGATACATTTCAACATTTGCAACAGGGAGTACATCATTTGTTTTTTTTTGTCCAGGTAGAACAGTGTTGAATCACAAATAAAGGATGTTGTGTAACTCTACATTTTGACGTGTCTGACGCAAAAAATATATCCTCTACATTTGGAAGGGAAACCTAAATTTATTTGTAACTGAAGGTAAGGCATAATTAGAATATTTTCAAATATATCGAAAAAAGACACATTCCAACTTTGGTGGCCGCTGGAGGCACGAGACTGCCGCACGGTGGTGGCTCCGTCGACTAAACCCCACGTGTGATCCAACTAGTAAAGATATTAGAGCATGGTGAGCACGCGACAGGTAAGACAAGATAATAAGAAGGAAATGTGTATCTAATATACAACAATAATACAAGCCACAACCATATATAATCATCTTTCAAGCTGTACTACATTATGTTATATCGCTTCAAGACTTGTTTAACGTACACATATTGAATACAGTATTATCTTACCATATGCAACATATGAGGCTACCTGGCCACCGTTCATTGTTCAAAGTGACCCCTTTCTACTAGCAATTGAAGTCGAGAGTGTATAAAAGGCAAAGCTTTTACATAGTTTCGAAAAAATATATCGAGGGTGTCGTGCACAAAGAAGAGCTTGGCCAGAGTGAGGCGGTTGGCCTCTATAAAACCAGCCCAGAAACCACCACCTCCACTTCCCCCGTGCTTCCTCCCTTTCGCCTCACACGACTCGCAGCCAGTCACGCACCCGACTTCACTCTGCCTCCTTTCTCTCTTAACACACTCCCGCACTCCCACTCTACCGCTCCGCTCTCCCGGCCCCACAGACAGCCGCCGGAGCTCCTGCATGGGCGACCACCATCCCCGGGTCCGCCTCGCCGGCGGCGATCTCCGGCCGCCGGAGCCGCCGCTCGACCCGCTCGAGTTCCTCTCCCGCTCCTGGAGCGCCTCTGCCGTCGACGTCCCCCGCGCGCGGCCCGGCGCCCCGCCGTCGCCGGCCCTCGTCGGGCCCATCGCCGAGGACGCCGCCTGCGAGCTCGACGACGGCTCCGCCACCGCCGGCAGCTCCTTCTCCTTCGCCTCCGCGGCCACCTCCCAGTTCATCATGGAGCGGATCCTCGCCCAGTCGGTGAGCACTCCTTCCCTCCTCCGCCCTCTTCTCTCCTCGCCGGAGCCCAAAACAGTACGTTCTGTTCAGAGTAAAAAAAAAAAAACTCACGATCCGTTTACACGAGTCCACCGAAAAACAATAGTCTCTGGGGAGTTCTGTCCATGTCAGCATCTGACCTCTCTCATTTTGTTTTCTTTTGATTAATAATAATAAAGCGTGTGCGTGGTTTGGTCGTTTCTTATTGAAGATTTCGACCTCCTCCAGCTCTTTTGCCCAGCTGCATTCTACTGAGAATTACTACTTGCTGGTAGTAGCAATTCAAACGTTTCTGCAAGCTGTTGATTACTCTGCAGTACGTTTCTTTGATGAGTTCGTGGTTTCCTTCCTTCTCTCCTGTGAATCTCTGTCAGAGGCTTGTTAGCGTACGTTCCAGTACCAAATCCAGCCTCTTTGATGGCAATTGATGACCATCTTGTTACCCTCACCAGCCGGTTTCCGTCGTTCTTTGATCGAATTACAACTTTATTTCTGCGTTTTTCCCTTTGACCTCATAAGTTGGAAATTAGGATGGGACAAGGAGAAACGGCCAAAGGGGAGATTCTTCTTCTAAGTGCAATTAGAACAAGTGTAATCCTGACCCTTTTTCTACTTATCAACCAAGCTTTATGGTCAAGGCAACCATTTATCACCAAACAAAATTTCCTCATTTCTTCAGAGAATCATGTTCATTTTATTTTCTTCTTTCCCAGTTACCATAAGAAAAAGTTAAACTGTGTACTTTAATTTGATCTGTAGAAGCGAAACTTGATGTACTGTACTGTTGCGAATTTTGGTTTGCAGGAAGTGGCGCCGCTCACATCCGGCCGGCTTTCGCATAGCAGCGGCCCTCTCAACGGCGGCGGTTCCCTCACCGACAGCCCGCCGGTCTCGCCGGAGATTGATGACTCGCAGGTTGCTTCTTGTCACCTTTGCGCTAGTGGTGCTAGTTTCTAGGCGCCTGTTCTTTGTGCTCGTGAGATGTACTGTAATTGCTAGTGTAGTACTGGCAGTTCTAGTACTTGGCTGCAATTTTTAATGCTAAAGCAAGCACTAGCCTTCAGGCCTGGCTTGTCTTGTGCTAATTCTTAGATGTTTTTAAGTGTTTTAATAACCAGGTGAAAGAAACAAGAACCAAAGGAACTAGTGGATGCACTGTTTGATGCGTGATTTTTTTTAGGCTTCCAGAAAACACCAAAGAAACTGTACCTTGTGCACGACTAATGGTCGTGTGCTTATTTAGTGGAAATCATCTTTTATGGCTCTGCAACATAAAAAAATCCGAAAAGTAAATTAATGATGAAACCTTTGTGCAACTTTCTTAGTAGTTTCACTGTTCTTGCTAACACAATTATTAGGAACTTCTGTACGAAACTTACCCTGCATCTGGTGGCTAAATTATGTTTTGTACTTGTTTTTATGCGTGGCAAGACCTTTGATGTTTAGTTTATATGATGCAATTAAACAACCCTGTGCAAGGTTTAATGTGCAGAAGGACTACTATACTGAAAAAAATCTCTGAACTAAATGTCAAAACGTTTTGAAGATTACTATGGTAGATTCTCACACTAGACACCGCACTACGCAAGCTTGGTTGTGGATTTGTGGTAAAATAGCAGAGGTCAGAAGAGTCATTTGTCCATGAAAATAACTATAGGAAGCTGTGGGACACTGAGACTGCCTGGGACAAAGAGACCAGCCTTGCAGCCTTCCCAGTGCACAAAATTTTCTATGGAGAAAGAGAGCAAGAAAACAAAGGTAGAGAAAGAACAGGCCCGTTGCCTTTCTCTCATTCCGATAAAACACCTGGCTTCTAACCCTTCTCTCTTTCCCCACGTCTTTTGTTTTGCCCAATCCCTTTCGCTTTCTCTCTCTTAAGAGTTTGCGATCTCGGCGCCCATTGTGCAATGTTTCTCCATGGCCATGTCTTTTTCCGTCTCCCCTCACCGACAACTCCTGTATTCCAGTTTGAAGCCTGTACCCGTTCACATGCAGGATCATGTACTTGGATTTAGCTGCACCATGACCAATGATTTATCCAGCCATTTGAAAACCACATTTTCGAATCTGCACAAAATGTAATATGCTTTATGTAATTCACGTGCATCTCATGGAATGTTTATAAATCTGTAGGCACGATAGAAAATTTACTTGCCCTATTCTGGGTATGAGGAAAGCATCCTCTTTTCCAAATGTAGGATCCTGTTGCCCATCTGTCAAAAAAAGTGACTCATTCCATCTTTTCTATCTTTCATGCCTTGTTTTCACCATACTTGCACCTTGTTCTCCTTTTCACTGTAGTAGATGTTCGGTGTCACTTGAGATGTGTGCTCACAACAGTAACTGTTTTGTTTCATTTCCATCTCGTGTTACTATTTTAGAATGCCACCTTTAAAAATGTTAGCTCGGTCACTTTGCAAACCAGCACAGTACGGTATGGTGCGAGAATTATGTGCTTGGATGTGTAGAGGCAAAGCGATAGGTCATGCAGAGAGACCAGCCTATAAAATTGGTTTGTCTCACTTGACAGATTATTAATTTTGCAACTGGGAAGCATCTTTCATAAAATATTCCTCGAACTATTTATTTAGCTCATGATAAAGCAATCTGAAATAGCACCAAAGATCCAAACTGTTCCATGGGTCACCATTTTCTGGGTTTAAGAGTAAAGGAGATCCAAGAATGCCCCACATTGCCGCTGTACCCACATGCCATCAACCCCATGAGAGACGAGTCTTATGAGAGGTGAGGTCAAAGATCTGATTAGGATAGGCAAGCCGTAGACAAGTCCACTCAGGTTATTCCCGCGGAGCTAATCAAAGATGCACAGCAGAAACCTCTCCCTTGCATTGCTAATCTTTTTTTTTCTTCCAAGAATGGATCTTGCTGCTTGCTTGGTAGGAGTAGTGTTAATGAAGTTCCACTTCTGGTACCATCTCAGTCTGTGGTCTGGTCTGCTGCTGCTTGTGCAAGCAAACACTGTACATGTCCAGTGTGCCCATGTCACTCTCCATGCGCCCGTTTCTCTCTCTGGGTAAAAAGTAGCAGGCTCGCAGGCATGCAGTCCTTGCCTTTGTGCTTGGTCTGCTCGCTTTTCTGCATCATGAGAGGCTAGCTAGCTGTGCCTTTTCGGTCCCTAATCAAGTTTTATTCCTCCAGCTTTTCTAATCTGATGTAATGATGCATTCTTTTATCTGATCTAGGACCAATGTTGCATTCCACGCGCTTCATGATTGTGTCGATTCTTATCTTCTGTGGTTGTGTATAGTTTACTGGTATATGCACCAGTTTATGGCACGCTTTAGCTCAATACTTTGAGTTATGCCCTAGTACAGTTTAACATTGTGGAAATACAGTGGTTTGTACGGGCCAACGAGTCTTGAATAATTGTTAGTACTACTCCCTCCCTTTTTTAAAATAAAATGTTTTAGATGATACACATGTTGTCTATATGCACACTAAAATGAGTGAACATGCACACAAAAATGTGTCTACATACATTTATGTGCATGTGGACAAAAGCTAAAACATCTTATATTAAGAAACAGAGGGAGTATGAGTTATGACCAACCGAAAATATTTGATTCGACCTATCACTTCAAGGTCATGGACAGCCTCACAGCCTTGATGTACTTCATTTATAACTGTGGCGAATTTATTACTTGAAACAAAAATTCCTAAGAGTTAAGTTTGTTCGATCTGTAAATATTGTCTACAGGACTAGCAATTGATTATTGAACAAAAGAAAAGACAATTATAAACATCCTTCTGAATGCACTCTGCTAACTAGATCATTTTTTTTGAGGAACTCACTAGATCATTTTAAAATATGCAGTATTGCACAGTGGGCACGCCGAAGCCACAGGCATACCGAGGCGGCAGCAAGACGGTTGGCCGGTGGCTCAAGGACAGGAAGGAGAAGAAGAAAGAGGAGACACGAGCACACAATGCGCAGGTCATGCGGCTGTTTCAGTTGCAGCTGTGGCCGCTGCGATCGCGTCTGTTGCTGCCGCCACTGCTGCGGCCTCAGGATCGGCAAGGATGAGCGTGCAGCCCGCACCGACCTGGCTATGGCTTCCGCAGCCACGCTCGTGGCTGCGCAATGCGTCGAGGCTGCCGAGTCCATGGGAGCTGAGCGTGAGCACTTGGAGGCAGTTGTAAGCTCGGCAGTGAATGTCAGGACACCTGGAGACATCGTCACGGTCACGGCTGCTGCTGCTACTGGTTCGTCATTTCCACAAGATAGGATAACTATTTGTTTAGCTTGAGTTAGATGATCATTGTATGGCTTGTTGTTTGCAGCATTGAGAGGTGCAGCCACATTGAGGGCGAGGGCTCTGAAGGAGGTGTGGAACATAGCGGCGGTGATCCCGTGGAGAAGGGGACAATGGGAGGAGGAGGGCACCATCACAAGCAGCAGATTTGCAAAAGCAGCATCGTAAGATAGAGAGCAACGGTAGTAGCGTCAGTGATCTTTCGCTCGAGGAGGAAAACAACTTCCTTGGCGTGTGCAGCCAAGAACTTCTTGTTCGCGGCACCGAGCTCCTTAAGCGCACACGGAAAGGTGCTGTTTTTTGGCGATATTTCTGATTCATAATGTGTTAGAAGGCGCATGTACTGACGTTGCTGTGTCGTGATGATTTTATCTGCAGGCGCACTGCACTGGAAGGTTGTGTCAGTGTACATCAACCGAATGGGCCTGGTAAATGCTTATTTTCTTTAACTGCATTGAACTTTCTGTGGAAATTCTCGGCTTTTTGCTTATGTATCATGGCATGTCTGCAGGTTGCTCTCAAAATGAAGAGCAGGCATGTTGCAGGGACAATCACCAAGAAGAAGAAGAGTAAGTGGCAAGCAATCATGGCAATGTAACATTCATCATACGTCCATGGCACTGAGGTCTGATCCGTGTTGTTTGCAGGTGTGGTGATAGATGTGTGCAAGGACGTCGCGGCGTGGCCAGGCCGACACCTGCTGGAGGATGGCGAGCACCGCCGTTACTTTGGCCTTAGGACAGCCGACCACCGGGTAATCGAGTTCGAGTGCACCAGCCAGAGGGAGTACGAGCTGTGGACCAAGGGCGTAGCGCGCCTCCTCAGCATTGCCGGTGAGCGGAAGCGTCCCCTGTGAGTAGCCGGGCCTGACCTGCTGACGCCGGGCTTGGTGTTCGAACTCCGGAGCCTTCTGTTTGCTAGGCTGTAGATGTGAAGTGGGGGCAACATAACAGCATGGGCTATGGGGTGTACCTCTTGTCCCACAAGAGAATTATCTAGCTAGTGTTTGTTCATCTTGTTGCTGCTGCTGTTGTCAGGGCAGGAATTAAATTAAAGGCGTGTGTTTATGTGCGTTTGGTGTGGGGAATGCAATGCATGGGTTCCATCCCTCATAGGCAGCTCATAGTAAGAAGAGAAGGGAAGGAGAGTGAAGCTCTTTCTTTGCTCCCCCTTTGGGTTTTTATTCTCTTCTGGTTTGTGTCCTGTATTTTTTCTCTCATGTGGGTGTTGGCTATACAGAGATCGATCTGGGGCCGTGTGCTGAGAAGATGGATGCTTTGTTAGTGTTCAGTAAAGCATCCGATCTGTTTATGCCATTTATGGCTGTTTTCTCCATGCTTCTATACTGCTTGGTAAAGCATGCACATTTGTCTATTTTTAAGTCTTTCTTTTGGTAAACTTTGTGAGGTTGTGTTTGATCTTTGACGAAACTATGAGCTACACTGTTACAGACATTAATCTAGTTAGCAGCTAGCAAAGGACTGAAGAGCTGGCATATGGTAATGGTAGTTGCTATCTTGATTGATCAATCCTTGACAGAAAGAGTCAAGTGATTAGTTAGTTATAGTAGTGCAGCTGCAGTTTAGAATCTTTGACTGGGAAACAAAAGCTGTTCTTGTTCCTTGGACATCATCTGCCCCTCTTGCCTAGCTCTGAGGTCAGGACCGTAAAGGTGTTGCCTCATGAAAGAATTCCCTGGGTCCCTTCTCTGCTGCCCTCCCAGTCTGTAACATGCTTTGTTCCTGAAGGTTGCACTCTCATATTTTGTTTGCAGATGAACATTCCCCGCTTTAATCGCATTCTCTTCAGCGGCTGCAGTTGATTCAGGACCACATTAATGCCGGATAATTTTGTGTTCTTACTGGGTAATTTCTCCGAGTTTGAAATGATTATCTTCTAGTACACTGGGAATATTCAGAAACAAAATCTGCATTCCAGCTGCCTCACATACTTGAGCCGCACTCATTTTAGTCCGGATTGCTCGAAGCTGATTTAATCACCAGGGACACGGACACAGGATGTCACGATCTGATGTTCTTTTCCAGTTTCGACCATCGAGATTGGTGAGTTAAAGAACTTTTTTTTAACCTCAGCTTTGCAGAAACGCAGCAGGGAGTGTGGCGTATCCAATGCAACGGCGAGCATATGGAACCTGGACTGGATGTGATCTGATCGGATCGATCCGATGTAAAAGCCCAAGCATCTCTAGGTCATCTCTTTGACAGGAAAAAAAAGAAGAGCTCAATGATCACAGACACCTTGAAAGAAAACCTTGGTCGCCGAGACCGGGAGAATCTAGACGCTTTT
Organism: Poa pratensis; assembly: GCA_947311845.1. Taxonomy (NCBI): domain Eukaryota; kingdom Viridiplantae; phylum Streptophyta; class Magnoliopsida; order Poales; family Poaceae; genus Poa; species Poa pratensis. Next base: position 39,096,971 of record CAMZMU010000040.1, read on the forward strand.
AGTTTTACCTTGGGGAAGGAGTAGAAAAGGAAAACAGTGATCGAGGAGGCCGGAAAGATGAATAGGATTGCAGTGAAAGGAGATGTTTGGAGTGGTAAGAAAAATTCAGACGAGAGATGGAGGACGATGCCGGCCGTCGTTGCACAGGAGGCGAGTTGCTGCAGGGACGAAGCTGAGAAAAAATGGCACTGGGGTCATCACTATAATCTCTCAATTTCATTGGGGTCATTCTCTATAAATTTACACTAGCTAATGAAGATTAGTGAAGGATTTTGCTTTTTTCATTGGTGTCAGCTGACACCACTGGCCTAAAGGCAGCTCCGTCCCTGAGTTGCTGCATCTGACGGATTGAACGTGGAGGTAGCAAAGCCTTTGTGTAACATCTGATCACATCTATGATGCGTCGAGTGACAAATGGTACAGTACTTTTTGCATTTTTGTTACACATTCCTCCAGGCTCCCGCTTGCCGCTCCAGATACAAGCTACACGCTGCTCCTGTCCTTTCCAAACTAGTACCCAGCATGCTTTATTTTTCGTGTTTGATATCGATAAGCATGGGGTGCTTGATGAAAAATGAAACGAGACCCGCGGCAGTACGAATGTGCGACGCAACATGCCTGAATGACTGAATGTTCCGATGTGAAGTAAAGCGGCGGGGAATAGTAGTATGCGTTTTTCATTTTTCATCAAGCACCCCATGCTTTACTGCATTTTTCGATTTCCTTTTGCCATGACTGGTGGTTGAACCTCTATTTTTATACCATCTAATGCCGAGAGACTATCTAAAGTAAAGCGGAGATTGTTATTTAATAATTGTTGCCGGTAAAGGAACAGTGGGGACTTGGAGAACAAACGAGGTTATTGATCCCAACGGCGATGAATTTACAAAAATTACCACAACTGCGACAACTTTCTTTAAAAAAACAGAAAATCCATATACAACAATTTTGTTGAGAATTTGTATTGATTTTTGGAGTTAGAAAAAATGAAGGTGAATGAAGATCATCGTATAAGTTAGTATTGATTTGTTTGATACTGGTCCTAAATCGTAGAGAAGTATCAGCACAATGAGTGCGGTGATATGCAGCTGAGATATATGGATCCCCTTTTTGAAAAAAATTTTATTACTGCACTTTTGTGTTTCCAAAAAATTGAACACAAATTCTAGGTGGAGATAATGTTGAGATTTATCGTTGTGCAAAATCTTAATGAAAAATTGTATTATTTTGGCCTAAAAAAACAAATCCACACATCTAGATGGTGAATAATGCCGAGTTTCAAAATTTTGAAAACTTTGTCTGATTTGACTTTTTGCCCAGGCCGAAAGACTACGAATTTTTCATTAATATTTGCACAACGATAGATCTCAACATTATCTCCACCTAAAATTTGTGTTTCAATTTTTTGAAGGGCTCTCGCTCAACGGATCAAAGGTACGCCGGGAATAACAGGCTGATGACTCCCAAGAGCTCTTATCGATGGGGCTCATACTTCAGCGCTGCAGCGCTTGGATTTCAAGAAAAAGAAGTAAAAAAGGGATCCATATAGCTCGGGCTCGCTTGGGGTTTTCGTAGCGCAATGCACTAGGAAATTTTCGTATGATGATCTTTTGATGTAGTACTTGCACGTTCTACCGCTGATTCTTATTCTTTTGTGCTACTGCAGGTACTTTATGCTGCAAATTTCTTGCATAGGATTTTTTTTCATGAGCAACATGCAGCCCTATTGAACAACCCCAACCAGAAGCGGAACCGAACTTATTGAGCTATTCAAGTTGTTTTAGACTTCCACACTATATGGAGGGTTGGCAGGGGACGAACCTAGAGCCAAAACGACCCAGTGTCCTCTAATAATCATTCATATTTTACATTTATAATTGGGGTGATACATGTATTTTATCAAAGAAAATACGTTTGGACTCGGTGTCCTGTGACCCCTGGTAGCTGACCCTAAGTACCTTCCTGAGCGTTGGTTTCTTGGGTTCCTCCTCCTCCTGGTCCTCTCTGGTGGTTGAAGTGAGGTGGTTGTAGACGCACACGGCAGTGCATGCACACTCGTTATCTATTCAGCTGTCGACCCACTGTGAGGTAACCGAGAAGTTACAGTCCAATGCTTGCTGTGATAACATTTTTAGCACCCTTGGGCGAAATAGATGCTTATGCAAGGTTGTGGAAGCGTCTGAATTCACCCTAGGGTGAAATGGATGCTTATGTAACCAAAATGGATGCACCCATGTCGACCCTATGCTTTGGGGCTGGGCCGGTCCAACAATAATTAAGGACCTGGATGAATTGAATTAGTTACATTATTTTTATACAAAATTCGTATACTTTGAGTTAATTTGTAGCATGCTATGGTCTTAATGTGTATAATTTTCTATTAAATTTGACATAGTTAACCACATAATTACTGAATATTAACTAATTATGTATTTTCTTATACATATGTAATGTTTACCGATAGAAAAATACACTTGCATTGCACTATATTTAAACTTATTTTGTAACGTTATTTCATTCATAAAATTTATTTTAAAACTTGCATAAAATATATTATTATACATATTTACGTTAGGGGTTTCTAAATCATATGGTCTAGAAAATATCTTAATAGATGTTTTAGTACATGAGAAGTTAGGCGTATATAACTGTAGAAACTTCCAGATTAGGTTATTGGTTTTATCGTGGTAAAAAATGTCTGCAAGTTATTGTGGATTCGGTATAAATTGACAATATGTGTATGATGTGTATATGGTATAAAAAGGAATCACTAATTGTAATCATTGACTAGTTAAAATTAAATGATTTTTTGCATACATACGATTTGATTAATTGATACGATTTCTTGAAACACACATGGCACCGACTACCATAAATAAGTGCTCCTAGCAGTTTCGTAAAATAAAAATATTCATGCACAAATTAATTATGTAAATATCTGTTAATATTTATACAGTAAACTAAATAAACTTGCCGCCACCGATTAGTTTATTTTGTCCTACACATGTGGTACATTCTATTAGGCTATGTGGCTCCTACAAATTCATTATTTTATTTTAAAACGTTTAATAATATCTTAAACATAATTGATAACAGTAAAGTTATTTTTAGTAAATACGAACCGTTCTAGATTTTATCTCCTTCCTTGTGTGCCCATCCGGGATATCTATTTTCGTATCCAGTTCCTCACCCCTTTCTCTCCCTGTCGTTGGCCCGTCCATTTTACGGTCCACACATGTCGATTTCCCAGGACGTTGTGTCGCCGATCTTTGCCGTCCCTTTCTTGTCACTGCGTATTTTCTACAGTATCTCGGGGCACGGTCGGGATTTCGCGCTGCTCCGGGCCAACTATTTCGGGCCCTTCTTCTGTCTTCTAGCTGGCGTCTCACCATTGGTCGACTTCCTTACCGACTTACCTACGATACCTCATGGGCACAGTCGGATTTCGCGTTGCTCCGGGGCCAAATATTTCGGGCCCATCTTCATTCCTATCGGCGGCGTGTCACTATTGGTTAGATTCTACAGTACCTTGGGGCACGATCGGGTTTTCCCGTTGCTCTGGGTAAGTTGCGTTGTGCAGGAAGGTGTGTTGATATACACCATCCTCCATTTCCTTCTGATCGTCCCCATTTTCTTTTCGCTGCCATTTTCGTCTCTCTCGTTGTTTTTGATTCTCTTCTTATTTTGCTTCGGGCTGTGGTGGATGATCTGTCGGGATTTGCTTCCACCGCGCCTGCGCAGGCTGTTGTTCAAGCACGGACGAACTCTTCTCGCGGGTTTTCTGTGCTTCTTTTTTATTCTTGCCTCCTCCATTTTATGTCGATTGTCGCCGTTTTCTTCTCGCTGCCTATTTTTCTTCTCGTTGTTCCCATATTTGTTTTCTCGCTGTTTTCGTTTGTCCTCTTTTCTGTTTCGGGCTGTGCCCGATGCTGTTGTTCAGTGGTTCATCCTCCTCGTGCGCTTCACTCCGTCTTGTGAATCAGGGTTTCATAGCATCGCGAGATTCACTCTTTTCTTCGGTGTGGCGACCCGGACGCCCGAAGCAGGTATGGGCACTGTTTCACCGTAATTTGTTTATTTTCCGTGAAACGTACTCTCTCACGAGATACAGAAACCACGCGACATTTTACAGTGGATATATGATATGTTTCAAATGTTATTTTTTTGTTGTGTTTCGGCAGGTTGTTTCACTTGAGAGGAAGAGACAACGTCGGTTGTTTTCTTATCCCTCTTTAAGGTTGTGTTTTTATCTCTTCTTGCTGATATCGATGAAGGTCTCGGCGTGCCTGTCCCGGAAGCGGAAGGTGATCGGGCGTCCGGGCCGTAGATCGCGTCCTGGTCTAGACCCGGGGGTAGAAGTAGTGGCGGAAGTGTAGGGTTATGTGCAGGAATTTAAAATTTTCCGTCTAATATAACCGCCAAAATCTACTATGAAAATATGTTGCACCCCATAATGCTAGATCTAGATTACTTACAAGCACCGTTGTGGAAGATTTTGTGTTTGTCAAAGTAGATGTCGGTGTAGCCTGAAGAAGAATCTCACGTCCACGTCGGGAGGTGAGATTGTTCCCGATTCCCTCGTGAGGATGACTTGCGCAATCCCTCTTCTAGTATCCACGCACCCACTGCGCCAATCCGTCAGCGCTCCGCCGTCTAGAGCACCTGGCGCCGACAAAGAGAGACAGCCTTTCAGCGTAGTATTTAGTCGTAGATATAATCAACTTGATTAGACCTATATGAGACTAGAGAGATCTAATTATCAACACATGAGATCTAATTAGAGAGATATTAGAGATGTGTCTAATTGAGAGCAATTAGAGCAAAGTCTAATTCACAATATCTCAGAAGAGAGGAACTTGTGATTTTCTGTTGTGTATGTTTCTCCCATGGAGGAGGAGTATATAGTGGGATCAAGGGGTAGGGAGGTTTGGGGAGGGGGCAAACCCTCCCCCTTGGTGCGTCGGCCCTACGAGGGAAGCCACACCTCTCCCTTGTGGAGTTCGGATTGGGTCAAACTATGTTGTCAAATGTTGCACATACTATTGGTTTATAAAATATAGGGGGAGTGTTGATACTTGTTGTGTGTGCTCTATGTATTCAAATGCAATTTTAATTAGCGCACACATCAAGGGGGAGCCCGTCTATATTTTGCATAATGTTTGCATTGATCATATCATATATATTTTTATGCAAATCCCTATATTGTCATCAAACACCAAAAAGGGGGAGATTGAAAGGAAATTTCTCTCCTAATTAGTTATGTGGGTTTGTTAACGACATAAGTGAGATCTTGCCGTGTGCTAATGTACTATAGATACAATTGTTGAAATGCACAAGACAGTGGTTGACCTCTCAAAAAGGAGAAAGGATCAAAAACAGTGTCGTGTAGATTTAATTTATTTGAGTTGTAGGGACCATACTATCAAGATGGGGTTAATTATTGTAATGTTTGGGGAAATCATTTTTTAGCACACAAACACTTTTGCACCCAGATGCTTCGTAGATAAACAATGGTGAAAAGGGTTTCCAAAAGATGGTAGTTGTGGCAATTTAGGCCGGAAATTCCGGGGTGCTCAGGACGTAGATTCTAGTGTGCTCAGGACGGACATTCCGGACCCAGGGGGCCGGACATTTCGGCCGGCCACTTTCCCAGGGCTCGACCAAAGTGGTGTCAGCCTCTGGAGTTTGTCCGAACCATCACCGGAAACTGTCCGGAATGTTCTAGAGTTTTTGGTCTGGCCGAAAATTCCGGTCCCCCCTGTCGGCCAGACTTTCCGCTCAGACCGGACATTCCGGCCATTCCAGACTGGAATGTCCGGGTAAAATTCCTGCAACGGCTGCATTTTGGAGTCGCCAGTAAATACCCTTCTTCTACCTTGAGAAGGGTACCACGACTAGAATATCTTCCCCCACCATTGTTGCAAGCTCCAAATCACTAGATCTTTCTCCCTACCCACTCAAACACGTTGTCCTTCATCACTTTGGACTTGGGGAGTTAACTTAGATCTACACTTTCACCAAAGCCATTTGATGTCACTATCCATTCCGTTGAGGAAATTGTTGCCCTTGGGTTCGTTTGAACCCTAAACGGTAGTGGCCGTCTTCTTGGCTTTGGAAGTCGTGGGGACTAGCCGAGAGCCTTTAATTTACTTGTGGATGCGTGCCTCAGCCTTGTGATTCTTTTTGCTTTGGGAGCCACGTGAATTCAGTGGGAGCCTCCATTTAAGTTGTGGAGTGTGCCTCCTCCTTGCAAAGATTTGGTTGCCGATCTCAAGGGCATCATAATACTCATGTCATCCACATCGGGTGGAAGAACAAAGGAGATTATTGTGTGCCATTGACAGCTATTCGGGATCACTTTGTGACTCCGCACTGCTCCAACGGAGACTAGCTTCCTTCTGAAGTGAACTTTGGGATAAAATCTCCGCGTCATTGTGTGGTTATATCTTAACCTTCCTTTACTTGTTATAGCTAGCTTACCTTGTTAAGTTTATCTTGCTAGCTTGTATCTTGCTCATCATATAGGATTTTTCACATTGTTGCATATCTAGAGAATTTATATTTGAGCAATGCTTAAATTTTTTTAAAGAAAAGGAAAATTTGTAGTTGCCTATTAACCCCCCCCCCCCCCCCCCCCCCCCTCTAGTCAACCTACTCATCCTTTCACTTATCAATTGAAGGACATAAAGGATGATGTGAAAAAATTGATGGCTAAATCAAAAGATGTTTTACATGCTTTTGCATGTAGAGATAGTATAGATACTAAATAATGAATGTTAGTGAGATGATGTAGATAATTAGTTGGCTAAAAGAGTAAATGACGTGGCTACCTTGCATGTTGAGATAGAAACATTAATTGCAGTTAGTGGAGTTTTGTTTTATAAGAAATATAGATAGGATTTCAAAATTTATGTCGGTTAACTGTAGCCATAGCTAGTTTTGTGTTTCTGTGGAGTCATGTAATCACTTTCAGAATCGAGATGTATTGCAGTTTGTAATCTTTCTTCGAAATAGAAAAATTCGTAATTATAATATATCCTTCTTGAATCTCGTAGGACTGGTCAGTGTTAATAAAAAAAATCATATTAAGGGTATCTCCAAGAAATTTAGAACACAAACAAAGAGTCTCTGGATCACGTGGATTCGACAAGGATGAAAGTGCAATTAGGACGCTTTAATGTTGTGTGGATAATGTTGTAGAAAATGTAGGCAAAAAGGCGGATGGCGGGCATGGAGAAACGAGGGATGGACAATGGCAGAGCTTGGACGCAACACCAAAAGAGAGACCCTAGAACATGTACCATTTATCAGACCACCTACTCGATGCTATATTGAAGCTACATCAGCGTTAACACTTCCATATCATTTATGATGATCTAGCTTTTACAACTAGCTTTTTCCTATTCAGAAAATCCAAACTTTCTTTGTTTTTTTATTTTACAGCATATTACAAAATAAAAAATCAGCACAAAACAGTTTAACAACCACAAACTAACCGTTAGACATCAAGCTTCCCCCCTTTAGTCACTCAATAAAATCAAAGATCTCGTTGTAATTTTCGTTTTCGTTGAGGTGTTTTATAATGTTCGGTGTTTCTTTTAATACTAGTGTACTTTTCACAAAAAAAAAATCAAAGAATTGTCTAAAAAAAGAATCGAAATTCACAAATGTTTAAGGGGCCAAAACCCCATAACCCATCTTGGCCCACGGAAAACATCACTAGTGTGCACTCTAGATCGTGGATAATGAAAAATGTTCGCTATCGCCCGGGCGATTCTTACTGATGAATCGCTCGTGGTAGCAACCCAGAGAATGACAGCCCTTTGGCCCAACTAAACTAACGTGATGAGCTGCCTGTTCCATTTCGCGTGGGCTGTGAGCCTGTGACTGTGAGAGATGATAGCGGAAGCAAACGATGCAACGTTTGAGCGTAACTGTTCTTTTCCACGCATGTGACGCTGCATTCTCCTTATTGTTTTTTTCCTTCCTTCTTTATTTATTTATTTCATTCTTTTCTTTATTTTCTCGATTATTCTTTGTTTTCCTTTTTTTATTCAGTTTTCTAGTTTTTACATGATTTTATTTTTCTTTCATTTAGTGTAAGAAAACTCTTATAGTGGGGCTGTATTCCATGGATACCATTTTTCGGTGTCGAAAAATGGGATTTGTCCTCCGGTCGAGATGAGCGACTAAAAAGGGTGGTGAGACTAGTTTTGGCGTCATACTGTACCACCAATATTTCCTCTCCCACCATATCCATCGTTGCATCCCGCGCACGCCATTTTGCCCCACAAATTTCAGCTTGACCTGATTTTTTGGAGAAACGACCGATTTGGCCGTCCTCCTCAGGCCAATTTTTTTTTTAGGTGCTTTAAGTTTCGGTGCGAGTTCGAGCCAACGACTCGTGCGAGTAACCAAACAGATCATTTTTTGCATCCACTCAACCTGTTTGGAGGCCTCGCGACCAACCAAACAAGTCTTTACCACGCGGTTAGTCGTGTGCATGCCAGCAACATGCCTACCCGCTACCCCTACCCATTCCCGTGCTTTTTTTATTACTTGAAAACAATGTAGTCCCCGAACAACTGATCCGACAAGTACGCCAATCATCGTCATCATGGAGACATCTATACCTAATAATAAAGGCATTAAGCCTTCTTATGGTACGTCATTTTTATTTCCCGTTTTGCCCTCCCACCAAATCACATAATACATCACGTTGCCACGGTACCGCTTCGGCTCTTTTGTTCGCTTCTCCCCTCGCTCCCCAACCTCCCTCTCTCTCCTACCGCTCGACGCCGCCCCCATGCTCCTGCTCTTGCCGGACCGGGCTGCCGCCGCCCCCATGCTCCTGCTCTTCGCCGGACCGGTCCGCCGCCACCCCGGTCCCCGACGAGCGACGGGCCCCCGGCAAGGACCTCCGCCGCCGACCTTCGGTGGAAAATCAGAGTATAGGGAGCAGCAGAGCAGGGCTCCAAGGTGCTGGAGGGAGGGCAGCCAGGCGCCGCAGGAGCTTGCAGACCGGAGGCGAGGAGGTTGAGGGTAGCGAGGTCTTCGGTCGTCTTGGGAGCAGGTAGGAGGTCGAGGCGGAGAAGTTTCTGCCGACGTCGGCGACTAGAGCAGGAGCTGCGGGTGCAGGTTGGCGTCGCGCGCGGGTCCCTTGGCGGCCTCGGCCAGGAGAAGAAGAAGAAGAGGCGCAGCTTTAGCTCGCCGACGGAGAAGGTCGGCGGTCGGCGCTTGGTGCTCGAGGGGGATTCAAAATTCCCCAGGAAGCAGAACGACAATGGTAGAGAAAGACACGACCTGCACAACCATCCGTGTCCAGCGCGCATACGCGAGCTACCTAGCTAGGCTACGGGTTATGGCGAGCGGGGATTCGATTTTAGCCTTCGTGAGATCCATTGCCGGCCTTGGATGCTAGATGTGAGAGGTGGATTTATTTGAGATGTGGAGAGATAAAGGGGAGGATGCGATGGAGGTTGAGGATGTCAGATCCGTGGGGAGGTCAGATCAGAGAGAGAGATTGACCAAAAGATTCCTAGCGATTTTTCTTTGTTCTTGCTGTTGCTTTGATATTGCAGCAAGAGATTGAGCAGGAAGGAGGAGATTTTTTGCTTTGATGTGTGTGCTTTGCCGTCATTTTTCTTCCGATTTTATCCCTACAGGTTTCAGAATATTACATTGTTTGTCACCGCCAAGTAAAATATACGGTACGTTAAAATACAATGCTCCGCCGCCTCTGCTTCCTCCTCCACCACAGCGACTGCTAGAGCACGGCGTCGACAATTCGTCCGTCCCAGCCATGGTTCTGCGGGACAAGATCTTGACATCAACGTCGTCCGCTGCGGCACCACCACCTCCTCCTAGACTACTCCCCTTCCCGCCACTGCGCGCACCGTCCTCACCCTCCATCCACCGACTATGCCCATGCAGTAGTCGCGCACCAGACATGCCTACCTCGATTCGGGCGACGCTGACAGGCATCACATTTGCCGCCGCCGAGGTCAGGATAGACCGTGTGTCTCGAAGAGACGACGCACGCACTGCACGAATAGCTCGCCCAGGTAGCCATGGCCAAGGCCTCATGGACCTCCTCCACCGACGATGAACAACGCGTCACCGTCCTCGGGCAACAGTGGTTCGGTCCCGAGATCGTGCGACCTCGGAGGAGCGGGGATGGGGCCAGTTTATTTCTGATGCGGTGTGTAGCAGCGGCAAGGCGGTCTCCTCGAAAATCCCATGGTGGGGAAATGGCTGTCGCGGAGCTGCACAGTCCAACAATTTATTTTGTAGGGAGTCCACCCAGTACCATGGGGCGGCGCGGGGCAATAGAGCGGCGCACTGGACCACCGGCAATGGCGCTCCGGGCCAGCAAGGGTGCGGGGCGGTGCATCAATGTGTCAACATTATATGACGATTAACTCATTTCATATGAGATTTTGTTGCCTAATGTCTACATTGTCCTATTCTTTTCTCAACTTTTCTTAGCCACACCCAAGACCGACCAATTGTTTTCAACCTGCGAAAACACACTCGTGCCAACAAGTATTCTACGTAGCGAGTGCTACCCGAGAGCAAGACATGCAAACGTCATTGGCTTTCTAAAGTATTTATCCGCTACGTACGCGCCCCGCATGATGTGGATGTTCAACCCAATTTATTGACGATACATGGCGTGAGGCATGGAGTACGAATTTCTTAACGTGGACACGGAAACTTCAAGAAAAGCACTATTGATCGACGGCATAAGGAAAATCGTCAAGGAAGACCTTGACATTTTTTATGGTGGTACAACCGACAAAAAATATTTGTACTCCCTCCGATCCATATTAGTGGGCATAGGTTTGTCTAAATTCATATGTATCTAGTTAAATATTTAGACTAGATACATGTGTATCTAGACAAAGTTGTGCCCACTAATATGGATCGGAGGTAGTAGTAAAATCAGCTCCGTTGCAACGCACGGGTATATGTGCTAGTAAAACAAAATGGAAATAGTGACGAATGCCTTGGAGGAGCTCGGGAGCATATACGTTCTCGTATTGTATCCCGGGTCTGTTTTGGCATCATGTGTTAAACCTGAGGAAAAAACACACAACTTGTCTTGTCATGTGACAATCGGGCCGGCGCGAGGAGGTTTAAGTAATCAAGTGTATGTCGGACCGAACCCACATCCTCCGTCCATCGTCGTCATCAGTTTCAGTTCATCACAAAGCAAAGAACCTTTTCGAAAACGAAAAAAGAAAACCTTTCCGCCGATGTGACACCACTTCCTCTCCGCCGTCTTGGCTCTGCAGCGCGACCCAAAGCACGCATCTTCCTCCCCCTGCCAGTTTGTGCTCGCCTGCGTGCAGTGCGTGTCTCCGCCCGCCGCCGGATCGCGCGCACAACCACGCGCGCCGTCGTCGAGCAGCACGGAGCCGAGGCCCTCTGGCTGCTGGCGATGGAGGCTCCCGGCGGCGGCAGCGTTGGAGAGGAAGCAGGGGACATGCGGGGCCGGCACCGGATCCAGGCCGAGCTCAAGAAGCTCGAGCAAGAAGCACGCTTCCTCGAGGTCCGTCTATGTCAGCTGCTGTGATTCTTGCTATCCTCTCTCTGAAATTTACTTTCCGGAGTTCTTGTAGTGGCGTTAAATAATGTTTTCTCTCCCCCTCGATGCCTTTTGGGACTCCGTTTAAACAATTATCGGTGCAAGAACCGTCCAAAAGGCAGCATTCCCCCTTACAAGCTCAAAAGGAAAAACAAAATGTCATGTAAACTAGTTTGCTCAAGCAATTTTCTTCGATTCCCAGCCTCCCTCGGTTTATACAAAGAACACTTCGTCATGGCTGACCTCCAAGGTTCTTGCGTCGCATGGGCCGGCGGTGGGAGTGGGTGGGGGGAGCGGTCAAGCACATGTGCATATTCGGTGTGCTTCGCTTTGCTCCCGTTGTCATGCACACCTGCTCCACAGATTTCTTCCGGCAAAGATTCAATTCCGTACCATTTTGTGGGCCTTTTCTCTGATCGGGGGACAAAAATGCACAGATCTGTCTCGTCTATTTCTAGTTTATTAGGGGGGTTTCCAGTTTCTTTGCTGAAAAAAACAAAAGCAAAAGAGTACTCGTAGGAAAATTCTGCCTGCATCAAATGATTGAGCAGTGTACTACTGAAGAATTAATTACTGATGCACATGGTGAGGCACTGGTGCTGGGGGGCCTGTTGCCTGGGAAACCATGTTGTCTGAAGACTTGGAAGGAGAAATTGTGTGATCCAATCTTTCAGAGTCATTGGAAGGAGAAATCGATGTTGGATCAATGTGGTTATCGAAACAGAAGAATCTTCTCAAGTACTATACCTTATGTTGTAGCAAATTAAATCTGACTAAACAAGTACTGTACTGGAGCATTTTCAGTTGATGCCATAGCATCATATCCTGGATAGTTGTAAGTTTTAGTATGCTCATTTAAAACTGTTCACGCCCGCGGATCATAGATCTTTCGAACTGCTTAACTACTGCTATTTAAAACTATGAATGTAAACTTTGATATGAGTTGTCCCACTGACAACGTACTTTAACCGTTCTTACAAGTTACAAAGCACCAACTTGGCTAGTTATTTATCTTTTGTTAGTCAGAAGCTGTATTGATTTTCTGTATGGCTTGCCAATTGCGATGCTTAAAGAACATGGAGATGCCATCCCTAGCGCAATATGAAAGGTCTGGACAATTCGAAGATATTAGTGCTTTATGAACAGCTAGCGAAACATTTACTTTATGCCCTTTGAGTTATTAACCTACTTCTAATCAATTTTGTTTCTAGATGGCACAACAGTTTCTTTGCCAAACTACAAACGTTTAGTATCAGCAATTTCTACTTTTGAAGCTATAATTAATGATGGATTTCCTTCATCAATCCAAATTTTCTTCACTTAAAGTTCTTACAATTAGAGGCCAGATGAATATAATCATGTGCTCTATCCTTTGGATAATCTATATCTTGAGGACAAGGAGCAGGGCCTTGCTAGACAAATGCAATGCCATAGATTTGTTTCGGATTCTTTTGCTAGATCCCTTGTACTGTACGTCCTTTTGCGAAGTATTCTTACAAGTTCATACTTCAAAAAGGAAGTAATAACTACTTTTTTTGAAACATAAAATAACTATTGATTAAGATGGAGTACCGTGCATAGTTCTTATTTAGTGGTAAATCATATTTCCGCATCCTACTACAGTACAGCTAGAAATAAATTAAAGCAGTCATTTTAATGAGGCATAAAAAGATCAATCTAATTTGGTGGTAAATTATGTTATCATTTGTACAGATAAGTATTTATGATCCAATGGAGAAAGTAATTGCCTTCTCTTTGTCTTTTACCTTTCCAATTGGCAACACCAGATCATTAGATTCCATGTAGACTTTAGTACTGTTGTAGTGTTTAGTTTACCTTAGTTAGTCGTGTATGTGCTACCTAGTCAGTAAAACTACCAAGTATTTATGAGAGTTTATAAACTAGTAACTCTGATGATACTATCAGATTCACTTGTTTGATCCAAGATTGTTAGTCAAGCAGTACTACCTATTTTGATTGATCTAGTCTTACTGATTTGCCATTTCTGTTAAACCACTACACAATTGGTTATTTATGCTGGTACGGTTGCCTTCTGAAATAGATTGCATAACAGTGGAGTGCTCAATGCGTGGCTTGATTGTCGTCACCTTTATGTACAAATATCTAAGAATTGATGATGCTTCACTTGTGATGGGTTTATTTTGAACTGTCTGCTCCGGCACATTTCAGGGATGCAAACAAAGAAAGCTACATGCATGGCCGGAAAAAAATCACAACTTTATATAAAATTAAATCATATAAGTTTCACAACAGTGTTGGTAGTGATTGACTGGTTTTCTTTACTTTCTATTCTGGAAATCATTATCTGTAGATCTGACATTAAATATTTTTTCTGAAAATACAGATTTGTTTACAACTGTTGTTTCCTTGACAAAAAATTGTCTTCCATTCTCTGCCAAACTACTGATGTTCTCAATTGAACTGCATGCAGGAGGAACTGGAAGAGCTAGATAAAACGGATAAGGTATCAACAGCTTTGCAAGAGTGCGTGTCCGAAGAAAACTCATTCAATTCGGTTACTACTCTATGCTCTATGGTGTTAGTACTTGAAAAGCACCTATAGTGTGTATTGTTGACGAAGAGAGATTGACTATATTGTTAACTTTTTGTTAGGTTTCTGGTAACAATTGAACGCAAAGCAGACCCTCTACTTCCAGTGTAATAACCATGGAAATATCCCACTATTTGTGTAAATATGTCTACCCATACTCTTACAACTTTTTTTGTGTATTACTGTAGAACAACCGGAGCTGCTTACCAGTCTTGGGATAGGTGGTTTGAAGGTCCACAAGATCTGCGTAGATGCAAATGCTGGTTTTTGTGATCATTCCAAGAAACTCAAGAGTTACACCAAAAGGCAAGCAGCAATAGTAGCCGTGAAGTGTATATTGTTTTTCAACACCCCAGCATGAATGTCCTTCATTTGAGCCAGGATTTGATTCTTTTCTCAGATTGAGTTCCTTCAACAAACTCTGTTGAAAGAGTCTTATGAGAAGGGAACCGTGGGAGCAGAAGCAACATTGAGGGCTGACTACAACTTTGTTTTCCAATAAGTTCTTACTATTGAATTCCTGTGCATTGCAGAAAAAAAAATCTGTTGTTGGTGAAGTATGAGATCTTAGCTCAAGAATGTCTCTAGTCAGTTATTTTTGTTTAGTTGTCACATCATGTTGTTGAACTTTTTGAAATAATTGCTGAACAGTGAAAATGACTTCTAGTATTAGTTATCTATTATTAGTTGTGAAAAAAAATGGATGTAAAGATATACTTGCTCTCTTCTGTTGTAGTAGGAAGCAACATTTGCTTCTTTTTTGTAGGGACATTCGCTATTTTTGTGGGTCTGTTTACAACATGAGCAAGATGCAACCTAACATATGACTTGCCCACTGGATCCTACATTGCTTACAAAGCCCAAACTAAAATTGGCCCACCTCAATGCTGGCAAGTAAGCAGCAGATTTTGTTCTCCCTGAGGCCACAGGTGAGGAGGTGATCTTATCCGAAGAAAACCATGGCAGTGGAGCACAAAAAATCTACCTCCACAGCCAAACCCCCGAGCAATAACCAGAGAACAACCGAGGATGGCCATGGCGCCATTGCCGGCACACGCAGCCTCCTCCGCCACATTCCCTCTCCTCCCTTCTTCCCCGTCCATCTCCACCTTCATTGCCTCCCACCCGGCCCTCACTCTCCTCCACACGCAATGCGCCACCATGGCCCACCTCCGCCAGCTCCACGCTGCACTCGTCAAGTCCGGCCTCGCCAAAGACCCCATCGCCGCCAGCCGCGCCGTCGCATTCTGCGCTGGCGAAGGACGCGATGCCGCCTACGCCGCCCGCCTCGTCAGGCACCACCCGAAGCCCAACTCCTTCATGTGGAACACCGCCATAAGGGCGCTGTCCGACGGGCCTGGCCCAGACGCGGCCGTAGCGCTGTTCCTCGACATGCTCGGGTCGCCCACACCGCCGGAGCGGCGCACGTTCCCGTCGCTTTTCGCGGCGTACGCGCGCCTGGGCCGCGCCGACGATGGCGCGGCGCTCCACGGCATGGTGCTCAAGCTCGGACTCGCCGGGGATGCGTACACGCGCAACTCCATGATCACCATGTACGCGTCCAGCGGCCGCGCGGACGAGGCCCTGGTGCTCTTCGGGCAGTGTCAGTCGTTCGACGTCGTGGCTTGCAACAGCGCTATCGTGGCGCTCGCGAGGGCGGGGCGCGTCGACGAGGCGCGGGCGGTGTTCGACGGCATGCCGGCCATGACCGTGGCAACGTGGAGCGCCATGGTGAGCGCATACTCCCGCGCCGCCAGGTACCAGGACGCCGTGGATCTCTTCTCCACGATGCAGGCCGACGGCGTGGAGCCGAACGCCAACGTGCTCGTTAGCGTCCTCGGCTGCTGTGGCAGCCTCGGCGCGCTGGAGCAGGGAGCGTGGGTGCACGCGTACATTGACAAGCACGGCGTCGCCATGAACGCGCTCGTGGTCACCGCCCTCGTGGACATGTACTGCAAGTGTGGCTCGATAGACAAGGCGCGCCAGGTGTTCGACACCTCGAGGTCACAGGGCTTTGCCGTGCTGTCGTCCTGGAACGCCATGATACTTGGGCTCGCAGTGCACGGGCTGTACCAAGAAGCCATGTCCTTGTTCTCCGAGCTGGAAACTTACGGCCTAAGACCTGACAACGTCACCTTCATCGCGATCTTGATGGCTCACGGCCACTCCGGCATGGCCGACGAGGCG
This sequence comes from Poa pratensis, assembly GCA_947311845.1. Lineage (NCBI taxonomy): Eukaryota > Viridiplantae > Streptophyta > Magnoliopsida > Poales > Poaceae > Poa > Poa pratensis. The sequence goes on from CAMZMU010000040.1 coordinate 39,113,320, forward strand.
AAAGCTCTGTTCGCGTCAATGGCGAGCGAATACGGTGTAACACCGGGAATCGAACACTACGGATGCCTCGTCGACGCGCTCGCACGGGCCGGAAGGCTCCGAGAGGCCGAGGAAATCATCCGGGCAATGCCGATGAAGCCGGACGCGGCCATTTGGGGTGCCCTGCTCTCGGGATGCCGCTTGCACGGCGACGCCGAGGCGGGGGCCCGGGCGGCGCGGGAAGCCGTGAAATGCGACCCACAGAACAGCGGCGCGTACGTGCTCGCGGCAAGTGTTTTGGCACGCGACGGCGAGGTCGGCCGCGGCTTGGGTGTTAGGGGTAAGATGAGGGAGGAGGGGGTGGTCAAAGTGCCCGGGTGGCCGGGTGTAGCATGATCGAGGTGAATGGTGTTGTCCACGAGTTCGTCAGCTAGTATCCTACGGAAGTGTCCAGTTAAAAGATACTAGTCCTATGCCGTTGCTACGGTTGATACAAGTAAATGAATTGCGCGTTTCTTAATTAACTAGTGAAATGCCTGCCCGTGCGTTGCAACGGGCCGATGAAACACATTAGTAATTTATTTTTTACATGTTGTAAATTGGTTATTTTGTTCTCGTAAATAAGCGTTGTTAAAAGTTGTTAGATATGTAGGATTTTGATACCGATAGACAGATTAAATTTTCTGAACATTTTGATGTATTGGAAACATTTTTTTTAATTACAGATCAAAAGTTATATATTATACAATTTTGGACATTCTAGGATTCGTTTTAAAAACATTTTTAGAACTCAAGTGTTGAATTATACGGCCGAAATGCATCTATGTATTTTGATCAAACAAAACAGACACAAAAAGGAAAAGTAATGAGACGAAATTAAACTACATGGTCAGAGCTTTGCATTGATGTAAAATTTGTTAAATTTGGAATTGTGGTTTGAAAGTTATGAATTTTCAAAGTTTAGTTTGTTCTATGTCTATTTAAACAAAAATTAGAAAACAGATTAATCTCGGCCGTCCGTTCCAACTTAAACGCACGCTCCAGTTTCCCCCGTACCCCTTCGGTGGCGGTTTTTCAAAAAGGTCCCTGCATTCTCGGTAAACTGCATATAAGGCAGTACCGCGTCTGCCCTGTGGACTGCGGGTTAGTTTTCCAGTTTGTCGGGGGTTTTTTGCAAAATGGCGGGAACGAACCGTTACCCACTTAAGCGGTGGCAGTGGCTGCAATTTCCTCTAGCGCGCAGGGGCAAAAGCGGAAAAAAAAATGACGGACGACGGAGGAAGCGATGCTTCCTTTAGTAGTAGGAGAGATTTGAATGCCGTGCGTTGCTCTTGCGTTGAGACAAGTAGAGGTTTGCCTATTTTAGTATGAGAACAACATACGGTACAAAATGCATAACCACCTAAATTGATTGTATGCTGGCAAACATCATGAAAAAAACTAAGAGATCAAATCAAAGAAGTACCTTGAAAGTTCCTCTTTGATACTAACTTGTTGAGAATGCACCGACCGGTGAGATTGGACATCAACAAGACTGTCACTGCGTCCTTGCCCGTGACCGCGATGTGGTCGACAAACTGGCAATCATAGTTTGGTGCATGCATACCATGTGGATGACAAGGACGCTCCTTTATTTTGAACATATGGATTTTATTCATTTAGGTGCATTTTACAAAAATGAGCGTGAAGGAGAGAATATCTCTAATTGTACATTCTTCTGAACATGAGCATAATTTTCTAAAAGCTACAAGTCTAGACTGAATTTTAAGAGCAAGTCTAGCTAAATGATGAGCCTTGATATTATCATTCATGTTGATGTGTGTGATACTGCTCTGATGGAAGGATGGGCTTGCTTGGACTAGAGCTAGCAAGGGCATGTTCTCCCAATGACCTGGTGCCGAGAAATGTTTGTCGCCGATGCTGCAGAGGCAAGCACTGAACAATCAGTGTAGAAATAGGGGTCCTGGATATGAAGAACATCTGTCAACATTGTTGCAAGCAGGAGCCCATAAGTCTCAGCCTGAAGTGGTGAAGACGCTGGTGGAGACATCGCCGAGATGTGCAGCTGCTGGAATTGGTTGTTGCTATGGCCTGAAATACCTACAGGTTTTGTAGATAAATTCTGCTGCATCACACAAAACTGTATTCCCTGAAAAGCGAGGGTTCTGTAAAATTGATTGTGGCAAATGAGCCTCAGGTGGAGCTGGGTTGTTCTCCTTAATGAAAGCTGCACCTTCAATTAGAACCGTGAAAAGCTGTATTCCCTAAAAAGCTGGCCTATTTCTTGCTCACGTGACATGGGAATTGAAGTGTTTAGAGAAATTAGAACCGTGCTAGTTCACCAAGAAGAAAGATTAACAAATTTACTCCTAAACAACACAGAAGTAACTTGCTATTGCAGGGAATGAATTCAGTGTGAGAAAGTAGATGTTTTCTAAAAAAAATGTGTCATTTGTATTAGAAAAAAACACCAAGAGGCGCAAAATACACGGCCAAGACCAAAACCAAACTGCATGCTACAATTAAAAAAGGCAAAGAAAGGGATGATACAACCGAATCTGCTTAGAGTTAAACCTTAGAAGGTAAGTACACGGTCAAGACGAAAACCAAACTGCATGCTGCAATACAAAATGACAAAGAAAGGGATGACACAACACACACTTGGCATGTGAAGACAACAAACACATGACACATAGTACTGTTTCAGATTTGAAGAACCAATAGGTACCATATTTTCTAAATGCTCTGAATGAATGGTAAAATTTGCAGCAATGAAAGCAAGGAAACCAAACCCATATGAATCATCTGCTAGTACTAAGGACACATGCAGCTTTCCAGGCTAATTGTCTGACATTCTTTGAGTTTGCAAGCAACTCAGCTTGAATAAATTCCTGAAAGATCGCATTAACATTATATATATAAATAATTTAATGTGTGCTACTACAAACTGCTCACCAAAAACATCGAATATGTACAAAGAGAATGTGGTGAAAATCTACCAGTAGAGACACCACAGCCAAACCTGCAGGCCGTCGCCCGGGAGCAGCAGGAGGCCCTTCAGGCGCAGTAGGCCGCGGTCATGGAGCCACGGCAATGGTGGCAGCCCATGGACGTGGACCTGCCACGGCGCCGCCCCTACCAGAAGGCCTGCTCGGACAGAGCTGGATCTGGAATGGCGGCAGCTGGGAGGTCTAGCGGGCGGCACCCCTCCCGGAGCAGGAGCAGGAGCAGCCGCCCACGCCGCCGGCCGTCATCCCACCAGCGCACCTCTGGCATGCGCCGAAGTATAGGACGACGAGTAGAAGCCCGCGAACGGCAAAATATTTAGTTTTATCTATTTTTGTTTTAAGAATATATATGTAAAATGGCCGTTTGTGGCCCAACCCCGTATATATAAGAGAAAAATGCCCATGTATGGCCTCTTTACTGAAAAAAAAATATTGGTATCCGTTTGCGATGCGTCGACCGTTGGGCGCATCGGCACCAAGGGCGGACTAGGCCTGTCCGTTTGCCGACCCAAACGGATAAAACGCGGACAAAACGCGCGTCCGTTTGGTTCGCCCTGTTGGAGTCATCCTAACATGCGTGAACGACTGAATGTTCCGATGCGAAGTAAAGCGGCAGGGAATAGTAGTATGCGTCTTTCATTCTTTCATCAAGTACCCCACGTTTTCCTGCATTTCTATTGGAAAATATGAATGGAGGCCGACCTCCACGGTGCTGATATTTCGAAAAAATTCAAAATCAATATTTAAAGTTCTAAATTTCGAAAGAAAATCCTAAGTGTAGATAATGCCGTACTCTACTTGTGTGCGAAATCTTAATGCAAAACTCGTATTATATTTAGTTTTCTTAAAACTGGAAAATCTGACAAAAAATCATTTTTTTTAATGTGTACTGTTCACATATCTAAATCCAGCCATTTGTCATTTTTACCAAGTACATCGAATGTCGGATTGATTTGTTTCAGACTTGCACATCGTATCATTATCTACATCTATGTATTTTGTTTGAACTTTTTGAAACATTAAAATGCAGACTTTTGAACTTTTGCCAAGCTCCATGGAGCTCGCCCTTCAAAACACCTCATGCCATTTTTTATTTCCTTTTGCCATGGCTGGTGATTGAAACGGGCTAGGAGAAGAAACTCGGCTATCGATTCCTACGACAAAAGTTTTACAAAAAGAACCACGACAACTATGACAACCTAAAAAATCAACGTGATACATTTTTTTTTATCGAAAGCCATTCTATAAATTCTGGAGACCCGGGGCAAAATTAAAACTTAGAGTCCTTAACATAGGCATCATATCATAATAAGTAATATATCCGTAAAAGATGTATATGCATCTTAAAGACATTATCATATCCACTTATGTTGTTGTCACATATGTTGATGTCAATATTTATCGCTGATCAGATTCAAATTTCTCATTAGTTGGTTGCTCTACAACAACTATCTCCAACACAATTTTAGGTTTATTGAAGCATCAGTATTACCCTTGAAAATTGTGAATATCTATTTTTTTGGTGAAAAAAATCCGCCGATTTATTAATAATCATCTGTAGCAGTACAAAAGACCCAACAAGTAATATAAATTACAAATAGGTCGTTGGACAACCTAGCGACGAGTATAAACGCTGGGGCGTGCCGAAGGCACGCCAATGTCCTTACCCCTCCTTCACAGAGCCGGGCAAAGCTTGTCATAGAGCTTGTTGTAATAGACAGACGAGAAGTCTGCGTGCTAAAGTCCGAAAGGGCCAACGCTCCAGAGCAACAACCATTGCCAAAGATGAGAGGCTTAAATCGGAAGAACCTGACCGGCAACCACACCGACGAACACGAAAACCGAGCATATCACATAAGATTTGATGGACACACAAGTCCACGCCCCCTCCGCTAGCGCTAGACGCACCACCGATGCGGGAATAGGGCGGGGAGTGCCTTATTCTGACACGGGGATGTCGCCGCCGCCTCACCCTCAGGATGAAGACACAAAATCTAGCTAAAACAGAAAATGGGAACCATACCGCCGATGAGAGGCCGAGATCCGCCACCCCTCCAACGCCTGAAAGGCCATCAGAGGCGCGGCTGGAGAGAAACGCTGATTGGCTTACGATCGCCCTTACGACCTCCTGTTATATTTCGTACCGGTTGGGTTACGTGCCCTATGTATCCGGTACTTTTGTCACATCAACATTGTACTGTAACGAGCTGGTCCCCAAAGCTAAATAAAGAATTTAAATTTGTTGGAACCAGATGTTACTTCTACTAATTAAGGGGATTCCTCCCTGTTACCATGGAGTGATTACTAGTTAACGAGCCCCGGAATATAAATCCAGAGTTCATGAGCTCACGCTCCTCCACAGGGAGGTAGGAAAACAAATTTATATATGTTAACTAGATATCCATATTCAAATTCGTGCATGAACTTTTATTGAGAAATTTACATGACCGCTTGTATACACCGGATGAAATCACACACATTAAAGACGAGCATGCAAAATAATCAGAGCTACAAGTGCGGCAACTTAATTTTTCATCAATCATTATAATATACATTATTTCAATACCATTAATAGAGCACACACATGTTGTCACTGGAACCAACTTGCAAGGCCCATTTTCTCAATGGTCCAACTTATATTCTAGAAGTTTTTATAATTTTACTTACCAAATAGTACACTATAACCAATACTAAGATATTTGTTTGAATTTACGCTTTAGAGGTCTGTCATGACATTTAAGGATATTAAAGTATACGCACTAAAGCTCGCATACATATACATATATATAAACGATATAGTTTATGCAACTGTAGAACAATTTTTCAAAGAGAAATTTTATTACAACATACAATATAAATTTAGCATCGACAAACTTTACATTTATATAAACCGCAACCCTATAATAAAGAACACTATAACTAATGATCCAAAAGGTTGTCCTTTGGTTAATCATGCAATCCAAGTAATAAACTTATGCTGATAATAAATAACAATGAAGAATAAATGTAAGAGTAGCATAAAAGTCTAGTATAAAATCATTACTGGGAAGCCCAAAAACTTGTTGGTCGGCGTCTTACTATTCAACCCTCTAGTGATCCAATCAATTGCACTAGATTCTTTGTTATTATCTTTTCCCTAGAGACAAAGCCATCACAAAATCTTTCTCTAGAAAAGAGTAATTGGACGATCAACGGTTCCAAACTTTTAGATAACCTTATCTTCTTGAGTAGAAAGATACCCATCAAATAAAAACTAGCGTTAGATGTCTCTCTTGAAGCGATGCACATGAAGCTGGCAGAGAAGAAGCGAGCAAGTGCTTCTTAATCTTAAAGGAGGAAGAATTAGCATATTATTTTGTGGTGAGCATATATACTTATTTCGACAATGTGACCATTGTGCTCAATTGTATTGTATACTAGATAATACCACTCACATTACCGTGGGAATTCATGTGGATGATTGTTGGTTTTCTATGATAGTGACACTCCTAATTGGATTTTTCCAAAGTAATGAATTAATTGTCAATGATTTGTGATTGCTAGTAGAGAATAGTGCCGTAGGTGTATACTATTTGACACCTTAAAAACACGTATAATGTAAAGATAAGAAGCACAATAGTCCAAGACGTAATTGTGGGGTGGGGTACGAGTAGACCATACTAATGATGAAAATCATAGTTACGAGCGTAACCTCCCGGTCCCAAAATCAACCACCAAGGGTCCTAGCATGAAGCATTTCTCACTCATAAATAAGTAGTTATCACAAATTGATAAACATATTCTGATTTCTCTTATCGAATTTCATTCGGCTGTTCCAGTATTTGGAATTGCTTGGGAAAAAAGGTCTAGTATAGTTTGGAGGGCCGGTTCTATTCGGAGTTGCACGATGATGGGTTGTCTATACACCCTAAATATTGAGTCTTCTGTATAATTTGTGTCAAACCGAGTTTGATTATGTGCCCGTCCGCCTAGATAGATAAATGTCTCAATTTGAATGGAGTCGAAAGTCAACCATGTCAACACCAGTAGAAACCTTAACATGCAAAAGGCTCTACCTTATTAGAAAGCAAGTATCTACCCGCGATATATTTGTTCGAGTAGCAGCCGGCATCAACGAGTTGTCAAACTCATAGGGGAATGAAGAAGTTGCTAAACCTGTTGTAAAACTGGCTTTGATAAAAACTATCATTGCTTTATTTTTGACTTTTCATCTCGTAAGGTGCATGAATGGATATGTGGGTAAGATTTGAAAACGTTTGACATCAACCGGGCACTACTTTGCTTTTCCATTTCTTCAATATCTACTCTTTGTGAGTGTACCAAGTCATCGACACATTTTGCTGTTTTCTTTTAGCACTATAGGATGGATACTTTCTGGACGATATGATAACACACAGTTCTGGAAAAAGATTAACATCAAACACGCTACGCGTTACCAGCTATGCATCATGTATGTGAATGTGAATGTATAGATTCCTAATTAAGAGACAGTACTATTATATACCTCAGATTGATCAAATCAGCGGTGTGGTGTGCGGGTGCCTGTACCGCGCCTGGAGATTAAAAAAATAAGGCTCCAAAACAGTATGCCATACTCTCACGATCGGGGCTGCGGAAATTGAGAACGGCGAGACAACGAACAGCAGTCGAAATTAGTCGGAATTTTGGAGAACCGGCGGCGGCGGACGCAGCGTCGAAGGAGCTGAAGTGCTGAACCGATGGATGGTTGCTGCGTTCGTTCTGTTAATAGGCTTTTTTTTCGGGTAAGCCGAACGAGTTTCCTCACTGGGCCACGGCCCCCTAGCCCATCGTCTTTTTTATTCTGCTGGACTGCTACACGCACAAGAAAAAACACGTGTAATATCCATCTTGAATCTCACAGCACTGGTTAGTCTCTGGATCGCGTGGATTCAACAAGGATGAAAGTGCAATTAGGATTGTAAAACCCAAAAAAAAAAATCTGAGATGAAGAATGCTTTAATGTTGTGTGGATACTGCTGTAGAAAGTTTAGGGAAAAGGCAGATGGCGGTCATCGAGAAACCGGGAATGGACAATGGCAGAGGTTGGACGCAACACAACAAGAAAGACCTAGAACATGGACCATCAATAGGCCATCTACTCAATGCTATATTGCTGCAGCGCAGCTGTATGCTGGACAATCTAGAAAACACGCAATAATGCATGTTTCAACCGCAAATTCGCCAGTGATCCTGCTATAGTGATATATAGATTGTGCGCTCTGCTAAATAGTTGGACAATTTTGCAGAAAAACCAAGGGCATGGAAAGCTTGAAGAAGGAGCGAAAATGATGCAGATGGTGTTGCGGGAGGTCTACTCTAGGTCTCACAGCTGGGCAACCACGAGAATTGCAAATTAAATTTTGTTCTGGTTGTCACATTTTTGGTTTCATCCCAGTTGGCGCATGTGCCTCTTATGTTGCAGTTTAGCTTGATGCTTTGGAAAGAGGCTGTTTGCTACCATCCGCCAGGCGTTGTAGTTTATTTCCTGCAATCCTTTATTTTATTTTGTTGGTTTTTTTGTGTGTGTGTGTGAAACAACTGACGGTTTCTTTATATGAAATAGACAAGGTGGCTCGTTTGGTTAAAAAAAAACTTCCATATTATTTATGATGATCTAGCTATTCCTATCGTGTCGTTCGGAAAATCTAACCTTTATTTGTTTTGATTTTACAACATATTACAAAATAAAATTAGCATAACACAGTTTAAAACCCACAAACTAACCCTTAGCGATCAAGCTCCCCCCACCCTAGCCACTCAATAAAATCAAAGAAATGTCTCGAAATAATCAAATGTTTAAGAGGCCAAAAGCCATGGCCATGTTGGCCCATGAAAAACTTCGCCACCGTGCACTCTAGATAGTGGATAATGAGAAGTGCTCCTATCGCATCGGCGAATTCCTACCGGGTAAACGCCCGTGGCAGCAACCGAGAGAATGACAGCTCATTTTAGGCCGACTAAAGTAACGTGCTGAACTCATTTCGCGGGGCTGTCTATCACTGTGATAGAAAATAACGGAAGCAAGTGAGGCAACGTTTGAGCGTACCTGTTCGGCTGTTCTTTTCCGCGCATGTGAGGTTCACGTATGCAATCTCCCTATTGTTTTTTTTTTTCTTTTTTTTTTGAAAGGAGCTCGTGTACAAGATCAACAAGAACAAGCACGAACACACACGAAGAGAGGCGAAACGCACACAACGCACGCCAAACTCGGAGCCACCAAGCAGCACACCACCTTCCAGCACCGCCGGCACGCCGCCGGGAAAGAAGGAGGCGGGCTCACCTCGCACCGAAGCCGCCAGCTCGAACAACCATGTTGAGTCGCCGCAAAGTCCAGCTGACGCAGGCGCCAGCATCTTGACGTTGAACGGAAATCGGCTCCGAGCCGCCAGCTCGCCCTCGCCGTCTCACTCCGGGGACGAGCACGAGGACGCCATCCATCTTCCGCATCACCCACCGAGTACGCCGTCGCCGACGCGCTTCTCCCCTGCAAACTCCCAAGGATCTTAACCAAAAGCACCTCCATCCGCCGCAGCGGAGGACGAAGGACCCCCCAAACCAGAGCCACCACCGCCATCACGGACGGTGGCTCGAGGGGACGCGATCCGCGGCTCCGAGGAGCAGCAGACGCGCAGAAGGCGGCGGCTCCGCCAAGGGCCTCCACCGGAGCACCCAGAGCAGAGGAGGGGACCGTCGCCGACAAAAGCTTCTCCGGCGGCGCCGCCACCTCCACAGCGCCGCCGGCAAGCACCCCACGCACACCTAGGCTATGTACACACCGGGATCCGTCGATTCCCCGTCCTCCCGCCGCCGGAGCGGCCGCGGAGGGCGAGGAATCGAGCGGATCCGCCGGCGGCGAGCTGGTCGCACGGGGAGGGCCCAAAAATCGCCTCTTGCACTGTAGATGGGGAAAGAGGAGGAGGGGTCCGTGCGAATGGTAGTACGTTTTTTATTTATTTATTTTTCTTTGTTCTCATTTCTTTTTTTGTTTTCCTTTTCCCCTTTTCATTCAGTTTTCTAGTTCTTACATGATTTTTTTTTCTTTCGTGTGGGTGGGGATGTCTTCTATGGATGCTATTTTCAGTGCCGGTAAATGGGATTTGTCCTTCCGCGGTGACTGACTAAAATGGGTGGGGAGACTAGGTTTGGCGCACCATACCGTGCAACCAATATTTCGTCTCCCGCCATATCCATCGTTGCATTCCCGCACACGCCTCTTTCCCCCACAACTCTCTTCTTGACCTGGTTTTGGTGAAACAACCGTTTTGGGCCATTTCCCTTGTACGAGCAAACAAATGGACCATTTTTTTTTTTGCATCAACTATGCTTTTTGGAGGCCTCGCGACCAGTCAAAGAAGGCTTTACCACACCATTAGTCGTGTGCATGCCAGCAACCTGCCTACCCTTAAGCGTTCCCGTGATTTTCTGTTACTTGAAAACAATGTAGTCCCTCAAACAGCGGAGAAAAATCCCATACGACCAGGTTGTACCGCTCCCCTTGCTGGACCAACTCGCGCGGCTGATGCGTGGCCGATTGAATCTCAATGCAATCAACTAATCCCCAATTTCCATTAGCAAATCACGATGCCTAGCTTGGCTGGCCTCAGCCTGCTGTGAGCGACGACGTCGAGGAGGGAGCAAGAGATTTGCTCCGCCGGTGGCCGTGGATGCTATGGGAAAGCAACGAGCTCCGTACGAATCTCCGATGAGCGCGGGCGTGGACTGCTGGGGAAAAACCGCACGCGTACATCGATCCACCGACGAGCGTGGCCGTGGACTGCTTGGGGAGAGCAGTAAGCGTCCGTTGATCCGCCGACAAGCATGGACGCTGGGGGAGCGCAACAAGCGATGTGGATCCGCTACACAGATAACTCCGGCGGCCTCGAGGAGACACGAGTGTGTGATTTGGTGACGGGAAATTGTGGCAAGTGGGCTGCTTGCTTTGAGATTCGGTCTGCCACGTGTCAGCCACGCGAGTTGGTCTAGCACGAGGAGACGTACGACCTGGTCGTATATGATTTTTCTCCCCGAACAACTGATCCGACAAGTACGCCAATCATCGTCGTCATGGAGACATAAAACAAAATGGAAATAGCCATCGACAAATACGTTTTCGCATTGTATCCCGGGTCTGTTTTGGCATCATGTGTTAAACCTGTTCTTTGGAGAAAAAAACTACTGTACACTACTTGTCTTGTCATGTCACATGTGCCGTCGGGCCGGCGCGAGAAGGGTTCAAGTGTAGCCGGACCGAACCCACATCCTGCGTCCATCACAAAGCAAGGAACCTTTTCGAAAACCAAAAAGAAAACCTTTCCGCCGTCCGTACCCGTGACACCACTTCCTTCTCCTCGCTCTGCACACGCATCTTCCTTCCTTCCCCTACCAGTTTGTGCTCGCCTGCGTGCAGTGCGTGTGTCCGGCCGCCCTCGCCGCCGGATCGCGCGCGCGCACCCACACGCGCCGTGGTCGACCAGCACGGACCCTCCCGCTGCCGGCGATGCAGGCTCCCGGCGGCGGCGTTGGAGGAGAGGAAGTGGGGGACATGCGGGGCCGGCACCGGATCCAGGCGGAGCTCAAGAAGCTCGAGCAAGAAGCACGCTTCCTCGAGGTCCGTCTATGTCAGCTGCCTTTGTATTCTTGAAAAACAATGTCAGCTGCTGTGTCTCTCTGAAATTTACTTTCGGAAGTTCTTTTAGCGTTAAATAATGTTTTCTCTCCCCCGGAAAATACAATAAATTGGGGACTCCGTTTAAACAAATTATCGGTGTAAGAACGGTCGATATGGAGAAGCATAGGGTAAATCTCCTGCGCAAAGACAGCATTTCCCCTTACAAGCTCAAAAGGAAAAACAAAATGTCATGTAAACTAGTTTGTTCAAGTAATTTTCATCGATTCCCAGCCTTCCTCAATTCATACCAAGAACACTTCGTCATGGCTGACCTCCAAGGTTCTTGCATGGGGTAGGCCCTGGGCCGCCGGTGGGGGTGGGTGGGGGAAAGCAGTCAAGCACATGTGCATATTCGCTGTGCTTCGCGTTGCTCCCCTTGGTCATGCACACCTGCTCCACAGATTTCTTCCGGCAAAGATTCAATTCCGTACTATTTTGTGGGCCTTTTCTCTGATTGGGGGACAAAAATGCACAGATCTGTCCCGTCTATTTCTAGTTTATTACGGGGTTTCCAGTTTCTTTGCTGAAAAAACAAAAGGAAAATTCTGCCTGCATCAAATGATTGAGCAATGTACTACTGAAGAATTAATTACTGACGCACATGGTGGTGAGGCACTGGTGCTGGCCTGCTGGGGGACCTTCTGCATGGGAGACCATGTTTTCTCAGTGACTTGGAAGCAGAAATCGTGTGATCCAATCTTTCAGACTCATTGGAAGGAGAAATCTATGTTGGATCAGCGTGGTTATCGAAACAGAACAATTTTCTGATGTACTGTAAAAAATAAATACTGTACTAGAGCATTTTCAGTTGATGCCTTAGCATCACATCCTGGATAGGTGTAAGTTTTGGTATGCTCTTTAAAGACTGTTCACGCCCGTGGCTCATAGATCTTTAGAACTACTTAACTACTGCTATTTGAAAATTTGAAAGTAGGAATGTAAAACTTTGATATGAGTTGTCCCACCGACAACGTATTTTAACAGTTCTTACAAGTTACAAAGCACCCACTTGGCTAGTTATTACCTTTCTTATTCAAAAATTGTATTGATTTTTTGTATTGCTTGCCAATTGCGACGCTTAAGAACATGGTGATGCCATCCCTAGCGCTATATGAAGGTCTGGACAATTCGAAGATATTTATGCCATATGAACAGCTAGAGAAACATTTCCTTTATGTCCTTTGAGTTATTAACCTACTTCTGATCATATTTTGTTTCTAGATTGCACACAGTTTCCTTACCAGACTACCTTCAAGACCACAACTACAAACGTTTAGTATCACCATTTTCTAGCTATAATTAATGATTGATTTCCTTCATCAATCCAAATTTTCTTATCTTAAAGTTCTTACAATTAGAGGCCATATGAATAATCATGTGCTCTATCCTTTGGATAATCTATATCTTGAGGACAGGGAGCATGGCCTTGCTACAGAAGTGCAATACCATAGATTTGTTTTGGATCCTTTTGCTAAATCCCTTGTACTGTATTTCTTTTTGCAAAGTATTCGTACAAGCTTAAAATTCAAAAAGATGTAATAACTAGTTTTTTTGAAACATAAATAACTATTGAGTAAGATGGAGTATCGTGCATAGTTCTTATTTAGTGGTAAATAATGTTTTCCGCATCCTACTATAGTACAACTACAAATAAATTGAAACAGTCATTTTAATGACGCATAAAAAGATCAATCTATTTTGATGGTACATTATGTTATCATTTGTACAAGATAAGTTATTCATGACCCAGTGGAGAAAATAATTGGCTTCTCTTTCTCTTTCCCTTTCCAATTGGCAACACCAGATCATTAGATACTACTAGGGGAATAAGCGCAGACTTCGCTGCGCCCGTGGGCTTGTTATGTATAAATCTGTACGTATTATAAAGTGATATTCTTTTTTTTGCATTTTTCCAGGTGATATACATTCACAACGTATAAATAAAGAATTTGAATTAGAATGTTTAAATATGGTCGTAATTTAATTTTGAGAACGTCCACTCCGAAACTCGTTCAAATTCGGAAACCGCTGGAATTTTAGGTAGTCGACGTTTTTTACAAATGTTCGTATTTGAAAATGGTTGGAGTTAGAAAAATTATCATGAATTGAGTTGTTTTCATGTTTGTAAAATGGTGAGGTTGGAAAGAATGCTACAAATTTAGGGAACTCAAATTTGAAATTCAGATTTGAATGCTCTAATACATTAGTTTTTTTTCCGGACAAATTTGTCCAAATATCGACAAACACGGAGAAGTTCAAACATGTTTTCGTTGTTGTTGTTATTATATATTTTTTGCATATTCGTACGGTGGTTATTTGTAAAAACGCTTCAATTTTTTTTGGAAAAAAAAACTGACAGGTGGGCCGAGGATGGCGTAGGCGTCAATGCCGCGGGCGTTTGGGTGTTTCGTAAATTTCTAATTTGGAGATGTCTATATTCAAAAGTCCTTCAATTTGGAAATTTTTGGAATTCGCGGAAGGTCGCGTTTAAAAATGTTGTGAATTCTAAAATTGTTCGTTTTGGGATGCATTCAGATTTGAATTCTTTTAATGTTTTCATATTGTTCAGAGTTAAGAGATGTAAATATGAAATTTTGGTTGAAATGCTCAAATAAATTCTAAAAATTGCTCAAATTTGATCGTAAATAGTGAATGTTTATTTTTTGTGCTAATGCTGATATGTTCGTCAGAATTGTAAATACCGTCGGGAGGAAAAATTCAAATTTTAAAATGTGGACATTCAAATATTGTTTAGATTTTAATGCATGAAAATTAGGAAAGAGAAGTTCACGTTTGCAAACTGTACGAATTTTGAAATCGTTAAAAGCTGCTCGTATGTGATTTTTTTTTTTACGGTTTTCAATTGCCCAGATCTGAAAGGCATCGGAAATTTTGGAAAATTCCGATTTGAAATTTCATCAATCTCTATAAATAGTCGTCGTACTTTTATTCGTGTTAATGTTGACATGTTTGCTACATTTGTGAATATTTTGTATTTCAAAAATTGCAAAACGTTTGCAAAACAGAAAAGGGAAAAAAGCAAAATAAATAAATAAAAAAAGGCCGGATGGAGCCGCCCATCAGCCAGCCCGGCCCACCAAATGGCCCATCTCTCAGGAATTTATCATTTTTTCCGAAAAAAAAAAACTGACAACCATGGCCCACGCTGACGTCGTGATGACGTCAGCCGTGGGCGAGGCTGTGGAGGCAACGGCGGAGACGACCACGGCCGCCGGCGCGCCGCCGCGTTTCCGGACGCGCGAGTAGGCGGTGTGGACGCGCGGGGTCGCGGGGTGCACGGACTCGGCGGCGCCGCCAGCGCTTGGTCGCCGGAGCGGCGCCGGCGAGCGGCCGACGCAGCGGCGGATGGCGAGCGCGGCGGCATCGTTTCGCGCGCGGCCGCGGCACCCCAGGACCCGATCTACGGCGAGGAGATGGAGGAAGAGGCGGCGGAGCGGCCCGTGGCCGGCGATTGGGACGGGGAAGGCCGTAGCGGCGCGCGCCGCGGCGGCACCGGCGGCGACCACGGCCGTGCGGGGAGAGAGAGGAGGAGAGGGAGAGGTGCGGTGGCAATTTTTCATGGAGGCCCTTCGTTTTCGGGCAAATCGCAACCGGGTCCTTCGCGAGGGGGTTTTCGTAAAAAACACCGCGCCAATAATCGTGCGGGTGGGTGACCGTCTGCGACCGGCGCGACCGGCCGGTGACCGGGGCGACGTGGATCGCTACGATTGGACAAAATTAGCAGATGAACAGTACGTCCGAATAGTGGGCGACGTGGGCACATCCGGGCCGTCAGTCGCGCAGATCGAACGGCCGACGTTCACCGGCGACGTGGACGGCCGGAGAGGCAGCGGATCCCACCATCGCTACGATTGGACAAAATTAGCAGATGAACAGTACGTCCGAATAGTGGGCGACGTGGGCACATCCGGGCCGTCAGTCGCGCAGATCGAACGGCCGACGTTCACCGGCGACGTGGACGGCCGGAGAGGCAGCGGATCCCACCATCTTTTATATATAGTAGGATTTAGACTTTTGTAATTTTGTAGTGTTCTGTTTACCTTACTTAACCGAGTTAGTCGTGTACAAACTACCTAGTCAGTAAAACTAGCAAGGATTTATGAGAGTTTGCAAACTAGTAAGTATGCTTATACTATCGGTTCACTTGTTTGATCCAAGATTGTTAGTCAAGCAGTACTACCTATTTCGATTGCTAGTCTTAATGATTTTCCATTCCTGTTAAGCCACTACACAATTGGTTGTTTATGCTGGTACAGCTGCCTTCTGAAATAGATTGCATAACAGTGGAGTGCTCAACGCGTGGCTTGATTGTCGTCACCTTTATATACAAATATATATGAATTGATGATGCTTCACTTGTGATAAGTTTATTTTGAACTGTCTGCTCTGGCTTATCCATTAGCGGCACATACTAGGGATGCAAACAAAGAAAGCTACATGCATGGCCGAAAAAATATCACAATTTTATAAAATAAAATTCACAATAGTGTTGGTAGTGATTGACTAGTTATATTCGCTTTCTGTTCTGGGCATTATTATCTGTATATCTGGCATAAATTAATTTTCTTAAAATATAAATTTGGTTACAACTGTTGTTTCCTTGACAAAAAATTGTCTTCATTCTATGCCAAATTGCTAATGTTCTCATTTGAACTGCATGCAGGAGGAACTGGAAGAACTAGATAAAACGGATAAGGTATCCGCAGCATTGCAAGAGTACGTGTCCAAAGAAAACTCATTCAATTCGGTTATTACTCTATAGTGTTAGTGCTGGAAAAGCACCTATAGTGTGCATTGTTGATGAATGGGGATTGACTATATTGTTAACTTTTTGTTAGGTTTCTGGTAACAATTGAACGTAAAGCAGACCCTCTACTTCCAGTGTAATAACCATGGAATATCCTACTATTTATTTAGATATGTCTACTCATGCTCTTACAACTTACTTTTCTATTGCTACAGAACTACCGGAGCTGCTTACCAGTCTTGGGATAGGTGGTTTGAAGGTCCGCAAGATCTGCGTAGATGCAAATGCTGGTTTTTGTGACCATTGCCAAGAAATTGAACAGTTACACCAAGAGGCAAGCAGCAATGGTAGCTGTGAATTGTATATTGTTTTTAGTCAACCCAGCATGAAGGACCTTAATTTCAGGAGACGATGTGATTCTTTTCTCGGATTGAGTTCCTTAAACAATCTTTGTTGAAGGAGCCGTATGAAAAGGGAACCGCGGGATACAGAAGCAACATCGAGGACTGACGAAAACTTTGTTCTTCAATAAGCTCTTACTGTTGAATTCCTGTGCATTGCAATATTTTCTGGTGTTGGTGAAGTATGAGATCTTAGGTCAAGAATGTCTAGTCAGAGCAATTACAGCAATTCAATTATTTGCGCTTAGTTGTCACATCATGTTGTTGACTTCTATTATTTCTCTCTTACTTACGAGTTGTGACCAAAAATCATGGATGTAATGGAAAAAATTTAGGGTGATGTAAAGGAATATCTGCTCTCTCCTTTTGTAGGATGCAACAGTTGCTATTTTTGTGGGTCTGATTACAACATGAGCAAGATGCAACCTAACATATGACTTGCCCACTGGATCCTGGCCATACATATACTACTATAACAAGGGAGGAAGGATTCTAATTCTCTCAATTTTTTGCCTCTTTTCAACCTCTCATTAGTTGACACGTGTAAGTGTTGCTCCTATGTGGCTTCGTCCGATTGGTTGGGAATTGTTGAGACTTGGTGTTTGACTTCTCTATTTTTTTTCATTTTTCTCTTCCGGTTTGGCTAGCCGGTTCTATTTGTGTTCCAACGAGTTCTTCTCCCCTTTGTTTGCTTTTCTTTTCTTCCCTACCGGCTCCACGGGCAATTTTTTTTTCTATTTGCAGCCGGTCATTGGGTATCTTCCCGGTGGCCTTCTCTTGTTCTCTTTAAAAATATTTTTTTTCATTTGCAACCGGTCATTGAGTGCCTTCCCGGTGGTCTTATCTTGGTTACTTGAGCAAACTTGGCTCCCAAGGCTCCCAAGTTTAATACTCCCTCCGTTCCAAATTAGTTGTCTTTCATTTGCACAAAAGTGGATGTATCTAGACATGTTACAACTAATTTAGAACGGAGGGAGTAGTTTTGGCTTGTACGGCTGGTGGTCTTCTCTTACTCTTTTCTTGGACAAACTTGGCTCCCAAGTTTAATATTTGTGTCTTGTACGGCTGATGGTCTTTTCTTGTTGTCTTAAAAAAAGCATGTGCATGCACCTTGATTCCTTGGATAAGCTTGGCTCTCAGGTGCGTTTTTTTTCCAACGCATGTGAGCAAGCTTGTTTGGCCCTCAAGTTTGGTATTTTTTTCAGCATTATTTTGGTGCATGCACCGAGTCTGTTCTTATCTCTTTCCCAAGCTTGGCCCCTACGTGCGGGTTACCGCACAACTGCATGCTCAAAAAAAAAAGCTTGGCCCCTACGTTTCCTTCTTTCTTTCTTATATCCATGTGTTTTCTTTCTTCCATGAAGATTGGCTGCTACGTTTCCTTTCCTTGTCTATATATGTGTTTGTCGACCGAGTTTTTCTCCTTTTTCTTCGTTGGTGATGGCTGATTGGTTTTCCTATTCTGCTCCGATCCTGCTGATCAACGTTGTTTAGAGATTTCTCTTGGCAAGCGTCTGGTTATGGAGGAGATTCCTCTGTTTCTTTGTTTGTTTTTTCTACTGCCTATAATGGTGCATGATTGTTTTGTTCATTTTCTTTGATCTATAGGTGCTGGTTCGATGGGTGGCATGTTTGGTACTGCTTCTTCAGTTTATGAATGTTTGATTAGTGACACAGCAGGATTTTCTCCTCCCAAGGCAGTGTTGGCGGCGGGTCTGCCTGCCGCGGCAGCACAGGCGATAGATTTTAGGTATCGTGTTTCTCTCCTGTGGCAGTGTTGGCGTTGTGCTTCCCTTGCGGGGCAGTGCAGGCGGCAGTTTTCCCTACCACGGCAGCAGGCGGCAGGTTTCCCTACCATGGCCGCAGGCTCCTTTGTGTGTATGTGTTATTGTATGAGTCTTATTTTGGATATTTAAGATTTTGTTTTCCTCTATGTTTCTTGTAGTTGCTGATTTTCTAAGGTTTCAGAGTGCGTGCTACGATCAATCAGGTAAGTGATGCTCGATACAGAATTATCATGCCTCCGTAAAGGGAGGTTAGTGTTTCTTACTTTGGATTTGTTTTTTCTATATTCGATTTTCTTTTGTTTCCTTTTACGTGCAGTTGTATTTTTTATTTCTGGGTTACCTTACTAATTTGTTTTTGTAATGGGCATACTCTCAATTTTATGTACCTGTTTGACCTGGTTGTTCTTACTATGGTCCGCCGCACCCAGGAGAGGTGCAAGAGCAAGAATAATTACAGCCTGTCGAAATTTGTTGAAATATTCATTCAACAGATGTAATCCACTGACGACGAGGCGGCACTTCCTTCTCGCAAGCAAGACCTTAACAGTATGACGAGTGTCTCAATACGCACAACCAAAGTAAATGTGCCCAAGTGAATTTTTTGCCTCTTTTCAACCTCTCATTAGTTGACACGTGTAAGTGTTGCTCCTATGTGGCTTCGTCCGATTGGTTGGGAATCGTTGAGACTTGGTGTTTGACTTCTCTATTTTTTTTCATTTTTCTCTTCCGGTTTGGCTAGCCGGTTCTATTTGTGTTCCAACGAGTTCTTCTCCCCTTTGTTTGCTTTTCTTTTCTTCCCTACCGGCTCCACGGGCAATTTTTTTTCTATTTGCAGCCGGTCATTGGGTATCTTTCCGGTGGCCTTCTCTTGTTCTCTTTAAAAATATTTTTTTTTTCATTTGCAACCGGTCATTGAGTGCCTTCCCGGTGGTCTTATCTTGGTTACTTGAGCAAACTTGGCTCCCAAGGCTCCCAAGTTTAATAGTTTTGGCTTGTACGGCTGGTGGTCTTCTCTTACTCTTTTCTTGGACAAACTTGGCTCCCAAGTTTAATATTTGTGTCTTGTACGGCTGATGGTCTTTTCTTGTTGTCTTAAAAAAAGCATGTGCATGCACCTTGATTCGTTGGATAAGCTTGGCTCTCGGGTGCGTTTTTTTTCCAACGCATGTGAGCAAGCTTGTTTGGCCCTCAAGTTTGGTATTTTTTTCAGCATTATTTTGGTGCATGCACCGAGTCTGTTCTTATCTCTTTCCCAAGCTTGGCCCCTACGTTTCCTTCTTTCTTTCTTATATCCATGTGTTTTCTTTTGTCCATGAAGATTGGCTGCTACGTTTCCTTTCCTTGTCTATATATGTGTTTGTCGACCGAGTTTTTCTCCTTTTTCTTCGTTGGTGATGGCTGATTGGTTTTCCTATTCTGCTCCGATCCTGCTGATCAACGTTGTTTAGAGATTTCTCTTGGCAAGCGTCTGGTTATGGAGGAGATTCCTCTGTTTCTTTGTTTGTTTTTTCTACTGCCTATAATGGTGCATGATTGTTTTGTTCATTTTCTTTGATCTATAGGTGCTGGTTCGATGGGTGGCAGTTCGCCTGTGTTTGGTACTGCTTCTTCAGTTTATGAATGTTTGATTAGTGACACAGCAGGATTTTCTCCTCCCAAGGCAGTGTTGGCGGCAGGTCTGCCTGCCGCGGCAGCACAGGCGATAGGTTTTAGGTATCGTGTTTCTCTCCTGTGGCAGTGTTGGCGTTGTGCTTCCCTTGCGGGGCAGTGCAGGCGGCAGTTTTTCCTACCACGGCAGCAGGCGGCAGGTTTCCCTACCATGGCCGCAGGCTCCTTTGTGTGTATGTGTTATTGTATGAGTCTTATTTTGGATATTTAAGATTTTGTTTTCCTCTATGTTTCTTGTAGTTGCTGATTTTCTAAGGTTTCAGAGTGCGTGCTACGATCAATCAGGTAAGTGATGCTCGATACAGAATTATCATGCCTCCGTAAAGGGAGGTTAGTGTTTCTTACTTTGGATTTGTTTTTTCTATATTCGATTTTCTTTTGTTTCCTTTTACGTGCAGTTGTATTTTTTATTTCTGGGTTACCTTACTAATTTGTTTTTGTAATGGGCATACTCTCAATTTTATGTACCTGTTTGACCTGGTTGTTCTTACTATGGTCCGCCGCACCCAGGAGAGGTGCAAGAGCAAGAATAATTACAGCCTGTCAAAATTTGTTGAAATATTCATTCAACAGATGTAATCCACTGACGACGAGGCGGCACTTCCTTCTCGCAAGCAAGACCTTAACAGTATGACGAGTGTCACAATACGCACAACCAAAGTAAATATGCCCAAGTGAGCATAAACAGCACCACGGCTAAACTGCCCCACTATAAACCTGACACGCCCATATGATCAGAGAAAAAACATTATTGAATGCAAGAATTTGCGGCAATAAGTTGATAATTAACGGCCCTTATTGTTCTTTTATTGTTAAAGGATTGCAGGTTTGATGTTATTTTTCAGAATAGACCGGGAATTTACAACAAATACTGCTATTGAATCCTTCTATTGTGACGCTTCACGGCTTCAGTATCCACTGCTTTTCTCTTATGGTGACATGGGATTTCATATTGGTATCAAATATGTGACGACTGATGGTGCTGCTTTTGTTGCCCAGGATGATGTGTCTATGTTGGAATAATATTGTTACTGCTTCAATTACCTTCCTGATGAGACTAATCCATGTGCATGTTGTGGGCGCTTCAGTCAAGTGGCCATAGGAGATCTTATTCAAGTGTCAAGTCAAATTGGCTTACTTATCATCTCCTGAACCAAGATATTTTTAGACCGGAGACTTTCTGATGCTCTAGGAGAGGGCAGTTCTAAAGGGAAAGATTTAGGTGTTCAGTACCTCCTGCATTCTAACTTTACTGGTGGTCGCCTTATATGGTGCTCAATTAGCAGAATGGCGTGGTTTCATGCCTTGAGTAGTTCACTAACTCCAGGTCGCCATTATATGCCGTGGACAGTTATATGGTGCCCAGTTGGTCGTCATTTTTATTGCAACACTATGTCAACAAGATGGCATGGCAGTAAACCTAACACACCTATGAGGCAGAGATTCTCACCCTCACGGAGCCTACAAATAGTCTATCTTTCCGTCACTTCCGTGCATGCTATCGACGAAAGCAACAAACTGTTTCATCAGATATTATACTCCCTTTTGCTGTACCTTGATTGAGTATTTGGCCCAAATATAACCCTATATTGCTTTATCTTGTACGTAGAGGCTATATTTTACCAACAAAAATTGGTGACAATAAGCAGCAAGTTTCTCCAGGTATCTATTCTCATAACTTTGCACTTCAAAATAAACGTTTAGGCTTGTTTTACAGTACCTTTTAATCTTTTAATGATCACCCGGAGAGAGCAGTATGATTTGATATCAACGACTGAGATTAAGGGGTGGAGATTAGGCCCAACAGGTCCAGTAAGACACGGCGTTATTTTTTTTAGTAAGCTCGCGGTAAAAAAGGCAGGAACAAATCGACCGACCGGACGGCCCGATCTCGCTGCCTCTATCGCCGCCGCCAGACCTCAGGGGCGATCTCCGTGTCGCTCGACCAGTAGCCTCAAGCTCGCCGCCTCCACACCTCACAGCTGATCTGCCGCCGGCCCACCTCACGCCCGCTCTCGGCACCATCCCCACCTGATCTTGCCGCCTCCACCTGACCTGCAGCCTCTGCCTCTGCCTCTACCTCGCAGACCGCCGCCTGCACCTCGGACCCGGACACCTCCTCGTTCCTTCTGCCTACACGGCAAGCCAGCCTGTTCGTGCTGCATACCGCTGGCCCAATCTCGCCTAAGTCACGCGGTATGTGTTCCCCATTATCAAAACTGATGAACATTTAGTTATCCAGTAGCAAAGCTGAACCATGTAAGCAACAGGTAGTTGACTTTTTAGTACTGGCATTATCTGTTTCCCCAAAAAAACTAAGCCATTTGAGTGTATAATTTGTGCATTGTCGGGCTATTCAGCTAGTCAAAGTCAAGGGAGGGCGATAGTGTATGTTTACTTGGTCTATGTCATGGACGTTGCTCTAAGTAATACCTTGTTTAGCTCATAAAGTTTGATAAATCATATAGCTAAGAGCTTCATTCAGAAGCGATAGTAGCAGGCACCGCATGCCATGCAAGCCTGACATAATAACTCTGCACCAATAAGGAACTTCTGTTGTTGTTAAACATATTTAAAAATCAACCCATTTAAACAATGACAGTTGCCCACTTCTTGAACTTGTCATCCTACAGTATTTTAGTCACGTTTTTTCTCTACCATGAGATTTCACAGTCCTATCATCTTTCTTTGTGCTCGCCTGATTTATATTCTATAATTGACGACACAGGTACTCAATAAGATCGTTGAGGACCTGTTCCAAGGCCACCCGATCAGCGAAAAGAAACTCAAGGAGTTGTTGGGTCACACTCCGTCGCAGGTCTTCGTCGGCGCCTTTCTAGGCATCCTGGTGGCCTGGTTCTGCTGCCAGGGCTGTATTGCGGCCATCTGATGTTTGCCGCTATTGCTGTACCAGTGCTCCAGAAATGAAACCATTCTGCACAAAGAATTATGTATTCTGGTGGAACCATTGTTCTTATGTTCACATTTGGGTGTGTTGTGTACGTATATAATAGCACGGATCCATTGTTGCCACAGTGGCGGCCCTATCTCGCCATTGCTGTTTTCCATTGGTGTTGATGTTCTTGCTGCTTGCCTTGCCGCCACGGAGGAACATGGCTTCCAGACTCAAGGCTGAAGAGAATTGCCTTCGAGCCGTGCTTGATAACTAGTATGATCTGAATTTGAGGTGTTTGTGGCCCTTGCTTATTGTGAGACTTGAGTTTTGAAGTATTTCTAGCAAACATGTATAAAGTTCCTCGTATGACATCTTCTCTTACTTGTGTCTATCAATGCTTGTTATGGATGTGCAGGAATTTGTCTGTCAAATGACTCTTTATTATGTTTGGTTATCTCTAAGAGCATCTCTAACAGAGCCCTCAAACCGCGGAACCTTAAAACCATTATAAGGTTCGCAAACGTCGCGGTTTTTGCGCGAAAACGAGCCGCGCCATAGCATATTCTGTTTTAAGGTTCTGCTTTAAGGGTACTGCTATGGCGCGGCTATCGCCAACCTGTAAACCTAAAAAACATGTAGTTATCAAAATATGTCAAAATATTCAGAATTTCGACAGTAGCTTAGCAAATAACATAGTTTTGAGGATAGTACACGTCAAATAAACATAGTTCACGAACTTCTGAATCCATATGACCAAAAGCTTGCATCCGAAAGCTCACCCACATCTTAAACTAGACCTACACATCACCACCATCACCTCCACCACCACCACCACCACCACCACCACCATCACCTCCACGAGCACTGCTCGAATTGATCAAGGCTTGCTTCCTTCGGTGCAAGATCTCTTGCCTAGCGATGTCATGCCTCTCCAACGTGAGTGGATCCATGTCGGCTCGGTTCATCATCATGATCTTGTTTTCCTCGGCAAGGAGCTTGGCGACGGACTTGTTCTCCTCCGCAGCGACTCTTCTTCGCTCAGTTTCGTCCTTGCGCATCCCATCTTCCCGGAGTAGATGCCACCTCTCTTTCTTCTCTTGAGATTTCTTTTCGGCCATGATTTGCTTTGCCTCCAATGTTTTGGCCGCCATACTCTCATTGGACTGCACCATTTGCTCAAGCTTCTCCCTCAAGCTTGCAGCCTCGGCTTCCTTCATGACCCTTAGCTTCGCTTTCTTGTTGCCTTCGGGCTTGTTCATGTTCCTCCCTCCATTTTCATCTTCATCATCTTCGATATGTATTTCATTCTTTTTATTTGGTTCTAGGAGAGACAATTTCCACTTCTCGCTGTGTTGGAGTATTTTCCAACAATGGTCCAGGGTAAAAGCCTTGTTCTTCGACGCCGGCATGTCCTTGAACCGCTCTCTTGCAATGCGGTCCTACAAACAGCAAACAATTTCCATGATTCACAATAGCAAGCAAGGCATTATACATTTGTCGCAAGGAAGCAATGTAGCTTACCCAATCAGACTCCACGGTACCACTTGGAGGAGCATTGTACACTTGCTGCAGGCATCCACTCCACCGTTTGCACGTTGTTTTGATCACGTCCCAACGGCCTTGGAGTGATCGGAACGTTCGAGGCACCCTTTTAGCATTGCGCGGCAGAAGTTGGAAATACTTGTCCTCAACTCGTTGCCAAAACCTCAACTTGGCTTGATCGGTGCCATGAATTGCGTCCAGAGACATACCCTCCCAAGCACGGATCAATGTCTCATCTTCCACGACCGTGTAGTTCACGCCGCGTTTCACCGACGATGCATCTAATTCCTCAACCTCAACCTCATCATCACCCCCAGCTCCACCTTCAACTCCTCCGTCGGTCTCGTCGTAAGAATAATCACCGAGAGGGGGGTCATCAATGTGCACAGACGCGTCGTTCATCATTTCAACAAATGAATTCGTACCGTCGACTGCTGGGATGCTACAAATTGGAGCAACAATCGGCGTTCATATATGCTACAACTAGGAACAAATTCGTCGCCCGCGAATAGTGGACAGATACGTACCTCGGGCTTGCAGAGGGCGGACCCATGGCGGCGGATTCCACAAGATCGGGGGCGGCGGCAGAGGCGGCAACGGCGGACCTGACCTTCCGCACAGGCGCCATCTTGTTCCCTCTGCCGGGGTGCGCGGATGGGGAATCGGCCGTCGCAGCGGCAGCGGCGGCGCCATCGGCCAAGGCTTGGGGCACGCCCGCGGTTCCGAGTCGCTTGCGCTTCTTGCCGGCCGCATCGGCCCCTGGCGCGGCAGTGGGGTGGCGGGAGCGCCCCCGCGGCAGCGGCGGCGGCCGCGGCTGGGCGAGTCCCGTGCCTACTGGATCTGCCGCTTCGGCCTCCGCAACAGGGACGGTGACCAGCGACGCACCGGCATCCCCCATGGCGGCGCGACGGCAACGGGTGTGGTTCGCCAGAGCAGGGGAAGAAGAAGAATCGGCGGCGGCGGCGGAAAGTGGGTGGTTGCGCGGGCTAAAGTTTCCCTCCCGCCAACGCAATGAAAGGATAGGGTTCGCCCTACGATTCGGCGGCCAAAACCAGAGTTTCCCAGGTGGGCGGGCCGAATTGCCGGCGCCCTCAAAAACTTTTACGGGTCCACGAATTTTAAGGGTACTGCTATGTTCGTTTTTAAGGTTTCGAAACCGTCTTTGACAGTTATTTTAAGGTTCCGCGGCGTTTGAGGGCTCTGTTAGAGATGCTCTAAACTTGGCTAAATTATGTAATTCTTATCATCTGAGAACATATTTGAATATTGCATGTCTATATTGTTGGAAGTATTATTCGAGTTGCGTACAAGGCTAACATGAACTAGAAAAGTGTGAAATATTTCCTATATCTGGAGTTCTCTTCTACAATCTCTGCTGCAACAGAGAGTTTCGTACATATAGAGTGAAGTTTATTTTCTAATTGTAAAATTTGTTCATCCTTCTCATTAAGAAGATAGACCGATGAAGTCAATGCATCCTGTAGACTACCGTTTGAAGTAGATGTGCAGTAGTCGACTGTATCTTCGCCATACTTGTTGAGAAGGTCCTCCCAGATTGACAGATTACAACCCTGTTGAAAAGAAATAGTTTCAGCAATTCAATTGATGGAAAATGGTGTTTAAAAAATTACATAATACTTTATGTACGTAAATTATGAATATAACCTCAGGCACATTGCACTTTAGAAAGCACATCCGTTCATAAGTTTCTGTGTGATATATGTGGCGCACTGCTGGTTAGTCGCAAGCACATTGGAGCTCCGACAGTTCACAATACTCGAAGTCAGGCGATCCATATGTTGCTTTCGCGATGTACCATCATCACCAGCCAAAGAAAGCAACAGTCTCGGGTCATACAAGGTTCATAACATTATTGTTTGAAAACTAACACAATACTGTAGTATAAAATAGGAGTCATTTGCACTTTCCGAGTGTAGAACCCTCTATAAAAACAACCTTAGCAACATTTACACTTCATAATAGTGATCCTAATTTGAAACCATAAAATATATCTTAAAAGTTCCAGACAAGATTTCCAATCACGAAAGGTCAAATTTCTCATCCTAATGGAATGCCCCTTGAAATGCAGCATTGATAAAAAAGGATATGCTAATCATCCTAGTATATCCTCCCATTTCTGGATTAAACTTCTCCATGAAAGGGTAACAATGCATTAGCGATTTGAATTGAAAATCAAAATGGTGCTCCTATTTTGCAACTATAATACGTATCTCTTAAGGTTCTAGAAAGGTTCAATCTGCCATCGTAATGGAATGCCTTTAGCAATGCAACATTGAATAAAAGGGATATGCTAATTACTTAGCCTAGTATTATGCTCCCAATTCTGGAGTAAACTTCTCCAGGTCAGTGTAATAATGCAATAGCAATATTAATTGAAAATTAACATAGTGCTCCTAATTTGCAATCATAAAATATTTTTCGTAAACTTCCAGAAAGTATTTGCAAACAAAAAATGCTAATGAATGCCCTTGCAATGTACTATCGATCAAACAAAATATGCTAACTACAGTACTTTCCAATCAAGTTCAAGGGCATATTGCATATGGAAGCGTTAACTGCAATTGCAGCATTGGTAAGGGCATGTTGTAGCCATCCTAGTTGATCGAGGAACTAACAAATCACGAAATAGTGTTTCTAGTGCAATTCTCGATGCTAATAGAATTTCCAGTGCAATAACACTACTGATCAAAGAGATCTGCAATCAAGGGTTCCTAGTATTTCCAATAAAACTGTACAGCATCCCTGTGTCCTGATCCATATATAACAACAAGCAAAAAACTGAAGCTAACTGGCAACCTAGGCACATCTTGAGCAGAAAATAAATACTAGTGACCAACAGATAGCAAAACAATTGGAATGTACTGATAACAAAAAGGAACACGCAGAGATGATTCTAATCAAGTCAAAGGCCAACTTGCACATTAACAACAAAGCAATAAGATATCCATGAACAAGGCAGCAGTAGGATAGCCGGATCAATCCCCACATGCTAAAGGCAAACTATGCAGAAGAAAAACTACTACATAACCATCACTCCAGTACATTATCAAGTCTAGACATTGGCATAGGAACAGGTAATAGAACTAGAACCACTTAATACACTCCCACAGTTTCTGTTCCTGGCATTTGTAGTGATAGTACACTTAATTCAGATGCAGCAACAACCAGCAACAAGCAACACTTACGGTTCACTCTTGTTCAGAAATAGGAACAACACTGAACCCTGGGATGTGGATGGCGAAGATGTGCTTGGAGACGATGGCCTCAGCGGGCCGCAGCTTGCGGACCTTCAGACGCGATGATATTCGTGCCCCGCCGCGCCTCCACCTCGCCCGCGCCTCCAGCACGCCAAAGAGATGGCCGCGGCATCGACCCGCGCCACGGCAGCGACCGTCGCTGCCGGAGCAGCGGCGGCTTCTCCTCTTCAACCACACCGGCTCCGCCCGCCGGCGCCTCGCGCCCTTCCTCCTGCCCTCCTACGTAGACGGCGGCGCCTGTCGGCTCGCGCGAGTGAGTGGAGAATGGAGAGAAACTGAGAAAGTGAGGGAGAGACCGATCTAAGGTTAGGATTGTTTTTTCTTATGTTGTACTTTTTTATCTTTGGCCGGCCCATCTACGTTTATTGGGCCGCGGCCTGTCCACGTGTGGGATAATTTTACCAGCAGTATGATTTCAACTGCTCAAGTTTTTAGCACAAGTATGATTTCATTTCAACCATTGGATGAACGAAAATAAAGGGCTGCTATTCATTTGAGGGTACCACAAAACATCTCAACGTTTAATATTACTGGCTATACTCTTTGCTTATGCAATTTTACAGTCCCATATTATACTATTTCATACAGGATGGGAACTTGCATGAAAGACTTGCCAGCAACACCAGATTCCCCAAGGTACTTATCTTTATACTTCGCATATTTTCAGCTAATTGAATAGTCGCAAAATAAATCAAGACTACAGTACTGACCTTTACAAGTTTGCATTCCTCAAAGCATGGAAATCAAGATTCAATATATGATGGGACTGGAAACTTGGAATCCGCAAAGCATGACATATTTGCCCGACCATTAACTCAGAGTCTTCCTTCTGAAAAATCATAGCTGGTTGTGTCATACTATATATATTCAGTATTTACAGTCTTCACATTACAAATCAACTTGACCATTATTTAAGCATCTCGTTTCAGCATGGTTCAATACATGCATCCGATGTTTGTTACAGCAACAGTGACATTAGAAACTTGCTAAATTCAAATGCAGCTTATGCAGCCCAGGTTCGAATGTGGAGTTGTCTTTTGCTGGTTTTAGAAGCGCAAATTACCTCTTCCCTTTTCTTATTTTCCGTTGTTCATGTATCTTGTGCAAATTGATTAATAAAATTCTTTGTTCTCTTATTGTTTCTTGGGCTGGAGAAGGGACTGGGCTAGAAATAACTTCGTAGGACTGAAAGTTGCTGTCAGCTTTCACCCTCGGTTTGTAATGGCATGGTAAATGAGAAATTCAGTTAACTAAGAGCTTTCTTATCCAAGATGTTCCTGTATCCTGCGTAGATCTTGTAACAAGTCATCATTATCATGTTAGTCATGATTAGAGAGTGATTGAACCACTTACTAAGAATAAACTCTCAATTTGATTAAGGAACCCGAAGTGAATCTCAATTACAGGGAGAAGAATATACCCCATCAATACCCTACATTGTGGCAAGCATGCTAATTTGAGGTTTGGCATTCAGTAGTAGCTTTAGTACTTTAGTAGACGAAAGGAACTTAGACATTCTATTTTTTAGACCCAGTAATACTTTAGTTGATCATCTGAACCTATGCTTGCATAAGGTGTCTTTGAATTTAATAAGGTGGTAATGGCACTGTTGCTGTATCCATTAAATTTCATAAGAATATAAGGTCTCACTCACTGACTCACCTGCCTCCAGAACGCGAGGACGTTGAACCTGACGGCACACCCGGGCGTCCCGAAGTTGTACAGGCTGGCGACGCCGTGGTAGATCTTGAACCAAGGTATGGAGAACAGCTTACGCGCGCGGCGGCGGCAGCGCCACCGGACTCAACGGCTTCAAGCAGCCTGAAGGGGCTACGCCGGCCTCCACCTTGAGTGCCTTCAGGCCCTACCCGCCACGTACACGACGGCCTTGACGCCGTGGGGCTTGAGCACCCCTTGCCCCAGCGGCAACCACAAGGCGAGGCAGCTCCAAGGCCGCCGGCATGACCGCATGAAACGGGGTGTGGTCTTGCAGATGGAGATGGAGGATGGCGGAGGAGAACCGCGGGGGTGGCTGCAGAGAGGGGGCTCGCTGGAGGTTGGCCAGAGGTGGGCGAAATCTATGCCTGGAGCACGGAGCTCCGCTTCGCTCACAGCGCCTCCTGCCCAGAGCGGGGCCACCCATAGCGGGGAGCAGGGGGCGATGCACGGTGGAGCACATCGCTTTTTTTTTTTGAAATCTGGTGGAGCACACCGCTGCGCGACACACAGGAGACTAATTTGTCTAATTTTGGTCAAAAAGGATGGGGATTATGGTGTGCAGGTTGATATTGCATTAAAGCCACTTTGTAGCCTGGCTATCCCGATTTTTAATTTTTTTTGAATTAATATTTTAAAGTTTTACAAAGAAAATCATAGAGGTTGAAAATCTAAGGTGCTGCAAATTTTTAATGCGAAATGTTTAATATTTTGGCCTACGACTAAAATGAGAAATTCTGATAAATTATCATAATTTCAAAATCTTCACGGTTCACCACCTCAGATTTTGAAATTTTCATTTTTACACGGCCAAAAATATAAATATTTCACTTTTTTTTTCACATAGGTAGAAATCACCATTATCTACATGTAGGATTATTTTTGGAATTTTTTAAACTACAAAGTATCATTCACGAAATTTTCAAAAAAATGAACTACATGTAGCTTGTCCTACAAAACACGGTTCTCACTGTTTTGAAGGGCTAATTATCGCAAAAAAAAAGAGGAAATAAGGGACGATTAGATCAAGCGCCACAAAAAATATCCTAAATACATAAACTTGTAGTGCTCTTTAATATTCCGTGACGCTCGGTACCACGGGCGCGGCGTGACGCCGCGCCAAGGCCTACTAGTTGCTTACAAAGCCCAAACTAAAATTGGCCCACCCCAATACTGGCAAGTAAGCAGCAGATTTTGTTCTCCCTGATAGGCCACAGGTGAGGAGGTGATCTTATCCGAAGAAAACCATGGCAGTGGCACACACAAATCACAACCTTCACAGCCAAAAACCCCAGCAATAACCAGAGAACAACAGAGAATGGCAATGGCGCCATTGCCCGCACACGCCTCCTCCACCACCACCACATCGCCTCTCCTTCCTTCCTCCCCGTCCATCTCCTCCTTCCTTGCCTCCCACCCGGCTCTCACCCTCCTCCACACGCAATGCGCCACCATGGCCCACCTCCGCCAGCTCCACGCCGCGCTCGTCAAGTCCGGCCTCGCCAAAGACCCCATCGCCGCCAGCCGCGCCGTCGCTTTCTGCGCCGGCGAAGGACGCGATGCCGCCTACGCCGCGCGCCTCGTCAGGCACCACCCGAAGCCCAACTCCTTCATGTGGAACACCGCCATAAGAGCGCTGTCCGACGGGCCTGGCCCAGACGCGGCCGTGGCACTGTTCCTCGACATGCTCGGGTCGCCCACGCCGCCGGAGCGGCGCACGTTCCCGTCGCTTTTCGCGGCGTACGCGCGCCTGGGCTGCGCCGACGACGGCGCGGCGCTCCACGGCATGGTGCTCAAGCTCGGACTCGCTGGGGACGCGTACACGCATAACTCCATGATCGCCATGTACGCGTCCAGCGGCCGCGCGGACGAGGCGCTGGCGCTCTTCCGGCAGTGTCAGGCGTTCGACGTCGTGGCTTGCAACAGCGCTATCGTGGCGCTCGCGAGGGCCGGGCGCGTCGACGAAGCGCGGACGGTGTTCAACGGCATGCCGGCCACGACCGTGGCAACGTGGAGCGCCATGGTGAGCGCATACTCCCGCGCCGCCAGGTACCAGGACGCCGTGGATCTCTTCTCCACGATGCAGGCCGACGGCGTGGAGCCGAACGCCAACGTGCTCGTTAGCGTCCTCGGCTGCTGTGGCAGCCTCGGCGCGCTGGAGCAGGGAGCGTGGGTGCACGCGTACATTGACAAGCACGGCGTCGCCATGAACGCGCTCGTGGTCACCGCCCTCGTGGACATGTACTGCAAGTGTGGTTCGATAGACAAGGCGCGCCAGGTGTTCGACACCTCGAGGTCACAGGGCTTTGCCGTGCTGTCGTCCTGGAACGCCATGATACTTGGGCTCGCAGTGCACGGGCAGTACCAAGAAGCCATGAGGACCGGCGTCGATCTGCAGTCCCCGTCGACCCTGCGGTTTTGCGGAGCTGCGGGGCTCGTCTTCCCCATCGCTGGATCTCGCGAGACGGCGGATCTGGCTGGCGAAGTTCCTGAGGAAGGTGCTGATGTGATTCAGCGTGGCGATGGCGGCTTCTTCTGGCGTAGATCCTTAGGGATCGGCGCTCGGCGACTTCCCGCTGGCTCTGGGGAGCTCCTGTTCCAAGGCGACGAGGGGAGCTTGAGCGGCGGCGCGCCACCGACGGCGCTGGTGGTTGCTTCCGTAGCCGAGTTGCAGATGGGTTGGACTGTAATCTTATTTTCTTCTGGGGACCTATCTGTAATTTGTCTGGATTAATATCAGTCTTTTCTCCCGCAAAAAAAAAAGAAGCCATGTCCTTGTTCGCCGAGCTGGAAACTTACGGCCTAAGACCTGACAACGTCACCTTCATCGCGATCTTGATGGCTCACGGCCACTCCGGCATGGCCGACGAGGCGAAAGCTCTGTTCGCGTCAATGGCGAGCGAATACGGTGTAACACCGGGAATCGAACACTACGGATGCCTCGTCGACGCGCTCGCACGGGCCGGAAGGCTCCGAGAGGCCGAGGAAATCGTCCGGGCAATGCCGATGAAGCCGGACGCGGCCATTTGGGGTGCCCTGCTCTCGGGATGCCGCTTGCACGGCGACGCCGAGGCGGGGGCCCGGGCGGCGCGGGAAGCCGTGAAATGCGACCCACAGGACAGCGGTGCGTACGTGCTCGCGGCAAGTGTTTTGGCACGCGACGGCGAGGTCGGCCGCGGCTTGGGTGTTAGGGGTAAGATGAGGGAGGAGGGGGGTCAAAGTGCCCGGGTGTAGCATGATCGAGGTGAATGGTGTTGTCCACGAGTTCGTCAGCTAGTATCCTACGGAAGTGTCGAGTTAAAAGGTACATATAAATGGAAAAAAAGTGCAGATTTACCCCGAAGCTGCTTCTAGTAATTTGAGCGCCTTTTGTTTTTCGAAAAAAAGGCAATTTGAGTGCGTAAGTGAGAGTGGATTTTGCTACCATGTTGTATCCACTTGTGCTTGAAGATTCGTGCCTGTGTTTTTTTTTTGAAACTTGTCATGTTTTAGAAAGTTACATAAATGTTCCTTCTGCGTTGAAACTTAACATGTTTTAGAAAGTTACATAAATTTGTCATGTTTTAGAAAGTTAAACCAGGTTTGATTTGTTTTAAATATTTCGTCATGCTTCATTGTCTATCAGCAAAAACTGAGTTGCACCAACCTGGCAATCTCCAAATACAATACGGGCTCCTTTGATTTGGAGGAAACATGGAGGAATTGTACAGGGTTAGGAAAATTTTCAGAGTTGCTACTGTTCACCCGTTTGATTTGTAGGAATGGTGTAGGGGAAAAGTAGAGGGAAATTTCCTTCGTAGGTCACTTTCAAGGCAGAATATACAGGAAATGAAAAATTCAGTCGTTTTTGAATCATGTGCACAAGGAACGAGAAAGGTTTGCACCCTTTGCTATTCCTATTCCCCTTCCTATTCCCTTGACTTTCCTTTCCTTTGAATCAAGGAGGCCCTACCTACATAGTGGATACACGCACCAGTGCATTGGTCGAAACTCATCACACGGGTGCGGCTGTCCAACCTCAAATGCTCAGCCGGCCGAATAACCGGCATTTTTTTTTGCCAATGACACATGCAAACCTTTTATATATTCTTTCCACCGTGGACAGGTTATATGCAGACCCAAAAAATGGACATATCCAAGCCCAGATTTACGGTTGCTCCGGTTCTACGCCTTAAGCATCAAGGTTCAAATAGGGGCCCGACTCTGTAGCGCTTTCAACATGGGCCGTACCTGCGCCGCCCATTAACAGGTTCTTATTTATTTTTTGCAAATCACGAAATTCGTACTGTTAATGGCGAAAACAAATTAAGTATATTTTAGAATATTTTAATTTAAAATCAACTTTAAAATGTGTTATGAGAGAAAAGTGTTCATACGGTCTAAATGATTGTTCTTGAGGTTCAATATTACTGTTTCCATGGTTCTCTATATATTTACGGTTAAGAAATATGCACATATTATACATAAAATATTCATAAAAAAACATGAAAAATATAGATAGAAAATAAAAGGATAAAAATAACATCAAAAGAAGAAATGACCTTACTAAGGCCTACCTACGAGGCGACGCATGGGCGTCGTAGCTGATACTGTAAGTTTCGAATAGGAATTCCTATCTTTACAAACAAAATTTGTATCGATATAAAATCCTTGTGCCATTATACCCATAACCTGCGGGCATATGCAGGGGGTCCCGAGGGTTAATTATAAGCTTTTAAGCTTGAAGCTGTTCTGCAAGGGCCGTATTCAGGGCGACACTTTATTATAGATAAAATATTTCTTTATGAAAACTTACAATACTAGTATATAGACATCGTTTGTAAAATAATTTTAGCTCATGATTTTTATTTACCTTTTTTTTGTTTTGTTCATATAGGTTACATAATTTTTTTCACGTGTATTATGTAATATATACATGTCTTTTTAATTAATAAGAATATATAAATAATGTTTTATCTATTTCTAAATGTGATTTTCATAAAAAAAATATTGTTCATATTTATTGATAAATATGTTTATATATATCAAATAGTATGTTTAATATTTTTTTTTAAAACTCATGTATCTATCTTCCTCCTTGTTCTCTACCTCGCTCTCTCAGTGCGGCTCCGCCAACTCCATCTTCATGCTTCCCAGGGCTCTTCTGGCTGCGTCCTGCGCGTTCCTCTTCTCCTTCTTCCTGGCTCCTTCTCCTCTCCTCATCGGAGTTACTCTCTTCCTCCCAATTCTCATAAGAAAAAAAGATGACACTATGGCTTTCCACGGGAGGGGATCATGAAGGTGGAAGGCAAGGAGTTCACCTTGTTACGGCAGGACAGAAGGCCCTTTTGTGGGTTGTACGGTGTGCACGCCAATAAGGACTACATGATCTAGCATCTCTATGGTACCACGGCGCTCGGCGCATAGGGACAATGTCCGTCTTGTGGAGCTGCTTCGCACACCTTTGCGGTTATGACATTCATCATCGAACCATTGCGCCTCCTGTGCACGACGTATTACTCAGGCGCATTGTTCGATTCACGCTCTGTATCATGCGCCTTCTTTTCCTATGGCTCATTCGACCCGGTTAGCCATTGGGTTACACAGACTCGCCATCCAGCCATGCTCCCCGCACAACACAACAAAAAAAGGTTTCATTCTTGACCATCTGTTATTTTATTGTCGGGTTTTATTGAATAATATAATAAAAAGGGTATAGGGTTCAACTTGTATGTAGCATTCAGAGTTTTAACCTCCTTTAAAAAAAGTCGTGCCACACCCGTAATATCAGGGCAGGCATCATGAGACATCCTCTTCGCGATTTTATTTTTCATACGACTTCACCAGAATCCGGGTTCCATTATCAAAGGATAACATAAGTTTAGCCAAACACAAAACAGATCAACTTAAAAAGAAACATAACGAAGGTTCCTCGACAGGAGGAACACGAACATGATTCAGTTTTCAAACCAGAACAGACCCAAACTGGACGCAGCAAACTCCTGACAATATATACAAGTTTTTTATGGCCATTACACTTGCCAACAAGCATCACAGATGCTGCAACTGCAACTGACCAAAATATCAGGCAAACAGACTTCCTTCTTTTTTCATTCATACACTGTAACAGTTTGCTTCATTACTGCTTCTTCGGGTTTGCGAAGGACGCTAATAAGGCACATTTGTTAAAGCGAGGTACGCTTCTACTAATTCTTTGGACATTGGTCGTCACTTGTCGGTCATGGAACCTCCTTACTTTGTGCCCGTGACGCTCTTGTGAATATATTCCCCACCGGTTGTACTAAACCAAAACTCTCGTTGAAAATGGAAGGCATGCAAACCATATATAACTCAGCGTCGCTAAGAAGGCCAGAGCCATTCGTCTTCAGAGCAAAAGATCTTCAGGAGGGAGGTTGTGACGACCAGCCTGACCTCGCATGGTGCCGGCCGGCCCTGCCCGGAAGGTGGCATGGCCACTGGCAGCTAGAAAATTCAGGTGAAAACAAGCAGTCATCAATAGACCTTTGCTTTCCCTGAAAGCACCTATCACCATTTGTCTTTCTTTAACCAAAAATTTATGTCCCGTAGGCCATAGAACAGAGACGCTGAGACGCATAATAATACGATCAGTAGCAAGAAACAAAGAGCCCGATTGGCTCGATCTTCCCGGTTCGGATCTTTGTCCTTTAAGTACAGTCTAATTTAGTGTTTACAGTAGAAAACAACGGCGTTGGGCTCCATTAGTTGGTGGCATCGCCCTAGATATTATTGCTCAAATGATACGGACCACGAATGGTGTGATTCTTACCCCACAGTGTGGATCGTGACTGCCAACCATGAACCGTCTGTATCAACATTATATAGCTAGCAAGATTTGCTCTTGGAGATCTTGTTTCTGTTTTCTGCAAGCGACCTAGGAATTTCCAGTACTAATTCAGGATTTGTATATTTGCTTGTATCCACAAAGGACTTCCACCACAACACAATAACACTTCTGGTATGGAACTGCAGGCAGTTTCAAGCTGAAGTATCACCTGATTAAGTTCCACAGTGTCAACTTTAACCCGGTATTTGTTGTACTCCAAATTAAATTGCAAACCCTATACGTCCATGCACTGATATGGAACGAACAAGAATAGCTACTACCCTTCAACAACTTTGAAATATTTAATCCAGGTGTGGCATTAATTGATCTCAGATCTAGACCTCCAGGCTCCAGCAGGTCAATTCCAATTGCAGCACCATCAAATGTTAAACACCGCCATCAATCGAATCTTGATAGCGAAATACGAATCTAAAGCTTGGTTCTCGTTTAACGCAAGATCACTATCTCAGATGGATGGCCTACACAGGTGCAGTAAATCTATACCTGATCATGAAGGGTTCTTCTGCTGATTACAAGTCACTTTCTGAAATATACATAAACTTGCGAGAGGCCGAGAGTTGCATCCTGCATTACACCCCTCGGACCGGCTGTGTTTTGGCAAGGTTTTTAGCGGTATTTGCTATGCAGACATTTACCAGAAGAATATGAGATCAATATGCGTAACCTATGCTCTAAGTTGTTCATAGGTACTTCCTCGCCATGGAAGAAACCATATGTTTAAGCTTCGTGATATTTAATCATGAGCATGCAACGAGCGTTTAGATGTTTAATAATTGGTTTCCACCTAAAATTACATATCCAAACACCGATTAGAACCATGGCTGTGAGGTATACTAGGTACCACCTGGCAAACATTCGGTACCTCCCCAGACCTACCGTTGTGATTGATACCTATTTTTGGAAGTTTCGTGACGAGGTGGTATCCCGTTGCGGTGTCGGGACTTCTATTGATAATTATATGGACCATCTAGAAAGATATTGTTTTCGAAGTATTCTGATTCATTCTATTTTCTATTAGCTATTAATTAGGCAGCTTTGTAAAAGGATAACCAACTCAGTTCTTTTGACAGCTTAAAACATAAGCTGCATCCTCCCCAGCTTCTCCCATAAGTCATCAACTTAATACTTGGAGCTTCTAAACTAGTTATGACATAACTAAACTAGAAGCATCGAGTAATAAGCTGGGCGGCTTATGAGAGAAATTGGGGGAGAGGCGGCTTATTTTTTTTAAGCTCACAAAATAACTGGTAGCAAGTCCTCCAAGAAGCTCCGTAAAAATCTCCATGCAGACTCAATTTAAAGCTCCATAACAATGACAAGCGATGTTTTTTAAAGGCCTTTAAATTGTTAAACCGGATATCACACACTCACACATCTGAGAAACTTGCTACCATAGTGGAAAGATTAAAATCACAATGTATCCAAATATTATGTACGCTTCTTAAAGGTTGCTAACTTGAGTGAATGAACGGCAGGCGCCAGATGGCAAAGGTGTAAAAAAAATTGAAGATGGCATTCTTGTAGCTAGCTATAAAGCACCGGTTGAAGCTGAATTAACTTTGAGAATAGGTCTTCTATTCCGTCAAAAGATTCTTAGGATTTATTTTCCACCAACTATTTTTTTATTGTATTACAGTGTGGATTTTTTTACCTCGGTAGGCAATAACGCCCCCCCCCCCCCCCCCCCCCCCCCCAAACCTACTATGTACCTTTAGACCATGCTTGATATCCACGTATCTATATGTCTACACTATTCAGCATTGTACAGCCCGTGAGAAATACCACATTGGCCATGTGTTAGACAAGATGGATTTGTATAATTGGCCTGATTGAGATGTGAATGGGCAGGTGATAAATTAAAGATATACTAATGTGAAACCATGAATTGACATTGCATCTAGGGGTGGTATTTCCTACCGAGGGTAGCAACATATTTCTCTTCCAATCCTATCCAACATTGTTTTGCAATTTATGTTCCAAAGATACGACAGAGGCAACAATGCTAATTGAAATTTAATGTATATTCATAAGTTCTTAGCTTCATCAAAGTAGAAGCTCCACTTTTATATCTAAAAATTTGCATCAACCCAAACATATATTCCTATAAGCAGAGAGTGAACTTTACATTCACATGCAATTTTCTTTGGTTTAATCAAAACTTGTACAAAAACAATTGAAATGATCGACTTCTAAGTAAATTCTAACTATATACATAAAATCATGTTAAATTTGCTCGTAGAGTAAAATTTTAATAAAACCCTAATGTGAAAAATCAAACCCAAAAGGGTGAAAGGGCAATTGCTAGTAGACATTGAGAATGTTATTTATTTTGTGGGAATTTTTTCTTCTAGTAAGTTTCGAGTGCAAGTAGAAATTTCATATGATATTAAAACGCTCCAATTTAATAATTAGGAATATGGTTCATCTTATATGGCTCTCAAACCGGGAGTTGATCACACAAACGTATCAGAAATGATGTTTTTTCTTCTTATTTTTCTCTCCTACATAGTTGTCAGTTCCTTCAAAACCCAGTGCTCTACTAGTGAAGTGGGTTTCACTCATAGGGCACTATGAAAGTAGACTCTAATAGGCCGTCAATCGCTCATGGTTTTAACTGAGTAGACAATTTACAATAAAAATTCACTAAGATGGTAATGAGGGGAAAATATAAAATATTTTCCTTTACCACTAGTGCCCAAAGTAAGTATGTATTTGGTATGTCGCCTTCCAAGGGTCAATTTGTATGTCACTTGGCCCCACTATTTTTACCTTGTGAGCTTATG
Organism: Poa pratensis; assembly: GCA_947311845.1. NCBI lineage: Eukaryota > Viridiplantae > Streptophyta > Magnoliopsida > Poales > Poaceae > Poa > Poa pratensis. The sequence continues at coordinate 39,152,700 of CAMZMU010000040.1, forward strand.
GACAATTTGTGCGGTTGCAATCGTGAAATTAACATGTATAGAAATTTAGAATACTCATCAGATTTGATTGTCCACATGTTCAAGAATGTGGGGCCAAGTGAAATACAAGTGGGGCCAATGGAAGCCGCCATATCATATCTAGATTCCCGAGGAACCACAAGAAAGAATAGATTTCGTCTATGGCACCAAATGACGTGAATATTTATACACCCACACTAATAATGTGCAAATATTATAATTGTTGAATCACCCAAGTTCAAAATATCAAATGTGGGGCAACAATCATGGATAGATATAATTCAATTTGAGAGCGTGCAAAAAATATCAAATAAGATGATCTAGTGTTCATATCTTGTATGGAACTTTGTAGTTTCTGATGCTATACTATACCTTAAATCCATTAAGTACCACAATTTATATAGAATATTTTAAAGCAACTTAAGTCATCAGTAAATCATGGAAATTTTTGTCCACAATCTTGGGGAAAACGGTACCTAGAGATATATACTACTACTTAATAGATCAATACATAAATATATTATCACTGGGTAATAGTCTCACGAGAAATTGTGTGGGTGCACAATATATATATTAGCGGGTTATTATTGTATTACAGTTGCTGAAAATTAAAGTTAATAAATTGTTAATATAATTATTGAAGATAGGCCAACTAGTTAATATGGAGTGAGATCAATAGTGCATGCATTTGTTTTGAAATATAGCTCTAAGGAAAGCTGCGACTATATAAATATGAAGCCAACTTCGTGTCTCTGAGGACTTGATTTGGGTGATCAGATTGCACCTCCACTCTTCCAACCAAATTAGCTATAGGATCATTTCATGCATTCATATTGGTTAGGCGTAATGTTGTGAATTCACTATAAAAAAATCACGGAAAATAGATGAAGACGATGACATAAACATACGATAGTGGTTTACATGGTTCTTTTCATGAAAATGAAGTTAGTTATTTTATAAAGGGAATATGTTGAAATTTTGTGGTGCAATATAAATGTGTCCCTCTCCTTTGCTTTTGCAGTTGTCTGCTGAACTGATGTATACACACCAATCAATAATATATAGGTCAATATCATTTCTAAGACTATTAATACGTCTCTATCTTGAAAATAACAAAATTTGGAATTTACAGTAGAGTATAAGTTACTCAAGCATAGAAATATACATCGTAGATTACTTATTTTCCAAATAAAGATAAGAAAGTTTTGTCACATGCGAGGAAGCTCACAACCTCAGACTTTGCAAAATGGAGGTAGCTCCTCACCGATGGTACCCTTTTGAAATATATAAATGTTGGCATCTCAGTGTTGCAATTTCATGTTTCAATTTGCATTATTGCTTTGACCTTTATATACTGAACAGTTAGTTATGTTACACTTGTATACATATATGTGGTACTATAGAAATTATCATGATCGGCAGGGATAAAATTATTATAGTGTAAGAGTTAAGTCGACTTAGTCTTAATCAAACTGAAAAATCTTAGTCCAACATATATTCATGATTACAATTATTTGATTTTTTAGATGCACTATTCGTTGAGTTACTGGCAAGAATGCACTTAAAGATTACAAATCTCTTAGGAGATGCACTTGTTTAACACATTCATCTTAACTGATGCCAAGAAATACAACGGTCAGAAATAAGACACCCTCTCTAGATTTTTTATGAGACAATAGGTTATCGACTGACTTCTACTTGAGGCTTGCTTCCATGTCTTAAGTTCTGTTGAGCCTAGAAGCTGAGGGGGAAGTAACAATTAACATGTTCTTTAATGGTTGGATCCAGCATAAAATGAGCATGCATGTCGTACCCTTGGTATTATGATACTTTCGTTGATGTTGACTCACCAGAAGAGTCGAAACAATATATTGCATACTATGTATGTGGTATTGGCTCCATGCATGCATCTAGACCTCTATGGAACAAAAGGATATACAAGTCAGTGTGCCTTACGTTTATAATTAAGTAGACCACTGGATCCCGAGAGTCAAAAACCTCTACTCGCCATAAGATCGCTCGTGCAATGATATACTTCCGATAACTCCGATATATATACTTCTTCAAAGTATTCGGTAATAAGATGCATGGAGTTAATTTTCTGCAATATATGCGTAGTGGGTTAGATGGGGATTAGGTGAATACAGATCAGTTGTTTAGCTAGTTCTAATGCGTGATCTTTTGGCTATGTGTGCAGATTAATACTATAAAGCGCATAAAGCTACACGTATGCCACTATGCTGGTTTTGTTTTATAGCTCGGCCCCTCTCTTTCCGTAGTGCAATTGCTCGCTCCGCATATTTTAATTGTCTCTCTAATAAGATAGGGAAGAAAAGCTACGGTTTCAGCACATTTTAGAAGGATATGGTGCACGTTGCAGTGTCTAGAGCCTGCTCGTCTTACAGATAACTATTGCCCTGGAAACATCTCCTTGGACCATAGTGTGTGCTATTGAAATCTCGCGACGTTTTCTCAAGCTCCGACATTTTTGGCGGCCGGGCTAGTTTTTTATTGATTCAGATATGTATTTTTTATATAAACAAGTGTATTATCTTGGAGGTTGGCAGGTGGGAATATTCTCTCTTTCTCTACAGGGAGATGTGCCGTCTAGCATATTGTGGGGAAGGAACACACGCTGCTCCTTGTAACGAGTGTTATTAACCTTTTGAGCCGAATATTCTATTCGGCTCATCACCTGCTCTACTTCTTACTGGAGTCGACGTTTCAGGTTCAGTTATCAGCCCATGCAGATCTCTCATCTCTGATGCTTGGTTTGGGTTTAGAGCTTCAAATTTTGGGTTGAGTATATACGGCGACCTCTTGGAAGTTGCTACTTTCTGTTTCCCTTTTCTGAAATGGTAACCTACACGGCATCGAAGCTTCAGCCGGCCAGGCTGAGCCGGCAGCTGGTTGGCCGTTGGCATACATGCCATGGCATTAGTGAAGTAGAGAGCACGTGGTGTGACGGTGACACGCACGGTAGAAACGGAGGAAAATACTCCCTCCGTTCCATAATAATCTACATTCTGAAGTGCTATTTAGTTCCATATTATTCTACATTCTGGGTTCTGAACATTAATTATCTCCTCGATAATCAGCAACAACAAAAAACTAAGCAACATCTCTCTTTTTCTATTGGGTGTCATTAATGCTAATCTGACTTAGATTGGGTGTTTACATACTTGAGTAGTATTATTAAAGAACATGCTAATTTGTCTTAAACTTTCCAGGATGTAGAGTATTGTGGAACGGAGGGAGTAGACGACTAGACATCACCCTGCAAGTCAGGCCAAGTCAGAGGCAGCTAGCACTCACAGGCTCGTTCGCTGCACCTGCTTGCGACACTGACACTGATGAAGGTACCACCTAGGAGTAGCTGCTAGTCTAACAACTAAGCAAATTGACGGCTTGATGCAGTCAAAGGCTAGCCAGTAGACAGTCCATTTGTGTATTGTTCGACGTCAAACCGATGATTGCAGGATCTTATACAGTTTTTGTAAGATTTCAATGTTTAGAATCTTTTCTATGGATTGTATTTGGATTAAAGAAATGGTACTACTCAGATTTGTATGGATTGGATTCCTATGCCTAATAGGATTTTTAACATCCATTCTAAGCTGTTTATTTAAGGCACATTGACGCAGATTCAAGACACTTCACTTGTATTTTCATGTGTTTCATCCAAACAATTATTCCTCAAAAAACAAATACTCCCTTCGATGCATCTAGTCTAAACACTTAACTAGATACATCCGTATCTAGATAAAGTTGAGTCCATTAATATGGATCAGAGATTGTACGTGTTTGTAATCCTTTATTTTACACCGGCAATGGGGAGACTTTGCCATCTGAGTCGCCTTTGGAGGGGGAGAAGAATGAGGTACTCCCTCCGATCCATATTAGTAGGTATAGTTTTGTCTAAATTCATATGTATCTAGTTAAGTATTTAGACTAGATATATGTGTATCTAGACAAAGTTGTGCTCACTAATATGGATCGGAGGTAGTACAATGTTTCAAAAAAAAATCTGGAGGAAAACGACAGACCTACACCCGAGGGTGGCGGGATAAAGCTAGGCCAGAGCTGTTCCAATCCTGAAGGTTCCTGCTGCCGCAGGGGACGGGAACACGGCCGCTATTGACCTCTGGCGCTAGGCGGCTCGCTAGCTAGTGCCTCGCGCTGGAGCGCGACTGGAGCCAGCCGTGCGACCATACACACACGGACACGGCCCTAGATTTTCCTTCACTGGCTCCCGCTCCCTTTCGCGGAAAAGTTTGCGGCAGATCTACCAGTCGATATTTCCACGGCCCTTCCTCTCTACAGCGGTATTACAGCTTTGCATGAGCACACGAGAGGATTCCCTTCTACTCCTACGTTATGGGACCCAGCTCCATTAGGCTATAGGGCGCTGCTGCCTTTCACTTGGCCCTCGGAAGTATCAGGGGCCGGGGATCGACATGCTGATCTGATCTGTGCAAATGACATCAGCAGGGACGGCAGCACCTCCTCGCCAACAAAGCAAATTGCCTTTTTTACCCAAACAAATAATTTGCATACGCCTGTATTTTTTACAGGTCAGAACATCCTACAAAACAGATTCATATTGAAGATACATAAAAAATCTTTCCCCTCCGTTTCCAAAGGGAATTTACTTGTTTTTACGTCAATAACATTAGCAGGGACGGGTACGAAAGTCACCGAGCGACTTAGGCTCATCATTCGCCGTCCATTCTAAATCCAATGTACAAAATCGTTTCAAATTTTAAAATCTAAACTAAAAACTGCTTAGAAAAAATTGAAAAAAATTTAGTATATGCAAATAGGGTTGAAGTGTATTATGAGAAAGTTTTAACATATTTGGGCCAATGGTTTGTGAATACATAGCTTTTTAGGAATGAATCAGAAAAAACTATTTATTCAAAAACCACTAAGCAGAATGGGATGAAACTTTCCGGAAATACAAAACGAACCTGTTTGCATCTACTGAATTTTTTCTAAACAGTTTCTATTTTTGACTATAAAATTTGAGACGATTTTCTATGTTGGATCTAGAATGGACGGTGTATGATGAGGCTAAGTGCTCGGTGACTTTGGTTCACCTATTCACCGAAGCTGTGTCCGATGGCTACACGCCTACACCTCCTCACAAGCAAACAAAAAATCATAGGCCGGTACTAATGTTTTACTGAGACAAGTATACATTTGTAAGGCAAAGTGAAACATACCTCTTTGCACGCAGCTCCAAGGAACCGGCGACGAGGGTTTCCTGCCTCCTGTCGGCGCCGCCGTCGATCCACCTCGTCTCTATGGCCTTAGTGCCATGGTGGCGTGGTGGATCCCGGTTCTTACCGGTGGGAGGGATCCGTTCTCACGTGTTTTCTTGTGTTTAGTTTGTGTCCTACTCAGAGAGATGAGGCGGTGGCTGCTCCCTGAAGATGAAATAAGGTTCTCCCGCCTAACCTCCATTCCGGTGGAGTTTCTAGAATCGTCGGAGGGCGTGTGGAGTTGTGTTTCCGGCGAATCTCGCGGGATTCAGTCGGTCGTTGTCTTCGGTGGATCCGCTTGGATTTGATCTTCGTTCATCTTTATTCGTGTGTCTACGGGGTTGGATCCTTCTGATCTATGTTTCTCTTCATCTCATCGCGACGGTTGTTATTCTGGTGCGCTGGTCCTGTGGGGTCTTAGCACAACGACATTCCGAATGTCTACTACAACATGGTTTGCCCGACTCTGGTGATGGAGGGTGATGATAGCGGCGCGCCTTCGGCTTGCTCTAGTGTTTATATTCGTTGCTAGGTGGTCTACGGATCTCGATGAAATTTTCGTTGATTCTGGTGTTTTTAGTACCGCTGATAGTTGATGAATAGATATGAAGTTTGTCGCTAAAATAAGGTATACATTGGAAAGTAAACAAGTAGCTTCCCGCGAAAAAAAAGAGAGTAGATGCATGATCTGGTAAGTTGCCTATGTTTTTACCTCTAATAAAAGAGTATGTTCTATTTGATTAGCTTTGAGACGTGTGTGTGTTCCATTCAAAAGCAAGACAAAAATCTTAAAACTTATTGAGTTCAACTGTATGCCCCCTAGTTGGGATTTTGTGACACCAGATATTGTGATACACTATTTATTGAGCTTTTGCACCGGAAGAAAACAAAATGAACACACATCAATCATTTGTACGTTACCATAACAAAAAAAGGGCATGCTCTGTCAAAACGACGGAAAATGGTTAAATGAGACAAATATTGAACACACATCACAAATATAGGGTAAAATATGATAGAGAAATTAAATAAGATAACTATTGTAGAAAAAATCCAAATGGGTACACGTGGAATTCCCATCACAAAATGAAATTTCACTCGATTAAGCTTGAAGACAATTTAGTAACAACACATTTGTAAGGATATTTTATTGCAAGTAGATGTAATATCCCTGTGAAAGCAAATTGACAGCTCAGTCCTCACGGTGACAGATGAAGTTTCAAGACGAACTATGTATCCGCGAATGAAGAGGATCTAGTTTTATGTTTGAAATTAATTTGCAATTTGTACTCCAATTGTGAATTGTTTTTTTTTTCGAACAAGCGAGAAGTAACGCATTTGGCACTAGTACGAAACATTTGGCACTAGTACGAAAAGCTAGAGACAAAGACAGAGAGGGCCACTGGGGCGGCCCAAGTAAATAAATAAACAACGTGCCAATTGCGAAAACCCAACCACAGTCGCCCCATATATACCGACTCCTCCTTGTAAACACCACACCACCGCCGCCGTATCAACAACCTTCCCGAAAAAACAGAGGCCGATCTGCCTCGCCCATGGCCGTCGCCAAGAGCAACGCAGGCAAGAACGGCACGCCGCTGCTCGGCAAGTACGAGCTCGGCCGCCTCTCGGCCGCGGCACCTTCGCCAAGGTCTACCACGCGCGCTCCCTCGCCAGCGGGGAGGCCGTGGCCGTCAAGGTGCTCGACAAGCCCGAGATTCCGCCACGCGGCATGGACGCGCGCGTCCTCGGCGAGGTCTCCGCCATGCGCCGCCTCCACCCCAACGTGCTGCGCCTCCACGAGGTGCTCGCCACGCGTCCAAGGTCTACCTCGTCATGGAGCTCGCCCCCGGCGGCGACCTCCTCTCCAGGCTCGCCTCCCTCCCGCAGCGCCGCCTCTCCGAGCCCGCCGCTCGCCGCGTCTTCCTCCAGCTCGCCTCCGCGCTCATCTACTGCCACGCGCGGGCGTCACGCACCGCGACGTCAAGCCGCAGAACATCCTCATCGACGCCGACGGCAACCTCAAGGTCTGCGACTTCGGCCTCGCCGCGCTCCCGGAGTCGCACCGCGACGACGGACACCTGCACACCGCGTGCGGGACGCCCGCCTTCGCCGCGCCCGAGGTCCTCCGCCGCAAGGCCTACGACGGCGTCAAGGCCGACGCCTGGTCCTGCGGCGTCATCCTCTTCGTGCTCCTCGTCGGCCGCCTGCCCTTCGACGACTCCAACATCCCCGACATGTGCAGGAAGGCGCACACCCGCGACTACGCGCTCCCGAGCTGGGTGTCGCAGCCGGCGCGCCGCCTCGTGGGCCGCCTGCTCGACCCGAACCCAGCCACCCGCCTCACCGTCGCCGAGCTCTCCAGCCACCCGTGGTTCAAACGGTCGCTCAGCCTCGACTCGCAGCTCGGCAGCCTCCTCGGCGGCGCGCCGGAACGTGACCTCCTGTTCCAGGCCCCGCCGGCGCTGAACGCTTTCGACATCATCTCAATGTCGCCGGGGCTCGATCTGTCGGGACTATTCGGCGAGAACCGGCGGATACGGGAAAAGCGGTTCATGACCACGGCGTCGCCGGAGCAGATAGTGGAGCAGCTCGGGCAATCTGGTGCAAAGCTCGGCTACTTCATGGTGGGCAAGAAGGGAGTAGAGCGCCTGCCACTAGGCGGTTTGTCTGGGCTCGTGGCCATGTCTATGGAGATGTCGGAGTTGTCGCCGCCTCTCATGCTCGTCGAGCTGAGGCTGGAGGCCGGCGATGATGACGAGGTCCAGGCGTTCGGATGGGACGAGCTCAGGACGGAGCTTGGCGATGTGGTCATGGCATGGCATGGCTGCGACGAATTGTGACAAGCTGCTGCTTGTTGCATGTACTCTATCATGCCAGAAAGAGTGAAGTAGGATTCTCTGGCACCGTGTCAGGTTGGAGGGTAGACTGTTAGCTCATTCACTCTAATTTTGATGCTTGTGATTAGATTTTTTGTGGAACGAAGTAGATTTTTGGGCCTTTGTGATGCTACCTTGTAGCCTCTTGAATCTAATAATGACAATAACCTTGCCTTCTCATTTGCCTTGTGGATGTGTTGATCTTTTCACTGTGAACACAGCCCATACAGTTCATGCACCAAAGAACCTAAATTTAATAACATAATAAATATGCAGTTGTTCGTGCATGATTGTTGGTTCATTCAATCTAAGTGTGATGCCTGTGATTAGATTGTTCATCGGGAGGAGTTGCTAGATTATGATTACCTGTGATACTTACTTCAACTTGAAGGCTTGAATAATCTGACGAGCATTGTTTGAACTTTTTGAAAGGCAGTCTAATTATTTTCGCTTAAAAACTTAAAAAATGTTTCATGAGGACTTCCCAAAGACAATTGATGTTAATTGCCGTGACAGCACATTAAGTAAAGTGGGTTATACAGCAGTAATCCTACAGTACACAAGGTGCTCCTGCGACCACAATAAGGGCCATTAACTCTTATGAATTTTTTACCAAAATTAACTCTTCTTAATTGCCAAATAATCTCCTCCAAGTATAATGCACCACCCGGCCAGTATACTATTTGTCATCTTCTTCCCTGTTAGGTAGCTGAACCAGAAGAAAATCCAGCCAACTGCAACTGTCCCTGCGAATTATGCATATATATAGCTGCACCTGGACAATTAGTGCACTATGTTATTGTTAGGATTTGCAAATTTAACATGATTAAGGAGATAATTAATTTCCTTTCTCAACAATCTCTGTGCTTGTTCTTCTTAATTTCTTGTGTCATCCAACTTCCATCTTGGTTCCTTCATGCCTGCTCTTCAGCGGCCACCTAATTATTGCCCATATTTGGAATCATTTGTGCCCATCCAATTGAAGTGCAGATCGATGCTTTGCTGAAGAATATGCCATAGGTGCCATCACGACGCACACGGTTGGCAGGACGATGGACCGATCGACGAGTAAACATCTTGGTAATGTAGTGGAAGTCGTGGTCAAACAGAAGCAATTGATTCCAGTAACTTGTGTGCACTATGGAAATGCATATGAGATCTCGAGATGCATGCTCAACTTCACCAACCAGAGATATTTTGCTAGCCCTGTTAACGTTCTCTTCACATGGTGCATAGAAATGGTTTATGCAAGAACGGATATCATGGTTTACATGAATGTGCAGTAGCTAGCTGTCTGTCCTCTTGATGAGGTATCCCTAAATAGGTAAAATTGTTTAAATGATCATGTTTAGTAAGGTGCTGTGCTGGTCATATATGTTGAGTGATAATCATGCATGTTCAAGTTTATAACAAACTGAAATTACGAATTTCCAAGACCAGAAGTATATATCTCATGACTGCGCCGCGAACTTCTTGTCCGTAGCACTGCCCTCTAGACTCTAGTGAAGGAAAAGTCAGAATAACATTAGAGAGCTTATAATGAGGCGTACATCCTTAGTGTTTATCACCTCATCCAAATGCCTGGTTGTCATCTCTGTATTGGTTGTGCAGGTTTAAGTGATAACCATGCATACTAGTGTTTCACAAACGCCCAATTTCCAGGACAAGAAGTATATATCTCATGAGTCATGACTGCGTCGTGAACTTCTTGTCACTAGCACTGGCCGCTAGTGAAGGCAAAGTCAAAATAAATCCAGAAAATTTACAATGAGGCGTACATGTGCATCCTTACAGTTTAGCACCTGAACCAAATGCTTGCTTGTCATATGTCCATTGGGTCAGAACTCAGAACCCAGCGAGCGAAAAAGGAACGACCTTGACACGGGCATTATGGAATTAAGGAACTTGACAGTAGCTTAGCGACAAAACTAAGTAGCTTGGTTGCTTAGCCTATGTACTAGTGCTAGTAGTTAATTCTCTGAAGCTACTAAAAGTTCTCTCTGGTAGTCTAAAATGGTGAAAAGGTGGGTCAGCTAATCATTTGAATATGCTGGTCGACATGGCTAGGCCAAGAAAGTAGGCACAGTGGAAGAACATGATCAAGAAAGAGGTGCACGTGTCCTCAGGTGCCAATTCTGAATCGTCGACATAGTACATTGCAAAGAGAAACCAAAGAAAAATCTTCTTTGATTTTTCATCTTTACTCAATAGCTCTGTCGGCACCACTGTACGAGCAGAGAAAAGTGCAGGATGGTGATGAATAGATGTGTCGGAAGCAGATAACCAAGTTCTCTGTATACTAATTTTTTGTAAAGACAAGGATGAGGCACTGGTCATCTACTTTGAAGATCCCATTTCTTCTTGTCAAGGCATAGCATCCAACATCTATACGTCCAAACTCTTTTCCTGATAGTTTTGAGAATGCTTACCACACATAGACGTCCAAACTATGAAGATGAAAACTACCTGACCTCTTTCAAGAGCCTGTTGTATTGTGCGTAACACCATCACCTAGCTAGATTGTAATCTACTCACTTTGTTTCTAAATATAAGATGTTTTAGCCATTTTAAATATGGTTTAAATGTGGATTGAAATGAATGAACATACACACTAAAGTGTGTCTAGATAGTGGAAAAGGCTTAGCATTTTATATTTTCAAACGGAAGGAGTAGTTTCTGAGAGCTTTCTCAGATCTCAGTGGATGCGGAGAAGAAAAAGGTTCACCCATAGTAGTGAAAAAAAGTCACGAAGCCACGGTACTACAGTTACACCCATAGAAGAACCCTGCTTGCATTTGATTAGGGATATGCATCACACCGAAACACACTAAACCAGTCATGCTTATTACATTTTTTTTTGGATAAAGGGAATTTATTAATATCGAGAGATACCAATTATATCCAATCTCGGCAACAACACATAATGTCGAGAACTAGTTTAGACATTAATGATGCACACAACAAAAAAGGTAAAAGAAAAAAGAAGAAAGGAAAACAGCCCGACGTACGCGATCAGACTAGCAGCAGCAGAACACAAACCACCACCATTGGCGATCTTCATACAAAATAGTATAAGGGATGCTTGTAACATGAACAAGCTTAATTACCAGTATTATATTATATATACATAGCACATAATAAACAAAATGGTAAAAGTTTAAACATCTTATATTTAGTAACGGAGGGAGTAATTTCTGTGGATAGCTATCTCATATCTCACTGATTGCGGAGAAGAAAAAGGTTCACCCATAGTGACAAAAAGTCAGGAAGCTACAGTTACCACCATAGAAAGAACCCTGCTTGAATCTGATTTTGGATAAGCATCAGACGGAAACACTGTGAAACAGTCATGCTTATTACTATATTCATACAAAATAGTAAGGAGCACAAGAGATGCTTGTTACATGAACATAGCAAACACAATGGTAAACGTGGCTAGCTATGTTGGAATTGTAGTGACCTACGGCGATCAACATCTTGTGATGTGTTATGCTTTGGACTTGTAGCTGGTGTTTGGTGCCGATTTCCCTCTGGAATTAAATTTAAGTGCTGACTTTCGTAGACATTGAGACGTAATTATATATCATATCTCAGTTATGTTCTCTAGAATCTTCAGTGCTCACCGTGTCACCTGGTATGAATCCACTTGGATTTTTTTGCTTTGTCCCCGTGATTGAAATATTTTTTAACCAAATAATAAAAGTGAAACTAATGTGTGGCAAATTGTAAAATCCCCCCCCCCCTCACTGTAGAGGCCAGGGGCTCATTGCCCTTTTAGAGAAAAAAAACCCATCCATTACTGCTTCATTGGACGACCTAGCTATAAATCATTTGTAAACTTTGGCCTAGGCACGATTGACCGTCTCCAAAGGTGCAGGTGGCCGAACTATGACTGCCGCGAGTTGTTCAAGAAAAACCAGGAGACGAGCCAAAACCACTTGTGCAGATTCATCATCCGCGTGTAGACCACTATCTTTGCCTGGTTCGGTCTTCATGATGTAGCCATTCACTCTTGGGATGCCATGGACTCCGTCATGGGATGGTTGTCCTCTTTTGTAGGATTGACGAAGAATAATCGCATAGGCCTCACCACTCTCATGATATCGGTCTCTAGGCATGTCGAGATCATGCTCGGTATTATCATCGCAACGATTAGGGAAGAGGCTAATATGTGGCGTATTGCCGATGCCAAGCACCTGAATAGTCTTCTGCTGGGAGAGTAGTGTTATTGTAGATTTTGTTGGGGGTGTTGGGGTGCTTATTGCGCCCATGATGTTGTAACCGGCCCATGCCATCCTATTCTCTTCTTTCTTAATCAATTTTTTTTGAGGGGAGCCTTTCTTAATCAATAAAAAGGCAAAGCTTTGGCCCGTTTAAAAAAAAAAACTTTGGCCCATGCCACAAAATCAAAGCTATAATCCCCTAAAAAAAACTTTGCTCAACCAGTCACCCCATTTTTATCTCCTTTGTGGCTGATTCTTAACAATATATAATAAAATAAGCATAGTGCTCTACAATTTAGCAATCGCTAATTGAGCTTTAGAGTTTTGCTTGCGTGATCCTTGAGATGAGAGTGTCTAAGATGGTGGTGATTATGTGCATCTTCCATGTGTCGGAGAACAATACATAAGCTATTTTTTACAGAATCTACATAGGTTTCTCCATGTGTTTAGAAACTTTTCTCAGAATTAGTTTTATCTTCTTTTTTTGGATCATGGAACCAGGGTTAGAATGGTCCTAGAAAAAACTCTGATTTTTTAGGGATAAACTAACAAAAGCCCATGTGTCCCTCGCAAAAAAAGGCCAATCGTACGTGACCTTATATTGGACCAATTTGACTTATATGGGCCGGACCATATTAGTGATGGGCCATATTATCACCACTAAGAAAAAAAATGCGAGAGAAACATGGCATGTGATTTTCCATCTCCAAAATGTCGTCACGCGGAAACCACAAAACGTTATCCCGTTTCCTACCGCTCCGGCTGTACTGTACCGAGCGAGCACCAGCCATGGGGATTGCTCCAGTCGCCACCTACTCTTCCTTCCTGGCGCCACCGCCGGCGAGGAGTACGTCGTACCGGGCGCACCTCGCCGCCGCAGGGCTCTCCTCAAGGGCGTCCTCCTTCGCCGCCGGCAGCGGGCTCGCGGTGGCGGCGGCTTCCGTCGCGGTGGCCGCGCGGCCGAGGCGGACGGGCGCGGGAGGCGGTGCGCTTGGGTGCAAGTGCCTCTTCGGGCTCGGCGTACCTGAGATGGTCGTCATCGCCGGCGTGGCGGCTCTGTTGTTCGGGCCCAAGCAGCTCCCCGAGATCGGCCGCAGCGTCGGCAAGACCGTCAAGAGCTTCCAGCAGGTGCGGATTGGACCCTAAATTAGGAATTTTTCGAGTGGTGGTAATGTTTATGGCTTCTCTATGGCACCTATTGCCCACTCATCACACTGCTACCAGGCATTGCTATGCTAGCACAAAGTTATGGTACAATTTGGAAAAAAAGAATGGATTTTTATAATATATTTTGACTCTAGTACAGTGTCACTTGATGATGTCGTGAAGTTTAGGCATATTCACTTAGAAGTAAGAACTATGTAAATATGTGATCTGGCAATAGAAAATGGAAAATGGAGCATTTCCCCTACTGCACTGCGCTTCAAAAAAAGAAGTAAGAACTATGCTAGTACACAGACTTATGGGTCAAAATTTGTTCATTCTATTCTTGGGTTTTGGTTCAGGGGAATACATGGGTCTAGGGATGAGGGGTGGAAATTTTTGTAGTAGCTCTTATCTGCACCTCCACAGGAAGTAGAAGGGATTCCAGAATGCTTATATTTTCGTTTGAAGTGTTTGTGTTTAGGCCGTTGTGATGCAGTATTGCAGTTCGTTGATAGAAGTTCGAGAGCCCAACTGTAATGTGTTCTTGTGCACTCTTATATGTGCAACTTACTGTGAATGGTAGAGATTATGAAATGCAATTTTCTTCTGGTGCTGATATAGTTGTCATGTTGGCATATAGCACAGTTTTGCTACCTACGTTTGTATCATGGGCGTGAGCCCAGCCCCTAGTTCAAGGTATGGGCAGAGCTACTGTTCGCGCGAGTTTGCGATATGTTGTGCTATAGCGCCGTGAACAGGACTATGCCCATAACTTGGGCCAGGGGCTGTGCCCACTGCCCACACCCATAACAGTTTGCAATGATTAAAATAGCGAAAATATTTGTCTTAAGAAATAAGAAGTCCTTGTACAAACAGTTAAAAATATGGTTAACTGAAAATCAGTACTCGATTTCTAGATGACTAATTCAGATAGTCAAGTAGCTGAAACGTTTGAGCTTTAACACTATGGGACATGCTTTGTGCCGATTAGCTGAACTAGATTATTTTGGTACTTCTCATATGCTGCTATCTGATCAGGCAATCAGCTATAGCACTTAAATTACTATAAATTTTAAATGGGTATTCGTGGTTGCTATCTGCTCTGCTTAGTGTAACCGCGAGTGCCTTTGCTGCTACTGCCTTCTACCTTTCCTCATTTTAACATGAACTGAACTAAGGTGGGGGCCCAGTGCTCACAGCTCAAGCATTTTCGGTGAGCATAAGTGTGCCAATCAGGGAATATAGGTTGTTAGGATAAACCTATGAATCAAGATAGGAGAATTTGGTATTATTCAAATCTTTAAGCTTGGATAATTCTGTCCATTTTGCCAATAGGGAAGTTGAGCTAGTCTGCTCATTTCCTGTTATCAGGTGAAGCCATCCTGGAATTCATTTGATGGATACATGTGCCTATATGCCTTTCTAGACGATCTTGGTCTGTGTTCATGCTATTATCTGCTGTCCATTATTGGGTTATCTAGTCAAAACGTGTGTGGTTGTCCAATTACCTCGAGTTCATGCTACCGTGCTGATTTGTCCCTGCACTTGCTGATGCATGGGCCAGCATGAGTGCGGTTCTCGGATGACGGATCTGGGGTCTATGTGCTCTAGTGTGATTTTGATTTGCCCATGAGATAATGGGAATATGGGACAAGTACTGGAGGAAAAAGGGAAGTTATGCTAAATACATAGTGAGGAAGGAATTTTGTACGCACAAACTTCATTATGAGGATGCATAGATTTCCTCCTGCACCAGTGATACGTTGTGATATGCATTATGGCCAAATATCTGAATCACATTGTCCTGGATTGTAAAGAGCTTGCTTAACTCTTAGCTACCTGTACACCTTGGCCATTTTGCATACTCTATATTCGCTACATCTGAATGTCTGAAAATATGCACTGCCAAGTCTCAAGATGGTTTACTATGTCGGTTCAGTAAAACTATATACTTGGGTCATGTACTTGTTCACATTTTAGTGCTCTTGACTAACTCTTCTTTTGGACAAAAAGAAGTAACTTATACTAGTATCTTGTTATCACGAACAAGTTTGGGATAGAATATGAAATTTACCCCTTGTTCAAGTAGCTTGTAGTATCTTGTTGTTAGAAGGTTATTCAGGAATAGAATATCACATATAGACAAACAACGCAAAAAAAAGGGCAATGGCCATCCAGTAGACAAGGATTTGTGGGCTTTAAGATCCTGTTATGATATTAGAGGCTCACTGTCATATGCACTGGATGATCTTATCTTCCATGAATTCTCTTGACAGTAGTTGGCCGTGCGGTGTGCACTGCACTCTAGTTTGCTGTGTTCTATCAAGTCACATTGCTGTAACTTTATACCACTTTACTGTATGCAGAGCATTTGATTCCAGTTTGTGACTTGTTTCCTTACCTGTTAATGTAAAATCACTCACAGGCAGCCAAGGAATTCGAAACGGAACTGAAGAAAGAGCCCGAGGATGGCGGCGACCAGCCTCCACCTGCAACCCCCACGGCGGTTAGCAGCGACGGCGAAGAGAACCAGGAGCTAGAGGCATCGAGTAGGAAAGAGAGCACATGAGGACAGGTCGAGGCTCGCGAACTAGAAGAGTTGTGTATGTAAAACCAGTGTGATGTTTTAACACATTGCTCCTTTTTTTCTGTGCGGCGATATATATTATTTGTAATAAGGGAAGAAGAGTCTGTGAAATTACCCTGTTGTTAATGTATGAGGTCAATTGTGTACATCAATCGTAGGGGGTTGATCGGCTGTTCTCCAGTAAAAAAATGTGTACATGCATTTGGAATAGTGCACTGGAGAATTGTGTCAGACACGCTGATAATAGTTATTTTTTTGAAAAAAAAATAGTTGAGACACTGGCAGGTGGGCCCATATTGTCAGCCACCATAGCCGCAAGTTTTGGCACCTTTTCGCCGGCAATAAACTCACGAGGCCACTCCACTCTCGACTCTCGAGAGTAGAAAGGAAAGCAAAATCCGAAATTATCCTCATGGCTCTCCCTCTCCTCGCCCTCGCATCCCCGCTGAAAACCCTAAACCCTACCTTGAGCCCAAGCCCCACCCGCCGCCGCCTCCTCCTCAGCTCCTCCCTCCTCCGCCCGCTGCCGCCGCTCCAGCGAAGCGGCCGGCTCCGCTGCTCTGCCGGCTACGGCGGCGATGCCGCCGCGCCGCAGCAGGCGGCTCCGACGACGCCGCGGCCGGACGAGATCCCGTGGAGCAAGGACCTCTGCAACTCGGTGCGGCTTATAGGGACGGTGGGCACCGACGTAGAGCTGCGGCAGCTTCCTAGCGGCGCCTCCGTCGCGCGGGGCCGCATTGCCGTCTGGAAGTCGGCCACCGAGACGACATGGTAACTTTTCAGCATTGCCTGAGCTATGTTCGTGATTGGTGCAGCTAATTGTCAATTTGCTACTCATGTGAAATTGTTAATAAGGAGATAGTACTGAAATGGCCTTAACAGTTACACATTACTAATTGAACCATCATGCACCATGTACGGTCCTTGCAATAGAGTGAGGCCTCAGTTTGCAAAGGGACTTCAGTTGGGACAGGAAAGGTGTAAGTGGGTTCTTCCTTGAGTTTACTAGCTAGCTGTAAGAACTATATACCACTCAACTAGATTTAGAGTCAGCAAATGTTTTGTGGATCATTAACAGATTAAGCATGATACCGAGAGCATTATGCAGATAGAGCGCGAAGCTGAGAGCATGGTTAACAGATTAATGGTGAAACTCAGCTTTTCATGATGAAATGATCATGTTCCCTTCTCATCAGTATACTAACTGAAAGCCAAAACTATATAGCATTGACTATGCATAAGTTGGAGCTGTACCTTTGTTGCTATGGAAGTTGTGCACATATCTGTTAAATGATGCTTGAGATTATTGTCCATGAAATTCTTAATATTAATTCATGCAGTCATGCTCATTAAATGTATGATGTGGCGGTGGTTGTAGGGTAACTCTTGCATTTTGGGACGACCTGGCTGTTGCAGCCTCTGAGCATGTGAAACAAGGAGACAAAATATTTGTTTCTGGACGGCTTGTGTCAGATACTGTTGATGAGGGGCCTGAGAAACGCAAGGTTTACTACAAGGTACATTTCTGCTAATATTTTGTATTTGGGTTACCATGATTCTGTATCCATGATGTTGTCATCATCCTTCTTTCTCGTGATTATGATCGGTATCATATATTTTGCAGGTTGTTGTTCAGGAGTTTAAGTTCATTGAGTCCTTCCAACCTGTGCGATTATACGAACAAGAGTCAAGCCAGGATCCCCAAGGTATGGATCTAAGTCACACCGGCATGCTGATATCTACAGTCTGTATCATAAAACTACTGCTCCTCCTCTCACCTGTTGATATTTTCGTCTGGTTACGTATTTGTCTGTCGGCGATATTTACTTTCAGCAGACAATATTACAGTTACCGCTTTGTACTGCCCACTTGACCTTCAAACTGTCAAATTTCAACATCTATAATCATTGTGGACCTTGGCTATTTGCATGTAGTCTTCAAAGTCACTTGTGATAAGACCCTCTATTCAACGTATGCATTTCACTGCGCGCTTTAAGAACGTTTTCTCAAAGATTAAAGTATTATCTTGGGCATCTTTTGTAAGATAGAATGTTACTTAGATTGCAAAAAAGGCTGTTAGATGTTAGCTCAAATTTATCCTGGCAACAAAATTTACAACACACGATAAATACTCTTTCCTATTCAAGGGAAAGAAATAGCACATATTATCCTCAAAATAAGAAGAAAACGCACATGCCTTGTGCATTCTTCTGTCCCCTTTCAGCCGTTGAGTACTCTTTTTAAATGCAATTGATTGTCACATATTCGCACCCTGAATTTCCTCATATTTGCCTTTTTGTGCGAAACTTAGTAACTTACATCTATACTGTATCAGTGTTGCCTCGTCTTACTTTTATGGCTGACTCTAGGCCAGTGATACTCATAACTGGGTCCTGTGTAGCTGTTTATTGGTGTTAATGTGTTATAATATATATTTTAAAAATAGGAAAAACTGACTCTTTGCTGTGAATAAAAGGTGGAAAGCAGGGAAATTATTTTGACAATGATTCTACCTCTGCCTCAACTGAGAATAGAAAAGCGGATTACATGAGTTCTTCCTCTCGTTCAACTGAAGCACTGTGGCAAGCGTTCTTCACTAATCCGCTTGACTGGTGGGATAACAGGAAAGATAAGGTTATATCCTCTTTCTTTTATTCTTTTCATGGCATTACAGATGTTATCATTTATTATTTCCGTTGCGTTAATGTCTGTTCTTTTAGGCCAACCACCTACACTTTTTAGGAGGGTTTATCCAATGAAAAATAAAATTGGGCACAAAACATGGACCACACTGCTAATTGCCTAATCATCAAAAATACTAAAACCACCTAAGCAATGCTGCCTAGAAAAGTAAATGAAATAATATAGATCCAGATATCGGTAGTGGAATGTAGCCAACATGGAAAACAAATTTGATAAAGGTGTCAAATGTAGTTCAGAAACATAAAAGAAAATAAGAAATCTATTTAATCTTACTGTTTTTTGTGAAGAATTAGGGCTTGTGTATCGCCCTTCAAACAAAAATGTAGCATGGGGCTTCCAAAACTCAAGAAGCGTGCCCTGCTGCCCTCCGCGGAATTTTTCATGCCTTACATCTAGCTTCTAGGATTAATAATATGCCAGCTTAGTCACTTAAGTACTGTAGCAATATTGCTGCTTCAGTTTCGCAATTGAATTTTAGTGGGTTATGAATTATATGTCTCTCATGTCAGTGTTACATGCTCACAGATCCGTGCAAAAAAAGAAGAAAAAAACTCACACGGATTTAGCAAGATATGTAAAAAGACACTAATCTAAGCATAATGTAATTTATCACCATATGTTATAGTACACCATAGTTACAGGGTGCACGGTGACCAGATTCAAGATGTGATCTAGGTTATTTGATCTGATTTAGGGTTCAGCAGCAATCTTATTTGCTGGGGAATAGGATCCATAAATTCAGGGGGGAGGGACCGGTTGGAGAGCGAAACTTACGCCACCATTGATTTCCGCCTTTGGTATCGCCAGTGTCATTTCATCTCGCTGCCTTGCAGTAGCTATGTTCACTGATCATTGACACGAGAGAGGGATAGGGTGAGATCTGGCAGTATGCGCTAGCATCAAGCAAACTATTGTACTGTCAGAGGAGAGAGATTATGATGACTGACTGATACAAAGATAACGCGTTAGCATTTTTCTTCACTTTTTCATTCACTTTTGTATATATAGAGTGTTTTGCCCTTGTGATTTTATGGTTTAAACAAAAATGCCATTAGGAGTGACAAAAAAAGGAGGAAATCAACTTTCAATTTTTCCCCCCTCTCTATTTACTTATAGTTGTGATTTGTTAGTTCTCGAGGAATTTCCTTTACGGACAGTTATCAAGGAATTTCTCTTCTGCATCTTGCCAAACATTTATAGAATTTGGAGATTCCAGTTTTGGAGGCACACTGAATTGAGGAGAACTTCACAATTTTTCTGAATTTGTAAATTTTGACTCCCAAATAAAATCGGTTTGCATAACCCGCTCTCCATGCTATGCCATATTGTAATGCATGGGTTAGTGGTTATTTTAAGTTTTGTTTGAATCTCCAGTAGGAGCTACTTCCGCATAATATCTTGCAAAATGACTCATCATGTCAGGTTCACCCACATTGTATTAGGTTATGAAATTTCATGTTATCTTCCTTTGCCAGTCCCCACAAGCATTATCATAGCAGTTGGTTGCATTTTTTATTAATGTTTTTATTTTTTTGCATCAATAATTTGTTTGGCTATCATACTTTATCTTCGAAGAAATATGTGCTGGAGATTGCTTCGATTATCTTTAGTTCATACGTTTATGACCATAATACTCCCTAATCCATACGAGGACTAATTTGCCTTGTACGTGTCAACAGAAGAACCCGAAGTACCCGGACTTTAAGCATAAGAGCACTGGCGAAGCACTGTGGGTTGATGGGAGGAACAACCCAAATTGGGTTATCTCCCAGTTGGCTATTTTGGACTCCAGAATGGGTTCTCTGCAAGAAAAGGAGAGGAAACCAGTCTCTTTCATGTATGCTGATGACTTCATGACATCTGACGCCAACAACTAAGTCTGGCTGCAGGGAGGAACCTTCTGATTCCCCAATTATCCAGTTCCACTATCTATTATAATGTAGAAAGCCGTGTTATCGAGCTAGTTCATCCACGCCGTCCCAATTTTGTTGTACATAGGTAGGCCCTGGAAGCTTGTTAGTGTGCGACAATCTGTTCTACGTCAGTGTATTATTGACAAATTTAAACATGACAATTGTACGAGAACCTCTACTATCTGAGAAATGGTACATCAGTTGATGCGTGCCATCAGTTGAGTCTCGTCTGACAAGTGACATGCATGCTCCTAAGTGAGATGTCACAACCACTGATCTGTTGTCACTAACTTACTAAAATAACGTTTGCAGTTGATACGTGCAAGATATTTGCACTGTCAGATCTCGCAACATGTATCAAGATTTTGGAGTGTTGAGGGGTGCACATCAAAGCAGCAAGATATACTTTGATGCTCCTCTAGTTGGACCTGAACAGACATGATGATTTGCACCGAAAAGTCTGTCTAGGCTGTTCCATTTTTTTTCCTGAAGAGCACATCTTTTTTTAGAAAAGGGGATGTGGATTCCTGGCCTCTGCATCAAAATGATGCACAAAGCCGCCTCGCGAAGAGCACATGTACCTACCGTTTCTCTAGGCACCTGCTCCAGCACCCAAACCAACTCACCATCTCTGAAGGCACAAGGCTTCGATTTCTTTTATGTTACTAAGATTATTACTGCAAGCAGTTTCTGTAATTTTGTATTGTGGTGCGGATAAAGGTCTCGCTTGATTTAATTGATGCCAGTGGATGATGCTTGGATCCAGCGCTCATGTGCACCACATGGACGCTGTCCGCCCATGGATCGACCGGCGCATGTGTTGACAACGAGATGCAGGCCGGTTTGCATGGGCCGTGTGTGTTGCTTGCTAGACCAGTCTCGGTGGATCTATTTCCCTCATCTGACTCTGGCTAGCTAGAATTGACATTTCACTAAAAAAACTAGAATTGACTTTGGATCCGTTGAGCAGCCATTGGGTCTTGATCAATCAAAATGTCTAATCTTCGTAGCACATGGCTAAGTTATATCTTGCGTGCTTTCGTTTCAAGTCAATCTGTTCTTGAACATGGGCTAAAGATTCGGATCGAGCAACTTGCCATTTCTTTGTACTGTTTGGGATAAGATTCAAGAGAGCCTCTCCTTGGTTCGCAGGTTTTCGAAACGCAGGAATGTAATGTTAGGTCCTCTTGAATCTTACAGAACTGAACACCATACAGGAATAGGCACCAAGATGTGTTGGTTTAGTACAGAATAGGAGTTTAAGTGGAAATTTCTGTTTTGGAATCGGGTGCAAAAGTGGCTCATAGGTAACATTCTTACCGTTTTTTATCCTATAAATCAATCTCTATAAGCAGATTGAAATCGTACAGTATAACCTTGAAATTCCTTTGAATCGAAAATGCCCTAAAATGCTTTGCTGAAACGAGAGAAACCACATGTGTTGCATTAAAAGTTCGGCGTGTTTGCATTCTCTGTCACCTAGATAGGTGGAAGATCCATCCAATTTGGTTCTACCATGTACTGGCAAACTGATCAAAACATTATTCCAATGCTTGATCTTCGCTGATATCACTTTCCACTGCACCTAAAAGTTATCTTCTTCAATTAGCCTTGGAATCGAGCTAAGAATTGTAGAAACAGATGATATACCCTCACAAGTCACAACCAATCAACATGAGTAATATAGCATAAAGTGACTTTAGAACCGGATACAAGAGCAACACGCATGATGATAAGTAATCAACAATCAATATAACAGTTTCGTTTGTACAAACACATGGAGAGTTTAACCCAAATCTCCACATCTCCTTTGTGCTTCTTCTAAAAAGGCCTACTTCAAGGACCCAAACAAACGCACACATCCATGTGTGCACTCTGATGCACCAAGCTCATCTCCTTTGGCTTGGTGATCGAACCCAGATCGAAGAACAAAAAGTATAAAAGGTAGAAAAAAAAGAGAGCTCATGACTTCATATTTGCTTCTCATAGTAGCCTTCATTATTTGGATCCCAGTCCTGTGGCTTCAGATCTCTTGATGATTCTCAACTTCTTGCAGGTGCCGCTGAACATGCTGCAAACACACAAGAAAAAAGACCATGAGTCACTGGTTCACAAAATGATCTCTAGTTCACACCTAATATTATTGAAGATGGACAGCTGATCAAATTAACTAGTAGCACTTACTCGAAGGGCACATCTCCGACGAGCATGAGGTCGCCGTCCTTGTCCTCGTAGGTGATGGCGTACTCGGACGGATTGGCGCCGTTGGAAGCGTCTGCCCCCGAGAAGCAGACGAACATGGCCTCCAGGGCCTCCCTGAGCTCCCTGTAGCCCTTGTACATCCGCATGTCTACCTTCCTCAGGTAGGGCGCTCCGTCCATGCTCACTTTCACGAAGGAGCCGCCGCCGTTGGTGCTGGTCGCCGCTGGAGCCGCAGACGGTGTGGTGTTGTTGCTGCAGGCATCCTCGGCTTTCTTCGCCTTGCTCTTGGTTGCCTGGAAGCAGCTCTTCCGGTAAGACCTCACCGGTGGCCACCCTACAACTTGTGCCCTGCAAGAGTTCAACAGAAGCATGTAAGTAAGAACCCTGACCATATGCGCGTTCTGACGAAGAAGAAGATGCGTGCGAGCCGGAAGGCTGGTTGGCTAGTAGTAGTACTCACTTGGCTACTGGTGGTGCGGCCTCGACGTCGTCGGACTTTTCGGCCTCATCTGCGGCGGTGGTCTCCTCGAAGGCGTCCATGGTGCGCTTCTTGCCCCTAGGCGTCGCCGGCGGCGAGGCCGTGGTGGTCTTCTGTGGCTTTTGGTCGTCGGTGCCCGGCAGGCCCAGCCTCAGCTCGGTGGCCATGAGGAGGCTGGCAGCTTCCATTTCTAGTCGAGGCACGATCAAAGGTGCTGTCTTCTCCCTTGTCGTAGCTCGAACTCGAGTAAGGCGATGCGATGTTGAATCTGATGAACTCTGAGAGACTAGACGATGTGTGCGCTGTGTTGGCTTGGCCCTAAGGGCAGGGTTGGCGAGCATGTTTTATAGGGGAAGGGCAGCTAGCTAGCGCATGGGAGGCAGACACGTAGGTGCATCGAGCGCAGCACACGCCGGCTGGGTTGTGACGGTGGCTGGGGCGCAGCGTGCCGGGTCGGCCGGCGACAGCGGGGGCCCGGACGAGCGGCGCGATCCCTCGGTCCACGGGCCACGCCGCGCCGGGGCCATCCGATCCCGCGGCCGGCAGCCCATGTGCGTCGCCGGCTGTACCGATCGGCCTGGCTGTACGATTACACACTTGTATAATGTCTAGACATCGATCGAGAGCTGGTTGTGACTGATTAGTCCGGATTGGTGGATGGGCACGCGGTATTCCGGGTCTCGGGCACATAATGTATTGCGTGGGGCACATGCCTTGTCTAACCAGTGTCGTCCACCGATCACACCGGTTCCAGTGGTTCTACGTGCTATAACTCGATCCGGTGCAACCAGGCGTGTTTGGTTCCTCGCGAGCCTCTCAACCACACTCTCGATGTAAAAATGGGGCATTTCCTTATCTGGTCGGCTCTGTATTTCCGTCTGTACGAATCTTAAACCACCCCGGAGTCAGGTCCTGTAGAAACAGTCGAATCGCCCGTATCCACAGAGTCACCTCTCCACGTACAAAAAAGGGAACGGGTGCCGAGCTCGTTCGACCTCATGCAACATTTGAGATGGTGCAAGCTGGACGCACACATGCGAAAAAACCGCGGAGAAATTTTGTGACTGTCCACCATTTTCGCTCCCATATTTCACCCCCGTCGGGTCACCGCCGAAACTCCCGCCACCATTTCCCCCTTTCGAGCTCTCCCTGTTGATTTCTTCACCGACAAGCAGGTAAATGGCGCCATCCCCTCTTCCGGTCAGCGGTGGTCGGCGGAAACCTCTTCCTCCTCTTCTCCGAGCAGAGAGCGGCCTCTTCCGCTCCTCCAATGCATGTAAGTACCCTCAAACCCTTGAGTATTAAGTATTGCTCTGGTCATGATGTAGTTTGAGTAAGTATTGCTCCATTATTTAGTGTGAGCATGTGGTAGATAATGTAGTTGTGTTACGATTTGGTAGCTTTCTCATGTTCAACAGTAATGCTTTTGATGGTGTTGTGATTGATCTTGATGGTGTGGTAGATGTTGCTCTGGTAGATCCTGATGCTGTGGTAGATATTGCTCTGCTAGATCTTGTTGTGGTAGATATTGTAGTGAGCATGATGCATTTGTCTTGGTCGTAACCATTGTAGGACATGAGCAACGAAGAATTTAGCCAAGCCCTAGTGTTGTCAGATAGCGAGCCCGATCTCTCCATTGTCCCGGACTCTTAGGTGTTCGAGGTGGCGGTTACCCAAGATGCAGGGTTTTTTCAAGGTGCCTAGGGCTATCTTCTCATCTGGTCGAGATGCCTGATCGTGAAACTCAGAAAGTTAAAAAACGGCTCCGTAGGCTGCCAAAGAGAAGAACAAGGTGAGCAAAATACGGAAGACCATGAAGTGGCCTCCATATCTGTTCACCTTCGTGGTGAACAACATGTGCGAGCTCATCGCCTCCGGGGTGAGGACCGAGGAAGGGTTTAAGGAGGTGCACCTCAACACCGTTGCGAAGCTGGTTTTTTGGGTTCTCTGGCCAAGAGGTCACTTCGACTCAGGTGTATAACCACCTCAGGAAATGGAGAGCAAGGTGGATCCGGGTGTCAAAACTAAAAGACCTTAGTGGTGCACACTAGGATGACGAGACTCATAGCATTGTCTCCAAGAGCGAGCACTTAAGAGGCCACATTCTGGTCGGCCTAACTCTCTAACTTTGTGACCATTCATCAAACTAGCAAACGGTTGAACTGTCTTACTGTGTCTTTCGTCCCTAAGATTACCTGAAAGACGCTGAGTTCCTCAACAAGCCCATCGCAAACTATAGATGCATACCATCTTCTACTTTGATCTGGCCACTGCCAGTCATGCCATGGAATCCAAGGAGGCTCTTGGTACGCCATCAGCTGATTATTGGGACACCCCGCAGTCAGACATCATCCACATGGATGGCGGTGAGAATAATGGTGATAAGGCTGATGAGACTGCACCAAAGCCAACACCTGAGAGCCAGAGAGGGAGAAGAAGAGGAAGAGAGGCGTAATGTGGATGAGAAGGTCCTTGTCTTCATTAGCATGACCAAGGCAATAGGGAGGTGGCAGCCGCCATCACAGAGAGCACGCCGTCGACGTACACTCTGACCTCTACAACATTGTCATGGACACAGGTGGATTCAGTGCCGAGTCCAAAATGGTAGTTCTCAGCCCCCTTCTGGACAACAAGGCACAAGGTCTAGGCTTTTTTAGTATGGCCGAGGATCACCATAAGTTCTGGCTCGGTACCTTTCTGGCCAAGCACTACTACGTGTAGTGCTAGGTCTGCTGGGGGCGGTGGTGCAAGCATGCTTGATGATGATGATCACGGTGATATGTCATGTGTACTTTGGGTAGTTAGAACAATAAAACTTCTTATGACATGTATATTTTGGATAGTTAAGGTGATAAATATGCTAACCCCTCACATGCTAAACTTGCGATGGTACTATTACACCCTCGTTAGATGTGGTGCTAGGTTGACATCATACTAGGTAGCAAACACTTGTGCTGCTTTATTGCTTTCAGTATATGATGATTAATGCATGCTTTGCTTATGTTGCATTCTTCCTTATGATCCGAAGTAGCTTATTTTGCATGTTGTAATCTTGTTCTTCTATGCTGTAGTGCTATGTGGTGTTCGGAGGGAGGGTTTGAGAAATCTTCACATTTTGAAGCTCTTGCTATGCTCAAGTGCACAGTTTCCCACAATTAGTGTTGCGAAAAGTTTGATACCTTAGAGGAGGCAGAGAATGCTTACTCCATGTCTATGCTGCCAGATAGCCTCTCCTTACTGAGAGCAGCACTAATAGAGTATGCAAAGGCGCTGTGAGCAGAACTGGTGTGGGCAAAGGTGCAGGACTGATCGGGTGTGGCCGTCACAAAGAGTTCATCATCCTCGTTCAGTTCGTCGCCATTGTGTATTTGTTATACTCATAAGTCATAAGTCCGTATAATCATATGTGAATATCAGTTGGCTGGTAACCTTACCAGTGGTAAATACAAGGTAATCATAATGACCCGAAACGAGTCGACCAAACAAACCGTATTAGCCTTTAAACACAAACGCGGGAAACCAAACGAAAGGAACTTTCTTATGATCTCTAAACTCGTTTCCTGCCATCGGGTCTAGATTTTTTTTTTAGATAAGGGGGTGCGGATCCCCGGCCTCTGCATCAAAATGATGCACACAGCCATCCGCAATTATTCAACAAAGCTTACAAGTTACAACACTGATCAAACCGAAGTCCACCGCTCGGCAACAAAAAGTCGCTACAACTATGATGGAGGTGGACATGATCAAAGCCGCATGCCTTGACCTCCCACCTACGCGGATCATCTACAACCGGAGTACCGGTCCAGCAGACCCTCAACGCGCACCGCATGCGCGCGCTACAGAAGTCGCTTCCGCCATCTTCCTCTAACCCATCTTCAGGCAAAGATCAACGCCATGACCTTGCAAGGCCAGCCGGCGACGTCGCCATGACGCCAAACAGCACCACCGCCCTGCCCTCGTTCATTCGCACGCATCCACGCCGAGACCCCACTGCACCATGCTGCCGAGTCACCATTGTCGACGCGGAAAATGGCACGCCGCTCCACCATCAGACCTCTCCAGCCAGGATGTGCTCCAACACGATGCCCCCAAGGAGGAGAACGACATGGAAGTGCCGCCATCGTGCGATCCGGGACACCCAGATCTGGAGTTTCCTCTGGAGCATCAGGAAGGGAGGCTAGAGCGTCGCAGCAACGACTCCTTCAACAAGGTAACAACGCCCGCGGGCGCCGCCGTCGTCGGCTCCGCCATCGGAGCCCAGCTCTCGCCGGCCGACACTCTTTCCTCCAAGATCAGCCGCAAAGGAACTAGAGAGGCAGGAGGACGCCAAGATCGGAACCCTCACTGCTTCTCACTCCTCGCGGAGATCTGATCCGCGCCGCCATCGCCTGAAATCCGCAGGCCGGCGAAGCCAGCCGCCGCATCCAGGGTGTCGACGCCGGCAGGATCCAACCCCACCTCCCAGCCGCCATCATGGAGGTCCCGGGTCGCCGCCGCCGCCGTCAAAGACAGAGGCGCCTCCCCTGTCGTCCGTCCACGCCCTAGCGACGGCCGCCGCCACGCGCTGCCGAGGAGGACGCCGTGGCACCCGGTAGCGCCACGCCTCCGCCAAGGACACCGGCCCGCGCCGGCCCCCTCGACTCGGGAGGACAAACGATCCTCGCCGCCGCCGGCCGAGATCAATGGTGACGGCGAGGGGAGGGAGCGGAGAGGGACGGCCGAGGGGCTAGGTTTAGGGTTTCCCCTCCCGCCGCCACACGGGGGCGGACGAGAGGAGAACCTGCACGGGGGCGACAGCGTACATGAAGGCGTCAAAAGCGTAAGCCATCGGGTCTGGATAAAACATTGTGGGCAACCAAATAAGTTGCACAACATGACCGAGCTCTCGTTTTTCTTAATCAGTCCCTGTAGGGCCACGGTGGCCCAATAAGCATCCAGGGAACCAAACACGCCCTAAGCTTGTACGCTTAGACGTGTGAGCTGGTTGGAAACTTGAGAGATCGACTGGCACGCACGGGCTGATCGTAACCCGGACCCTGTAGCCCGGCAGGATGCACTGCATGGATGCATCGATGATGGACTGGACTAGCAGTATGGAGCTTCGAACCATATGATAATATCATATGATGGAGGAATGGAATAGAAAACGGACGTGAATGGATGATTGAGGCGCCATGATGATGATGGATGGATCGGAGATACTGGGCCGGGAGGGAGCATCTCTCGCGCGTTCGGTGCTGTTTCCTTTCGGCCCTATCGATCATGTTACGTTGTGGAGAGCGACGCGTCCCCGGCCGGGATATATGGCCGCCATGTCCCCATCTTGCTTTACCCATCGATACGCAACGACCCTGCAGATCCCTTTCTCCCTCTTAATTTTCGTTTCATTCTAGCTAGACTTCGATCGATCTAGAGTTGATATAGTACTACTACGTAGGATCGACTTATTAAGCAAGTCTCTACTCTCTAGGCATAGGCAGTGTAAAGCTGTGTTCATACCGCCGAATCCGAGGAGATCACGGAGGATAAATCTGTGATACGACAGATAAGTTTAGTCAGATTGATCGAACCACGTTCGTACAAGTGAGGTGAGCACCAGAACATATAGTCCTACTCACAACTACGCCACCTTACCAAGATATAAGGTAAAAGCTGTCAGCAAAAGGTCCATGCATGATGTTTCCTCTTTGCTCTCCTTTTCTACTACTCATTCCTTTTCACTAAAATCATCTCTACTTCAAAACATATGTATAGTCTCCCGCATGCAATTAGGTTTTTCGGGAAATCAAGAATAAAGTTATTGTTGTTTGGAGAGCCGTAGTGAAACATACAAGGATTTTTATAATCTTTTTACAACTTGAAATGATGAGTAAGATATCATATGTATCTAGGTTCTATTTATGACTTCTGTAGTGAAACACACCTAGTTCTTCACTTTCCCCTCTTGATCGTACCTACCCCTCTCCCTGCTCTCCTTATTACTAAATGAGATACGGTTCTTCAGCAAATCCCTTTGGTTATTCTTGCTTCTTTTTGGTTGGGTCAGTGCCCAACAATGCCTAGTGGGAGTTGTTTGTTTCAAAATTTTCACACAAAGTATATCTTGTTGCAGTACTATGCTGCTTCCTAAAACTGAGTGGAGTACATAGTTTTATTCAACGTACCAAATGGTCCCCCTGCTAAAGATTTGGCAAGCTTCGGAGGTATCATGGGAGCTGGGGCTAGTTGGACACTTGGACTTGGAGCAGGCGACCTTTTGGAAGTTTAAATTACTTAATACGTACCTGCTAGTGCTTATATTTTGAGCATTCTAGAAAGGTAAAGCGCATGGGTGCATGCTTTCAGGAACAAGCAACGGCGTAGCTTTGTCCTGTGGGGTCAAATCCCCGTATAAATTATTGGTCTATATGTCTATGTTCCATGAAGGGTATGCAAGATGGAGAAACTTAACAAACTTTCACCAGGGCACATAGTAATTAGTTTAACTGCGGCATACGGTTCATGATAGATTGACCCGTCAACTGATCTAAGATTGGTTTGAGGAATTTACACCAACCAAAACAAACTATATCCAAACCCATCCGACGCTCTTAGCACTTTGCACACTATGGAGCGTCAATTATGTTAATCAACACTTGAACATAATAGAGTGGATTCTACATATATCACTTTCTAGATCCTACCTTGTTAGCCTCTTAAAGAAATTTTAAGCTGACTCATGTATTTTAACTAGTAACTGACTACATAATTGAAACTTGAAAGCAAAACAAGTTAACTTAACAATTACAATTACATGTCCGTGTATATTGTACATGTTTTCTTACCTTGTAGCTTCTTCAAGTAAAAAAGGAATTATAAAAAACATGTACTTCTGCAAGAATTGTAAAAAATTATAGTATATATATTGAATGAAATATAATACATTACAATAGCATGATCGAAGTAGAAGTACCAACTGCTCAGTGTCAGAACCATTGTATATCCTTGACAAATAATACTAATAATAGCCCCACATATGTGCTCATTTCTTTGCACTCAGTGTCAAATGGTTTAAAATTGATTGTAGATGCTTGCAATTCTTAGAATAGTCAAAATATAGTCGATTTTAATAAATTTGACTACATTATTAATAGTAAGATAATAGGAAATTATATCGATCTACCTCGATTTCGACCAAGCTAGCACCTGCATGTTATTCGCCTAGTATCCAGCCCATATACGTAAACAATTTCGCTAAGACCGCGAGCCAAACAAAAGAACCAGACATCGCGCGAAATTTGGAAAATGCACAATGAAATCTGACCCATGTGAATTCATTTATCAAAACTGTGTGAAAATCGTATTTTTTACAAGTTTGAAAAAATTAGGAAAAAACATGCATGTAGGCATTGAGTAGAAACTCACCCTTATAAAATATTCAGAAATTGTTATGACCTTTTATGACCTACGTATGTATAGATAATAAACTTAGAAATTTAAGTTTCAAATCTTATTGGTTATATTGAGTTTCTACTTAATAGCTACTGCTTGATTTTTTTTTCACAATTTTCAAAACATAGAAACACAATTCGCTAAGTTGTTTCGTAGGATTCACATGGACCCAGGTTCTAAATTTTGCTTTAGGGAGATTTTATGTAATTAGTGGACGAGACCGGAGCCAACTAACCAAAGATATAGGTCGTCGCCTAGCTAGTCTTTACGTACCTACACTTAACTTGCTCCATTTCTTTACGTGCTGAGTAGTCGAGATGCTCCTGCAGATGTCGACACATCGCACTGCGCTATGAGAGGATTTGCTTTAATTAATCGTCTTGCAGCTAGCCATTTGTATGTTTTCAGTATCTTCCTATTGTCACTTTGTCAGCATCATTCCGATCCAATCCAATCCAATGAATCTAATTAAGCTATACTCGTTTAGTTCCCGATGGTAACCAACAACTAATCAATCTAGCTGCCTTAATTTGATAAACTTGATCGTTCAACCAATTAACGCGCTACGCGAGATTCCCTGTCTGTCACATTGTTCTAGTCCATGATTGGTTGCATCAATGCAGAAGCAATTTGACTATTCCAAAACGAGATACCATGTGTTCCTGCAACCTCCTGCACACACAGGCTACCATATGCTTGCTGTTTAGATTCTTCAGTTTGTAATGTAAACTATGCGTCTTTCAACGGTCCTTGATTGGAATATTGTTGTTCAGCGTTACTGTTTATGTCGCCCACAGAGAACTCCTTGGATTCTACTAGTATGGTAGTGCATGCATATATGAGATCGATGATTCTCACAAGTGCACCGACTAATACGTGTTGATGCAAGACGGTGTGCTGGTATTAAACTACATCAGCTGGTTTCCTAAGATCAGTGCGAAAATTCATGTTCAGTTTGTCTAGGGGAATAGATGCCATGTGTCGCAATACCCCCCTACATGTTCACTATTAATGACAAGATTTTTCATGGGGAGTACTAGGTAATATTATTTCTAATTAATCAAGTGAATTAGCTACATTATGTCAGGCTAGATATACACTCACAACTTCTCTGCCTAGCTAGGTTATACCCCCTTTTAGTCAAAATGTGTGCATTTAGTTTTAATCAAATCAAATTTGTGAAGTTTGACCAAGTATATATGTAAAAAAAATCCACCACATCATATCTATATTATTAGAATCATCCTGAAATATATTTTCTTGTTATATGTATTTGACGTGGTAGATATTGATACACTACATTTTAGCACAGAGGGAGTACATCTACGTGAAGTTTGTTGACTTATTTTGGTACATTCACTAGTACATAAACCTCCTAACAGACTGCTCGGAAACCACATGGCTAACGGTCTTACGTGATGAGGCTTGATAAGCTAAACAGTTTCACAACTATTTTGAGTGTGTCTGGTTGCCTATACCAAATGGCGAGCTAGACCCATCAAGGAGAGGCCCACTCAAGGTATAAGCCTTTGTTCTTTGTTTGGTCCTATGCATTTCGACCAATGGTTCTTTCATTATTGATATCCGTAAACATTTGGCTCGGAAAATGCATTTACAATGTGGTTAGTTCCCTGCCTCCCGTGTTTGTGGTCGCTTCTTCTCACCAGGTGTGATATAACTAACAGACAATAGCACACTAACATCAAATATAGGGAAGCAATATAAGAGCAAAACGAATGATTATAGTCTAACTGGCATAATATATCAATTCATTATAGTGCACCTAAGATAAAACGCCAGCACACAATTCATCCCTCTGCAATTAGCTTGATTCACAGTCTCGAAGATCTTCTCCAAGATGCTACCCCTTCACTTTGCGCGCTTCTCCCGGGACTGGTGTCACCCAGCCAATCGGCTTTCATCAAGAGGTGTTGCACACGATAATTTTGCACGTCCAAAGCATGATAAAAGAAATGCGCCGGTGGGTTTTTTCATCAAGCTCGATTCCAAGGCATTTGACTCAGATACTTCTACATACATGATGAAGCCAGGAGCAGCGGCGGGAGCATAACCGCATGCATTGGTGAGCTGGCACACCACATTTCTCACCCGAAGGATCTTAGAGGCTGGAGGTGATGGATTTGGCGAAGTTTGGCAAAGCTCACAGGCTCAGTTGGCCTTTTGCTAGCTTGGACCGATCCGACCATACCGTGGCACGGTGCGGCGTTGCCGTGCGACGCCACAGACCTGGAGCACTCTTTCGTGCTTCAACCGACATAGAGTTGAGAGATGGTGCTAGATGCCTATTCCGTCTTGACCGATGGCTCCGGGGTGCTTTGAAGTGCAATTCTCGGCTTTGTTCGCCATCATAATAAGAAAATTTCGGGCTATGCATAAGGAGTTGTTGCATGGCAGCTGGATTCGGGCATTGGCTCGCCTATGCACTCTGGAATAGTTGTAACAATTTGTTAGGGAGGACACTGTGGACATACACATGCACATGTAGGATCCGGTTAAATGAGTGTTTTCTGTCCGGACCATGTCCGGGCTGTCCGCCGGGACGTATGGGTGGGTTTGACGAGGCGGGTTGGAGATGCTCTAAGCCCACCGGAAAGGCAGACTGCCGAAAACCAGCCAAACCGACCCGCGCGTGCACGATCGATCGAGTGATTCAGGAATATCTAGCGCCAGCAGTACAAACTGTTGCTTCACGTGTGCGTCCCTTGCTTTGCTTTGCTTTGCTTTGCTTTGCCTTGCTTAATTAAAGCAAAAAAGTCACGAGCCCGTAGCCGATCTTCATCCGTACTGTTTTCTTGCTTGTACGACGGCTTATTCCAGCTAAAACAGCGGCACATGCTGACAAGCGTACAACGCAGGCCAATCCATCGATCGATCATACCGAGGCCGGAAGCGAGCGTGTGGTGTGTGGCGGCGTCAGACACTCCGTACACCACATTCACATCAAGGGACCCTAGAACAGTTCAGTTGAGAGCTGGAGACTCCAAGTTGAGAACTTTGAAGAGCTGGAGGCCTGGAGTAGCTAGTTTAGCTCCCGTGCATGCGGTATAATTTGTGCCAAAGGGCCCTTTGCAAAACTTTTAATGACTAATGGCGCTTTGGAAAACTTTCAACCAGATGTGACACTTCGCCAAAAGCCATTCATAATGATTTATTTGACCAGATAGACACGCCATTCAGTTTGCCTTATTTGAAACTACGAAATGCAAAAACAGTTAAGTCATTTAAAATAAGCCTGTCGAAATAGTTTTCCAGATTTTGCTGTTTTCAGACCCTCTGATATTCTCATGAGACCCTTTATGATTAGAGATAGGCCATTTCAATTGACTTAGCTTTTTTCCATTTCACGGGCCTAAATAAACCAATGTGAATGGCGTGTCTACCTATTCAAATAAGCCAACGTGAATGGCGTTTTGGTAGGGGATAGATCTGTTTGAAAGTTTCTTGAGGGGCCAATGACTGAAATTTCGGTAAATTATCATTTAGGACAAATTATATGTGCATCAGTGCATGCGCCAAATAGATTGAACCCACCGTCTGAGGGTTCAACCGGGAAATTGCTATGGGGAGGATGTTACACATACTCTCGCGTTTCAAAGTACGCCTTATATTAGGTTGACCAACTAAACAAAAAATATGGAGCTCTACAATGCCAAATTCTTATAATACAAAAGTATATATCATCATGGTTCTAATAATACAGATTTAGCAATGTAGATGTTGGTGTATTTTCAATATATTTGATCAAACTTCATGGTGTTTGATATTTTTACCAAATCTAACATGCAGAGTATGGGGCGAGAGTTCAAGCTGTCGGTTTCGTAATTAAGTGACCTAAAGTGATCTACCGGGTCGTTTTTTACCCAACTAGTCTCACCTTATCGATTTTTATTAAATAAACCTTCAATGTTTACAAAGAAGAAACAAAAACCGAGAAGAAAATCAGAAAGCAGGAAGTTCGATGAATCAACAAACTACATTCTACTTATTACATCACCCGGCCGAGGAACGAAAACATACATTATTCTTTTATGTATATATGGGAAGATGTTAGTCGGTTGGTTGTACAAAAAAATGTTGAGAAAGTTTCACAGTTTACTTATTTATAGAATCAACAAGGCAACGTATGCTACCTATCCCTACTCAGTAGTTCCACTCTTTCGCATTCGTGCACTAAAACTTTGTTTTCGAACAACAAGAATATAAGCATGATATTAATTAATACTCATCGGTCCGGAAATGTCTTTTGGGTCATAGGAGCATATGCTCCCACTACACAAAATTCGTATTTTAAATGTCAAAAAATTCAAACAAAAAATTTGGATATATATCCGATCATTCTATGTTTGCACATACAGTTTCGCATAAAAAACATTTTTGTACCCTGTGTAAGAAAAAGACAAATAACGGTGTTTCGAAATGACTTTGTACGAGACAGGCCACAAAAAAAAATTCTCGCGAAATTTTATGTACGAACATTAAATGTATGTATGTTCATCTGAATTTGTTTTCAGATTTTTTTGACATTTAAAAATAATTTACATAACGGGTGCATATAAATCTGCTACCCAAATCACCGTGTCCCTCATCAGTCCTATGATATAAGATAATATTATCTTATATTATGGGACATAAGGAGCAGTATAAGTTATTGTCCAATGTGCTAGAATTTTGAATCTTTTTACTCTCGGTTTATAAGGCATGCACGTATCTATCTATCTATGTCTTTTATAAGACAAAACCCTATGCAAGGTGTCAACATCATCTACATGCAAGGTGTCAACATCATCTGCTATTGGAGTCATTCATTTATCCATTTTATCCCACAGTTATTAATGAAAATATATTCATACATGCAATCTATTCACTTTATTAATTATTTTAGCCATACAATTTCCACATAATCAATTTTTAGCGGTTAAATATACGAACATTTCTCGGTGATTAAATTTAGATTCTCGACTATTGTGACAAATCAAATCCTCCATATTCCCATTAATGCTTCAAATATCCTATAATACACGTTTTAAAAAAATCCCGCTGCAACGCGCGGGGTATCTTTCTAGATCTAAGAAAGAATGTCCACTGGAATATTCTATAGGTTGTGAATTCAATTACACTTTTGGTGGCGTATCACTTATATCAGCAGTGCTACGTGTTCGATCTTTTTGGTCATATTCTTGTTCAACGGGAAGTTGTGACCGACGGATTGCATCAGCTTACCAATGACGAACGACGGATTGATGTGTTGTAAAGGAATCAGACGCAAAACATCGGATGCAAAGCAGTTGTGCACTTATATTTTGTTGATTAAAGTTAAATGGATGGTTATAAAAAAATGCGTGCAGGCCTTGCAAACGTGGATGGAGGGAGTACACCATATTATGGTAACACCAATGTTGTCGAGATGGCATTGTAGGTTTGGTCATAGTATGTCAATGCTATGGAGTAGAGATTTCTTGATCCCGGGCTCCAGTGCTCCTTTACTTTTTAAAAAATCATATTTATAAGTTTCAAAAACATCTGGAAAAATATCATGCATGTTGTCCATGATATATCCCACAAACCTGCAAAGCCTCGATTTGAAATACTTTTATATTCAGATCTACAGAAAAATGACAAATGTGTGGATCTGAATATACACACTTTCATATCTCCAAAATATACACCATTTGTCATTCTTATGTAGCCTAGATTATTAAGTATTTCAAAAAAAATAGCAATATGCAGGATTTTTTTCAGAATTGTAATCCTTATAAATATGATTTTTGAATTTAAGTAGAGGAACATTGCATCTTGGGAGTCAAAAGTGTTTTCCGGATGCTACGAAACTTTAAGAGCAAATGTATTCTATTGAGTTTATTATGTGCAGGGACTGGGATTACTGATGGTAAAAAAAGTTAGCCGGTGTCATTAGAAATTTAATGTGCAACAAAGGCATAATAGACTTAATTCTGATGCTACTGTGATACTGCCTAACACAATATTCTGAATATCGGCTGAGGAGTATCTATAGTGATATAATACCATCTCAACAACACAATATTCTGAATATCGGCTGAGGAGCCTCTATAGTGATATAGTGACATGCATAGTAACACTATTTCGGTATGGACCGTGTAATATTTAACTTATTTCTGCAGTGACATGGGCAAAAAAAGGTAGCCATATTGCATTAATGTATCCTGTCCACAGTAGGAAGGCTAGTACTTATATAGGGATCTCCATTATATACGCCACTTCCGGCAAAAGGAAACCAAAACTCCTCTGTACCCATCCACACCCGCCATCATCATTCATTTGCCCTCTCTTCGTCTTATTTGTGCTCACAAGCCAAAGCCAAACACAGACAGCAGCAGCTGCAGCACACGAAACGGAAGCAAATTAACAAGGAGACTCAGCCAAGAACCCAAGGGCGGTTGCTGCATTGGAGCAGTGATCAATGGCGGGCCTCGGGTTCGAGGAGACCGAGCTCCGGCTCGGCCTACCCGGCGGCGGCAACGATGCCGAGGAGGCGACCGCCACTGTGAGGAGCTCCGGAAAGAGGGGCTTCGCCGAGACCATCGACCTCAAGCTGAAGCTCGAGCCGGCGTCGGCAGCCGCGCCGGCGGTGGGCGACGAAGAAGTGGCCGACGGTGCCGTCGCAGTGGAGCCACTGTCGCCTACGGCCGCTGCTGTTGCAGGCGACGGGCAGATGAAGAG
Organism: Poa pratensis; assembly: GCA_947311845.1. Lineage (NCBI taxonomy): Eukaryota > Viridiplantae > Streptophyta > Magnoliopsida > Poales > Poaceae > Poa > Poa pratensis. The sequence goes on from CAMZMU010000040.1 coordinate 39,190,264, forward strand.
GTCGCCGAGCCAGAGCAGCGCGGTCACCTCGGACCCCGAGAAGCCGCGCGCGCCTAAGTACGTCTTCAGTCACCCTTGTTGATTTGCATGTGAATAAATTCACTTAATCTGCATACTTACAGAGCATTCCCAAAATCTCAAGAACCCTTCGTCTTCTCAAAGTAGAAGGATACGTTACAAGTTTGTTTGGAGGAATATGATTTAATTTAATCAACCTAAGCTAAGAAACTACTTGCTCTGACCAGAGTTTTCTAAGTTTTTAGTAGCGAGTGCCAAGTAGTATTAGCATGCTTCATTCTAGCAGGAGTCTACTTATTGCGCCGGCCTAATTAGGTTTCTTAGATGATCATTCTCGAAAGAAAAAAGGCTTCTTAGATGAGGTCATTGTAAAGCACATAATTTCAGTATCACGCAGGCTTGCTTGTGCGAGCGAAAAGAACTAAGAAGTACTCCTACTTTAATTTGCATCTGCGTTTTCGGCGGAACATTTGGATCCAAACCTGATACGAGGATAAAGTGATCATAGCGACGAAGAGAGTACAAGAACATGTGGGTGGCAATGCACTGGGAGAACCGCGGTTAGCTAGTACCCTGCCGACACGATAAAAAGGGGTATCTTTTAACCTGCAAAATGTCTCTGCATGTAATCATCATCAACACCCGAGTCCGTCGTATTTATTTTGATTCAGATGCATACAGACAGGGACAAGAATACGGCACCAATTAACATTTCAATTATATTACATTTTTCATCTGAACAGTGGATAAATAATTTGTTCGTGCTTGGTGTGTCCAGGGTACAGGCGGTGGGCTGGCCGCCGGTCCGGTCGTTCCGGAAGAACATCCTGGCCGTGCAGGCGGAGAAGGCGGCGGCGGCGTTGGTGAAGGTGAGCATGGACGGCGCGCCATACCTGCGCAAGGTGGACATCGGCGCGTGCAAGAGCTACCAGGAGCTCTCCAAGGCCCTGGAGAAGATGTTCAGCTCCTTAACCATGGCTGGAAGCTGCGGTGGGATGAAGGGCATGAACGAGAGCAAGCTGGTGGACCTGCTCAGCGGCTCCGACTACGTGCCCACCTACGAGGACAAGGACGGCGACTGGATGCTTGTCGGCGACGTCCCATGGGAGTAAGTGCATCAATGCCGTCGTCGGCGAAACCGATGACATGATGTTGGTATTGCTAATCTCTTCTTCTTCGTCTTCTCCACCCCTGATTGTGTTCGTCGCGTCGTGCAAGCGTCTCCGGATAATGAAAGGATCAGAAGCCACGGACTTGGTGGGTATCTTGAGAACGTTTTCGTCAGCTTTTACATGATTCACAACATCGATGCTAACTTGATGATGCATCGTCAATTATGTTTGTCTTTCATATTTCAGCACCAAGAGCAATGGAGAAATGCAAGAGCAGAAGCTGATCGATGAAGGATGTTTTTTCAAGATTTTCTCAAGTCTGTACCATAATATATATATTACTACTGTTAATGACTTCGCTATGACCTGGTTGAAGTTTCTACCGCATGTATTAGTTCAGGCAGCGTTTCGATGTATTACCTGGGTATGTTCCATCTTGTTATATCTATGTGGAGTACATACGTACCAAAGATGTCATCGACATGTCACGGTTACATTACATTTTCCTTGCCATCATCTTTTTTAGAAAAAACACACAGAAAGGCAGCAAATGCCCTTCGATTATCAAAAGAAAAAGTCAGATAGTGCTACCTGTTAGTACACTGCAGGGATCTTGCAGTTTGACCAACAGCAGTGCTCAATTATCATGGTGCCGTTAGACAAATAATCGCCCACGCACCGTTGTTTAACTAAGTTGTATCCAGATTCAATGATGCGCACACAGGAAACAATGCCAATGTTTCGTGCGCTGGTGTGATGCATGCTCAAAAACGCACATCTCCACATTACGATTTATATGTCTAGGCCAGAGACATGCCATGTGCAGAGATAGGGATCATGTTCTTGTACAAGTTTCAGTGGCTAAGATGCATCATACGTTGTTTGCGTAGCTGTGATCTATGTCAACTTGTCAAGGTGCAATATTTTGCTCCATGATGTAAGCGATTAAATGTCTGCAAGTTGGCAAAAATGAATTGACATTATTTGTTTGCAGCAACTTTGGGCTGCTGCTTCCACGCTTTATTATTGTATCCAAAAGGTAATTGCTAGTTTAAGCCATGTTTATTATTTATTTCTTCCAGGATCTTGTGTCCCCTTGTAATGATGACAAGCTTCAAGTTCAAACAATCTGGTGACTTTCATAGAGTCCAACTAGACAAAACAGAAAATCAAGGCTTAAAAAATCTTGCATCGTTATTCCCTTCTGGCAATCCAACAAGTAGCATGACAGTAAGATTATGGATATTAAAGGGCTAACCTTCTAGAATTTCTTCCCCCAAACAGAGTAGCATTTCAGCAAGCATCTGGTCCTCAATAACAAGAAAACTTGAGTTTATATGTCTGCACTAAGCATCGCAAATGAACATGCTGAGTAGAACAGTCCAATAATTTAAATGTTCATTGTGTCGAAAAGAATACAGAGAATATGGCTACACAATAGACCAGGCGGAGCACACTGATGGAAACCCAAAACCAATTGATACAATTTTCACTTCCAGGTAGCAGCTTATACAACAAGCAAATTACATATATTGGAGGAACATAAACAAATAAATAATATTCACCATTGAATAGTTTCACAAATCAGAGTGTGCCACAGTGTCTCAGTTCTCTAGCTATGGTTATGTGATAATTAATCAAAAATCAAGATGCACAGTGCAATGTGACCGCCTTAATCCAATCAATATTTTGACCTCCGGTAACTGAAACAAACAAATGAGTTAGCAGATGCCTTGATATGATGCTTGGAAGATACACAAGAGCGTCAAATGATGTTTACCTGGTTTTGTGGGAACTGTGAGACTTGAACCCGCTTTGAACCATCTGCTAGCCGCTTGCAAGGAAGATGTGGTTCAGCTGCAGCGAACTCATTCAGAACCTGGCAAAATTTGTGGCGATACATTGGAAAACGAAAGACGGGGATAATGCTCTTCCAATTTTGTTAAACTAAGTGACAGTTCAGATGCAAATTCTGTAAAGCTAAGTTGGCCAAGTTTCTTAACGGTACCAGTTAGTTCGGTGGGTGCAATAAATTGATGTCCCGTTCCATTTGTTTAAGGAGGTATGATTGAATTTATTGCAACTCAATTTAGTTTTTGGTTTTTCAGTTTATAAATTTCAAACCAAATTTAGTCCGGTTCATGTTTGTGTTAAATATGCAGTAACATATGTCAAGCTAGAATAAACCAATTGCCAACTGCCAGTGCACTACGCAATCACAAAAAATATTGTTGGGTAACAGCATCATACTATAGCTATGACTTTATTAAACAAACTACCAAAAGTTACTCTAAACTCTAAAGTCCCGAGACTGAAAACACAACCAAATTTGTCATTTCTAACAAGCTATGTTGTAACCGGACACACCATCAGTCGTGGCCTAACATATGTATAACATGGGGAGTCATAGCCAATCACAACTAGTGTATCTTACCCTGATGTGCCTCACGTCCACATAGTCAGAATGGATGCCAATGATGCCTGGGATTATGAAAACAATGACAAGGTAATGATATTATGGACGGTAGATCAAGTGCCAACCTGATAGGAGCAAGAACTCAAAACCCTCAGGCGACTATGCGTGTAGCTAGGTTGTGGGTACACATGTGGTGCCTTATTAGCCTTCATGTGTGCTGTTTGGGCCTGTGGACCTACGAAGTTGATGGGCCCAGGATGTCATCTAAGTCTGCTATCTGTTTTAGAAGGAACATGGGAACATCATCAAATGATCCCAGGTCCATGTGAGCCTGGGCCAAAACACTCACTTCCAAGTTTTGGAAAAAAAAAAAAAAAAAACATGGGTGTACATTTTGCATGATATGTGAAACTGCAAATTTTGGGCACAAATTATGATCGTTTCTGTGGTGTAACAAATATTGCGGAGATTTACAATTACTATACCCTCCTAAGTTGTTTTTTCATTTGCATATATCGCACAAATGGTCACTTTTTTGGTCCAAAATTTTGAGGTTCATAATTGGTTTTAGAATGTGCATTGTGCATATACTATTACTTTTCTGATTCTCAAATAATGTTAGAGTGATGTTTTTAATTGTTTAAAACAGATCAGCAGCAGAAAATCCACACTTGGGAAGTATGCTACTATATGCTTTTTTTAGTAGGGCATCAGGACTGTTTGCAGTGCGTTAAGAGATATGGGGTTTGTTGCAAACCCTTAGGCTACAACATAGCTACAAGCGCTACACAGATGCAAACTGTTTATAAAGTATATACACCATGTCCAGTAATATGATTCCTAAGCTAAAGAAGCTTACAGCCTGATACACCTTCAGCTTCACTGCTTACTCCTTGCTAGACTCCAGTTGATACACATTGCTTCATTAGATTCTTTCTGTTTATCATTTTCTGAAGGGAAAAACCAAGCCAAAAGCCAAATTAAATTATTTTTTCGACCAAGTTGGAAACACACGACTATTTTTTCTTACTGAGTTGCAGTTCAAACAGGAATAAGAACTTTTTAGTTCGGTTTGGGTTTATTTGGTCCAGTCTAATTACACACACGCTTACATCTACATCAGGTAAGCCAAAACACCGGTGAGCAACTTTCTTAAACAGTATGCAGCTAATTATGCGATAGCATATCTTCCAATTTCTGGTTGATGACAGCAAATGTTTGCTGCTTAGCGCTTCAAAGATGTTCATCTAATAACCTAGAAATTACTAGCTAGTGCACACTTAACGAACGAGATACAGAAGGAGGCTTGAGCTGAAACAAAAAAAATACTAGGAGTGATAAATGGGTTAACAAAGTAATACCTGATTTCTGATTGCACCAATCAACATATCTTGACATCCAAAGGCATGCACATTCTTCAAATTTGGGCACTGAAGTAGCAACCGCTCTGTGGAAAGTATTCAGAAGTTTTGACAACGACGATAACAGTTTTATCAATTTGACAACCTGATGAAGGGAAGAAAATAATACCTGGGTGAAGATTTGTACAAGAGTTGAGGTTCAGGTCATTCAACTCTGGACATTTCACATACAAAGCCTGCCATATGTGAAATGAAATTAGTAATGAGCTTACGTCTATTGCTGAACACCATATCCATCAATGATTTGAATGAAATCACTGCAGGCAAATTTGGAAGGCTTACGTCTATTGCTGAACAGCCCCAAAGACTGAGCTTCTTCAAATTATCATGCTTTATAATGAGCTTTTGGCGCATTGGTTGCTTTTTTAAGGTGGGTAATTTTGGGCACAATCTAATCCTTCCATTAATCTCACCAAAATATGCCCCTTGTTTTTCACTCTGCAGGTTAGACCGTAAGCTCATTCCACAGTCCATGAGCTGAAGAAGTGGCAATTGTGCTGTCGCGACCTGGATCCCACCTAAAAGATCACATTGGTGGATTTTTAAAACTGGAGCTAATGCAATGGTTGACTGGTGAATTCATTTTTAGTAGAGCGAAGTAATAAACCATGAGAAGAAATATGAGGCTTACTCGTAGTAATATTTGGGCAAAGAGCAAGGAGCAGCCTTGATAAAGTATGAGGGAACGCCTTGCAGATCATCCCAACACCATTATCACTGATGCTAGATCTGTGGTATAATCAAAACGAGTAACTGCATAAGCACATTTGAAGTCGCACTCCATGGAAACGCATCATGTAGCTCCAAATTTTAGTTTATACCCAGAGAGAGATATTGGAGCTTACCCACTTAGATCAAGCATATCCAAGCTTGCACAAGCTCGGACAATAGATGCAACAGCTGCATCTGTTACTTTTGAACCTAGAATCAAGGATAGCATGCACAAGCCCCTGATAAAGAAATAGTGAGATTGGGATTTAGAGGTTGAAATATTGTAAAATTAGAATTCTAATGAGAAGACAACTAGAATGTTATAACTCAAATCTGACAAGATTGTGCTGAGAGCATGGTGGAGTAGAAGTATACCTGAGGTTGGCACTCTCTAGAGTAGACACAGCTTCATTAGATAGTTGAATTGATGATATGTGCAAATTTCTTAAGTTAGGGCATGAATGACCCAGGCCTTCCATCAAAGTAACCAGATCGGTGCAATCGTTACTTTTTTGTGTGAAACACAGCGAAAGCTCATTCATGTTAATGCAACTTATGACCTAAAAAAAATTCAGTCAAATGAAGACATGCACAAGATTTTCTTTTATTATTGTAAACAGTAATAGAATACAATATTACCGATTTTGAAAGGGAGCAAAGGTCTGACAGCCAAAGAACCTTAAGGCTTGAAGAGCTTAGATTAAGAAAACCAAGATTAGAGCAACCACCAATCTTTAGAGTTGAGAGAAAATGCTTCTCTGAAACAATTTGACTTAGCTCCTCTCTGTTAGAATAGAACAGCTTCAGTTAATATGGGAGCTGAACATGAAGATCGCTAAAACCTTCTACAAATTTGCATGAAATTTCTATTTCCAAATCAATAAATATTCAACCCAACTTGCATGGCACGAAAATGGGAACTAGACTACTTTTCTTGCAAGCATAACATAACATGGTGTAACTATAACAATAAGCAAAGGCAAACAAAAATCAACTGCGTTGCATTCTATATGTGAAATTAAGACAAATAAAAATCAACTGCACTGCATTCTATATGTGAAATTTCACAAGGCAGCTGTTAGGTGAGAAGCACAATTGCAAAATTGGTAAGACCCATTTAAAACTAGTGACTCAAATTATAAGAAAGCAAACATATTCGATATACAATATAATGTAAACTAAATGATGTTAGAGATTTACAGCATACCCAGTCATACTGTTGACTGCCTTGTCAGCCATGGTGATCTCCAGAGTTTCTAAACTTGAGCAGGAACTTGCAAGGCATGCCAGCATAGTGGCATCAACATCACTGAATCAAACATAGACAAAAATAGATATTTTTCGTCAGTGGAACATGTTTTCTCGGCATTGGAAACAAACACAGGAGGACAAGATCCAGATTAATTATCACCCTGGCCAGATCCAAAACAGTGCGGGGTTTTACTTATCCACTCTCACATCAATTTAAGCGCATACAATACTTTCATTGAAAATAAGCTTCACCAAAGTCAAGCAGGACAGCGAAACTTATACCAAAGCACCAAAGCTAGATTAACATATCACTTCGACCGTATCCAGAATACCGTGAGGTATAAAAACTTCTCTTTTGAGTCAAGTTTAAGTGCTCAGATTTGTCACTGTACGTAAACAAACAATTGGATGGGAAACCTTGAAGAGACACAGAAGTGCTAAGTACTAGTCTGAGGTTGTAAGCTCATAAACAGCAACCTTTTTATGTTCAAAAGTGGCACATGTTCACAGTAATTGTAGAAGATTTGGAAATAGAAATTTCATGCAAATTTGTAGAAGGTTTTGTCGTCAGTGGAACATGTTTCTTGGCATTGGAAACAAACACAGGAGGACAAGATCTAGATTAATTATCACCCTGGCCAGATCCAAAACAGTGCGGATTTTACTTATCCACTCTCACATCAACTTAAGCGCATACAATACTTTCATTGTAAATAAGCTTCACCAAGTCAAGCAGGACAGCGAAACTTATACCAAAGCACGAAAGCTATAACACATCACTTCGACCGTATCCAGAATACCACGAGGTATTACTTCGCTTTTACATCAAGTTTAAGTGCTCAGATTTTTCACTGTACGTAAACAAACAATTGGATGGGAAGAGACACAGAAGCAATTTAAAGTGCCAAGTACTACTTTGTGGTTGTATGATCATAAAAAGCAACGTTTTTTATGTTCACAAGTGGCACATGTTGTTCTGACAGTAATTGTGCATCTCACATCGTCATAGACCAAGATCCTTGTTGGCTATGTGCTTTCTACAAACATAACAATCCAACCAAGCACTGATAAAAATGGTCAAAGGTTTGCAAATCAATATCGCAGCACAAACAAAATATTATCCAAACCAGAGAAATCTCCAACCCCATACCTTACAAAGTTTCCTACACTACATGAGTTTCATACAAGAATTACGAGTCGACGAGTCGACGAGTCGATCTGGAGTAGCGACTGGTAGACTAGTCGTGACTAGTCATGACTCATGTTGACTAGTCGACATGATTATACAGTAATATTTGCTATAAAATATCATATTATATTACTACTAGTAGTATAATACAAGCAATAGTATGTGCAAATAAAATGCTGGGGGACAGGGAGTGGGTGAAACTTGAGCTGCAACTTGAGCTGAACAGGTTTCACGGCGGAAAAGGGCCGCTCGATCTAGGTTTCCAGCCGGGTCAAAGCAATATTAGAAAAAAAATATGACATGTGGGGCCTTTTTTTAGTCGATCGACCGAACAGGTGCGATTAGTCAAGATAAGTCAGGACTAGTCGAGCGAGTTGAGCGACTCGCCCAACCAGTCGAGTCGACAGTTCGAGTCGACCTCAAAGTAACGACTCGTAGACTAGTCGACGACTAGTCGTGATTAGTCGAGCGACTCGTAATCCATGGTTTCATATAGTCAAAACACCTATCCAAGCGCGGTTCAAATTCAATCTCTAGACAATAAGGTTGGTTCTCCATAAATAAATGCATGATCTTTCAGAACCAAAGTTAAAAGGCACAAACAATCAGTATTCTCCACGATTACCCTCAACTTTGAGGGAGTTTCCTATGCCCAACGACAAATAACCCTCAACAATATGTACCTTTTAGCGATCCAGAGATAATTAACCTGCCGCCAGCATCAGATCCAACTTCCGTTCATCTTGTTAGTGGTTCAGAGAGTCGCGTTCTCGATATACTAGTCAACTATTTTTGTCTTTTAGGGGATATATGCTACCAGTAATTTGTATTGTGGCTTTTAACCAGAAGGAAATTGCGCATAAGGGTTCATGTCCGGAGCAGCCGCCAATCGAAGATCCGGCAGTGCGGGGTGCCCAGATCGCGTAAAAATCGCATCTTTCCCAGGTTTGATTTGTCCAGATTCGTGCGGGTTCCCTCACCTTTCCATGTGGAGCACGAGGCGCGAGAGCGCGGCGCAGCGGGGCAGCAGCGCCCCGACGAGGCCGCCGCCGGCGGGGCGGAGGCGGAGCTCCTCGGCGGCCCGCCAGACCCGGGCGGCGCAGTCCCGCCAGCTGCGGCTGACCGCGGCGGCCTCCAGGACGCCCCGGGGCCCGAGCCGCCGCAGCACCTCCGCGGCCAGCTCCGTGGGCACGGCCCTCCCGCCCAGCTCCATCTTGTCGTCGTCGTCGTCGTCGACGTCGACCTCCATGTCGTCATCGTCGTCCGGCGGCAGGGCCCTGGGCTTCTTCTCCGGGGAGGTGGGGGGCGCGTCGTCGAAGGAGAGGGCGCGGCGGAGCCGGTTCTCCCCGGCGCTGGCGGCCTGCCCGGAAGAGGAGGGGGAGGGGCGTCGGCGGGGCCGGGAGATGGGAGGTGGCAGACGTGGCCCTTCTTGGGCTGGCCGCATCGGCCGCAGTTGTAGCTGCCGCGCGTCTTGGGGCGCGGCGGCGCGGGCGGCTTGGCTGGCGGCGAGGACATGGGGGTTAGGGTTTCGCGGCGCGGCTAGGGCAGGGGGAAATAGTGGGTGGGGAATTGGGGAGGGGGGTTGGCGCCATTTTTGGGGGTGCGCAGATTGGGGACGAGACGACCTCGGACCAGATGAGATGAGGTACTACCAGTCCGTGGCGGAGATGAGTTCGTTTGTTTACCCAGCCAGCACCAGCAGTGGAGTGAATGACCACGTTTGTTTCCCGAACGGAGCCAACTGTTTCCTTGTCAGATTTAGTAGACGGTGGTATGTTTGTTTCCCGAACTTTCCCGACACGTGCGCGCCTACGTTTTCGGATGGAAAACCGGTGCGGTTTCTTTCAGATATACTCGCTTTTTTTTCAGTTGAGAAGATCGTAGCAGCTTTGACCAAAGATAGAAAGACACCAGGTTGAGAAGGTGGTTAAATTCATGGCTTTATTACTCACTCTGATTGGAAATATGTCTACATATATCCGTACGTAGACAAATATATGTCAATCGTTTCCCATCACATGTAGTAGTACTGTTTTCGTTGCGATCCTTGATTTAATCAGCAACAGAGTATAATTTAGCTTTCACACAATTGACTGTGCTGAGTGGCGGTTCTGGCCGTGACGGGGATCTGACACGCACAACTGCGTTAGCTTGGCAGTGCTAAGGTACAATGATCTCTTAGTACAGTATAAGATTTTTTGCATTTTTTTTCTCTTTAGCAATTCGTATTCTAGTTTTTTTTGCGGTGAAACAGAACTATATTAAACAAGGTAGGACTACAATCATTGACAATGGTTTGTTCAAGTTCGGGTGGATTGCCATTTTGTCTTGTACGTTGTACATTGCATTAGCCAACCCGATGTGGCTCTCTCCCGCCACTTGTTACTGGTTTGCTCACTCTCGCCAAGTCATCACGCAGCTGGGGCCATCTACAAGGGCAAGATAGCCTCCCTTGTTTTGTCTGGATGTCCCCATAATTAGGCCAGTTTAAGAGCATTTGAACACGTTCGACCAATGGTGGTGGGGACACCGAACAGTAACGCTAAACGGGCTGGTCTTGCTTGTCTTGACCATTTTCCCACTATTTTTTGTTTCAAGCTCGGATGTACATAAAAATAAAATATTTTAGGACATAATCTCAACAAATAAAAAGCATGTACAAGAGGCACAAATCAAGTTTTGAAATAAAATTAACCGTTTCGACCATCCATCAGAATGATCACAACTAGTTACCTCCTATAGTTCAATACAAACACACAACATAGACACAAAATGATCAACCGGTGCGACCATCGTGTGCCCGATCTTGTTCAAAACAATCCTTTGTATTCGAGTCCATGTTCCATGTTCTTCGCGCTAGTCATCTGACAAGAACTTTTGCAAACAAGCTTTAATGCTTGATGATGTTGCATGCATTGTCGTCTCTTTCAATTTCTTTCTTCCATGGTGTAGGATGGAGAGTAGTGAGGAGGGGTCATGGTTAGGTTTTTCCTTATCTCACACCCGGGTGGACCAAGTGGGCCTCATGTCGGATTTTTTTAGAAAACCCCTATATAATGTGCAGATTGACCTCTAAATTTGTTAGAAATTAACTATATGCCCCCCTTCAAATAGTCTAGTGTCTAATTGTCCACCTCTTTCTACCATTCCTGGCTCCGTCCCCTGCCAACTGAAGCGGATTTTTCTGTTCGCGTGGAGATGGCCTAATATCATAATTAATATGGCTCTAGCAATCGCATTGAGGGAATCACATGTTCGAAGACAATGATGTGCTAGGAATAGGTAGAGAAGCCCAAAGCGGCATGTTTGGTTACGTGCAGCCGTTTTAGGCATTTTGCATCTCTGTCTCCCGAGGGCTGGCCCTAAAAATACGAGGCTTGAGCCATGTTCTGCACCGCATTTGGTGCCCACAAAGCGACAGCCAGTCCCATTTGGCGCGGTACGAGTTTTAATCTCGTTGTTTGGTTTACATTTGTGTTTCGTGTACTCTAACCTCCTATCTACGTGGTGATCTTACCTCACACCACCACACTTGAATTATGTAACATCATAATGAAAAGCGGCGAGCAGGACAACGACACGACGTGGCGCAACAGCGGTCCGGGCTGAGTTTGTTGTAGGAGTTTTGCCGAAGGTTGCGGTGCTGCGGCGACGAACTTAACCACAAGGAGGGCCGGAGCAAAGAGGACGGAGAGGCTAAAAAATACACGCACAACAAGCGCAGTCTAAACACGTATATAGCTCGGTACAAGATCTACTAGTATATGTTTGCCAAAATAGAAAAAATTGAACACGAAAGTGTGTGAAACGTCGAGATGGGCTTGCTCGTAAAAGGACATTTCAAACCGTCAAACAAGTGTGGCAATTTTGATATAATTTCTATAAAAAAAATCTGAACATCAGTTCGAAATCGACAAGTTATAGTCGACCGAATACGGTAATGAAACCTACTCATCCACCTGCACATATTTTGTGTACAAATTATTTTAAATCGAGGTATAGTTGTGTAGATTAGAGACAATGACAAAAGAACTTTTCAGAGTGACGAAAGAGCGAGGGGCCTGCACCGTAAAGTGCAGAGCGCACGTTTTCACACGATATTCAAAGCAGCTGGTGGGTAGGCACGAGCGGTGCCTCAAACCCAAATTATTTTCGAAACATAATTTTGTCATTGTCGAAACAAGAAGTCAACGAATCTGAGTACAGTTATAGATAGATATGTATGCGACGACTGACAAACTACAACGAACCATAGCTAAGACTTATTCGGTAATTTAAAAAACGAAACTAGATTTGGCCAACTAGAATCTTCTGCCGTTGCTCGCTTGCTCTCCACCATGACCTCTTTCATGCGATGAGGAATTTCCTGCGATGACATAGCAGGAGGTTTATCCTGACGTTAGTGAATATATAAGCTACTCTTCGAAATTAAGACTAACAGAGACGGTACAGGGAACAAAACTACCGATCGATTAATGAAATTAGGCACGATCGGGATTACTCACATATCTTGTTGAAGCTTGCAATGTCGCAGCTCTGCACGTACTCGTCCACCGGCTCCGCGCAGAGGTGCTCCTCGATGAGGTTGTCGACGGAGACGAGGTCGTCGACGACGGTGAGCATGATCTGCATCTTGCTCATCCCGTACCCGACCGGGACAAGCTTGGCTGCAAGGACAGGGTGATCAGTCGATTGACAATAATCGAAGATCTTGGTTAGATTTAGCGGATCGATAATAACTAACTAACGGCGTAATAATTCACGGGTAGCTAGGTTGGAAGAACTCAACAACAACGTACATGCACCCCAGGTGAGTCCTTCCATGGTGACGCCTCGTACGGCCTCCTCGAGCTTGGCCATGTCGGTCTCGTCGTCCCACGGCTTCACGTCGAGCAGAACGGAGGACTTGGCGGTCGCCATGGATCTTCTTCTTACGGTGGGTTCCGGCGGACGGGTGGCGGCACTTCCGATCGAGTTCCGGGGGCGCAGGGGCTGTGGGCTGGAGTGGTGCGGACGCAGGTCATCAAATAGGCCGCGGCGTGAGGAGGACTCCGTGTCGAACTCGAAGCCGCGGAAACGACCCACGAACGAACTCTTGGTCCGATGGACGGATTCCCGAGAGTTCACGCCAACAGATCGAGATCGGCCGGGAATCCACTTGTTGATCATGCCCTTTGAGCTTTGTTGACGACCCCGTCTACTTGGAATCCAACCCCCTGACGCAAGACAATGGTGGTGTGATGGTGTCGGCGTGATCTCGTTGGAGCATATTCGTGATTTGGTGGAGGTTTGAAACAAATTTCAATAATTTCTTCCTCAACAAGTACGCTCGGATTTGAGATCATAGCCCAATGCCCCAATCGCAGGAAGTTGGACGTGTGACGTTTTGGCAGAGCCCACTTCACGTCTGACGAAGAAATCAACGGGAGTCGAGAGAGCAGCCAATCCAAGCGGTAGGATCCAATGCCCAGTGACGCGCTCCTGCCTCCACAGCACCGCTCGATCGAACCAAATCCGGTGGACTACTGGACAAAGATGACGAGGAAATGACGACAATGCTGGCCAGCACTTGTATGTCTCACCGCGAATCAATGTTTTCTTTTTTCAAGAAAATTACTGAATCTACCAAAAACTAGAACAAAACTGAAACAACTTAGCAAATGGGCCCAAATTTTACCAGGTTGATCAGTGAACACAAACATGGTTCGAGGTACGGAAATTTTTCGGATTTCTTTTAAGTTGGAAATTTTGGTTGAAACTGGCGAAACTTTAAAACGGCTTGGCAGAATGATTGCAATATTTTCTAGATTAACCATTAAACATTAATTGATTAATGGGGATTTTTTCAGATTATCTTTAAAGTTTAGTTTTGGCCGAATCCAGTTCGAAGGCTAACTAGGAGCTACATATGATATGATGCAGTGGCGGAGCTAGAGTAATTGGAGCCAGGGTGCACACATGGTGTCACAACACATTTAAAACATATTTGGGGGTGCATATGTGGTGAAAATTCTTCTTCGATATGATGTGCCCTGCCGTCGAAAGCGCTGTTAAGCTTGCTAAACCGTGATTTAGATAAGTGTACTTATAATTTTGTTCCAAGTAATTTCGACAAATTTTATAGAAAAACATAGCATTATATACAACATCAAACTAATATCACTAGATGGCATCTTGGAATATAGTTTCGTGATATACTAATTTAATGTCATAAATAAATATTGTTACACATTTTTTATGAAGCTGATCTAACTTAAAACAGTTGACTTCGGATAAAATTAGAGGTGCGCTTATTTGGGGACGAAGTGAGCAGGCTCAAGCGCAACTACTATACACAAATAGTTGATGTTATCTCCAACAGTATGTAGACTAGTTTGCGCAAAGTGGCAGTCTGTGATGTTCTTCTCTAACTCAACACAACACAACACGGTAAAACCTTGTTTCAATTTGCGAGGGGGATCAAGTTTCTTTTTTGCTTTTTTTTTTTCATTTCTCTGCTACTTTTGCCGGCACAAGAATGCAAGGCACGTCCCATCCCATGCATCCAAACCGATGGGCACCGCATGGCATGACGGCCGGCTTCTTCCTGCTCTTCTCAACACAAGTGTGTTCCACTCCACCGGCCGGGGAGCCGGATCACGATTTCGTGAGATAAGGCAAGTTTTATGGTACCTTTTAATGCTCCTAAAATACGGAGTAAAACGTTTGGGAAGTCACCAAGTTGCCACGGATGAGCGTTTTGGTCACGAACTGGGAAAATGTGAAGTTTTGGTCACCAAGTTGCGTGTACGAGCCAATTTAGTCACTCCGTCAAAACATACGTTAGTTGGTGATGTGGCAGACTGTTTTTTTACATATACCCCTTAAATTTTTTCTTATTTCCATCAATTTGTTCTATTAAAAAAATTGGGTCAGGCATTCTGTCGAACAGGTGATGGCCGAGAAGCTCGGGTGTGCGGCCGGCGAGCTCGGGTGGGCAGGGCGCAGAGCGCCAGTGCTGCCGTTGTACCCCTATCCGTGCGTCGCGTCGTGGTCGTGGTGTGCCTTGCTGCTGGTCCGTGCTCGCCGTGGCTGTGCCCCACGTCAGCCCGTGGCCGAGCTCGCCGGGAACGTCGCCATGGCTGTCACCCGTGGCCTAGCTCGCCGTACACGTGCCAGTGGCTGTCGTCGGTGGCCGTGGGTCGCGCCCTGGCCGCGCTCGGGCCGTGGCCGTGCCCGCTCCGTGGGCGTGCTCGTCGTGGCCGCACGCGTGCGCCGTGCTCGCCGCACCGCGTCTGCCGTGCGAGGTCATCACGTCCGTGCACGAGATGGCCACGCTGCACACCGACTCCGCTGGTCGCGCAGCCGCCCCTCACTCGATGCACGCCTCCGCCCCTCACTCGCCGCACGCCGCCCGCGTGGCCGTACCGCGTCCTGCCCTGCGCGAGGCAGTAGCCGTGCCCGCCTGCGTGAGGTCCTCGGTCGTGCCCGCCGCCCGCGCCTACTGTGGCCGAGCTGGCCGCACCATGGCCAGCCGCACTCGCCGTGCCCCACACGCGGGGTCCTGCAGGCCGCCGCCGCCACGCGCCTTCGGCGTTGACGCGGAAAAAAAAAGAAAAGAAAAAATTGAAAAAGGACCTAGGAATTAGAAGAAACAAAATTTTAAGGGGTATATGTAAAAAAACAGTCTGCCACGTCACCAACTAACGTATGTTTTGACGGAGTGACTAACGTGGCTCGTACACGCAACTTGGTGACCAAACTTCACATTTTCCCAGTTCGTGACCAAAACGCTCATCCGTGGCAACTTGGTGACTTCCCAAGCGTTTTACTCTAAAATACGGCTGAGAGAGATTAGGCCCAGCAGGCCCAGGCAGTTGTAATTTGGTGGAAAAAATAATGAGAGGCGACTCTAACTACGAACGAGACCCCTTTGACCAAAGGGTCGACCCGCCTCCACCCTGTACTTACGCCGCCGCCAACCTCCAGATGAGGGCGCCGACGCCGCCGAGCCGAGGTCACATCCATCGACCGTCTCCACCCACCAACTCGCGCCGCCGCCCCCCTCCTCAATTATGCCTGCACGCCGCCTCCGTCGACCGTCTACAGATGAAGTTGACGACGAGCAAGCACGCTGCTGTCGCCTCCACACGGGAGTTCGGATCCGACGAGGCCCCTCGCACCACGCCGCGGCAGTGCGGCAACCGACACATCAGCCGCACGTCGCGCGTTTCCTGCGACGTCGACGCCCTTTCCCTCGTACACTCGGAAATTCTTCCTCGTCGTGGACGCCGACGCCGCCCTACTTCTTGAACTCGGCGGCAATCAACGGAGTACGCCCCCGGCCGCGTCTGCTGTTTGCTACTATTTACGTCCGACAAGGTAAACTGACAGGGCCCTGTAATTTATAAGTACATATCACCTGTTAGTTGGGCATATAATTCTTTCTCGGTGTAAATAACCATCTGAATAGCTTGGGAATTGTGCATCTTTGTTGACAATGGTATGTTAGAACCTGACCTTGTACACTGATGGTTTCAGATAAACATGTATGTGTGTTTGTTGAAGTTCAGTTGACCGGGACTTGCTGCAATTTGTATAAGCACATGAACCGGCAACATTCAGTCATCTACAGTACGTTAGTAGAGGCATGGCTTAGATCAGCACTAGTGTAGCTGGTATAGTGTGTATGGTCGGTGCACTGTAGAAGCACGACCTGGGTGTACTGCTGGTCGGACAGCAGATGTAAAAGAGATGTTGCAGTGTGTAGCAACACAGCTCTAAATATTCAGTAAAAGAGGAAGGCTCCCAAAGCCAAAGGGGGCTGGACCAAATCCTACCGTGTGTGCTCTGATTCCTCTGTTTCTGTCTCGCGTTCTCGCCGCCGACGAGTGTTGAGCTAGCTGCGTGTGTGTGTCCACCGGAAATAGTGAGACGAGAGTAGCAGCTCGGTCCCTTACATTTGGCCTCAGAGCTAGGTTAGTTTCCGCGGCGGCGGCGGCAGATGGCGGAGCAAGACGACCCGGCGAAGGCGGCGGCGGCGGCCAAGAAACGTCTTGATGAGGAGAGGGCGGCGGCGGAGCAGGACGACCCGGCGAAGGCGGCGGCGGCGAAGCTGAAGGCGGGACCGGCGGCAAGAGTGCCGAAATTACTCTGCCGTTGGCGACCATGGCACCAGTACAGCCACGAGCGCGGCCACACATCGACTGGCCGCAGCTGACCTCGAAGAACTATGGGATTTGGGCGATGAAGATGCGTGTTGCGCTTCAAGCGGCGCGTGTCTGGGAAGCCATCGAGCGCACGGATGTCGACTATGAAGTCGACCGTGAAGCACTCCTCGGCATCTACTCGGCGTGCCGGACTCGGTAATGGCACTGCTCGCCGGCGCGACTCAGCGAAGGCGGCGTGGGACCATAAAAGTGGCGAACGTCGGCCACGAACGCGTCGGGAGGCAAGCCTGCAGTCACTGCGGCTGACTTTGAAGAGTTGAAGATGGGCGAAGTGAAGCAGTGGACGCCTTTGCCCAGCGAATCAACTTGCTTGTCTCTGGACTCAGGAACCTCGGTGAGACTGTATCTGATCTCAGAATAGTGCAGAAATTCCTAGCTGCTGCACCTGCAAGATTTATGCAAATAGTCACCTCGATTGAGCAATGTGTACCGTTAAATACACTATCTGTTGAGGATTTGGTAGGAAGATACAAAGCATATGAAGAGAGGATTCGGTCCAGGTTTGGTGATCCAAAAGAAGGGGAGCACCTTATGCTCTCTCGCTCACAATGGGAGCACTTCTCTGGCAAAAAGAAAGCAGGAGAGGGTTCGAGCAGTGGAGGACAGAAGTTCAGGTCTGAACAAAAATCTGGCAATGGTAGTCAGAAGAATTACCAGACTAGAGACCCTGATTGGAAGTTTGACATTAAAAAGGTAAAATGTCACAACTGTGGCAGGAAAGGGCATTTCAAGAAAGATTGCACGAAGCCTAAGAAAGAAAAGGCTTACTTGGCTAGAAAAGAGGATGATGATGAGAATCCAGCTCTTCATATGATGGAAGTGTGTGAGCTTACTATGGCAGCAAATGAAGTCAGTGGTGAAGTATTCCTGAATGAAGAGAAGGTTATTCCTAAGAAAATTGAGAAGAATGGTAGAGACATTTGGTATTTGGACACAGGGCTAGTAACCACATGACTGGTATTGAAGAAAAGTTCACTGATTTAGATTTGTCAGTTAAAGGCAAAGTGAAATTTGGGGACAACTCAACAGTTGAAATCATGGGGCGGGGAACAATATTGTTCCAATGCAAAAATGGAGAACACCGTGCCCTAACAAATGTTTACTTCATTCCTTCTCTGAAATCAAACATCATTAGCCT
The DNA here is from genome assembly GCA_947311845.1 of Poa pratensis. Lineage (NCBI taxonomy): Eukaryota > Viridiplantae > Streptophyta > Magnoliopsida > Poales > Poaceae > Poa > Poa pratensis. The sequence goes on from CAMZMU010000040.1 coordinate 39,208,729, forward strand.
TGGTCAATTGTCAGAACGAGGCTGCAAGATTGTGATAGAGGGATATTACCTTCACCTATATGACAAGGATCGACAACTAATGGCAAAGGTGAGAAGAGCAGCAAATAGGTTATATTTGCTTGATCTCACCATGGGGAAGCCAATATGCTTGTTGGCAAATTATTCGGATGATGCTTGGTTGTGGCATGCACGCTACGGTCATCTGAACTTCAGGTCTTTAGAAAAGCTAGCCAAAGACAGAATGGTGATTGGGCTACCTCATGTTGACCATGTTAATCAAATTTGTGATGGTTGCTTGGTCGGCAAACAGAAACGTGCTTCATTTCCTGCAACTGCAAAATTCAGAGCAGAAGAGAGATTAGCTTTGATCCATGGTGATTTGTGTGGGCCGATCTCACCACCAACACCAGCAGGGAAAATTATTTTTTGCTGCTAGTAGATGACTACAGTAGGTACATGTGGATAGTACTGCTGCGGTCAAAAGATGAAGCATTTGAAGCTGTGAAGAAAGTGTGCAAGAAAGCTGAAGTTCAGTCTGGGAACAATGTAAAAGCCCTACGCACTGATAGAGGGGAGAATTCACGTCCAAGCTGTTTGCAGCTCATTGTGAAGAGCATGGTATACAACACTATCTCACAGCACCCTACACACCACAACACAATGGCGTGGTAGAAAGAAGGAATCAAACCATCGTTGGTATGGCCAGAAGCCTGTTGAAAAGTAAAGGAATGCCAGGAACTTTGTGGGGTGAAGCAGTAAATACTGCTGTGTATCTCTTGAACAGAGCACCCACTAAAAGTGTTGAAAGGATGACTCCTTATGAAGCATGGCATGAGAGGAAACCCTCAGTGGATCACTTACGCACATTTGGTTGTGTGGCATATGCAAAAGTCACAAAGCCGAATCTACCCAAGCTAGCTGACAGGAATGTTCGTACTGTAATGCTTGGGTATGAACCAAGAACCAAGGCTTACAGACTGTATGACCCAACCAACAAGAAGATAATTGTCTCAAGAGATGTAATATTTGATGAAGAAGCATTGGGATTGGAGCAGCATAAACGCACCGGAGAATATCACCTCAGAGGAAGTATTCACTGTAGCATATCCTGATGTTGCCGCCTGTACTGAACAGACAAAAGAGGCCACAGAAAATGAAACCTGTGAAGAAATAATGAGAAAAAAAGATGCAGTGGTGGAGGTTAATCGAGTGGCCACACCACCAACATCACCTGAACAGCTGAATGCACCTACATCTCCTGTATCTGTCATAGCAGAAGATGATGAAGCAACCAGTCCATTTTTCTCACCTGAATCAGTAGGACCTCAAGGGCGGAGAAGCATACAGGAGTTACTAGATGAAGTGCCTCAGTGAACTAGAAGATGTAAATTTGTGCTTGCTTGGTGTTGATGAGCCAACGTCCTTTGCTGAAGCTGAAAAGAAACTTGCTGGAAAAGAGCAATGGATGAAGAAATACAGTCAATTCTTGAGAACAATACATGGGAAATTACAGACAAGCCTGTAGGTCAAAAAGCCATCGGTCTGAAATGGGTCTTCAAGCTGAAGAAGGACCCATCTGGTGCAATTGTAAAGCACAAGGCCAGACTTGTGGCAAAGGGTTATGTGCAAAGAAAAGGGATAGATTTCGAGAGGTGTTTGCCCCTGTTGCACGGCTGGAGACAGTAAGATTAATGGTGGCGCTTGCTGCTCAAGAAGGGTGGAAGCTCCACCATATGGATGTGAAATCTGCATTCTTAAATGGCGACTTAGAAGAAGAAGTTTATGTCAGCCAGCCATCAGGCTTTGAGATACAGGGGAAGAGCACAAGGTCCTAAAACTGAACAAGGCATTGTATGGGTTGCGCCAAGCGCCAAGAGCATGGAATGCAAAATTGGACGCTACTCTGCTAACCTTGGGGTTTCAGAGATGTCCACTAGAACATGGAGTCTATTTGAAGAATGACGGCACAACTCGTTTACTTGTTGGTGTCTATGTTGATGACCTTGTAATCACTGGATCCGACAAGGAAGAAATCCTCAGTTTTAAGAAGCAGATGATGGAACTGTTTCAAATGAGTGACTTGGGGTTATTGTCTTACTATCTGGGCATTGAGATAGCTCAGACTGCGAATGGAATTTCGCTATGTCAAGCCGGTTATGCTCTAAAGATTTTGGAGAAAACTGGCATGTCTGACTGCAATTCGTGTCAGATTCCAATGGAACCACGATTGAAACTTTATAAGTCAGATCAAGATAAAAGGTAGATGCTACTAACTACCGCAGCATTGTTGGCAGCTTAAGATACTTGGTGAATACCAGACCAGATCTTGCATATTCTGTTGGCATAGTGAGTAGGTACATGGAATGTCCTACAGTGCATCACTTAGCAGCAGTAAATCAAATATTGAGATACATCAAAGGTTCAGTGAGTCTTGGCTGTCATTATGGAAGGAATGAGGAGGCAGACACTAAACTAACAGGTTACAGTGACAGTGATCATGCTGGGGATGTAAATGACAGAAAAAGCACAACAGGAGTAGTGTTCTTCCTCGGTTCAAACTTGGTGACTTGGGTTTCTCAAAAACAGAAAGTGGTGGCCATGTCCTCATGCGAGGCGAATACATGGCTGCTGCCACAGCAGCTTGTCAAGGCATCTGGCTGAGCAGATTGCTAGCTCAACTGAAATTTGAGGAGCCGAAACAAGTGACGATCTTGGTGGATAACAAATCTGCAATATCACTTAGTAAGAATCCTGTCCACCATGATCGGAGCAAGCATATAGACATACGATATCATTTCATCAGAGATTGTGTGGAGGAGAAGAAGATCAATGTTGAACATGTCAGGACAGAAGAACAGCTTGCTGACATTTTGACAAAGTCACTGGCTCGTCCAAAGTTCCTGGAGATGAGAAGCAAGATTGGCCTCCGTCTGGTAAGATCGAAAGTACAAGATCAGGGGGGAGAATGTTAGAACCTGACCTTGTACACTGATGGTTTCAGATAAACATGTATGTGTGTTTGTTGAAGTTCAGTTGACCGGGACTTGCTGCAATTTGTATAAGCACATGAACCGGCAACATTCAGTCATCTACAGTACGTTAGTAGAGGCATGGCTTAGATCAGCACTAGTGTAGCTGGTATAGTGTGTATGGTCGGTGCACTGTAGAAGCACGACCTGGGTGTACTGCTGGTCGGACAGCAGATGTAAAAGAGATGTTGCAGTGTGTAGCAACACAGCTCTAAATATTCAGTAAAAGAGGAAGGCTCCCAAAGCCAAAGGGGGCTGGACCAAATCCTACCGTGTGTGCTCTGATTCCTCTGTTTTCTGTCTCGCGTTCTCGCCGCCGACGAGTGTTGAGCTAGCTGCGTGTGTGTGTCCACCGGAAATAGTGAGACGAGAGTAGCAGCTCGGTCCCTTACATGGTAGGCTCTCTTCAGATTAGTGCCGAACTTAGTTTACAAATTGTGCATATGTTTGCATATTCCGGGCAATCGTCCCATTGCAAAATTAGTTTGGATATGAAATACTCTCTCCGTTCCAAATTAATTGACTTCCGTATCACGGAAGTCAATTTATTTGGAACGGAGAGAGTAGATGGAATCAATGGATTTCCCTATTATGAAGAATTGATTTACTTGACTAGATCGTATATATGGTTGCTTGAGACATAGAGCTGTTAAGAAATTAGTTTGAACATGCAGATGTAGGGGTAGTAAAAGGTACTGACTAGAAAAATCTAGCTGAAATCTGCCATCAAGCTGAAAACTGACTAGTCTTAATGAATCTGTCAGATAGAGTGGTTTTTATGCCATTAGCTGGATGTTCGTTGCCATCATCCCTTATAATGTTGTAATTGGTTCTTATGTACTCATGTAGTCATGATGTGCCATGTATTGTCTATTCAACACTTAACAAATTTCTGATTGCTGCATTAGAAATTAGAAATTGAACTTAAGATGTCTGCTCTTTGCTATTTTTTCAGAACGAACTTGTCGCTACCCCTTGACGAGAGCTGGTTGCCTATTGCTAGCATTATCAGGTTAGTGAGCGAACACCTTCATCTTAAGGAAGCTGGATTCATTTGGTGAGATGCTATCTTCCCTTGCAGCTAGAAGCAGACATCAGGAGTGGTGATATTAAGAGATTCAAATTCATCGAAAAAAACACAGAAGCTTCTCTTTCCCACCACTTCAAAAGAAAAGATGCTCAACATGGAAAGAAGAGAGAATCTCTCGGAACGGTATTGTTCAAAGAAATCCACGATATCTTTGTTCAGTTAAACCTAAGTGATCTGCATCTATTCAGTGTCACTGGGGCAACTCAGGAATACCTTCAGCACATGAGTCTAGAGAAAAGCTTTGCAATTCAATTATCTTCAAGAGAAGACTTGATGAGCCCAAAGACGAGAAACCAAAGAAGTCAGACTGGCATTGAAAGCAAAGCGGTTCCTTTCTTGTGCATCACTGGGAACGGTTTAGGCAGACGCATTTATCTGCAGAAGCAGAAAGTCATGTGTGGGCTGCATGCAGAGCTGTAACCGGCTTGTCTCAAGTTTGATATGTTTTATCCGGTTTCTAGTGTTGAAATAGCTGTTGCGTGTAGCTACTAGCTACGTAGTTCCTAATGAAGTTGCAACCTGCCTGAGTGAGCATTGGGCAACCAGGCTACTGAGACACATTGTGATCTCAGGTTGTGGAGTCGGTATGATATTGTATCGTTCCAGTGGGCATTGGGCAACCAGGCTACTGAGACACATTGTGATCTCAGGTTGTGGAGTCTGTATGATATTGTATCGTTCTCCTAAACATATGTGATAGCGACTGCTTTCTACTTTCTCTCGGTGGTCATTGGAGGTTATGCATGTGATCTCGGATTGTCAGCTCGTAAGTTTCTTGGTCTCGCTACAAGCAGAACCGCAGAAGCAGCTTCCAGACTACAGTACTGCCAACTACTTTTGTATTGTTGCTATGTTGCTTGACTTTCACTGCGAGATATCTTCAGTAATGCAGAAGCACCATCCTAGGTTCAGACTTTTCTACTCAAAATGAGCTCAACTATTTTAAATGCACTACGAAATGTATGATATCTACAGATTTGGGAGGACTAATCGAGCTACATACAACAATAACATTAACACGAAATTGGGGATTTTTCTGACTGATGCACCGCTGCTGGGTGAAGATGGCGTTTCAGAAATATGGTCTTGCCCCAAAACCAATCTACTGTTTTGGGCTGGGAACTAACGAATTTTTTCCTGGGCCGGAACCATTCTACCGTCTTGGGCCAAAGCCCATCCGCGGGAGGTGCACATTCTGCACCAGTACGGAAAATACTGGTCACACTTTTAGCACTAGTATGAAACATTTTCAGCCTTTGGATCAACGAAAATAAATGGTTGTGGTTCATTTGAGGGTACCACAAAAGGCCTCTGAGATAAAGATCGCACATTTTCTCTGCTGCCACCTGATCTGATCAGAACAGTAGGATATCGCATATATATGTGGCCAGTGCCAGCACCACCTGAATACCTGATCTGCTCTACGGGAGTGTTTTGCAGCGGAAGTGCCCAGGAGATGCATCGTGCATGGCCGATCAGTGCGAGAGTCCTATGAAACCTGGAGCGTCCAGGTCACTGTATGTATTTAAGGTTCAGGGGCAGGGGCAAGGGTTGGCTTACGAGAGTATAGATGTTCCAGGCTAACATGCAGCAACCCGAGCATGATTAACTCGACACCCAACTAAACCATTTTAAGTATCGGACCAACAAAGCTTTGACGAGTGGCGTCCGTGAGCTAGTAACTAATTCGCCACTTTATGATGGGCAAATGCTACACACACAAAGTGTCTTAATGTTACTTCAAAAGAAAGAACCGTCTTCTGTTAATTTTACCGATAGACGACAAACAAGCAAAAAACATTCTCCAACCGGAGTTGCCAAATTTGGCCTCCAAACTGTCCGCGGACACGCCGTCCCGAAAAGTGGTCTCCTCCAGCCATGTACCTCAAAATCTTCTTAAAATGTGGGGTCATTTGCATGTTATTGGTGGAGAAGGAGAGAGAAGAATCAATGAAGCACAAAAGAAAGGAAAACAAAGGAAAAGCTGTCCGCCCGGACGCGTCCGGTCGCCCCCAAACTCTCTCCACATATGCCTTGAGTTTGGGGGTTGTCGGGCCGCCCAGACGTATAGGGGCAGTTTGAGAGGACCGGTTGGGTGATGTTTTTTCACTCTTTTTTCTGCCGGACACGTCCGGGTTGTGCTGCCGGACGTATAGGGAGGATTTGAGGGGACCGGTTGGAGATGCTCTAAGCCTGCATGTCCTTGTGAAAAATACAGTACTAGTAAGTACTGCCTCCGTCCTCGAAAGAGTGGACGTTTGGGTCTAATATTTTTCCAAAAACGAGTGTACGTCTACAACCCCGCCTCTAATCCATTAATTCTTAATTGATTCATGGAGCAACTTGTGATCTATCTATTGGCTGCACACTCACTTGAGTCACTTGAATTACTGCCTTAATTACTGCATGTGAGAATATTCATTTAATTGTCTTCTCTCAATGGTTGCATGCACGCATGAGGCTCTTAATTTTCCGTATTAATTAGGCCATGGAGCTTTTTCTTCTTGATCTATGTGTAAATCTCCAAAAGCACACTCTCTCGCGGACGGAGGAAGTAGTACTACCACCACACGATTTAACTATGCAAACTGTGTGCAATGCCCTGGGCATTTTACACGGTTCAATTATTTTTATCGTGTGTGAAGTAGACCCATCAAATCGTGTGCAGTAGAGGACCATATCACCTTAGCCATCGATAGCGACGGTTGTGTTAATTGTGTGCGATGGGCAATTTTAATCGTGTGCCCCATATGTACTAGTGGGAGCTTCAAATGGCCGGTGGCATTGGATGGATCTTCAAATGCTACATGACACCGGAGAACGTGTCATGTGAAATCGGCGAATCTCTGCACCCGGTGCACCCGTCTCCGGTTTAGCATCCAAAAAGTTTTAAAAAAATCTGATTTTTTTTGAACATTGACATAACATAAATATACATCGTCGTCTCAAAAAATCAAGTATAAATTTGAAACACAACAACAACCGTGAAAATGACAAATATGTTATCAGTACTAACAATGGGCCAAACTAAAAGCCCAATTACATTTTAGCGCTATTCATTGTCGGATTTGTCTATTTTATTTCTTGATATGTGTTTTGAATTTTGATTTCAAAATTTGTGACATGTTAAATATGAGTACTATCAATGTTCACAATTTTTTGCGGATTTTTAAAAATGTTTTTGGAGATCAACTAAAGTCGGGTGCACCGGGTGCACAGATTCACCGGTTCCACATGATAGATTCTCCATGACATCGAGGCTGAGAGGGGCAAAACCCGTGGCAGCGCGGATGGGCAAAAGAAAGGGTGTGTAGGAGCAGACTTGATGGTGTCACAGAGCAAACAGATCAGATAGATAGATCCGATGATGGCAGAAATGTAGTCATACTCATCTCTAAGGGCAGAAATGTAAAATGTAACAAGAAACAAGCGAAAAAAGAGCGCTAGCGGATCTAGCAAGGTTCCCTCACGTACATAAAGTTGGTCCAAGAAACTTGGCAATTGTATTAGAACAACCCGAATAGCTACATCAAGTAGATTAGTAGTTTCTTTAGAAAAACCCGGTAGCTACTTTATATAGTAGTCGTTTCAAAATAATTTGACATTTATTTTGAAAAAAAGTAGCTATTGATTGTTAAATAATCTGGTAACTTTGTTAGAGAACCTGATAGTTGTTTCAAAGGATCTAGAATATATCGTTAAATAAGCTGGTAGCTATTGCTAAATCTAATAGTTATTGCCTAACAACCTGATGAATGTATCATAAAAACTTGGTGATTTATTCTGATAAACATAGTTGTTTTATCGAAACAGTATGGTAGCTACATTTAAGAACCCGAGAATTACACGATAGATAACAACAAGCCATGATAATGTGTTTTTATACATGTAGTGTTTATAAACGACATGGTAGTAGTTTAAAATCTTGATAGCTATTTCTAGGTGAATCGGTAGTTAAAACTAAGAGGCTGCATTTGGACAGGACAATTCGCTGAGAGTTACACATAAAAGTTAGGGGTAAAAGTATTTGACAACATACAAAAAACATATAGAAGTCAATCGGTTAGTGCAGACACTACAAACAATGGCCCAATAGGATAGTACTAAGCTTCTGGCATAGCTGGACGCCCTTTTTTCCCTGGTTTATGCTCTAGTTGATAGTTCCATTCAAGCGACACATTTTGCGGCTGCCTATGCGGCAGTAGGATAGGGATTAGTTGCCGCCACACGGATCGGCATACAAGCGATGCCACCAAGTAGCACGGTTGAAGAATAAATGAATAAATTGCAATACTGTTAGTGGTTGTGCGATGGCACTGGCTAGTCCTAACGGTTAATAGGCTAAAATAAATTGCGTGTCACATGTTTATACTAAATATTTTTACCTCTTCAAATATTAATTTTTCACAAATCCGAACTAGTTTGTTATTTTATACAACCTTTAACAACTTATAGCTGATTGATGTACAGCAGAAACATTTATCTGTACAAATTTAATACTTTAAGAGATACACTAGTTAACCAAATTTTACGGGTGTGACGGTCCAGATTTTTTCATGGGGTATGATTGTCCAGGTTTGTTATCTATTAGATCATTCTAAAGTGTTTGAGGTGTCAATAAGTATAATATGCTTGACGCTCATGCACTTTTTTTTATAAACCTTGACTCAAGCACTTGTTCTCGCTACTTGCTACTCCTTTCGTTCCTTTCGTTGATAAATGTAAGATGTTTTAGCCTTTTTTGGGCCACACGTATCCGGACATGGTTTAGAGTAAGATTCATATGATTCTTATACTAAAACATGTCTAGATAAATGTGGGTTAGAAAATGCTAAAACATCTTACATTTAGCGACGGAGGGACTATTTTTTTTTGAGAAACCAACAAAACTTTGATGAGTGGCGTTCGTTGGCTAATTAATTCGCAATTTTATGATGAGCAAATGATACACACTCAACGTGTCTTAATGTTTCTTCAAAAGAAAGAACTGTCTTCTGGTAAATTTACCCATAGACAAACAAACAAACAAAAAACATAGTCTAGACCTGCACCTCCTTGTGAAAATACACTACTACTAGTACAGTAGTACTGCCGCCAGTATCCAGGGTTACACAACAAAAAAACGCTAGTCACGTGTGGAAAACACGTTGTTTATCCTTCTCGGGAAAGGAAACACATTGTTTATACACGTAATCTGAGGTACAGTACAAAAATTAACGGCACTAGCTAGCCAGACCATAAAATCTTCAGCAGCAAGCCAAGAAAGCAGGAGAGCATCTGGGGGATATCGGACACGGCGGCGCTGGCACGCCAACAACGAGGCGAACGAACCACCTCGCGTCGGAGCCTCGCCCACTTTTGCCTTTTTCTTGGCCTCGTCTTGGTCGCTCTCTCTCAATCTCACCACGCATCGACGTTCTTCTCTCCCCCTCGATCTCACCTCCTCCTTCCGCAACGACCAACCAACGACGACCCCCCATGCGCCCATAGCCATGCAGCCCCCCGCCCACTCATCGTCGCAGCAGGAGGAGGACGACCAACCGCCGCCGCCCCCGACGGAGCCCCAGGCCGGCAGTCTTGCGGCGGCCAACGCGGATGTGGAGTTGAAGGAAGCCACCAAGGAGGAGGCGGCGGAAGTGGAGGAGGAGGTCAAGGAGCATGAGGAGGAGGCGGATGGGGACGAGGAGCAGAGGGCCGGCAGGGGGAGGAAGAGAGGGCGGGGCGCGGCAGCCCGGGAACTGGTCATGGTGAAGCGGGACCTGCTGGCGCGCTGCATGACGTGCCCGCTCAGCAACCGCCTCCTCCGCGACGCCACCACCGTATCCGAGTGCCTCCACACATGTGAGTCTCCTCCTCCTCCTGCTCCCTCTGCTTCCTTCCGCCGTAAAAGCTCCGCCCGCCTGCAAGCCACGATTCGGGTTCTCCGACGTCGCTCGCGCCTGATCTGGCGACGTGTACGGCGCCTCCGGGACGTGGGATCCGGCTCCTGCTGCCGCCGGCGTGGCTCCGGGACGTGAGCGGTCGCGTGTCCGAGCGCGTTGACGCTGGAATTCAGCTTAATTTAGAGCCTGCCGTCCCACCCCATGCCGAGTCGTGTCACTTGCTCTGTTTTACGTAGCCTCTGCTTCTGTTCCTGGAACTGTCGAGAGTCGAGTTATCCATCTGCATGTATGCATCATGGAATTTCTTTCACCGAGCTCTTGCAGATGTCGATTAGCCATCGTATTTCCCAGTATAAAGAAACAGAGAGGCTTAATTAGAGTGCTTTGCTTTCGGGACTTAGAAATGCCATCCTGCCTTAAAATTCGGTCCTTTGGCGTGGACGCGCCTTTAATTGGGGATCAAGGCAATCTGACATGTGATCTTTCGCTTCACGATCTGGAAGGACACTGCAGCGAGCAGAGTGAAGATCAAGGATTTGGTTACCGGTCGAATTACCGCGGTTACCGGACGGTAACCGGATTTCTCGGCCCCCTCCGGTAAATGAATTTATTGGGCAAAATATCTCGGACCATTTAAATTTGGGACAAATTCTTTCTCCCAAAATCTATTTTTATTTTATTTATCGTTTTAAGTTTGAATTTCAAATTTTGAGTGAGAATCTCATCTGGTAACCGCCAGTAATTTTCCGGTTACCGTGGTTATCAGAAAGCCCGGCCCCCTCCGAGATTTTTTCCAAAACGGTAACCAAAACCTTGGTGTAGATCAAACTCCACCCCACGCGTCGACGGCGAAACCAGAAGACTCAGCCGAGACTATGCAAGTTCCTCAAGGCTGCAACCGGCAACAACGACGGATCGTTGAGGCATGCAAGTTTCTTGATGCTGCCGGTTCTGGGATAGCCATCTTCCTCACCGGCGTGTAGTGGTTGGCGAGGCATCGACATATGCCTCATTCTCTCACCGTGTGAGACGGCGCCGATGCCGGAATAGGCCTGCTTCTCACGTCGTAGGTTTAGTTTATTTTGTTTAGATTTTGAAATTTAAGTTTGTTAAATTTCGAGCCGTTTGTCAAATTTCATTCAAATATTTTGTAATATGCAATGAAATTTAAAACTTTTTAAATTTATTTGCATTCAGCTCTTTTTTTTTATTTGAAGATGTTGTTGTGGGCTACACCCACCATTATGCCGGACATGTGTACGACACACCCAATTGGATCTCGGTTGTAATTGGGGGCCGGATACGAAATTGGAGATGCTCTTACTCCCATCGTAGCCAGCCTCGTTCCTCCCCACGACTAACCCTGTGCATTCCCGGTTTACCCTGGTTTCTGCGGTTTCCTGAAACCAAACCGTATGCCACGGTTTGAAACGGTTTGAGGCGGTTTAAACTGTATAGATAGGACGTGAGATACGGTGTGGTCTGGTCTGGTTTGCACGGTGTAAATGGTTTGGCACCAGTAGGCTGGACGCCACGCTCCCTGCGCCGCCGGGTCGGGTCGCCGAAAGCTGGACGCCGCGCCGCCGGGGTCGGGTAGCCAGGAAGCTGGAAGCGCGCTCCCCGCGTTGCCGCGGTCGAGTCGCCAGGGTGCTGGACACGCCGCGCTCCCCGAGCCACCGGGATCAGGTCGCCGGGAAGCTGGACGCCGCGCTCCCCACGTCGCCGAGGTCGGGTCGCCGGGGTGCTGGACACGCCGCGCTCTCCGCGCCGCCGTGGTCGGGTCGCCAGGGTGCTGGACACGCCGTGCTCCCCAAGCCGCCGGGATCAGGTCTCTGGAAGCTGGACGCCGCGCTCCCCACGTCGCCGAGGACGGGTCGCCGGGGTGCTGGACACGCCGCGCTCCCCGCGACGCCGGGGTCGGGTCGCCGGCGGCACGCAGTTCCGGCGGGACTGGCGGCGTTCATGACCTTGACGGCCACGGGCTGGCCCGACCTGGGCAGCGCGCCGCGGAAGACGGGGCCGAATCCGCCTTGCTCCAGCTTGCCCCCGCCGCGAAGCTCCCCGTGGCGCGGTGCAGCTGCTGGTACGAGCGCTTCCGCAGCACCGGCGTGGGCTGCGTCCTCGCTCCCGTCGCCGCCATGGCCCGCTTCCTCCCACGCCGTAGCCAGACGAAGAGAGCGAAGGCGACCAAGAAAAGCGCCGCACCGATCGTGGAGATGGTCGTGGTGGCCGCGGGATGGAGGTTCTGTGAGTATGGCGGCGTCGGCTGTCGGGGGCGGGGAATCATCGGGCGGCGGGGGCTGCCGCGAGGGAGCGGAGGAGGGGAAAAGACAAGCAGTAAAGCAGCAAAACTCTATTGACCTGGAGCGCGACGGTTTGAACGGTTTCATCCGGTTTTTTTTTTTTGAGAACACAGTACAACACAGACGCTCACAAATACGCACATACACTCACCCCTATGAACGCACGCACGCACACCCTACCCCTATGAGCACCTCTGAAGGACTGAGCCGGCAGATCTTGAGGTTGACGAAGTCACCACAGGCGCCTCGCTGTTGACGGGCACGTCACCTACCACTGAAAGAATAGCGCCGGATAATCCTGGAATAAATCCAGGTAAATGCAAACGCCCATGCCAAGTCTAGGACTTGAACCTGGGTGGGCTGGTTCCACCACAGGGAACCCAACCATCAGAGCCAAGCTCCGTTTGCGGTTTCATCCGGTTCGAGAGGTCTCAAACCAGCAAAACTCTATCGACGTGCGGTTTGTGTCTACAAACTGGTGAAACCGTGCTAAACCGTCTTTACGGTGTGGTGCGGGCTGGGTTCCCGGTTTAGCTGGTTTGGGACCAAATCGTGCACAGGCTGACCCACGACAATGCAAGTCTCATCGCAAATCACCGTCACATCCCATGCAAAACATCCAAACCGCACGGGCGCTCCCAGGAAATAAACAAAGCCTGTCTACGCGACGCAATCCATGAGCCAAGAGGGCCCGGCACCGCATGACAGCCGGCTTCTTCCGGCGCTGCTACCCTTGCTTCTCAGCACGACCCCGCGTGTTCCCTTGCATTTCCACCCGGGTCTGCAACGGAACCCCGCGCGGGATGCCCACTTAACGCAAGTCAACTGAAGAGACCATGTCAAGGTTCAGCGTTAATAGTTTTTTCTTCTTGCGAAACTGTTTAAACTGTTCAGGTTCAATGCTTGGTAGTACGGACTAGTAGTAGTTATAGGCTAACATGCAGCCGGACAAGACCATGCGTGACAAGTACGTACACCAGTAGAGGTTAATTCGACACCCAGCCCTACCATTTCAAGTATCGTACCAACCGAGCTTTGTTTAGCGGTGCCCGTCCGTGAGATGATAGGCGCGGTTTCGAACAACAAAACAAAACGATAACCGTGGCGGGAGGAATAAGAACACCGCACGAGATCTCGTTGCCGCCGCCTGCCTCGTCGCCCTCCTCAAATCACCTCCTCCGCCGGTCCGTCACCGTCCTGGCCATCCTCTAAACCCCCCCCCCCCCCCCCCCCCCACACACGAGATCTCGTTGCCGGTGAGCACCCCACCCCCAACTCCACAGTCTAGTCTCGACGACGCCTTCTCCGCCGCGGCTCCGGCTCTCGGGGAAGGGTGAGGGGTGGGGAGGGAGAAAAAGTGGGGAGAGAGAAAGACAAACGTGTGAAGGGAATGGGAGGAAGAAGAAACCCAGACGCGCGTCGCGCATGCGTGAACGGCTCGACCGACTCGCGCGCTCGAGAGAGAGTGATTTCGGCCAGTGAGCCAATTCACCATTTCACTACTGGTGTTGGGAAACACTTTTTTGCGTAGCACACGTGTGGATGTAGGGAAACACTTGTCACGTGTGGAAAACACCCACGAAATAGGCTTTCATCCGTCTTTATAAATAAAACCACACGGCCGAACCGATACATGTGATGAGGAAATCCTCTTACAAAGCAGATCAAAAATAAAGACAGAAAAATACAGGAGTAGAAGCACCCTCCAAGAAACACGCGACTACCGACTAGAATTGAACCAACGCCTCCTTGTGAAACCACCGCACCTCAGCGTCCCGCACCCACCAAGTTGAAGCCAAAGAAAGCCGCCTGCCCTCTCGCTCTGGGCCGTGGAGCGCCGATCCTGCTAGCATACAACTAATCCCTCCGTTCCAAAAAGGATGACTTCCATTTATGTGCATGTGAACATATCTATACATGTAACATGTCTAGATATGTAACATGTCTAGATACGTCCGCATGTAAACAAATGAAAGTCATCCTTTTTAGAACGGAAGGAGTAGTACCGAGCGCAGGACACCTAGGACACGTGTGGAAAACATGTGGTTTATCCTTCTCGGGAAAGAAAACATAGTATTGTTTACACGTAAAACCCATCGCATCGTATCGCATCTGGGGTGCAAATTAATGGTACTAGCTAGACAGAAGCCCAGAACATAATAATCAAGTAGCACCCCTAGCCCACCAGAGTTCAAACCCCAGGTTTGACGCTGGTGTTTCTCATTTAAGGCGGAATATTCTTCAGTGGGAGGCGACGTTCCCGTCGACAGCGAGGCGCCCGTGGTGACTTCGTCAATCTCAAGACTCGACCCGCCGACTCAGTCTCTCGGAGGTGCTCATAGGGGTAGGGTGTGCGTGCGTGCGTTCATAGGGGTGAGTGTGTGCGCGTGTATATGAGCGCTTGCGTTGTACTGTGTTTCGCAAAAAAAAAGGAGCAGCACGATCGGACACGTTGGCGCTGGCACGCCAACAACGAGGTGAACGAACCACCTCGCGTCGCAGGCTCCCTCGCTCGCCCACCTTTTGCCTTTTTCTTGGCCTCGTCGTGGTCGCTCTCTCTCAATCTCAACACCACCACACCACGCATCGACGTTCTCTTCCGTCTTCCCCCTCGATCTCACCTCCTCCTCCCGCAACGACCAACCAACGACGACCCCCATGCGCCGATAGCCATGCAGCCCGCCCACGCATCGTCGCAGGTGGAGGAGGGCGACCAACCGCTACCGCCGCCTCCGACGGAGCCCCAGGCCAGCAGTCCTGGCACGGAGGAGCCGGCGGCCAACGCGGATGCGGAGTTGAAGGAAGCCACCAAGGAGGAGGAGGCAGTGGAGGCGGAGGAGGAGGTCAAGGAGCACGAGGAGGAGCAGAGGGGCAGGGGGAGGAAGAGAGGGAGGGGCGCCAACGGGGCGGCCAGGGAACTGGTCATGGTCAAGCGGGAGCTGCTCGCGGCGTGCATGACGTGCCCGCTCTGCAACCGCCTCCTCCGCGACGCCACCACCATCTCCGAGTGCCTCCACACCTGTGAGTTTCCTCCCACCGCTCCTCTGCTTCCGCGTAAAGCTCCCGTCTTGCCACGATTCGGGTTCTCCGACGTCGCCCGCGCCTGATCTGGCCCGTCCCCGCGGGCGCCTCCGGGACGTGGGATCCGGCGCCCTACGCTGCCGGCGTGGCTCCGGGACGTGGCCGGTGGCGCGTCCGAGCGCGTTGACGCTGGAATTCCGCTTAATTTAGAGCCTGCCGTCCCATCCCATGCCGAGTCGTGTCGCTTGCTCTGTTTTACGTGGCCCCCTGCTTCTGTTCTGTTCTTCAGTGCGCGTGCTGGAACCGTCGAGTTATCTTATTCATCTGCATGGATGCATCATGGAATTTCTTTCACCGAGCTCTTTAAGCAGATGTCGTTTACTAGTAGTGGACTTTGCCTGCTCCGGATTGCGATCGATGATGCCTCGTCCAAGACTTGATTACCCATATTTCCCAGTAAAAAAACAGAGAGGCTTAATTAGCCTAATTGGCCATTACTGTTTTGCTTTCGGGACTTAGAAATGCCATGCTGCCTTAAAATTCGGTCATTTGGCGTGGACGCTAGCCTTTAATTGGGGATCAAGGCAATGTGACATGTGATATTTCGCTTCACGATCTGGAAGGACACTGCTCTTGCACCTTCTGTCTGAACTGTTCAGCGTCATATGGGCGTGAACTGACTGTACTTGCTACGCAGCATGGAAGCTGTTACAACTTACCATGGTAGTATGGTACCCTCATACTATCTGGTATATCAGGAGTTCCTTCTGTAGCATTTCTGTTGTCTGTTCTTTCCCGGGCTAGCAGTGTAGTCATTTTGTATTATTTATTCCATAGTATGGTCTGCAGTTAGTCAGGTAGGTGTCTGACTCTGACCCTGTAACAAACTACAGAGCTCAGTCAACACCGAAGTAATGTAAGTAGTGGGAACTACACATGTTCTTTCCTGTCTCGACTTTATTTACTACTCTATAAACTAAAAATAACTGCCAGTGCCATTATTTCAGAGCTCTAATTTTGTCTTTCATGCAGTTTGTAGAAAGTGTATACACAAGAAGTTTGATGATGAGGAGGTAGAATCCTGTCCAGTATGTGAGATTGATCTTGGTTGCACTCCAGTTGAGAAGCTTAGGTATACTTATGCTTCTGAATATGTACTTCATTGTTTCCACTTTGTTTGTTGATGTGTAGATGCTAAGGTCAATATAACTGTGTGTTCGTACTTCCAGTTTTCACCTTAATGTTTACTTTCCTTGATTCTGTTATCACAAAATAACTTCCCATTGATAGTACATGTAGAAATTAGCAGTGCAGTTCCAATTTTGGCAATATGTTAACAGAATTCAGAAGAACACGATAGGAGGTAACACACTGAAATAAATTGTAGAAATATTGCAACCTGGGAGACATAGTAACTATTTGAGCAAGTCGGTGGACACATAGATTTCGGGTCCCTCACGTTGAATATTAGATGCTAGCGTTCAAAATTCTCGACAATACAACAAGCCATTTATACGAAGTAGGATTGTGATACACCAATGCCGTTGGCTTGAGTTGTATGCTTTCTATGCGGAGGGTATCATAACTTCATAAGAAGTTGTTTCATCCGTAGACTGTTTTCTTATTGGCTACGCTTGTGGCCTTTTATTCCAGCCTAAGATGTTTGTTGGCCCTTGGCCCTTCGATTACTATGCAACTTGAAATTGAACATGTAGTTCCTCCAACTTGAGCTTGCTTTCGTTCTTATTTTCGGCAGTGTCTTTTTCAGTGCCTTCATGCCAACTTGAATATATTGGACTACTGGTAGCCTGTGAAAAGGTTTTTTTTTGGTGTCAAGCTCATTGATGGCCTGTGAAAAACGTTGGTTGATGTCAAGTTCATTGATAGCCTATGAAAGTGTTGTTATAGTTACCGTAAAATATGTGGCATCCAAAATACAACTAACTAGTTTTGCAAAGACCATAATAGTACGTCAATCTTGATGCTCTTGGACTCCAGTCTTCAGTGTGCTGTGTGAGTGTGTGTGGTTGTCTGTGTGTCTACGTTGTCCTTGGTGTTTCTTAAAAAGATCTATTTATATTTTCTGTATATGTCTTCCTTGTACTCATATTCGTGCATTATCTATATTCAGAGCTGATCACAGTTTACAAGATGTAAGATCAAAAATATTTCCATTAAAAAGAAAGAAGATTAAGCTGGAGATGCGGAATCTCCTATTTCACCTCCCAATAAAAGAAAAGAGAGATCTATCTCTTCACTAGTGGTCCATACACCTAGATTAACACCGACAGGATCGACTGGACGGCGAACAAGGGCAGTTACCAGGAAATCTGCTGCTGCCTCGCGTGGCCTTGGTTCTACTCATGACAATCCTGTGAAAAAGGAAACTGATCAGATTGACAAAAATGCTCATAGCTCAAGCTTGCCTGCTAATGTGGCTAAAGTGCCAAAAACAAGAAGACAGGTAACCAACCCCACCATAGCATCTTTATGCTAGTTGCATTGGAGTTGGCTATAAAATGTGCATACTAAATTTCCAAAATAAAAATTGATTATTAGCTAGAATAAATGCGCAAATCTGTAGTAACTTGATCCTTTTATTTTCCAGATTTTGTCAAACGGGGAAGCATCAAACCATTCCTCCAATAAAGATACGGAAGATGATAGTAAGGATATGGCCGACAATGCTGAGCTCTGGAGACCTTTAAATTGTTTGGTAGAAGCTGCAAACAGGACAAAGGCCTTTAGGTCGAGTTTACAGAGTTCAGCCATTAAAAGAGAGCAGCTTAACGGTTCTCCCAGTAGTACAAATGGTAACAAAACAAATCCAAAAGAGCATCTGAAGAAACCCAAAATGGAGGATGATAAGAAAGATGCTCCACTTACACCGGTGAGACTAAACAAGAAACTTCAAGGGACTGGGCGGAGAAGGAGAGGACTTCGAGCTCCAGCAGACGTGAATCCTGATGGTGCACTTACACAGAAGGAAAAGAGATTCAGCTCCATATGGTTTTCGTTGGTTGCTTCATTCGAACAGTAAGCATTGTCAATTCATCTCACTTTGTTTTAAATTGTAAAAAGCGACAGCTCGCACGAGTTTGTATCTTACCTTCTTGTGCCACTAATTATTATCAGGAAAGGAGACACACCTTTACCACAGATACCTTCGCAGTATTTGCGAATAAAGTAAGCTCATATTTTACTCTTTTATTGAGATTTAATGAATAGTCTTAAAAACAATTCATGATCTGACGTTGACATAAAATATTGTTTAAATCCTATGTGGGATTATCAGTTAGATCCCTGCAAAAAAGGATTTGAGTTAGATGTATGAAAATAAGCACTAAGATAGAGAAACAAAATTTAAGAATGTTCATTCCAAAGGAACAGAATGAGTAGGATACTTACACTGAAACAGTACTTCAGTATATTGCTACTGAATTTTTTTCTGCCATGTCTTAGCACGCTGATTGCCTTACATTGAAATCGGATGTCAACCTTCAAAATAGCACCATAATCATGTGTCTTTGTCATTTCTCAACTGTATATCCCGTGAGAGTTCCATGTGGCTAATGCACTGACTGTTTTACATCAGAGATGCAAATATACCTGCTTCGTCTATCCAAAAGTACCTCGTGCAGAAACTCAGTCTCCCGAGTGAGTCGGAGGTAAGAGCAATGTCTGTCATATATGACGTACACTACTGTTTATACGCAATTGATTTTTTTTCTGTAACTGCTTATGTAGTTCCTCCGACATGTGGTTCATGAGTTTTTTCAAAAGAAAATACATGTAACGCCTGAACTGTTAACTCTCAACAACATTTTGCACAAGGAAATGCCAGACCAGTTGTTTGAGCTCTGTGCGTGTGAGCTCAACTGAGCACGTGCATTTGTCTGAATGTACAACTTAATCTTCATGTTTACAGGTGGAAATAAATTGCTGCGGGCAGCAAGTGGACCCTACACAGCCTCTGCGCAATTTAGTAGAGCTGTGGCTGAAGGGGAGATCAACGCAAGCAACCCAGGCCACCGTAGGCTCCCCTGCTGAAGATTTCGTAATGGTGCTAACCTACGGACGGCCAAAGGCCATGGCAACGTGAGTGCAAAGCAAGTGTTTCCTTTCGACTTAAGGCGGGGTCCCATTGATTTTGCCATAGCCAGCCATTTTGCTGGGCTGATGGACAAGGTCGTCGGATGATGGAAGTGTCCACTGATACACAGCCGCCTCACAATGTGGCTGGCTCCGAGGCAGCCAGCCCTCGGCGACATATTCATGTATTCATTGATGTTTGTAGATGCTGCTGCTGCTGTTCGATTCCATTATGATGTTTTTTTTTCTTATTTATTATTTATTATACACCAAAGATAGATGAAAATTGATGTTTAGATGGGATGTAAACAGAGGAGACAGTCTCAACGGTTGATGCTTTGATTGTAAGAGATGGACTAAGAGTGGATTGCAAATTGATATTTGGCTGTATCATGACTTGCTGTAGCAGCACATGTCAGCTATTTTATGAATGTATGTATGCACTCCTAAAGAAAACTTGCACGGATGTTACAATTAATTCTGTGATAAAAGATGCAGGGGCAAGTTCGTACTGCTGTTATGTTCGATCTGTACATTATTGGTCTTTGTAGCTTTATGGTATCTCGAGAAGCCGGACAAGGGTTTCAAAGCCAACTTAGATCCTGAATCATATTTTATTTTCAAGGCAGTATCCTGAATCATACAGCTGTACAACTTTTATTTCTCTCGGAGAAAGCCCAGAACTGTTCGTCAATGTTCATGCATTGCATAGCAAAGTACTCACGGAGGGAGAGGCTACAGCCTACAAGAAACAGCGGAAAGAAAAAAAATTCAAATGGCATTAAGATAGATTAATCTACCTTTTTTTTGCGAAACACAGTAGAACAGAAACGCTCACATACACCGGCGGGATTGACGAAGTCACACATGCGCCTCGCTGTCGACGGGAACGTCGCCTCCCACTGAAGAATATTCCACCAGTGTCAAACCTGGGTTTGAACTCTGATGGGCTGGGGGTACAACCACCCTCCTAACCATCCTAACACAGACAGTTCTTAATCTACCTAAAAACGTGTTTGTTAACTAGTACGCGTTTATGCAATAAAAATCTTTTTACCGTGTTTTTCTTCTAAACTCGATAAGGAAAGTAAACAAGAGTGGTGATTCCTCGGTAGGAAGCAGCACTCGATTGAGTTGGGCACGCTGCAGGCGCTTCCGGGCCCGGCGCAGGCGCCTCTTCTTAAAAAGAATATGCCGGAGCTCCTTGCTAGGGGTTGGGGTAGTACTTGTTCAGTCCTAACTTCCTTAGTTTGGGAAGGGGGAGAGGAGAGGCTGATAGGGGCTTTAACTATGTTTTATTTTCTGCTACGTCCTTTAAGCTATGTTTTTCTTCTCAATTGTTTAACTGTGTTTTTCTTCTCAACTGCATCGTTTCAAACATGTTCTTTTAATCGTATTTTTTCATCTTAATTTCATCATTTCAAAAAAGAAAAAATATCAACAACGTCTTTTCAACTGTGTTTTCCTTCTCAGATGGGTCATTTCAACTGCGTTTTTCCTCGTGTTTTCCATTTTCAAGTGTGTTTTTCTTTTCAGTCGTGTTGTTTCGACTATATTTCTTCTTCTCAATTGCATTTCTCATTCTCTATTTGAATCATACCATATGTGTTTCTTCTCAATTATATTCTTTCAAATGCTAAACAAGTTTCAGTTTCAGTTTCAGTTGAAGCTTATATTCTGGTCAAACCCTATATCCCTAGTCGTACCTGGCTGGCTTCATCAGGTGGAGGCGGAACTTGTGGACATCAATACGCTGCGGCATCATCCCCACCACTGAACGTTGCCGCCGTAGACAGATACTTACTACACCAGACCTAGTGTCGGACGATCGACTCCAAACTTCAGCCCATCGATGCTCCTCCGGAAAAGAACACAGATCTGGGGCGGGCTGAAAGACCTTTATTCTCATCGCTGCCGATGCCCCTACACGGAGACGAAGAACTCGAAAACCCTACGGGGACCGGTCATCCGATCTGAGGTTCCCCCGCCCTCCAGCCGCCGGAATGGTCGGTGGAGGGCAGGGGAACCAGCGGCGGAAGTGCTGGCTGCCAAGGGTATGAGAGATCTCCTGATCTCCTGTGCGTACCGGAGTCCTAGCTAGGTTCTCCTTTCTTTTTTTAACGAACTATTCTAATTTTGTTATACTTCTACCTTACCTAGTTACACTCATTGTTTGTGTGAGTGTGCATGTAATTTTTATTAGTTGTCTTTGTGCGTTCATAGAAAGGTAAACTTGTACTCTCTCCGTTCCACAATATACGATGCATGGTAAGTTAAAAAAGTTCCAAAACATTTCATATTGTGGGATGGATGAAGTAATTTGTGTTTCTGAAAAAAAAAAGTTAACCTAGTCGTAGTTCCTTTCCTCTTGCCATTACTGAGAAATCCAACGGCCAATATTTCACCATCTGTGTTCAATTTTCTTTCCATCCCCTTCTTCCGACTACCGCCCCCAAATCCAGCAGCCACCGCCGGCGCTTCTCATCTCGGGCCGACGCCGACGCAATCCGAAGGATATCGGAGATGCAGCAGGTACGCGAGGAGCAAACCCTAGCCCCAACCCGATCCCCCAACGGCCAGGGGTTGTTGTTTCTGTCGGCGTCCCATCTGTTCCTGTTTTGCGCTCGCGCGCTTCCGATCTGATGTTGATTCTTGTGGTGTCGGGGGGCTAACCCTGCAGGGCGACGGCACGGAGGCGCAGGTGACATGGGAGGACCAGCAGAACATCAACCGGTTCGGCCGCCTCAACAACCGCCTCCACGAGCTCGCCGACGAGATCAGGCTTGCCAAGGTCTCTTTCTCTTTTGCTTCTCAGATCATTCTGTTTCTCAGACCATGATAGTCTTGTTGGTATGCATTTTCCAACGAGATGGAGATTAGGGATTTTGCCAGTTGGAAGAGAAAGCCAAGGGCTTTTGGGCGGTTTCTAGGCTATTGTGGTTACGGAGACCTTGGGAGTTAGTATCGTAGGGTAGGATCACATGGATTTGTGGGTTGCTAGAACTGGGGATATTATTGATATCTTGTTTGCGACGGTTGGGAGATTTTGTGAAGTGTTTGTCAAGGAACTAAATCTTCTTGTAAAGTTGTTACCGCTCAATTACCTTTTTTAGCTCCATATATGTTTTTTATATCTAAACAAGTGAACATCATTAGTTTAGCTCGTGATCAACATTTTGGTGGTGTAGTATCCCAATTGGGGGCTTGGTATTTTTAGCAGTTGGGACTATCGAAGCTTCACGTAATTGTTACTTGTTAAGTCATGGCTGAATCTTTTTCACTAGGCAGAGGATTTAACTGTGCTATAATGTTGCTTACTCATTCCTTGTGTGTGTCTTTGTGGCGGCGGACGGGGAATCCAGTATGCACCATGCTACGACATCATGGCTTGACATGTGTTATTTTATCCTGTTATCCTCTGCTAACATTCAGCTTCTAGATGAATAGAACAAGATAGTTGCAAAATATTACTGTGTGGAGGTGTGCATCGGTTCATTGAGTCTATCTGAACCTACCTTGAGAGACACCATATAAATAATTGATAAGAGTACTAGGCTGAGAAATAACAGTGGTTTGATCATTATGTTTCTTAGATATATATGTTAATTCTTCCAGATGCTGATTGATGTATGTGCATGAGGCATTTTAATTTCCAGTTTATATGATGGCTTATAAATTTATACAAGTGTGTTTTACCTTTATCTAAAACATGACCTTCTGATCTCGGTATTTTACTGCTGTTTTGTTTCATATGAAGTATTTCGCATGCCTAAGTGAGCAACTGTAGATTGCCAAATGAGAGTCTTTTCCTATTTAGAAAAAAATGGAACCATAAACTACTGCAAAGTTGACACTTCAGAAGAATGCCACTGGCTATGAGAATGTCATGTGGATCCAGTCCGACATGTCCATCGAGATATCCAGTGGCATTTTTCCAAAACTGCATTCTCTGCGACATCTTGTGTTAGCAAAGTTGTCTGCCAATATTTGTATAGAGTACAGTAGGCTCCTTTGTCCATTCTGATAGATGTTTCACTTGAACCTGAAACCAAAACTTTGCGCATAGAACACCACAATCCTAAAAGCCACTTGCTTGGTTACTCTATTTTCCAGGAAGCAAATGAAAACCTTGAGGATGCTGGAAATGAACTTATCTTGTGCGATGAAGATGTGGTGCGGTTCCAAATTGGAGAAGTGTTCGCCCACATGCCATTGGACGATGTGGAAACTAGGCTGGAACAGATGAAAGAGGATGCAGCCAAGAAGCTGGAGAAGCTGGAGGAGGAGAAGGAATCCATCCTTGCCCAGATGGCTGAACTGAAGAAGATCCTCTACGGGAAGTTTAAGGATGCCATCAACTTGGAGGAAGATTAAAATTGAGTACTGGAGTTGTCTTTGAGTGTTGAATCATATGGCACCTGTTCTACTCCAGGTGCTTTGTTCCTCACGATACATTGTTCTCATGGTTATTCCTAGTGTAACATATGTGAGTTTATCCTTCTGAGGTGACATGTAGCCGGAAATGAGAGCATATTGGTTCCACTGCCTAACCGTGGAGAAGTTTAGCTATCTTTCTTATGGTTGTTTGGGGCAACGTCTTCAAACGTTGAAGCTTGTGTACCGAGTATCTATTTTTTTTGGTTTTGTTTTGCGTTTATTTCGAATATCTATCAAGCTAAAACTATTCTGCGGAGCCTATTTCTGTTAACAGCTAAAAGCCGGTGCTGGAAACCGGTGTAAACAGCCAGCGAAAAGGAAAGCTTCAAGGTGGCTACAAAACTTTGAGGTGGACGCAAGGCCTGCATTATCTTGCTTCATCGACCATCTTTGCGAAGACCTGCGCCTTTGAGCTAGGCAGCTAGCCACAACATATTGTACACGCGAGCATTGCGCTCCTTCGGGATCATCCAGGACAGGCCGGGCATGCTAGCGCTCGCGTAGGCCGTCAGCAGGATGGCGGTAGAGCCGCGAAAGACGGCCCCCATCGCCGCCGGAGAGAATTGGGCAATAACTGGAGTACCAAACTTCTTCCAGATACGAGAGGCAAAACTCAAACCTTCTTCAAACTTGAGATCAGACAAAGCCATGGAGAAAACTTACCAATAGGTGCTAGAGAAGGGGAAAGGAATGGTGAGGACCGAGACCAGTGTGGTCGCCGGCCGGATGGGTGGCCGCCGCGGCCGGGATGGCCAACGGCGGTTAGGCTGATGGGAGCGCTAGGGGAGAGCTCATGTCTTTAGTTAGGAACCGTGTTTGCAAAATTGTACTGTAATAACTGTTGATAGAAAATAGAAAATTACCGTAGAACAATTGTTCTACTGTTGAGCGCTTCAAAAAAAAAAAAAAAAATCAAACAGGTGCAGTATGTACGGAAGGGCCCTGCCAAGCATTTTGTTAGGATACATCCACGACAACCACAGACGCACAGGCGCACATCCATACTTTGTGGTGACTTTGCAAAATGATGTACTGATTTCGAAATTGGTTTTATTCCAAATTTGGGAGTTAGTTACATTGTAAATTTAGTATGAATATGGCAAAAAATAATAATTTATTTCAGCATGATTGTTTTTTTGTTGTTGAAAATTTACCAATTTATACCCGTATTTAGCATAGCATAGCAATTTTCATACAAGTTTCAACAATATACATATATATGCAGCACAATGATCTATGTTCTCAAAAGCAAAAGAGAAAGCAGAGTTAATAGCATAAAACTACCATTTTGAAGGTCGAATTCACCGTTTCATACCACTTTATGTTTTTTTGGTAAAAAATCTAGCGGTTCAGACATAGATCTTGCCAAATCACGCTAAACCGTAACTGAGAGCGAATTGACACTAAAACTGACAGCAGGACCCACCTTTAAGGATGCCGTGGGCCAACTACCACGGGATGGAGAAGCCAGCGGGCACCGCTGTGGGCCATCGTGACTAGGTCGGGTGCCGCTGCTATACGCCACACCTGCCATGCACGCTATGATGCTGTAAAATAGGGTTGCCGCAACGCACGAGACCATCATGTGGGGGTGGGGGGGGGGGGGGGGGGGGATGGGGGAGTCGGGTGTGTTCGGGACATAGAGACGTGTGTGTGAAGAGTCGTTTTTTTCCGTGGTAATGATCAAGTTACAAGGCACGTACACACCGACCTTACTGGAAAGATAGCATAAACCTATGCAAATAACCAGCGCCTATCCCCCTCCTTCGACACCACCAAAGCGACCACCAAAGGGACGGAAGACAAATCACCTCTTCACTCGCGCTCGACGCGGCTCCATCGCTGATATATAGCTTTACGGACATGCAAAGTAGTTTGCAAGAAGCAAACCCATTGTCGTTGAAAGAATCAGACCGAGGCAAACTCCAAAACTGACACCCCGCACGACTACGATGTCATAGGAGGAAACCAGAACTGTCAGTCTCCAACCACAAACCCAGCACATGATTCACCATCTTCCAGCTGTCACCTGCGCAGACAACCGACGACACATCCTCCCGGCTCCGCCATAACGTCGGAGACAACTCCGTAGCAACGGGGACAGAGCAGAAGGAGAGGCACACTTGATGGGGTCGCCACCGCCGCCTCGTCGACATCATCCATGAATCCTAAAGCCGCCAATCTAAATGATCGGCAAACACACGATGTCATCAACTCCGAGACACCGCATTGAGGACACCGCTGAGACAAATTTATTTGTCCGGACGCCGCTCCCACCACCCAACGGCGCACCACAACCTACAAAACCAAACCCTAACTACAGAGCGGAGGAACCAGACCCCCCCCTCCCGCCGCCGGAGCAGCAGGCGGAGGGAGAGGGACCAGCATGTTCGCCGGTGGAGATCGGGCGGAAAAACAATCGCCTCCTGATCGCCTCTTCCTGGCGGCTAGGTCAGGGAGGGAAGCACAGTTAGTACAAGTGTATGCACGCGTGTGTGTGAAGAGTCAGTTGGGAGAGAGTCTAGATAGGAAAGAGTTTTTGTTTTCAATCAGCTACACGGTCAACGCCCAATCAACTGACGGCAGTGGTAAATTGGTGCCTAGTCCAAAATATCAGTGGTATAAATATCTATTTAGAAGAGGGGATATTTGAGTGACATATGGACATACGAGGAAAAACAAATAAGACATAAATTGCACTCGGATATATTGTCGTGTACTGTGCTTGCACATACGACGACCGACTGGCTACACATACTAGCTACGCGATTGCCCCTTCCGGCGGCGGTGGCGGCACTCTGGCCTTGGCCGGTGGCCGGCCGGCCGGACGCGGCTTCCTGGAAAACAATGTATACGCGCGTCCGTCCCTTCGTACGGGAACCAAGCAACGATGTGGGATTTCTCCACGTATCTGGATTCTGGAATACGTATGCGTCTGAGTTACACGTACGCATGAATGCAAACTGTTGGTCGCAACTCAGGCCCCTGGCTCTTTTTGTTTCTGGCAAACTATTTTGAAGGTCCGTAAAGCTGATGATCAGCAATGGATCCACGTCGAGCTCAGGTGTGTACGTCGAGCTCGGAGGTCCGTAAAGCTGATGATTAACGAAGGATAGGGATATGCGTTAGTTTGTCATATAGGTTTATCCTATCTTTACAGATCTGTAAAATCGGTGTGTACGTGCTTTCAACGGCGTAGCCAGAAATTCTTGACGCCCCGGACCAAAAACTAAGGGCCAATTTTTTTTTCAAAAGTCATCCCGATTTGAAAGGTTAGTTTTTTGGATTTGGTGGTTTGTACTTGAAAAAAATCTATCAATTTCCTATTTGTTTAGCATGTCTTTTTGTGAATTTAAATCGAAGATAAAAATAGTCTAGACGAGGGCTCTGCTGTTTCCCCGTACAGCCGTACTGCAAGCTGCCTCGCTTGGTCAATTGTTTTTTTAGACAGGTCAATTGGTAAGTTCTCATTCGTGGGCTGAATGCTCAAGGCCTAATTGGTCTGGGCTGCGACCCAGGCCAAGCTCTAAGCTATAGGCTGATAATTTTTCCACGCCCCAGGCCATGGCCCGTGTAGCCTGGGGCCTGGCTACGCCTTTGCGTGCTTTGTATCTTGTTCTTTATTTATCAATGAGAAACGTATTACCTTGAAAAAAAAACTCAGGCCCCTGGCTCTTTGCTCTGGATATCCATCTGCCTCCTTGCCTCGCCCACCGGCCACGGCGGCCAGAGCCACGTGGGCGCGCCCGACGTGTCCAAACCTCGGCGATCTCAGGCGTGTACTAGCTAGCTATAGCTACTAAGTAGTACCTATACGATTGGCAGTTCCAGCTGCGTCCTTAGACCTGGAATACGTGTACACGCATGGATACAGGACGTGCATGTCCAGCCAATTCTGTGCATGAGTACAAAGAACGAAGTAGCTCTGTAGCTGTATATCTATATATATGATTCATGGTTGGTCCGTGGTAAGTAACATCGACGACGACGATCGAGCGATGAAATACCAGGCACCAGAGTACTCCGACGACTCCACCGACGACAGCCATGGCCATCGGAAGGTGGCCGACGACTGTCCCTCTCAGCTCAGCGACGAAAGGTGATCGATAACATGTGCACTCCTGTAGACTGTTAAGTTTTCGTTGACACGTCAATGATCGTGCGTGCTGCAGAACCGAGCTGCTGGAACTGCAGTGGAGGGACGGCTGCCCCGTGGAGCAGCCCGTTCTTGACAGTGATCGGTGCAGCGGCGACGACGCCGCCGGGGACGCTTCGTCTCCGGAGGAGAAGAAAGGCAAGGCCGGTGGAGGTGGGGGCGAGGCGATAGAGGAATGGTGGAAGCTGTGGCGGGAGGGGGAGAGTGGTGGCTGTGCCGCTGCGGCTGCGCACGCCTACCCGCAGCTCATCGATGATCTATCGTCGGTGAATGCCAAGGTGGCGACAGCGGCGAGCGTTGGACCGAGGCACCAGGCACGCACGGCGGCGGACGAACGGTGGAGGATGTGGAGAGAAGGGCATGGCAGCTCCGCTCCTCAGGTTATCTACACACATGCTCTCACTACATAGTCTTACTTTGACCCACCACATTAACATTATATTGGGACTAGAAGTTGCAGCAAAGTTTTCTGCTAAAATTGCACACTTTAGGTAACTAAGAGAAAATGATTTTTAGCAGGTTTCTTCGAGCAAGAACACGGCGTTCAAAGACGAGGACTCTTTGTTACCAAGCTCGGAGGCGTCGAGAGGCGGCAGCGGCGGTGCGCAAAGGCGTTCCTCTGAACAGGTTCTTATATAACGAGCAATCATCAAGGCAGGCAGTGAGATTGATATTATGCAAACTAGCTTAGCTTGATAGTAATTACAATTCTGATCCCCAGATAAATCAGCAATGCTCTACGCTGGACCATGCCATTGAGTACATGAAGTCACTCCAGCAACAAATCCAGGTAGTACTTGATTTCTCTGGCGTTCTGTACGCTAATGTGTCGAATGTCTGTATGTAAATGAGTTTACGTGCCAATTCGTGGCAGGTGCTATCCAGCAGCGGGTACGGCATGCAGCCGCTGCTGTTTCCGTGCGTCTGCGGCCAGCAGCCTCCCCGTCCTGCTGTAATCCCTGGAGCGGCGCCGGCGCCGGCGCCGGCCCTGTACCCAGCGCTAACGCCGACGGCACCGCCACCACCACCAGCCGTCGCGGCGCCTCTGTTCCAATCAGTGCCACTACCGCGGCCTGCAGCTGCTGCGGGTGACCTGAACCCGGATATGGTGGCAGCCGGAGGGGCGCCGGGTGGCGTGCCCGGAGTGATCGGCATCGGCACCGGCTCGGGAGAGGAGATGGCGTGTAGCACGTCAGAAATGCCGTTTGGTGGCTGCGCGCGCTGCAGCTTTCGTCGTCGTGCAGGAGATTGCTAGCACTGTTGGGAACTTATGGGAACGGCTATGTTTTTTTTAAGGAAGGAACGGCTATGTTTTTTTTTACGTAGGGAACGGCTATGTTGTGAAGCTTTTTGGATACTTATGTTCTTCACAAGCTTTTGTTAAGGCCCACTTTACGTGCTGCAAGTTTGTAGTCAAATGAGTTAATTATACACAAATACTAGATCACGAAGGCGCATGTTGCCGCGCCCGTCCTGTGTCACGATCAAGTGGTAGGAAGTTTCACAGTATCACCAAGAAATATAAAAGTTTAATTTCCACGAGTTCTACAAATTTTTGAGAAACTCCGCTGTTTAAATCATAGTGCCTTAGTATAGATGATGTTTTCAAAGTTAAAACATGTAACGATTTGAAATAAACACCAAATAGCAAGTAATAGAGTGTGCGGGAATGGGAAGATTTTTCTATGTCCGTTCCTTAAGATCCAATTGGCCACACGAAAAACAGTGAATAAAACGTGGAAGCAACCATCCAGTGATAGCGCATTTTTTTTTTTGGAGAAACACAATACAAAAGTAGACGCTCGCAAACATGGACATATACTAACCGCTATGAACACACACACCCTATCCATATGAACACTTTCGAAAATTTGAGCCGGAGTTGGACAATTTTCCATGGAGCTCGATATTTTAGATTTTTTTAGAGGTTTCGAAAATTTCTACAATTTGGTATGTGCATAAGATATATGTATCTATAATGTTTTGGTGACAAATACATTATAATTTGGGCTATAAAAAAAATAAAAATTGTGTCCCTAGAAAGAGAAAAAACACATTTTTATCTTCGACATTTGTCTTTTTTCTGTGTAGATCACGGATGATAAAATATTTCGACAAAGTTGTATCATACACAGTATATGTGTAGATGTATCCATATGATTTTTTTAAGAATTATTTGAGATTTTAAAATGTGATTTTCGAAATTTTAAATAAAGGGCTTCATGGAGATTGAGCTACTTCCCAAGAAGAGTAGTGAATGTTTGTTGTTTGAAAAATTATTATGTCTATTTTATTATTCTTTAACATTGTTTCCGGATTTTCTACACCGTGTGTTGTTACCGACTCGAACGTGGGATTACTTCCCAAGTTTTACCCGACCCACACTGTATAAAGAGGCAAATGCCAACCTAGCCGTCAACAACAACTAGATTGCATCTGCCTCCTCGACCTCGGACCTCGAGCACCACTGTTCCACCTCGATATGCTGCCCTCGGTTACTCCAGCCCTCTGACCGTGTGCACGGCTGTCCGAAAGAGCAGGCCTCTAGAATCTCGTCTCTCTGATCCGCACCGAGTGATAGCCGATTTTTTTTTGGGGATCATCTCGGTGCGACAATTCATGTTTGTCTTCTTCGACTACGTCCGACTACCTTGAATCCATCGCCATGTCGGACATCATTAATGCTGCTGCTGCGTCGAGAATGGCGTGCCTACATATGTTTTGCCATTGGTCATACCATGGACTAACTCGTACGTGTCCTTAATTTTCCCATCCTTTGTTTCCTATGACGACAAAGTGATTCCTCACCATATGTTTATTCATCTTCTTGGGAGCAACCCATAAAGCGATTTAAATGAATTTTGTAATATACTCTTTTGAATCTCATTTTGTAACACATGTTATCAGCATTTGTAATGAAAAGAATAAACGGGAAGAATATGAACTCGTGCTGTTGGTACAAATGCATGTATTATTTTGTATGCCAAACTCTTTCCGACATATTTTGGAAAATATTTCCATTGTACGTCCCATGTACTTTCACAAGTCAATAAAATCGAAAAAATTATGCGCAATTTAGAGACTAGTATTACTTCCAAATTCCAACAGTCACGGCATCGCTACAGTAGTGTAGTATAGTAGCAGGAAATTACGAGCGCATTTCTTGACACCGCACAACTGCTCGATAAAACAAGGAGCTAAAAAAAAGGGAAACTACGGGTGAGATTCCTGCAGGAGTGCAGGTGGAGCTGTCATTTTGACCTTTGGGCAACCTGGATGCTTGTGAACAGGAACATGTGATCCGAGGGGCCGGAAGACTCACGTGTCTCCTACTACTAGTACTCGTTTTTTTTTTTGAACAAGGAGAAGGACCCCGAAGGGTCCAGACTGCATTATACGGTGGGAATACAGATTACATCAAGGACCTTAAAGAAAACGAAAATTACATCTAAGTCCCTGGCTTTTACAAAAAAGACCTTAACTAAATTACAAGGAGTGCAATCAGGTCCATCTCCACCGAGAGTGAGCAGCTCGACGCCGCGGCCGCCATCGCCATCGCCGGGGACACAACCACTTGGCGGTGGAGAGACGATACTTGCCACAACGGAGCTGAGTAGGGGCCTCCGAAATGGCGCACTGGCCTGGAGGTTGATGAAGCTGCGGTGCAGGCAGCACCCAGCACGGAGTGGTCCCTTTGGCCGTGGATAACAGAGGCGCGAGTTCGCCGCCGTTGAGAATCTCCGTAGGTTGCAGTCACATGATCTCCTCGTAGAACTCTGGATCCAAGTCTCTCTCCCTTCTTCCTGCATCCATTGCGGCATAGAAGAAATAAATCCTCATCTCCAAGAATCCTACCAAACCTAGTTTCCTGCTGACGAGTAGTATGCACTGATCTGCCGTCAGACTCTGCATCCTTGCCACTGAGCAGAGGAGGCAAATCGAAGAAAATACAGCTGAAAACCAGGGATTCGGCCTTTTGAAAGCTGGTAAATCTTCCCTTCCCCACGAACTCCAACCTCCGGAGTGTCACACCGAGAAGAGGAAGAAGAACCCGAACCAAGAGCTGGCCGGAAAGCTCCAGATCGATGCTTCCTTTGCGTACCTTATTCGAGAGATGCGCACCTTCTTCATCGTCGCCTGCAGCATCGCCTGCCACCAGCGGGCTGCAGCTAAGAGGAAGAAGAGCACGGCGCGGCAGATCCGGCCGCCTAGATCCGTCGTCCTACTCTCCAACGCCATAGAGGCAAACACGGCAACAAGCCAAAAGCTAAACCTACCACTACTATATACATGCCAAGCGATGCATCCAGGCTCATGCCGAGCGGCAGCGCCGCCGGAGAGGAGCGAGGAGCACGCCGGCGAGGCGACGGAGGAGAAGTCGAGAACGACTCTCAAAACACTATTTGGGAGCTAAGCGGTCAGGGGCCACTTGCTGGTGGAATTGAGGTGGGGAAATGCACTAGTACTCGTTTATTAGCAGATAAATCAATCATGGTTTCCTTTGCAGATAAAAATACAATTATTGCAGAATCATAATGCAGCACAACGAATCAACGGTGCCCCACACGCCAAGTTTGTTCTTCGGACAAGCATTCCCATCATCTTCTTATTATAGTACTCCTTCTCCACATCTCTTCTCTCTGCCTTCAATTCTTTTTGAATTGGATAGCGTATGTTTAGGTCATGTACAAGCTACAAATATGCAGGTATATCACACGTTAATCTGTAGTGACTTAAGACTAGTCACAATGAGAGTAACATGAGTATAACATTAATGCCACATAGGCAAAAAATCTGACGTGGCGGGTAATTAGCGAGGTGAGAGATGGTTGTGGTAACTAGCTATGTTACTGTAACATCACACATTTCAATGCAAGATGAGCGTACACCTTAATAAATATGACACTACACACATGTTACTCCCCACTATGGAAGTAGTAACATATATATGTTACTAATCTGCCAGCATACTTACTTTGTGTTCATAGTCATTCCCATCTTCTTATTACTATAGTACTCCTCCATTTCAAATACTTGACTGAGATTTGTTCAAATATAGATTTATCTATAGTTCTATACACTAAAACATAGTATCTGATAAATTCATATTTAGACAAATACAAATCAAATATTTTGAAACAGAGGGAGTACTCCACATCCATCTCTCTGCATTCAATTCTTTTTGAATGGGATAGCGTATATTTAGGTTATGCACAAGCTACAAATATGTAGGTATAGAACACATTAATCTTTGCTGGCTTAACCTGCCACAATCCTACACAAAATCCTATAAGAGTAGTAATTTCAACCTCCACTCTAAGCTTTTTTTACACTCATTCGCGTAGTATCGAGACATTTTTCCTATGGTTTCATCCAAATGACTATGTCTGTAGTTTTCCTCTGTTTTATAATTATCTATTTTGCACCTGCATTCCTGTCAAATTCCCGAGTTTTTCCACTTCGTGTGTTTTATAATCCCGTGGTCCAAAGAAGCCCTTACTTTTGTGTTTATAAATGGATTTTTCATAATCTTTTTCACTATGTAGGAGTAATATGGATATCAAGTTTCAATTAACATTTCCTCCATTGGCTAATGGCTACTTTCCAAGTACAGATTGTGATTGTGACGATAATCTTATAAGAGCTCATGTGAGTTAGGTAGAGTTAACCTTGTCCAAATCTTCTTTGACATTAAAGTATGGAAGAACAAATCGTACGCATGTGTAGCGTATTATTCCCTGACCAATTCCATGTGTGAGCGGAGCAATGGTCAACAATCACACTGACTGACGCATGTCGCTTGACATTTTGACTCCAGCACACCATCCACTCACTGCTAAATTATTAGATTAAAAATCCTCCCCAAAGCGAAAACCCATCCTCAGCCGTCCATCGCCTCAGGCCCGCACTCTCAACGGTCCAGATCCACTCAAGGGCCTAATTGTTAATCCAGCCCCTTAATAAACTACGCCAAGTGGAGACGCTTTTTCAGTGGTGGGAGGGGCCAGACCGTAATATTATATTATCCGGCGGCCTCGGCTGCATAAAAAACAAATGAGGAGAGAGAAACGAGAAAACGGGAATTAATTTCTTCTTCGTCTCTGGTCTCCGTTCGCTTCTTCATTTCATTTCAACCTTCCACCACTAGTCTCCTCCGGTGGGGAACGACGACCGTCGCCTCCGAGCTCGCGGCCGCAGCTCCCGGCTTCACACGCCGTCCTCCGCGCGGATCCTATTTCCCGAGGTGAGTTCGCGAGCTCTCTCGGCGTATTTCTGCGCGCGGGTCTGGCACACCGCCGTTCGGTGCTTGCTTGGGCGAGCTCTTCTTTCTTGAGGAGGGAATCTTGGGTGTGGTGGTGGTGTTGTTGCCCTGTTTGATGCGCTTGTTGCACGCAAGCACCTGGACGGTGGCTTCTTGCCGCCGCGGGTTCCGCCTCGCGGCCGTCCACGTCCGGCTTGGTGCCCAGTCCTGCCTGCCTGCAGCTTCCCCCGTGATCCGGTCCGGGAACGCTTTCTTTTCTTCGTCCTGAGCCTGATGCTCCTCGGGCGTCTGCTGGTTGGCTCTGCGATACAAGAGCAGCTGTGGTTGAGCTTTTCTTGAGATCTGAGTAAAATTTCCCTCTCATTTTCTGCTCTTCAGATCTGCTGCGGCGAGGGCTGCGAAGAAGCTGAGGTGCTCGTGAGGAGAGTTCGCGAAAGGATTGTCTCTGTTTCTGTTACTAATAATGGAGGAAGTGGAGGAGGCGAACAGGATAGCCGTTGAGAGCTGCCACAGAGTGCTCGGCTTGCTCTCCCAGACGCAGGACCCGGCGCAGCTCAGGAGCGTAGCTCTGGGGACGGATGACGCCTGCGCAAAGTTCAGGAAGGTGGTCACCCTCCTCGGCAACGAAAGAGGAGGAGTAGCAGGAGGAGGAGGAAGCCATCCTAGAGCCAAGGTTGCAAGCAGAAAACAGACTCCGGGGTTCTTGAGCCAGAAGGGCTTCCTGGATAATAACACCCCGGTGGTGGTGCTGAATAGCAGCGCCCATCCTTCCACTAGTACCGCGCAGGTATATCCTAGAAGCAGCATTCTGGATCCACAGAGCGCGCATCACCAAATCGGAGGGCCTCCCAAGCTGGTCCAGCCGTTGTCTGCCCATTTTCAGTTTGGCAATGTATCCCGGTATCAGTTCCAGCATCAGCACCAACAGCAGCAGAAGATGCAGGCTGAGATGTTCAAGAGGAGCAACAGTGGGATTAACTTGAAGTTTGACAGCCCCAGCGCCACGGGGACGATGTCGTCCGCCAGATCTTTCTTGTCATCTTTGAGCATGGATGGAAGTGTGGCCAGCCTGGATGCCAAGTCTTCCTCGTTCCATTTGATCGGTGGGCCTGCTATGAGTGACCCGGTGAATGCGCAGCAGGCACCGAGGAAGCGATGCTCAGGACGCGGGGAGGATGGTACTGGCAAGTGCGCTGCAAATGGAAGGTGCCATTGTTCAAAGAGAAGGTACTGTAGATACAATATCGTAGTGTTTATGATTTTTGTTTTCTATTCAAGGTAGAATACCATGAGAATTGTGTTCTTCCCTATTTTAGCAGGAAGTTGCGGGTGAAGAGGACGATTAAAGTTCCTGCCATTAGTAACAAAATTGCTGATATACCTCCAGATGAATACTCATGGAGGAAGTATGGGCAGAAGCCAATTAAAGGTTCCCCTCATCCCAGGTATGACCTATTTAGTGTAATTTCCATGCACACATATTCTTGATTATACATCAATAGAGATCAGTCGTAATGATGCTATAACCACAATAATACGTCAACTTTGTGACTAAAGATGTGATCATTTGCCATACGCACAACTGCACATGTCCATAAGCCACTCAAGTGCCTTGTGATAAATGATGTCTCAATAATCAGAACACTCTTTAGCCATGGTATGCAGGGTGTTATGCATGTTCCTGGTGTTCATGATGGGTCAATACCTTAATTGCTATTGGCATTGAATAGTTACTTCGGGAATGATATTATCTTTCATTCTTCTTGTGCACACTTTCTAAAAATAGATCAATCATGAGTCTTAAAGTGGCCACTTCTTGATTCAACTGAGATCATGTTGTCATGATTCAGTCTATCTATATATAATAATCCTATCTGTATCACTTGCCCACCTTCTCTATGTTAAATTTCTTGATGATAAAACACACAAATATAGCTGTATGGTAAAAGCAAACACATGAATAGAGACAAAAATTTCTCTTTCTAGCAAACACTGGATATAGAAAATCAATTTTCTGTACTCCTATTTTTTATCTCCAATCCACCATGTTGCTAATTTTGTTCTGTGTATGGATAAGACTAACCCATTGATTCTTTGAACAAAATTCAGGGGGTACTACAAATGTAGCAGTGTGCGGGGCTGCCCAGCGAGGAAGCACGTCGAACGTTGCGTGGATGATGCGTCAATGCTCATCGTGACATACGAGGGTGAACACAACCATACACGAATGCCAGCTCAGTCTGCACAGGCTTAGGGAATCCCTTGATTATCACACTCTCTTCATGAAATGCCAACTTGCCAGCCCTTGTCGATGGCCGACTGCACTGTTCTTCTAAATTAGGAGTGCAAAGTGACAAAAAATGGGATCCATTTGAGCATGATCTGTTGGTTGTCCTCCTGACATTCATGTTCTGTAGCGAGTGTGCATGAGAGAATGCAAAAATGTTCTCCTCCCTTAAGGAGGTATCAAAATGATGACATTTTAGAACAAGATGTTAGATAGGATAACTGAGATTGGGATTTTTCTCGGGAGGGAGTGTGGAGAGTTGGAAGGGGAGATAGAAATTGGGCATGAGAGGTTTGCAAGGTTGGAAAGTTGAGAATTTACCGGCTCTCCCTCCCTTTGTACCAAATGCACAAAAGCAAAAGCTAGTTTCGAATAAAAAAGTGCAGAATTGGGGATGTACCTTGCTCATCTATGACTTCGCATCTGATTAGTTGCCAATTATTTTGTGTTACTGACGGACATTGAGCTTAAGCAATTAAAAGCTTGGTAAATTGCTAAGCGAGTCCAACCTCACCTACCCTGCAAAAAAGAATTTCATGTCATAAATATCTGAAAAGGAAAAATTCGTTGATGTAAACCTGGGAATGTTATATGCAATCGCGTATTTGTGAGAACATAATTGTTTTTTTGTGTGTTTTGTAAAACTAAACACTTAACTGAACACATTTCTTACAAAAATAGGCAATGGTGTAGTGAACATACAGTTTTGAATTTTTGATACGTCAATACGTTTTTTTATGTTCGGTTGGAATTTCCAACAACATATAGGTTTTCCTTCGAACCAAACGTCTTTGTAGATTCCAAGGGGAGGTAAGACAACTGTACAAAAAGATCCATTATGAAACCTGTTGTTGATTCTTCTACTCCAAATCATTTTACACTAGACTGAAAAGAACTGCACCTGTACCAACAGGGCATTAATAAACCATGAAAAGGAGACAAGATTCGACCTTTCTTTTCTGAGTGAAGCATGAGCATTTGCGTGCTAGGAATTGGAGTAGGAAACGTCGAACCAGTGAGGATGGACAACTACACGCCTTAGCGTCAAATTTTGCATAAACTAGTCCACCCAAGCAATCATACAACATAATCATGGAACGGAATGTCTTGCGTGCACATATAATTCCCTAGATCTTATTCGGAATAGTTTCTGAGATGATTGGGGTGCGCCATGCCTGCGTGTCTACTAGTGACCAGAGAGCATGTCAGAGTTTTATTGAGAGTTTGTTCACGGCCAATGGCCGTTGTTCTCGTCTTCAGATACTGACCGCCATTGTGATCGCATCGTGGGAAGTCACCAAGCAGTCATGGGATCATGGCGTAGGTCCGAGTGGCTGTGGGATGGCTTAGCCTGTAACTCGGTCGTAGCATGAACAACAGGTTGTTTTCAGAGGAGAAAATGCGGCGACGTTTTACGCAGAACCTGTGTCCAGCGAGTTCCCGTGAGTTGTTGTGTTCGTGGGTTCAGCCAATTTGCAACCACAGAGCATAACTCGTGGCCATGAGTGAATTGTTGCCCGAAAATAACAGGGGTCGCGGATGCAACATATAGTGGTGAATTTAACAAGGAAACAGATTTGATTTTTTTTTGAAACGAGAAAAAAGACTTGCGATTTTCATTAATAGAGAAGAAGTTTTTAGAGGTTTGAGGTTTGGTGCATAGGACATGCCCTAGGACTTGCACAAAAGCCTACTCTTTCGATTACATTGCCCAAATATTTACCCCTGGCCCTCACCCAAAGCTTGACCTCCTCTTTTATCTTGGCGATGATGACGTTTGAGGAGGTGGCATGATGTCGGAAGACCCTGCATTTCTTTCATTCCAAATTGTCCAAGAAATGAGCATAGTCAATGATGCCAAAGCCTTCCGAGGTTAGTTTATCCCACCAATCTTTCATACTTGTCTGTTCATTGCATGGGAGGGATATCATTGAAGCCACACTGGTTTAGAAGAGCCGTCCATATCCGTGAGGCAAACCGACATTTAAAGAGGAGGTGGGTCGCAGATTCTTGGTTGTGGTTGCAAAGTGGGCAAGCACCACAATTTTGCCAACCCCTACGTTGAAGGCGGTCTGATGTCCAAATCCTATGTTGTAACACAAGCCAAGAGAAAATCTAGCATTTCGGTGGAGTCCAAGTTTTCCAAATTGTTTGATATATGTTTGTGGCAATTAGACCTTCGAATTGCATCTTGTAGGCCGAAGAGGCGGAGTAGTTCCCATCATTAGTGAATTTTCAACGAATAGAGTCGTGGATGCCGGGAGTGAGAGTGACGGGGTGGACCATCTCCCAAAGTGTGACAATTTGTATGCTGTGATCCAAATCGAGTCCATGATGTATGTCTAGATGATTGGTCCAAGAGTTGTCAACAAGAGCTTGCACAACCGTGGAGTTCTTCCTATTGGAAAGGCGGAATATTTTTGGAGCAATGTCCATCGGTCTTTGTCCTAGGAGCCATGGGGACTTTTAAAAGAGGGCCTTCTCACCATCTTCCACTGTGACCACCGCAAAAAAGATCTCTATCATTGTCAGTGTAAGGGTTTCCAAGTTTAATCCAATCTTTAGAATGGTCCACCCAATGAAGCCAAAGCCACCTACGCGGAGGCGAATTTCTCAAGGTGCATAACGCCGAGACCACCAAACTTGGCGGGGCGGCAAACGGTTTGCCAACCGACCTTTCATTTCGCTCTGTGACCTTGTCACAACCGGTCCAAAGATAGACGGGCGCGGAGGAGAGCTTTAATCCTTTTCACGACCTCTCGAGGTCAATGGATGCGAGATGATATATAAATTTCGGTCGTCAATTCATACCTAAACATTCCAAGCTTAATGAACAAGCAGCACT
Source organism: Poa pratensis (assembly GCA_947311845.1). Classification (NCBI taxonomy): domain Eukaryota; kingdom Viridiplantae; phylum Streptophyta; class Magnoliopsida; order Poales; family Poaceae; genus Poa; species Poa pratensis. The sequence goes on from CAMZMU010000040.1 coordinate 39,248,133, forward strand.
GCAATGACGGGATATTATTCAAGAAAATCAAAGATTAGCGTCGGTTGACCTGTTCGACTGCTCAGCCATCAAAGACCCGAACTGTGAGCAAAGCCGAATGCAGTACTACCCAATAGCCAAAACCAGGCCTCAGGCCGAACATGCAATGGCAGCAATACTAGGCCCGATGGCCTTATTGGTGCAGATCTGAACCCAGCCTAATTTTGTAACCTGGGAAACATACTAACTACACTATGGATGAGCTTTATTGGCGTGTCCCGAATCTGCAAACCAGACCAGCATTTTTGGTAGCCTAGGATTTTCTCAGGTTTACCATGAACAAGGGTATAAACAACACTGACAATGATCTATGGAGGAAAGTTGCTAGCTAGAACCACTCCGCATAAAGATCGGTGTGCCCCCATCCAACTGCTACCTCAACTCTCACCTGGCTCTGCAATGCAGATCTTGGCAAACACATATATATCCACGGACCACCCTGAAAATGACTGCAACGTGCTCGTTGACGACCCCATGAGTTCTTCACACATGCAGCAATAATTGAGATGGGATATATGAAAGGCATCAACAAGCAACCCACCGTACCTGTAGGGCCTTAATTGGTTACGAGCTGTACGTGAGTACCGAGGGTTCAGGAAAAATTCAGTCTCAGCTCTTGTTGGGGGTGAAGAAGTCTATATCAGCTCTTCCGGAGTCCACCAGAAGGACGGCTGAATCGCTGTCAGATTTCAATACTTTCAGGCTGGACATTTCCCTATCATTGTAAGGGGATACTTGATGGTTTGTTAAGAATTATAGCTATTGAGCTGGCACAGTGTTTTGCTGACACACCATGCGACCAGGTAGGAGCAGAAATACACATGTGTTTTGTGGTGTGACAAGATGTAGTCAAGAATTCAAGATTGAAGATTTTCCATTTTTTCCTTGTAAGTCATTTTGTCCATATAATTTCATGGATATGTGTTTTTAGCAAAGCAGATTTTCTTATCCATTGTTTTGGTGGAAAGTATGTTTGAAATAGAATTCCTAAATTTTTATTTAAACTTACCTTTTTCTTAAGGAAAAATAGTAAGTTCTAGCATAATGTATGAAAAAATCCTTTTTTTTATCTTGCCCCTCCAATATCAATAGGAGTGAATGGAGATGCAAGTCATTCCGGTAGGAATAGAAGAAGTCTCTTGGTGACCAACCTAGGCCATGCCCTATGTCTTGTTTCTTCAACAAGCTATAACAACCAATATATAACATTGTCCATAATGGAGAATTGCATTCTATTTATATTAACCAAATTGGCCCAGTCCAAATTATCTATCACACTCCACCATTGCCCAGAGGGGTTAAGGATGTCGGAGCCAACGGCCTTTCGGATCTACCACTTTATGTTAAAAAAATGATTAGACCTACTTTCAGTTCTGATTTGCAAAATCCACATTTCCGATAGTAACTAACATACGATTCGTGATCTTGCCATAGACCTGATCAGATTTAGAATCACAATTCTTACCTTGATAGTATGTACCCATATCAGACATACATCCGCTCTATGCCATCACACTTATCGCCCTTTCATGCGACTGAACCGTTTTTTTTTAGATTAACCTACCACGCATTATATTAAAACCCTGGACACATCCAGTTCAATCGAGTTTACAACGAAACCTGGGAAGTTCCCAACCAAACATTGCAACTTTTGTTTTCACACCCTTCTTTAGCTAAAACATGTGCTACGCCGTTCGCCGATCGTCGCACCACGCGTACCACAAAAACTTCAAAGCCTTCCAGGAGTTGTTTGATTTCTTCCACCAGCATGCTATATGCCGATCGATCCCTGCCCTCCTTGTTCAACTTTGCCTCTACCCCGATACTGTCCGTTTCCAAGACCACCTTCATTGAATTTGTGTCTTTTGCCAACAACAAGGCTCTCCGACAGGCTAGGAGCTCGCCGTGCTCAGCATCTGCAACATGGGAAAAAAATCGCATTCTGCAGCGATGCAGTTTCCATGGTTGTCATGCACGACCACACCGCCCCCTCCGTTGCCGTCAGCTGCTCTGAACACCCCGTCTGCATTGACCTTCCTCCAAGACTGAACCGGTTTTGGTTTGTTGCAAAATTGCAGTAAAGGGCTAGAATGTTTCTAAATAAAGAGTAGAGCGCTAGAAATATATCTGGCTTATGTACCTTGGTTATCTCAAATGTGCCAAAACTGCAGAGCATACATTGGGAGTCAAACCATGGATTTATTTGGCATATATGGCTTTAGTCGTCTTATATTGCTGATTAATTGGACATGCAGTTAATTGCATTCTTTTTTGTTTTTATGAATCGAGGCCACAAGGGAGAGCTTTAACTTCGTGTTCAACAAATAAATTATGGTAATGCTAATTCGATCCTATTTTGAGATCCATGGAAGATGTCATATACTTTTGAACTATGAAAAAATTACTATATATTCCCTTTGTCCAAAAAATGAAAAAAAAAACTATAACAGGGTGGAACATGTTGTAGATCTGTATGAAGAAATTACAAATAATCGGCTGAGACTCAATCGGTTTTTGCAGGTGAATAGATTATTACAATATTTTTTTTCGATAAAGGGATTTTATTACTTAAAAGTTTTAAGCATTACACCCGGCCTCTGCATAGCTAGGATGTACACAGCCACGAGTTAGTATCCAAGTCAGAAATAAATAAAAGACGAATTACATATCATAATGAGAAATTGTAAAGCCGCCTAAGATGGTGGTAGGTCGATCCGGAGACTATGTGGCCATCCATGCTAGGAGAATAACTCTCTCGCCGCTGCCTCCAAACGCAATGCCACCTCAAAAAAACAAGTCTCGGTGCTTCACATGCTGCAGGGCTGACCATGCTCGAAGCGTTGCTGTGCACCGATAGATAACCTGCATAACAGAAGCATTTTTATTGTTAAAAACCTTGTCATTTCTACATAGCCACATCGACCAAGTAACGGCAATCGCTCCCACCTTAGCAAAGAGTTTAAACCTAGGATTCAGACCGTTTAGCCAATTGCCAAAATGTTTGCAACGCTACGCGGGGGATATAAGGTAGAACCTATCTGGATGGCTGACCATATAGACCTAGCAAATTCACACTGGAAGAATAAGTGTGTAATAGTCTCGTCATGCTGACAGAAGACTCACTTTTAACTTTCTTGCCAATTGAGTTTGGCAAGGTTTTCTTTTATAAGAATTACACCTCGACGAAGATACCACTCAAACACCTTAGTTTTTAGCGGGATCTTCATCTTCCAAATTTTGTTATTATTCTTAATATCGACTGGTACTTCGGGTAGGATTAAAGCTCTATATATAGAATCAACCGAGAATTTACCATTCTTCATAAGATTCCATTGAAATTTATCTGGACCTTCCGTCAATTGGATGGATTCCAAACAGATAAGCAAGGCATTCCAGGATGCTTGTCTTGTCCCAAATAAACTTCTTTTGAACGATACATTTGGTGGGGAAGTACCGGAAATTCGCATTGGCACCCGGGAGCATATGCTCCCGGTATTTTAAAAAAAAATTCAAAATTTGAAAACTTATAAAAAAAATCTGGAAAAATCATGCACGTACCTGACCATGGTACGCACCACCGTGTTTGTTTTCGCGCCGAAATGACATAGTACGCGCCCTGTACAAAAATGACAAATTTCCCGTCAGAAATTCAAATTTTTAGATCTCATTTCCCTGTCAGAAATTTGTCATTTTTGTACAGGGCGCATACGATGTCATTTCGACGCGAAAAAATACACGGTGGTGCGTACCATGGTCATGTACGTGCATGATTTTTTTCAGATTTTTTAATAAGTTTTCAAATTTTGATTTTTTTTTGAAAATACCGGGAGCATATGCTCCGGGAGCCAAAACGGCGCTCTCGGGAAGTACCCATCACCTTAGCGATCGTGTCGCTTTTGTTTCGCACAATATTACGCAGAGCCGGATATTGTTCTCGGAGAGTGGATTTACCTAGCCATTTATCCTCCCAGAATCGAATTTCCGATCCATCCCTAATTGAAAAAGATCCTTGTGGAAAAAAGAACTTCTTCGTAGTCATAAGGCCCGCCCAGAAGTGTGAATCGCCGGGTTTCCAAAGAACTTGAGATACAGCTTGAGAGCCCAAATACTTCCTCCTAAGGAGGGTTTGCCAAACTCCATCTTCAGAAAGAAGCTTGAAGAGCCATTTACCCAGCAAGGCTCTATTCTTAACCTCAAGGTCATGAAGTCCGAGCCCTCCTTGGTCTTTAGGACAGCAAACCACACTCCACTTAGTCAGCCGATATTTTTCTTCTCACTATCCCCTTGCCAAAAGAATCTAGACCGGAAATAATCCAATCGTTTTAAGACTCCTTTGGGCAGTTGGAAGAATGAAATCATATACAGTACCATGTTGGTTAGTACAGAGTTTATGAGAACCAATCTTCCTCCCAGGGATAAAAGTATGCCTTTCCAGCTATTTAAACGTATTTGAAGTCTCTCCTCCACCTTTTTCCATTCAGCATTTGTGAGTCTCCGATAATGGATCGGAATACCCACATAGTTGATAGGAAATTGACCTTGCGTACAGTCGAAAAGTTCAGCATACAATGCGGTGTTTTGTTGAGCCTCACCAAAACAAAACGATTCAATTTTATGGAAATTTATCTTAAGACCCGATAGTTGCTCGAAGGCTGACAAAATCAACTTTAGGGTCCGAGCTTTTTCGATGTCATGTTCCATAAAAAGAATTGTATCGTCGGCATATTGAAGAATCCATAAACCACCATCGACTAGATGTGGAATCACTCCTTCAATTTGGCCCTTAGACTTAGCGCGTTTGATCAAGATAGCCAACATATCAGCCACTATATTGAATAGTATTGGCGATAACGGGTCACCTTGTCTAAGGCCTTTTTTGGTTTGAAAGTAATTGCCAGTGTCATCATTGACTTTAATGTATACACTTCCTCCCAAAACAAAGCTATTTATTAACGCACGCCACTCAGTAGAAAAACCTTTCATGCTGAGAGTCTGCTGAAGGAAAGACCAATTGACTTTATCGTAAGCCTTCTCAAAATCTATTTTAAGAATTACCCTATTCAACTTTTTTCTATGTAGTTCGTGAACTGTTTCATGTAGGATTGCCACCCCATCAATGATGTTATGACCTTGCATGAAAGCAGTCTGTGAGGGACGAACCACATGATCTGCCACACTGTTCAGTCGAATCGTAGCAACTTTAGTAAATATTTTAAAACTAACGTTAAGAATGCATATAGGTCTGAATTATTGAATCCTTACTGTCTCATTAACCTTAGGTAATAAAATTAGCTCACCAAAATTGAGACGAAACAACTCTAACTGTCCATCATGGAGACAGGCGAACAGTTGAAGTAAATATGACTTGATAACATCCCAGAAGTTCTGGTAGAACTCAGCCAGAAAACCATCAGGTCCAGGTGCTTTATTATGTTTCATTTGGAAAACCGCCTTTCTCACTTCATCCTCTGAGTAGAGGTCAGTAGTAGACTATTTTCCTCATCTGAAACCTGGGGTATATCCGCTGTTGTAGACTCATCCACTGTGAAGTTTCCTTCCTCTGGTGCTCCGAACTGGTCTTTATAGTAGTTAGTAATATACGACTTGAGTTATTCTTGGCCCTCAATCGTTCCCTCATCCTAGACAAGAGAATGAATACGCTTTTTCCTGTGTCAGCCATTGGCAATACTGTGGAAATAGCGAGTATTCGAATCCCCTTCAAGGATGAATTGGGCTTTGGAACGTTGATACCATTTTAACTCCTCTTCACACAGTAGTTTCGCTATCTGTGCATTAGATTGACTCTTTAGCTCAATCTCTTGCGTGGATAGCAGTCGAACTTCTGCTAATGCCTCTAGAGCATCAATTATCGAGGATAATCATATCTTTGCTTTTTTAAGTAAACCAGTAGTATGGCGAGCCCAACCGACTAGGTGCGTGCGTAAACCACGGATCTTGTTGTTCCACCTCTGAATCGACGTATCACCAGCAACCGGTCTTTCCCAAATTCTTTTGACCAACTCATGGAAACCCTCACGATGCAACCATACAAGTTCAAACTTGAAACGCAGTTTACATGGTGGTCTAGGCATGCCTGTGGTCAAAAGAATAAGAGCATGGTCCGACAATCACTCAATACGTTCTAGAGCCCGTACTGACACCAATGGGAACCTAGATTCCCAATCAGTATCCATCAATACACGGTCTAATTTTTCGTATGTGGGTTCAGGAAGAGAATTAGCCCAAGTGAATGCTGGCGCCTGGTTGACGGGAGAGTATTCGAGGATGATGATGATGGTGATGATGAGTACTTCCCCGGCAACGGCGCCAGAAAAATAGCTTGATGACGTGAAACACACGTTCGTTGGGAGACCCCAAGAGGAAGGTATGATGTAGTCAGCAGCAAGTTTTCCCTCAGAAAGAAACCAAGGTTATCGAACCAGTAGGAGCAGCAACTCTTCAGAAGGTTGTCAACGGCGCCAGAAAAATAGCTGTCGCAGGGAGTCTGGACTGTTGACGTGGAATCTGCACACAACACAATCAAACTACTTTGCCCCAACGAAACAGTGAGGTTGTCAATCTCACTGGCTTGCTGAAAACAAAGGATTAAACGTATGGTGTGGAAAATGAGTATTAAATTGCAGAGAATGAAAAAGGAACAGTTTGCAGTTTGTGGTTGTTTAATCAGTGTAAAAGAATGGACCGGGGTCCACAGTTCACTAGTGGTGTCTCTCCATAAAAGATAACTAACATGTTGGGTGAACAAATTACAGCTGGGCAATTGACGAATAGTGAGCGCATGACAATGCATATACATGACATGTTGACTACTATGATATTTAATTGGGCATTACGACATAATACATAGACCGTTATCCAACAGCATCTATGACTAATAATCCACCGCCGGGTTGTCATCCGAGTCCCCCGTTGGTATTAAGTTGCAAGCAACGGATAATTGCATTAAGTAAAGTGCGTAATGTAAACAAACACATATGCCCGTGGACATAGCATCGTTAGGTTATCCCTAGTGGCAACAGCACATCCACAACCTTAGAACTTTCTGTCACTGTCCCAGGTTAAACGGAGACATGAACCCACTATCTAGCATAAATACTCTCTCTTGGAGTTACAAGCATCTACTTGGCCAAAGCATCTACGAGTAACGGAAAGCATGCAAGATCTTAAATAACATATAAGATAGATTGATAATCAACTTGACATAATATTCAATATTCATCGGATCCCAGCAAACACAACATGTAGCATTACAATAATATGATCTTGATCATGTAGGGCAGCTCACAAGATCTAAACATGATGGCACAAAGTGGAGAGACAACCATCTAGCTACTGCTATGGACCCGTAGTCCAAGGATGAACTACTCACGCATCACTCCGGAGGCAGGCATGGCGATGTAGAAGCCTCCGGTGACGATTCCCCTCTCCGGCAGGGTGCCGGGAAGAGGTTCTGAACCCTCCCGAGCTAGGGTTGACGACGGCGGCGTCTCTGGAACTTTTCGTGGATATTTGCTCAGGTACTTAGGGTTTTCGCGTCGGGGGGAATAAGTAGGCGAAAGGGCGGCGGCTGCGGACCCCCGAGGGGCCCACACCACCCTAGGGCGCGGCAGGGGGGGGCCCTCCTCTGCTGCTCCTTTGCTCCGTCAGGCGTGTTCTGGAAAAATAGGCACCCCCGTGTAGTTTCGTCCAATTCCGAGAATATTTCCAGACTAGCTTTTCTGGAATACAAAAACAGCAGAAAACAGGAACTGGCACTTCGGCATCTTGTTAATAGGTTAGTCCCAAAAAATGTATAAAAGTGATATAAAGTAGATGCAAAACATGTAGCAATTGGTATAAAACAAGCATGGAACATCAAAAATTATAGATACGTTTGAGACGTATCAGCATCCCCAAGCTTAGTTCCTACTCGTCCTCGAGTAGGTAAACGATAAAAACAAAATAATTTTTGAGGTGACATGCTACTATCATAATCATATAATATTGCAAGGCACATGTAAATGAATGAAGTGATCCAAGTCAATGGTCTATAATTTGCTACCAAATAGATAATGAGTAAACAATGAATCACACAAGCTAAACGTTTTCATGAATAGTACTTTCGAGACAAGCATCAAACAGTTTTGCATAAGTGTTAACTCATAAAGCAATAGTTTCTAACAAAAGGTATTTAATCAACACAAAGGAAGAATTTAGTTTCAGCATTTGCTTCAACTTTCAACATATTTATCTCATGGATATTGTCAACACAAAGTAGTATAACAAGTCCAATACATTGCATATAACGCATGTTGTAACAAAGTTGACACTAGTGTTTGCTTGTGGAAGACAGAAAGAATAGGAAAACTGACTCAACATAAAAGTAAAAGAAAGGCCCTTCGCAGAGGGAAGCAGGGATTAAATCATGTGCTAGAGCTTTTAGGTTTTTGAAAGCATATAGAGATTGCATAAAATATTTGATACTCCTCCCAACCTTGCTAACACAAGCCATGGCTAACCGAATCCTCGGGTGCCTTCCATCAATCACATACCATGGAGGAGTATCTATTTTTGAGAGGTGTTTGTTAATTGTCAACGAATGGTAGCGGGTGAGAACAGTATTCTACCTGTCGAACGGACTTTTAAGAGCGGCTCCCATGAAGGACGTTATTTCTACCAGCAAGGCAGATCATCCCTCTTTCTCTTTGGTTTACACACATTCAGGTATTTCACTGTTTGTCATTGCTTACTGATGAATCAGGGCAAAAGTGTGAAGAGAATTAATTGGTTAAAGTTGTAATTAATTGGGACTGGGCACCCCGTTGCCAGCTCTTTTTGCAAGTTATTGGATAAGCGGATGTATATGCCACTAGTCCAGGTGTAAAAGTCCACTCGACAAATAGAATAAAGAATAACCACACTAATTCCTCATGAGCTAGTAAACATTGACACAAAAAGGGAATAATAACATTTTGAATAATTTAAAGGTAGCACATGAAAAATTTACTTGGAGTGGCAAGGAAATACCACATATAGGTAGTTATGGTGGACACAAATGGCATGGATTTTGGCTCAAGGATTTGGATGCACGAGAAGCATTCCCTCTCAGTACAGAGTTTAGGCTAGCAAGGTTATGTAAGCAAACAAGAATATCAACCCGTACACCAAGTTTTATATGACAAACATATTGCAAACGTTATAAGACTTCATACCGTCTTCCTTGTTAACCAAACCCTGTTATTAGAAAATATCTAGACCTTAGAGGTACCACCGATGCAAACCAAATTTTCAACAAGCTTTACGGTAGTTCTTCACTAATAGGCTTAACTCATGTGATGCACAATTTAATCATGATCTACTTGTTAACTCAAAACAATTGACAAGCATCAAGTTATCCATTTTAGTGATCTACAAGATTAAGCAAGTTTTTCCTTATACCAATTACCACATGCAACATTTTCTGAACCAACCAAACACCAATCAATTTATTTCATCAACTCTCCAAACAAATATAAGTGAAGCAAGAGAGTACTTTCTACAAAAGAAAGCTAATAGCTCTGACAAGAGATACATGAAAACAAGAGCTAAAAGCTGAACAGCGCTAGATATGAATACTCAACAAATATAAGTGAAGAATAGGAGTATTCTCATGAAAAAGCGGAGCGTGTCTCTCTCCCAATCAAGAATGCTAGGGTCCAGTCAAGCTTTATTGAAAATAAAATGCAATACTGAAAATAAAAGCACACAGACGCTCCAAGAAAAGCACATATGATGTGAAAGAATTAAAATATAGTTTCACTAGAGATGACCTGATAATTTTGACGATGAAGAAGGGGATGCCTTGGGCATCCCCAAGCTTAGACGCTTGAGTCTTCTTGAAATATGCTGGGGAGATCCATGGGAGCCTCCCCAAGCTTAAGCTCTTCACTCTTCTTGATCCTATTATATCATCCTTCTCTCTTGACCCTTGAAAACTTCCGTCACACCAAACTCAAAGTAGATCTCATTAGAGGGTTAGTGCATAATCAAAAATTCACATGTTCTATAAAGACGCAATATGATTTGTTACTTTAAACATTAGCTACAGCCACTGATGTTATGTGAAGCTCTTCCACCCAAAAAAGAATTTCACTCAACACTAGTAAAAGAGAGAATGCAAAATAAAAAGGCATAATCTGTCTAAAACAGAACAGTCCGCAAAGACGAATTTTTTCGAGGCACTTACGACGCTCAGATCGAAAACTCTGAACTAATGAAAGTTTCAGACATTCATAAAGATTACGCACAAAAATTTTCAGATTTAATTAACAATCTGGTGATTTTAGGAATTTCGTACAGTGAACAGCAAAAATCTGTTTCTGCGCAGCAATCAAAATTAAGCATCATCTTACATTAGAGGCTACTCTTGGCACAACAATGCGAGAAAATAAAGATACAAAGGAGTTGCTACAGAAGTAAACAACTCCTTGACTCAATAAAAGAAAAATTGCAGAAAAATAAAATGGGTTGCCTCCCATAAGCGCTTTTCTTTAACGCCTTTTAGCTAGGCACAAAGCATGCATCAAGTATTACCAAGTGAAGAAAGGTCTAATTCATCAAAAGCTTCATCAAGAACAGGGTTTGTCACACTAGGACTTTTCAGTTTACGTAATTCTTGGGAAGAAAATTTAAATAGACCATTATGTGACTCACCCTCAAGCTCATTGAACACGTTATCCGTTTTAAACGCACCCGTGGGTTTTGGTTTAGAAATTTTTGGCACATACATAAATTTTTGCTCTCTCCCCACAAAAGCCTTTTGCTTTTTAGTTTTAATAGAGGTAAAAGTAGAACTTATTACATCCATAGCCTCCTCTAATTCACCAATCCTAAGATTTTGATTATCTTGAATAGTACTAGTTTCTAAAACAGCAATTCTTTCATTAATGGTTCCCAGTGATTCATCAACTTTGCTAGTACTATCAAGGAGATTTGGCAAATTTTTCTCTATAGACTCCAATTTCTTTATAACATCTTCCAAGGTGATCTCATTTTTAATGTTACTAACAGGTGGTGTTCCTACTAGGCTCTCAATAATATAACTAGCTTCCAACGCAGGGTACCAAGAAAGTTACCTCCCGTCAAAGTGTCCAAGACATATCTATACCAGCTAGTTATGCCAACATAAAAATTTCTAAGCAGGATCATAGTGGAATATTTTTTAGTACACCTACGATGAGCATCGCTGATTCTATACCAAGCATCTTTCAAACTTTCTCCACTTTGTTGCTTAAAAGATCGAACCTCAACTTCAGGAACCGAAACATGATGAGCCGAACCAGACATGATAACTAACAGAAAACAAAACTGAAAATAAACTAAATGCAAGTAACTAATTTTTTTGTGTTTTTGATAATTGAAAGCAAACAAGATAAAATAAAATAAACTAAGCAAGACAAAAACAAAGTAAAGAGATTGGAAGCGTGAAACTCCCCTTGCAGAAGACTGCTGTCTCCCCGGCAACGGCGCCAGAAAAATAGTGCTGTTGACGGGAGACAGAGAGCTTCCTGAAGAACTTCTACTCCCCGGCAACGGTGCCAGAAAAATATTGCTGGCGCCTGGTTGACGGGAGAGTATTCGAGAATGATGATGATGGTGATGATGAGTACTTCCCCGGCAACGGCGCCAGAAAAATAGCTTGATGACGTGAAACACACGTTCGTTGGGAGACCCCAAGAGGAAGGTATGATGTAGTCAGCAGCAAGTTTTCCCTCAGAAAGAAACCAAGGTTATCGAACCAGTAGGAGCAGCAACTCTTCAGAAGGTTGTCAACGGCGCCAGAAAAATAGCTGTCGCAGGGAGTCTGGACTGTTGACGTGGAATCTGCACACAACACAATCAAACTACTTTGCCCCAACGAAACAGTGAGGTTGTCAATCTCACTGGCTTGCTGAAAACAAAGATTAAACGTATGGTGTCAAAAATGAGTATTAAATTGCAGAGAATGAAAAAGGAACAGTTTGTAGTTTGTGGTTGTTTAATCAGTGTAAAAGAATGGACCGGGGTCCACAGTTCACTAGTGGTGTCTCTCCATAAAAGATAACTAACATGTTGGGTGAACAAATTACAGCTGGGCAATTGACGAATAGTGAGCGCATGACAATGCATATACATGACATGTTGACTACTATGATATTTAATTGGGCATTACGACATAATACATAGACCGTTATCCAACAGCATCTATGACTAATAATCCACCGCCGGGTTGTCATCTGAGTCCCCCGTTGGTATTAAGTTGCAAGCAACGGATAATTGCATTAAGTAAAATGCGTAATGTAAACAAACACATATGCCCGTGGACATAGCATCGTTAGGTTATCCCTAGTGGCAACAGCACATCCACAACCTTAGAACTTTCTGTCACTGTCCCAGGTTAAACGAAGACATGAACCCACTATCTAGCATAAATACTCTCTCTTAGAGTTACAAGCATCTACTTGGCCAAAGCATATACGAGTAACGGAAAGCATGCAAGATCTTAAATAACATATGAGATAGATTGATAATCAACTTGACATAATATTCAATATTCATCGGATCCCAGCAAACACAACATGTAGCATTACAATAATATGATCTTGATCATGTAGGGCAGCTCACAAGATCTAAACATGATGGCACAAAGTGGAGAGACAACCATCTAGCTACTGCTATGGACCCGTAGTCCAAGGATGAACTACTCACGCATCACTCCGGAGGCAGGCATGGCGATGTAGAAGCCTCCGGTGACGATTCCCCTCTCCGGCAGGGTGCCGGGAAGAGGTTCTGAACCCTCCCGAGCTAGGGTTGACGACGGCGGCGTCTCTGGATCTTTTCGTGGATATTTGCTCAGGTACTTAGGGTTTTCGCGTCGGGGGGAATAAGTAGGCGAAAGGGCGGCGGCTGCGGACCCCCGAGGGGCCCACACCACCCTAGGGCGCGGCAGAGGGGGGCCCGCGCCCTAGGTGCATGTGGCCTCCTGGTGGCCCTCCTCTGCTGCTCCTTCGCTCCGTCAGGCGTGTTATGGAAAAATAGGCACCCCCGTGTAGTTTCGTCCAATTCCGAGAATATTTCCAGACTAGCTTTTCTGGAATACAAAAACAGCAGAAAACAGGAACTGGCACTTCGGCATCTTGTTAATAGGTTAGTCCCAAAAAATGTATAAAAGTGATATAAAGTAGATGCAAAACATGTAGCAATTGGTATAAAACAAGCATGGAACATAAAAAATTATAGATACGTTTGAGACGTATCAGTGAACTGTCTGCCGACCATTAATATCTCTCTTAAGTTCAAGCTGTATATGACTGCATTAAACCAAAGAGGCCAACGGTTGTCGAACCGACCCCTACTTTTCTCAAATGGATAACGAAGCAAGTTGAAATCACCACTAATGATAAATGGGTGTGGGTTATCTTTTGCCAAGTTTACCATCTCACAGAGAAAAGCCGTCTTAGCCTCCTCTTGGGCCGGCCCATACACGACAACAAGACTCCAAATGAAATGGTCGGATTTATTACGGATGTGCATTTTTATATGAAAATCATCATCCGAAACATCCAACACTTTCATGGTATCAGTCCTGATTGTTACAACATGGTGAACATTTTCCAAGATGTGTATGAACAAATTTGTAAAATGGGTTGACAACTTGTTTTTTTTTCTAAAAGGGGAGAAGCCCCAGCCTTTGTATTGAGTCATGCACACAACTTTTTTTTGAAGCGGGGCAAAAGCATTGCCTTTTGTATTGATATAAGAGAAGCAAACACAACACGGCCTAGGTCAAAGTAAAAACTGGAATGTAAAAGGTACAGGTACAGTCAACCGACACCGTCCAGTCTCTCAGCAATAAAGATCGTCATATCTTTAGCCGACGGTCAGCCCTAAGCTACTATCTCAGCCAGAGATTTGTCTCCGGCCAGAATCCAGTTTCGGCCCTCATCTTTGATCTTGTGGGTTAGCGTCGACGGCATCGTGAAGGTGTTGTTGAAGACGCAAGCGTTTCTTTCCTTCCAGATTTCCCAGGTAATCAGCGTGATCGCTGACCTGAGCCCTTTAGGGTGAGCCGTGGGGGACTTGGAGACCGCCTGCCAATAGTCGAGGACAGTAGGCCGGTCCGTGCCCAAGTCCTGCACCAAGGAAGGGCAGGAAAGCCATGAGGCTGCCGCCTGCCAAATACGCCTAGAGAATCTGCACTCGAAAAGGATGTGTCTTGCTGTCTCGTTTTGGCACTTGCAGAGCTGGCATAGGGGCGCGTGCGGCCATCCCCTCTTCGCGAGGCGGTCGGAAGTCCACAGCCTGTTCTGCACCACCAACCATGCAAAGAATCTGCATTTGGGTGGTGCCCACGTTTTCCAGACCAGGTGGTTGAAGGAGCAGTGGGTGGATCCGATGAATTGCGCCTTGTAAGCCGATCCCGTCGAGTATTTCCCATCAGTAGTTAGCGTCCAGATGATGGTGTCCGCGGAACTGGGGTCCAGCGCTACCTCTTGAAGAAGGCCCCAGAGGTTAACAAACTGAGAGATGTGCTCCAGAGTGAACTCATGCACCGATGTCTGCCACCCAGCAGAGGTTGGTAAGGGCTTCCTTCACGCATCGCTTCTTCTTCTTTGAAGCTTGATGCACACAACTTTTTATTGCAAAGTTTAGTTATCTCAAGTGTTACAAATCAAGGAGCACATAGAGTTGAAACATGAATCAACCAGCGAAATTAAGGCAACAGTAAGCATCTAGGCATCCCTAATGCGTCTAATATGTTGCCACGAAGGTCGGCTGAAGATATCCTGGGTAACCGCCAAAAGCAGGGTACACCCAGTACTTGTGCGATATAGACACGTCCAAATTATTACTCACCGGATAATTGCAGCATTTATTCTCAAATTAATGTCACAACATACATTTCATTCGAACTGCTTGTTGCAAAGGTTACGCGGGTATATATATGCACCAACATTACCATGCATGATCCCACAACATGAGTTTCCTCAATCTGCCCCCATTTGTCGCGGCAAAAGTGCAATACCATGGCCAAGATCATCAAGATTCAGGGCTCAAGAATATACTACAAAGCTGTTGATGTTGTCACTGTCGGCTCCGAAGTGGAGCAGATGGCCTCCCGGATCTCTCGCTGTATGGTGGCACGGGACGGCGCGACGATCATGTCGTCCCAAATGGACCGTGACCCGCAGGTGGTGGCGCCGCCGGGGTAGAGGTCGTGGAGGGAGGTGGCGTTCTCGTTGAGGTTGCCCACTTTTTCCAGGCATTCGATCTCCTTCGGCTCCACAAGCAGGCTTCCGTTGATCCCGCCCTTCCACGCGATCAGCTATACCATGCAAATCAAGAGCTGATCAATAACTATGCAGAAGTCCAGGCTAGTTCATTAGAAGCTAATATTCACGTACCTGCGGAGAGCCCAAGGAGTTGGAACTGTATAGCTTGGCCCGTCGACGAGGTGGCAGTAGTTCTGGAACGCCGCCGCGAACCTCTTGTGCGACACGAGCTGCGACTTCACTCTCACTGCTCTCCCGTGATGATCGCTCTCCTGCAAGATCAACACGAATCTCGCCATCAGCACTTGCACCTTGCACGCCTGCTTAGCTAGCTTTCGTTTCTTAGCTAACAAAAGCTACAAAGAATTCAACTTGGAAGACTAGATAACTTATATATACCTGATCCCTCTTGCGACGGCAAGGTAGGCATCGCAGACGACGCCGACGATCTCGATCCTGTACGGTTTCCTGGTCCCTTCGGCGGCGACGAAGTCCTCGTCGTCGGGGACGGGCTCCCAGTAGTTCTCGGTGACGGTGCCGTCGTCCTCGACCTTGTAGCCGACGCCCATGCGGTGGCGCTGGCGGTGCACGGCGCGGGCCATGGCGACGGTCTGCTCCACGAAGGGCTCCCAGGAGAGCGTGCCGTCCAGGATCACGTCGCGCCCCTCGTTCAGCGCCGTCACCAGCAGCGACGACGCCGCGTTCGTCGACGACTGGTGCACCTGTCAGTCAGAGCCAACGAGATTTCGTCAAATAGATTCGTTTCGGCCCAAAAAAATTTAAAACGCTCGGGGCAGGCCTAGCCTGTTAGCTGATGTGGGCTCGCGGCCTAGTAGTGAAACAAGCTTTTTTTTTTATGACAGTCTTGGACGACACTCACTAGTCACTATCTCAGGCACTATGGGCGTGTTTGGTAGCCCACGGCTACCTGAAACAGGCCCTGACGGTGCAAAATACGGCTGTTTGGTTTCCTGGGGCAGGCCACGTTCCTGCATGCGCACGGAACTTAGGCCTGTCCGAGGAGGAACGGTTGAATCGGCCGTTTTTCCAGGGCTAGTCTATGGAGAGCCATGCTTGCTGCGCGGTTGCACGCGTTGGGAAGCGCGCAGTCCCCTCTCCGCCCAAATCCCACTCTTCCTCGTCTCAACTTCTCCGCCGCTCCCTCACCGCCGCGCCGCCCATCGAAATGGCGGGCCCTCGTGCGATGCGGGCGGCGACGCTGCTTGGCTTTATGGCGCCGATGCCCACGCCGCCGCTGGTGCCTATATTCATGCCCGGTAGCTCGACCGGACCCCGGGCGCCGCCTCCGCCCCCTCCAGCGACGGCACCGTCTGCGCCTCCTGCACCGCCTGCACCGGCTGCACCGCCGGCAACCGCCACAGTAAGTACCAATCTATCCAACCTTGTCGGTTAGGGTTTTTTGAGCACATGTAGGTCTTCAATCCGCCCTTGTAGATGCTAAATTAGTGTAGTACATGTAAGATTGTGTTGTAGATTGTCCGATCTAGTGGTTCAGAAGCTTTTTCGTTGCTCGATTTGGGTTTTTTTCGCCCCAAATCGACATATTCTTCAGCATGAGTTTTTTTTGAGCATTTCCTCATTGTGCATGTCTTGGCTAGTGTTTGATTTGGTATTTAGATGTGCGAAATCCACACATGCATAGGTTGCTAGTGTTTGTGCATAGCTTGCTTGAGACTAGTTTGCTTGGACACTTCTTGATTTGGGGTTTTTTTTGCCCCAAATGCAGATGTGCGATTGTTGTGCATTGCTTCTGCTTTTGTTCATCATGTGTGTTAATGCATGCATAGGTTGGTACTGCTTGTGCTTGTTCTGCATCGCTGCATTGCTAACGAATGTCACCCTCCTTGACAAGGTACCCAAGGCCGAGCAAGATGGACCTCCTCCGGGCTTTCAGCCGCTGGTGCCATTGCCTGGCGTCATTCCCTTCAACAGCAGGCTCGTCCGCAACGGTCACACATCATGGGCCAACCCCTTCCGTTTTCGTTTTTTGTTTCTCCGGTTTCTTTTGTTTCTATTTATTTTTTATTTTTCTTTCCATTTTGTTTTTTGATTTATTTTCTGTTTTCCTATCTTCTTGATTCTTTTTTGCTTTTACGTTTTTCCTTTTTCTTTCCTTCTTTGTAACATTTTTATTTTATCATTTTGTGTTGCTTTTTATTTTGGTTTTAGATTTTCCACATTTTTATTTTCCATCTTTTAAGTAATACGAGAATACATTTTTTTGGAACCCCTGCACATGTTTTAAAAACTTTTGAATATATTTTTTATGAACCCATGAACATATTTTTGAACTGATCGATTTATTTTTTCACGCCAAATTTGTTTCTTTTTGGTTTACTATTATTTTTCTTCACTTTTATTTTTGGTTACCAACATTTTTTGCTTCACTATAATTTTTGTTTCGCCCGACTTTAGTTCATTTTCAGTTCATATTATTTTTGGCTCACTATTAGTTTTGGTTCATCGGCATGTTTTATTCACTATTATTTTCGGTTCACTCAAGTTTAGTTCCTTTTCGGGTCACTATTGTTTTTTGTTCACTATTAGTTCGATCTACCAGCATTTTTTGATTAACTATTATTTTCGGTTCACCGACATTTTTTGCTCTTTATTTTATTTTTCATTTAGTTTTTGTTCACGACATTTGAACAAATATTCATGTGGTTCAAAATAAATGGTACCGACTATTAGTCCAACAACGACAAAAGGATTTTTCAAATTTGTGAACATGATTTAAAATCATGGATTTATTAAATCTGTTATCATTCTTTCAAATTCATGAATACTTTTAAAATTCGTGATTATTTTTAAATCCAAGAACAATTTTTTATTACACACAAACTAACAGAATGGTCAAAATATTTTTCTCACACACAACTAGTTTTTTTAAGAGAATGGATAAACAAGTGGGATCTAACAAATAGCGAACAAGTTAATGGGCCGAGCCCAGATTCATTCGGATAGGAGAACGGGTAGACATACGAGCTCCCTGTGCGGGCGAGTCGAATCTTCCAACTCGCAAGGTGCGATACATAGGAGCTCCCCTCACTATTGATGACTGGTCACCTAGAGTAGCAAAATTCCCTCAAACAAAAAAACTTGGAGTAGCAAAACATTCTTTTTGTGAGAGGCCGGAGATCTGTCTACACACCTGTTCCCGCCCTGGCTCCCGACATATGTGCCCGGCCCTCCTAATAAATCGTTACGTGGACCCCGCAACGAACAGAGATAGATCATCTACCTTGTGCTACACCGCACAAACAAAAGCAGACTCATCATCTAACTAAGCGTAGTGCTCTCATGGATGTCATTTCTTCGTAAAGTGTCGGTTGGAGAACGTACTGGAGTAGGAGTATAAGTTGTTCAGCTGCTATATGCTAGCCCATGTGAGCTATAGCTGCTGATTCCAACCGTTCAGCGACCGGTTGGTCACTCGTTTTGTCTATGTAATGCAGTGCAATTTGTCTTCTGCGTGCGCTGCCGGCCGGCTCCAGTTAGCGATGGAACTAGGGCAGATTTATAAACTAGGAGAGAAATTAAACAACTGATGTATGACTTGCTAACTAACACCACCATGCAGAAAGAAAGAAAAACATCATCTAAATGACGTACCAGCTCAGCCGTCTGGAGCATGTCGTTGTGGTGCCCCATGGAGCTGATGGCGCGGTAGATCACGTCCGTTTCCTTGAAGGCGTCCGCCTCAACCACCAACGCGTTCGCCCCCGCCTCCGTCCAGAACGGCCTGAAATATATTGCAGCCATATATGTATATATCAGCTTTAGTTACTTCGATCAAGATCATTAAACATAGCAAGATATCATGTCCGTATGATCAAATTCCTACATACTCTTCCAGTATCTCCTTGAGCACGGTGCTCTTGCCGGCGCCCATCCCGCCGCCCATGAGCAGCAAAACCGGGGACCTGTCGGCGTGCGCCACCGGAGCCATCACGTCGGTGCAGTGCGCCTCCTCGTCGCCGTTCATCCCCGTGACGATGCCGATGGCCTTCATCTCGTCCACCAGCGTCGAGAACACACGCG
This sequence comes from Poa pratensis, assembly GCA_947311845.1. NCBI lineage: Eukaryota > Viridiplantae > Streptophyta > Magnoliopsida > Poales > Poaceae > Poa > Poa pratensis. The sequence continues at coordinate 39,267,524 of CAMZMU010000040.1, forward strand.
TCACTTTCAGGTCCTTGGTCACCCGCTCGAACCTCTGCTTCCTGCGTGCCCATCCACCGTTGAAATATCACTATATAATTTCATGCGTGGCTTTGATTATTTAATACGCAAAAAATGTTCCAGTCCTGCGGAGAATTCTGGAAAGCCTGACTAGCAATGTCATTTCTTAAAACCCGGCCGGCTAATGGCAGATGCATTGACCTCAACATGCATGTACATATGGGGTAGGTGATATGGGCGTCGATCGTGCGAGCAAGATAGAGAGAGAATTCTTCCAGTTGGAACTTTCTACACCTTACGTTTTCCAAAATAACAGCAGGAGAGACTGCAGGCATTCGGGTACCAATATGTTATCTGCAATTTTGCAAGCACATCGTAGAGTTTTGCGCTATCGGTTGCACCTGTTCTTAGCGGTGTTCTTTCTTCAGAGGTTTAATCTCAGTTCTTTAGGTCCAAGGACGCTGAAAATAGACCAGTACGGTACTGCTATTGTTATTAGCTGAACGACTGGAGTAGATCGGCCGCTATCATTGATTTAGCCTATATAACTATGTCTCCTCAAATCTCCAGCATTGATTTAGCCTCTGCATTATCATTGTCATCCACCTGGCTTGGGCCCACTTCGTGATGTGTACACGTAGCCTAGTGGACGGTTTTGATCTGGGAGTTCTACTAATTAAAAAAGGGTTTGATCCAATTATTGCGTATCAGTGCACAGCATATCGCCTAACATTACTCTAATGCCTTGTGGGTCTAGGCGGCCTCGAACAAAAATGTCTTGTTACTTGTCGTAGACTTGCAAGTCGTGATTGTAGAAGTAATTGTTAACACTGTAATTATGTGGCTAAAAATGAGAGGGGAACCTTCACCAGATGTTGCTAGCTCCACGGTTGTTTTATCAACCTTTGGGTCCATTTTAGCCAAACAATTTTTAAGGTGTAATTATGTGGCTAAAAATGAGAGGGGAACCTTCACCAGATGTAGCTAGCTCCGCGGTTGTTTTATCAACCTTTGGGTCCATTTTAGCCAAACAATTTTTAAGGTGTAATTATGTGGCTAAAAATGAGAGGGGAACCTTCACCAGATGTAGCTAGCTCCGCGGTTGTTTTATCAACCTTTGGGTCCATTTTAGCCAAACAATTTTTAAGGTGTAATTATGTGGCTAAAAATGAGAGGGGAACCTTCACCAGATGTTGCTAGCTCCGCGGTTGTTTTATCAACCTTTGGGTCAATTTTAGCCAAACAATTTTTAAGGTGTAATTATGTGGCTAAAAATGAGAGGGGAACCTTCACCAGATGTTCTCCGCGGTTGTTTTATCAACCTTCGGGTCCATTTTAGCCAAACAATTTTTAAGGTGTAATTATGTGGCTAAAAATGAGAGGGGAACCTTCACCATATGTTGCTAGCTCCGCGGTTGTTTTATCAACCTTTGGGTCCATTTTAGCCAAACAATTTTTAAGGTGTAATTATGTGGCTAAAAATGAGAGGGGAACCTTCACCAGATGTTGCTAGCTCCGCGGTTGTTTTATCAACCTTTGGGTCAATTTTAGCCAAACAATTTTTAAGGTGGAATTATAAATGATGGTGAGAGGCAATATTGGAGTTGTACACACATGCATGCGTCAAACATCTTGCCGAATGCAGATGTGTACGGGAATCAATTAGAGCGTCTAAAATATAGTGTTATCATAGCAATAGGATGTTTGATGATGTGGGGAGATGGATAAAAGAAGAAGGTTGCCTTATTTTAGCTACCAGGTGATTTTTCAAATGAAAGATAAGATAATTTTCTCGAGTGTATGTGATGTCATTCATCCACCGCACAATATCATAATGACTGTAATCATCACATATTTTTTTATATGCATGGAGCATTACTTGCATGATATGAGATAGTAAGAAATATATATTACTCCATATAATAGGGTTTTATTAATTTTCTGTATATGTGGGATGCGAAAGAGAAGATGTCTTATTAATCATTATGCATGGTTTTAATAAGAGTTGAGGTTGCTAGAAGATTCCATCTGTTACCTATAGACTATAGTGGAAGGCAAATCATAAGCAATCTCATATAGTACAACTATTAACAACCACCTAGAATCAAGTGTATGTCATCTTGTGTAGTTATTAATTATTGCAAAAAACGTTTACAAAGATCTCTTTTGGACAGATCTTGATCACAATGATATTCTTGTAGGGACATACATAATTCAGTCTCGGTCCACTAAAAATTGGTCAAATTATGTGTGCTGCATTAGAAATAAGGCCAGTTGAAGATTCTTTTACAAAAAAACACCGGTAATAAGTGTTTGTTGTGCATTTTCTGGCACCTCTAATTAATTCTGCTTAACTGTAAACATCATGAACCTACTTCATGTGATGTGTTGCATATGCATGGCTACTTGTATTGAGTAGTATTTTTCTCCTGAATGCACAGAAAAAACTAAGCCATGCATAAACAGTACAGTGCCAATCAAATTTACATAGTAAGTAGTAAAAGCAACCCGTCTTAAAAATGCATTGAAAATAAAATATGGTTGCAGTTGGGTTTGACTTTTACCTGGTGGCTTCCAGCACCAAGTTCCTCAGCTTCTTTTTGGTGGCGCTGTCCACTGTCAAGGCCTGCACAAGCATTAAGCGTGATTGATATAGGCAAAGTTACGGCAGGTCGATCATACTGTGTGTATATGTGTCGATGTGTGAGCATAGCGCATAGCACGTCCACTTCGCTTCGAGTTCCGCCAAAGATTATGAGATCGTGTCTGATCGGATCGACCAGCCTTGACATGATCTTTTTCTAACGGATGGCTGTACTTTTTGTCTCCGCAAATGCAATGATTCGAGGCAGGAACTTTTGGATTCGGTATCAAATCAAGATCGAACCCTTTGAAAGAGTACATAATACTGTATGTCTGAATGAGCACACCTGGCTGATGAGAGTGGTGCAGAGATCCCAGTGGAAGGCGAAGTAGCCGAGGATGCACTTGTCCAGCTCCTCCACGAGCTTGACGTAGAGGGACTCCACGTCGGGGACGTTGGCCAGGAGGTCGTAGATGTCGTCCATGCAGTTCTTGGTCTTCTTCAGGTAGTTGTTGGCCACCTTGCAGAGCTGGGGGCACTCGTTCACGTCATCGAACCCCATCTGCCGAGCTGCAATACGTGCAAAATGAATTAGTTAGCTAGCTCGAAATTAAGATTTACAACAGGGAAGCAAACAAAAAAAAGATTTACAACAGGGAATATTTTTTTTTCGATAATGCTACAGGAATAATTACACTAGCTCTAATCTCGACTTGGTGCTTCTTAGGCCATGTACAATGCAAGGTGCTTAGATATGTGCTTACCAAAATAAACCAATCTTTTTCATAAGCACCGGCGCCTGTTCCTATAGGAGGGATGCCTAGTTAAGTATTTGTCTAGTACAAATAAGCACCGGTGCTTAGTTAAAAACCGGTTTATTTTTTTAAGTACCTCCATAAGCACCTTGCATTGTACATGTACTTAGTCATCTCTTCTTATCTTCTGGGTTTGACAAAATAGGTTGTGATTACTATTGCACGAAAGATCCTTTAAACCGGCTGAATAAAGCTGTCGAGGTCCACGCGATGGAGATTTGACTTCGCCATTACAAGTTGCATGTACTACAAGTTGATCCCGACAGGGCCCTATCGACCCAGTCAACTTGGAAGAGCCGGGGCCACTAGCCAGGCAAGCAAATCAATTGCCATTATGATGTGCTTTCTTCAGTGCGCTTTCACGGCAGTTTCATCCTACGCACTGATACAAACAAGGACGTAGTAACTACGATCCACTTATAACTTCATAACGTGCGACTTGGCAGACGATGTCCCCGGCACCGGACAGCCACTGTCTTAACACACGTCTAGCTAAGTAGCTAGCACTACTCCTGTTTTATCGTTGGAGATGTCATGCGTAGTTGGAAGCCAACTAGCTAGCCACGTGTTCCATTTTCCATGGAGAAATCAGTGCACGCGTCAATCAGGAGAAGATACTTCAGTTCAGTGGCTACATGCTAATCTTCCATTAGAGCAGTGCCTATCCATGTTAATCAGAAAGGGATACTGCTTCATCTCCTTTTGAGGAAATTGCTTCTACTTTGGATCTTGTTTCCTAGTAGTATCATCTTTTATGAGCCAGCTAGTGGAATCAATCTCGAGCTTACGAAATTTCAAGCACACACAAGGTTAACGGGGAGATAGAATTTCGGTGTGGACGAAAATCATGGCCCAAAATGGCCAAGCAAAACTACAAAACAGTATCCTTGCGTGGAAGAAAATCCACAGAGATGCACACCGCCAAATATTCAAGAACAGTGATTTCAACTTCCAGCCATTAATCGAATAGACGAAATTTTGGATGAAAATAGGGTGTAAAGTGTAAACGAGCATCTGAACGAAAACTTAAACTTGCGGGTGCAAAGAGAATTAAGCAGCAGGGGGGGGAGAGGGAAATGGCGAGACTGACCGACGTAGTGGGAGAACTTCTCGATGTGCTCGACGTGGCCATGCTCGGAAATCACCACCTTCGGCCTTTCTGCCATGGCCGGCGCCGGCTGCTCTTTCATCTTCCTCCGGTAGCGGCGGCGCAGAACAGCGGCCGTGGCCACCGCTCCGGCCGTGGACAGCGCGGCGACGTGGAGCAGCAGCAGCCTGCCGAGCCCATCTGCGAGCGCGCCAACATAGAGAAACAGAGCAGCAAGAAGAGAGACAAGATGAGACCAAATGACCAAACGAAACACACACAGATCGAATCAGGAGAGCAGAGAACACTTTCTCGTTCTTGCCTTTCGTCATGGTGGACTGAGAAGAGGATCGAAGAATTGAACCGGACGAGATGAGATGAGAACGAAATGGAAATGTGGGCGTTTGTCCTACTATTTTGTGGATCGGATGAGATGCGGGGGATGAGATGCGGGCAGTATTATGCCGGCGACAGCTACACCGGTGATGGGCCGCTGGCGTGAATGGGATGGGCACGAGAGAGGGAGATACTTATACTGGATACATACCAAGGTGTCGCCTCCTCCGGCCGTGCGATCTTCGCGTGAAAGAGATGTCTGCGCCAGCACCTGTATTTTATTCGAGCTGTTGCCATTGCCCGTTTGCTCCTCTTCTTCTCATTCTTTTCTTGGTCTAGTTTAATTGCTGTTGCTGTACGTGTCATGGGAACAAGTTGTTTGTTATTATAAAGATAGCGGTGACCCGCAATGCCCAGTGGGTTAATATAGGCAATCTCTAGCCGTTACGTACTGCTGTTGGTCAACGTCATTCCTCATTCGTGTAACTTTGTTTATCTCTCGTCCGTGATCAGCGTGGGAGTTGTAGATGCGACCATTTGCAACTGCCTTGTGCGATCACACTTGATTCGTTCGTTAGCAGGCCAGCGTGATTGGTATAATCTTAATATTAATAAATTATTACACTGTATTAAAACATACTATAGTTGTTGCTAATTGTACATCTGCAAACGAATTACCTTCACAACGAATGTTTGACTTCTTTTGTGGACAATGAAATGTCCATCTTCGAGCATATATGCATTAATGCATCAATGCTACACGATGCACATGATCAGAATATATTCCAACAACACCTAATTAAGACGTGGAGATTGGACAGCTTAACAAAAGGAAAAAAAAAACATGCCAAGCGGTGTGGCTAACACATATATAAGGGAATCCCATCACCGGTTGTGTGCCAATCTACAAACCTTTCGATCAAACACAAATACACAAATATCAAACATCATAGAAAACAATTTCTTTTTGACATACATCATAGACAACAATCGAGGAAACATGATGGCGCCATAAAGGTCCTCCCCTCACGCTTCCTCTACTTCCCACAAGCCTTGGTCGACATTTACAAGCCAACGCACTTGTCTGAGCAAAGACGAGAAATTTGGTTTAGCGTACATAGTTGTGTGGACAACACCGATACGATCGAGAAGCAACAATGAGATGGAGAAATAAGGTGCGAGAGGAATACGACATCAAACATACTAAGATCCCTCAATACAATGCCTTGAAAAAGGATACAACACTCATATGACGACGTTGTCATAACAAGCCAGTATGGTCCAGAATATGGGTTCATCTAGGGAATTCCGAGACAAGTTCTCTAGGGAGGAAACAACACTAGCTGAGTGTTGCCGTTTATGGATCCAACCAGGAAAGACCAGATCGAAAAAGAAGCAACACCGCTCAACCCACCCAATCAAGGCTAGATATATCCCATAAATTGCATCAATGTCTGATTCATAGATCGTGAATAAATTGACGGCCAGCTGTGGCCTGGATCAACAACGAACGTCGCGAAGAGTACTATAGGTTCATGCTGCCAAGGAGCGTGATGGAACCGACAAAAACATGCCTACGGAGCCTCCATCCCACCCTCACTGTCACATTGATTTGTACCCACCAATCAAGGATAATGCCCCGAATTGCATGCCATCACTGTTGTCCAACATCTCGCATGGTTGGAAAACAACGAGAGCCCTTGTTGTTGTTATCCACTACATGCATGGGAAATGGTTGTGACATCCTTCACTGTTGGAGAAGGGGGTCAGTTAATGTAGCACCCCGGCCACCCCCGGGCCGGGCCTGTCACCCCTGGCAGCTCGCTAGGATCTCCAGACTGGCCCCACAGATCAACACTAGTCTTTTCTGCGCACTTTGTCCTCACTCGTGCGCACCCGGGAACCAGTTCCCGGTCGGTCACCCATCCTTGGAGTGCTCCGGGCCAAGCACGCTTAACCTCGGAGTTCCTTCCAGATGAGCTCCTGGAAAAGAAGTTGCAACTTGTTGATATGAGTATTCTATCAATCCTGTTAAGCACTGAGCCAGGATCTCACATCCTTCCCCCCTTAGAAGACCGACGCCCTCGTCGGTCAGCCCCCAGTCCAGGAACTTCCCCTCTTGGTACACGTTTGTGCGCCCAGTGCCGGCACATGCTCCACATGTCCGCGCCCCTGACCCGCACACGCCCGTGTTGCCGCGAGAGTCGGCTCTGATACCAAATTGTGGCGCCCCGACCCGACTGCTATACAGTAATGCTGCGTCACCGGTTATACGATACAACCAGGCACAACTATCAATGCATAATAGAGATCAAGACTTGTGGAACAACTGGCACATCACAGACTCTACGACACAAATCATTATAGTTCAACTCTTATAATAGAGAAAGATAGCAAATGACAACCAGAGGTCACAGACCCAACATTACAACAAGCGGAAGCAAATTAAGTTGTTCTAAACAACAAGATCCAGATTATGGCCTAAGAGGCCTACAAATAAACATCCAGCGCCAGCTGTTCCGGGATGTCCCAAGCTGCCACCTGGGAACCCCAGACTACTCGTCGACGTCCACAAAGAACCCACCTTCGAGGTCGGTGAAGTCCTCCTCTGAAATAAAACAAACGACGTTGAGTTCGACGAACTCGCAAGATTATATATAGAGCTTTAGCTCGATGAGGCTTTCAAAGTCTTATGGCTATTTTGCATAAAGCTGATTTTATTTCTGAAAACATAACTCCATGGCATCGACTATTCAGAGTATTTTCAAAAGGGGTAAGAAGTAACTCTTTCTTTTAAACACCTTTCTCATCATCAACCACCATTTACCACTGTACCTGTTCTTCGAAGGCATGTCCCCGAATCACCCTCGAGGAAGCTAACCTTGCATTCCTGAATAGTACCTTTAGTACTCAGTTTTTAATCATTCCGTTAAAGTTATTCTATGGTCTTATCGTCCTTTTCCAAGTCGTCCGTAACCGTGGACACGGCTTTTCGAAAAGATTTACCTGCAGGGGTGTACAATGTTTGCCACGCGTACCGTCCGGCCCATTACCTGTGCATTAGCTCTCTTCCTTGGAAAGCCGGCTGGGTGGGAGCGGTGTCGACTTCTCCCTCGTTAAGAACTTTCCAGGATCATCAGTGGCGGCAGGGCACGCTAGTGCCTTCAACACCCTGCCCCACGGCCACTTATTTTCCTAACACCACAATCCTCATTCCAGTTCAACCACCATCATCACGCACGCGCAAATGGAAGCTCAAACTAGAGGACCCTGGCTAGTCCCGCCCGAGTTATTTAGTCTATGAGGGTTCCTGCACTGCGAATGCATAGGCCTCACGCATGGTTGCACGCTCATTCTTGGTTCGGGAGGTAAAGAACTCGCACTTAGGCGGCGAGAACGAGACAAAGCACCACAACCTCAGTGGCCTCTCATCCCCACCTTTAAGCATTTTATTACCTGTCACCACAAATTCTCCACCATCATCCATTCATCTCATCACCTGTTTCCAACATGTAATATCCATCGAACGGCGGAACATTTAACTAAGCATGGCTAAGTATCAACATTGCATAGTTAAGTATCTCAGGCCAACAATACAAACCTATGGATAATAGGAGGGGAAACAGGTAATGGCATCGGAAACTTAATGCAACTATAGGATACTCTAATCCAATAAAATTGACATTTAGAACCGCATGCAATATTATAATGGAGAAAATATTTGCGGAAACATAGGATAATATATGCTCAGAGGGGGGATTACGCTTGCCTTGCTGATACGGCTGATAGTACGGATCGTCACGAGACTGTGGTGTCACTTCCACTCCTTGATCTACCGAGGCACAAACAACACCGGAAGAACCATCAATCACCACACATGTTTAACATATGCAATGCGCAAACACATGATGACATGACATTTTAAATCCCCGAGACGAGGATGATTCAACTATTCAATTTAAACGGAGTTCGGGTGCTTAGAGGGGCGCAACTCGAATATACCGTGGAGTTAGGTCATGAATCATCGTTACTTGTCGATTAAGGTTGTTGAAACCCTAAGGTTAACTTGCTGATGATATGGCACGATCATGTAGAGAATGCAGGGTGTAGAGGATTAAACATTCTTGAAGAAGATGTTTCGGGATAGCTCGCAATTTTATGAACCTTTTGGTCTAACGAACACATTTTAGGATGTCCCGATAGAAGTTGTTACCTCTTTTATTTCCTCTTTTAAATCTGTCCCTTTTTATAAATTATGTGAAACAACAATTGAAACTAGTTGTCCAGATTTGAAAAAACTGAATTAGGAATTTTATTGGATACTGACTTAAATCGGAACATCCGATTTAAAATGGGTTCGGATAATCCGACTGGAGGAACAGTGAGGATTTTTGGTACTGACAATTTTCGGAAAATCCGATGTGGGCTAGCTCGGAATATCCGATCGCCACTTCTGCCTCGAATTTTGGCTAAGGAAAGAAACGAGACGCGCACTGGTTCCCATCGGAACATCCGGTTCGAAACGAACCCGGAATATCCGAGGTGGAGTCTCGACGGCGCGCTACGGAACTTCGACGGCGAGCTTCGGCTACGGGAAGCGCTGGAGGCGGCAGAGGGCACGGGAAGGTTCACACACTCACCCTGAGCACGTAGGCGAAGACGGCGAGGTCGGGGACGCAGCAACGGCGGCGAAATCGTCCGGCGAAGCAGCGGCGGTGGTCGGAGAGGAACTTGGCGGCGACGGCGACTTAGGGCGCTCCGGCTCGATTCCTCCGGTGTAGAGGAAGCAGGAGAGGCGGCAGAGCTTTTGCCCCACACGACGGTGCTCGGCGTGGACTACCGCGGTGGGGAGCGGCGGTCAACGCCGGCGACTAGCTCGAGCCGCGTTCGGCCGTGGGGAGGAGAAATAAGGGAGAGGAACGGGGAAGAATTTCCGGGAATGGGGTGAGGAGCAGGTGGGGCTCGCGTGGTGGCGTGCTCTTCGCAGGGGAGAGCAGAGAGGAGGGGCCCGGCGCGGCGTCGATCGACAGGGCGGCATGGCGCCAGGAGGAAGGAGAGAGTCGACGTTTTTGCAAAACACCCCCTGCAACTTTTGTGCCATCACGGATAAGCCCTTTTTCAGTTTTTATTTTAAAACCTGTGGCTTCAACGATTTAATTTAGGCACTTAAACATTTTATTAAAATCTAGAAAAATTTGTGTTGCCTCCCCACATTGTGAAGAAGCTCCACAAAAATTGGTTTCTCAAGATAAAAAGTTTTGTACCACTTTTTTCATAGGTTTCATTTATGGCAATTTTCTAAATTCCCCCAGTTATAATCTTTTAGGAATTTTAGAACAAGACCAAAATAGTATTTTGAACTCTTGGAACTTCCTTGACAAATATAAGATGTCAAAGTAATTTGTGTTTTGAAAATTGAGTGCCTTCATTGTTTTGAAATTTGTTGAAGCAAATTTGGCATTTTGTTTTAAGTGGTGCCAAACCACCACAATTCCCTAGCAACCACACAATTCCCTAGCACAATTCCCTAGCACAACATGATGCATGGATGCCATGATGCAATGAACACAAAAGTGGAAAATTACACAGGTTTTTAGTTCTCAAACTTCGGGCTGTTACAATTCTACCCCCCTTACAGGAATCTCGTCCCGAGATTCTAAGATTGCGGAAAGAAGTCGGGATACTCCTCACGAAGACTAGACTCTCTTTCCCAAGTTGCTTCTTCTCGGAATGGTGAGACCATTGAACTTTGAGGAACTTGGTAGTCTTGTTACGGGTCTTTCTTTCGGCTTCATCCAGGACACGAATAGGATGCTCGCGATAAGTGAGATCTTCCTGGAGTCTAGCTCTCATGATTGACTCCATGGATAGGATCTTTGAACACCGGCGAAGTTGGGAGACATGAAACACATCATGTACATTTGGGAATTTGACCGGTAACTCCAATTGATAAGAAAGATCTCCTCGCTTGCCAGAACGGTGAAAGGGCCAACATAGCGAGCCAATTTCCCTTTGATTCCGAAGCGGCGAACGCCACGAAGGGGAGAGACGCGGAGATAAGCTTTATCACCAATTTCATAGTGAACCTGATGGTGCTTATCATAGTAGCTCTTCTGCCTAGACTGAGCAATCTTCAGATTCCTCTTATGATTCTGACCTTCTCCTCAGCTTCATTGATCACATCCGGACCAAAGAGTGCCTCTCTCCGGTCTCGGACCAATTTAGAGGAGTGCGGCATTTTCTTCCATAGAACCTCGAATGGAGCCATGCCCAGACTAGCTTGATAGCTATTGTTGTAGGAGAACTCCGCGAAAGGGAGATACTTTTCCCAACCCTTGCCAAAAGAGATTACACATGCCCTAAGCATGTCTTCCAACACTTGGTTCACTCTTTCGGTCTGACCATCAGTTTGAGGATGGTAGGCGGTACTGAAGTTGAGACGGGACCCCATAGCAGTTTGGAAACTCTGCCAAATTGGATACAAAGATACTTCCACGGTCCGATATGATCCTCAGAGGGACCCCATGCAATGGAACAATACGAGCCAATATAAGTCAGCAAGTTGACTTGCCCGTATATCATCACGGACTGGTAGGAAGTGAGCAACCTTGGACAGTCGATCAATGATTACCCAGATTGCATTGTTGCCCTTTTGAGATCTGGGAAACCCGGTGATGAAGTCCATACCAATTTCATCCCATTTCCACTCGGGACTGCAATAGGGCGAAGAGTGCCGGCAGGCCTTTGATGTTCAGCCTTTACCCGTCGACAGGTGTCGCATTCAGCAACATACTTGGCAATTTCTCGTTTCATCCGAGTCCACCAGAATTGTGGTCGAAGGTCTTGGTACATTTGGTACTACCGGGATGAATAGAGAGAGGAGATTCATGAGCTTCTTGGAGGATCAGCTCCCTCAATTTCGTTTCTTTGGCACTACCAAGCGGTCACCAAAATAAACAACTCCGGATTCATTGACAGAAAAACATTTGGCCTTCCGCTAGCAATGTTCTCCTTGATTTTTAGAATACCCTTGTCACGGTTTGAGCTCCTTAATCTGGTCTACAAGAGTAGATTTGATCTCCAGATTTGCAAGGTAGCCAGAGGGAACAATTTCTAAGTTCAAACGAGAGAACTCTTCATGGAGGGCAGGTTGGCCTTTTCAATCATCAGATTGTTGCAATAGACTTCCGACTTAGCGCGTCAGCCACGACGTTTGCTTTGCCGGGTTGATAGTTCAGACTCACATCATAGTCCTTGATTAACTCCAACCAACGCCTTTGCCTGAGATTTAAATCCGGCTGGGTGAAGAGGTACTTCAGACTCTTGTGATCCGAGAAATCTCGCAACGGTTACCAAACAGGTATGGTCTCCATTGCTTCAAAGCATAGACCACAGCGGCAAGTTCTAGATCATGAGTTGGGTATTTGCTCATGCGGCTTAAGTTGGCGAGAAGCATAGCCACCACATGGCCATCTTGCATTAGCACACAGCCCAAGCCTTGCAGAGAGGCGTCACAGAAGACGACGAAATCCTTGCTTGTGTGGCAGGACAAGCACAGGAGCGGACGTGAGTTTGGCTTTCAGTGTTTTGAAGCTCTCTTCAGCTTCGGCCGTCCATACGAACTTTTTCCTTCTTGAGAAGGTCAGTCAGAGCCTTGGCTATCTTGGAGAAACCTTCGATGAATCGGCGGTATAACCGCCAATCCGAGAAAGCTACGGATGTCCTTGACTGACATTGGAGTTTTCCAATCCAATGGACTGAATCTTGTCGGGAATGACAGCCACACCATTAGCGGATATCACATGACCAAGGAAGACAAGATTATCCAACCAAACTCACACTTGGAGAACTTGGCATAGAGGCGGTGTTCTCGAAGTCTGTCAGAACCAACGAAGATGTTCGCATGCTCTTCATCGGTTTTGGAATAAACGAGGATGTCATCAATGTAAATGACGACAAACTTGTCGAGATAATCCATGAAGAGGAGTTCATGAGCCTCATGAAAGTAGCTGGAGCATTTGTGAGACCAAAGGACATGACGGTATACTCATATGAGCCATAGCGAGTAACAAATGCCGTCTTTGGATATCCTCCTTTCTGATCTTGATCTGATGGTACCTGACCTCAGATCCATCTTGGAGAATACCGTTGCACCAGCTAACTGATCCAACAGATCATTGATGCGAGGAATAGGATACTTGTTCTTGATTGTCACCGCATTCAACGGTCGATAGTCAGAGACTAGACGAGGCACGGTAGAATCCCTCTTCTTGACAAAGAGTACCGGACAACCCCAAGGTGAACTGCTAGGCTATGAAATCCTTTGCTAACAGCTGATCAATTTGCTCTTTCAACAGAGCCAACTCTTCCACCGGCATACGGTAGGGCTTCTTGGAAATCGGAGCAGTACCGGGAAGTAGATCTATGACAAACTCCACACTTCGGTCAGGAGGCATGCCAGGCAATTCTTCCGGGAACACATCCGGGAAGTCACACACCACGTGTATGTCCTGGATTTCAGGAGGGGATTCGCCTTCCATAAAGCAAAGGAGATCTCGGGTGAGTTGGGTATGATGAACATGGAGGTCTTGACAGTGCAGACCAATACTTAACACTGTCGCCGGAAGGTTGGTCACGGTGACGGTCTTGGCAGCACAGTCGAGATTAGCCGGTATTTGGCTAGCCAGTTCATGCCCAGTATGACATCAATGCCACTTGACCTCAGAGCTACCAAAGCGAAAGGAAAAGAGTAGTAACCGATAGTAATCTGGACTTCAGGAGTAACCCCATCGGTTTGCCATTTGGAGCCAGGAGTGGAGATCACCAAGGGATGCTCTCTTTTCGAACGGTATTTTGTGGTCTTTTGCAAAAGCTATGGATATGAATGAATGCGATGCTCCAGAGTCAAACAAAACTGTAGGAATTGTGTTGATTCGTAACTCACCCATGAGAACGCCGGGGTCCTCTTCAGCTTCTTCAGCAGAGATGGTTCAGGCGACCACGCACAATAGGTCCAGCCTTGCCAGCTGGAGTGGCAGGGGCTCGTGCAGGAGTTACGCGAGAGGTGCCTTCTGGGGGCACTCCCTGGAGTAGTGGCCAGCCTGGCCACAGGTGTAGCAAGTGAGTCCAGGTGGAGCAGGTAGCATAGGACGGTACCCACTCCCGCCTACCCCAAGTGTCGAAGTAGTGGGGCGCGGAGGTGGTGGCCTGTATCCCGCGGCCCTCGGCATGAATGGAGCACGCGGCACAGCGCTGTAGGGACAAACACCCTGCGCTTCTTGCTCTCAGAACCCGAGGAACTCTGGTGGTCCCCGTGTGCGGGCCTCTTGGAAGCCTCAAGTTCCTTTCTTCCTTGCTCAAGAGTAAGAGCCTGGTTGAACAGCTCCTGGTAGGTCTGGAACCTGAAGGGCAACAACTCATAGCGGAGCTGCGGCGTAAGACCCTTGCGGAACAGCTCTTGCTTGTCAGCATCATTGGTCACGTCCCTTGGGGCGTAACGGAGAGATGGTTGAACTCACGACCATAAGTGCGGAGGTCCATACGTCCCTGTTGCAAGTCCAGGAACTCCCTCCTCTTCAAATCCATGATCGGCTGGGGAATGTACTCCGCACGGAAGGCAGTGCGGAAATCAGCCCAAGTGAAGACATGGTTGGCTGGAAACAAAGCCACATGGCTCTCCACCAACAGCCAGCTGCACCAACCAAGAGGTAGGTGGCAAAGTTGACTTGTTAGCCACTGGGACATGCAGCGCGGAGAACTTGCGCTCCAAAGCACGAAGCCAATCATCAGCTTCCAGTGGCTCCTTAGCATCAGCAAAGGTGGGTGGCTGCGAGCGCAGGAACTCAGTGAGAGTGTTGCACTCGTTCCTCCGTGCATTCTGCTGCACCAACTGCTCAAGCAAGCGCTCATTGCGCCCACGGTTCTCCTCAATGGCCATCAAGACCTGAGCCATCGAGGGTGGTGGCGGCAGATCATCCTCATCATTGTTGTGGTTACGCGGCCTCCGCGGCCTCCTCGAGCCATTCTGGAGATTTGACAATGACACAGTTAGTATCTTTCTCCGAATGGTCGACAATAGCATTAGTCTCACTCAAGTACACAGACTAGGGACGATAATACATTGTGTAACAATTGACAAGGAATCAACAAGATAGAACTTGGGTCAAAGATCAGCATCATGTGCTACTAGCGAGAGTGCAATGGTTAAGGAACCATATGATTCAACACACTCTAGTTGGCACAATCCGGGACCTTATGTTCAAGTCCTTGGGTTAAAACCCACAAAATCGAGGATAATCCTTGTTCCTTCGTTGGGTAACAGTGTTCAAACATCTGAGTTGATTTGGATTGCAACGCAGCGGAGCAACGGACACATAACACTAAGGTAGAACCCAACCCCGTTTCTAACATTTTGAAGACATACGAGGAGTAAAACTTTAAACTCAAATCGAGGTAGGTTTGCTCCGAGATTAGAGGGTAACCAGATAAGGTGTAAAAAGAATCCTAAGATGGTTTTCACAACTCATTTTTAGGTCGAAAATAATTTCTCAAAAACACTAGACTCAACGTCGACCAGTAGAAGGGTTTCCTATAGGCAGTCATGCTCTGATACCAACTTGTAACACCCCGGCCCCCGGGCCGGGCCTGTCACCCCTGGCAGCTCGCTAGGATCTCCAGACTGGCCCCACAGATCAACACTAGTCTTTTCTGCGCACTTTGTCCTCACTCGTGCGCACCCGGGAACAGTTCCCGGTCGGTCACCCATCCTTGGAGTGCTCCGGGCCAAGCATGCTTAACCTCGAGTTCCTTCCAGATGAGCTCCCGGAAATGAAGTTGCAACTTGTTGATATGAGTATTCTATCAATCCTGTTAAGCCTGAGCCAGGATCTCACAGTTAACATCCTCCATGTTGGGAAGGCACCAAGGCGGAAGATAAGCAAGAGCCCCATCCACCACCGTTCCGACAAGGTTAAAAAGAGGAATTCAGCTAGGAGTGATGAGGGAGATAGGTGGGAGGGTGGCTAGGGTTGGAGATGAGTCGACCTAAAAAGCATTGTGCAAACTCCGGGTGAAATGCATTGTGTGCCATCCGCAATGAAGGAGACAAGTGGTGAAGGATGCACTCTGAAGGAAGATGATATGATGGAAAAGCAAAGGGGGGGGGGGGGGCAGTTAGGATTGAAGATAAGAAGGGATCATATAGGAGAAGAAGAAGTTGACTGTCAACGGGGACGAAGTTGCAGTGGAAGCAATGCATGAGGCACCAACAAGGCAACAAGTAACTAGAACTCTAGCTGACACCCGTAGACGAAAGCGCTAGGGGGTTCCATGGGACAGTTTGGCGGGTGGTCGGTGGCAGCGAGACGAGGACAATTTGGAAGCGTAAGTAGCAATCCCTACACCCTAAGTGTTGCATGCCTCCTCTACTCTTTTTTTTGATAAAAGACAATATTAATATCAAGATGATACCAAGTACACTAGGTCTCTTCAACTGCGCAATATCAAGAGCAGTTGAGACCTTGTGGATGCACATAACCATTTTATTAAAAATTACAAAGAAAGGAAAAGGGATGAACGCCACGCTATAACAAACAACAACATCCTTTACTGCCCTAAGCAGCACATAAACTGTGAACAAGGTTGTCCAAAAGTAACGCCTTCAGTAAAGGGACGGCGCTCTAATGTCGGTAACACGAGATCCAACCACTAAAGGCCACATCGAGGGTTTTCACCCCAAAGAAGAAAGTTCAAGCAATGCCCTCAAGAAGATACCCGATACGAGCTTGGAGATGACCGCTCAAGTGCACGATCCGAACAAGAACTTTGCCACGCAACAGTTAACCACGCCTACATGAGCATGATATCAAGCAGCAACATGAGCTAGACACCACGACCAAGGACCCCGCACATGCGACGTGGACCAACCAGAAAGAGACCTACAAAATCCACATGGGTTCCCTCTGGCTTCCCGAAAATGACTAGAGGCGGAACTGGATTAGCACTAATGCCACCGGATCTGAAGGGAGAAACCCTCACAACCACCTCCGTCCAGGAACGACACAAGAGCGAGCTCCTTTTTATTTAGAGAAATGTTCCCTTTAAAATCCTGAAGACAACCGTTAGTTGTTACGCTTGAATAAAAAAGTTGTTTGAGAATACCCTTAATCGTCTTCTTGGCCCTCTAAATATTCCCTGTCAAACTCCAGCACAAGGAGAGCATGGATCCAGAAACTATGAAGAAAGAGGTGAAGATAAAGGAGGACAGTGTGTGAGATGCTACTATTATTCAAAAATTTAGACCCATAGCTTTGACTGATTGCACTTTAAAGATTTTTTGAAATGTGGTACTAATAGGCTTGGGCTAGTGTGTGAGAAATTTATTTCTCCTTATCAAACTAATTTTATTAGTTGCAGATAAATATCAGAGAGTGTGGTTTCTGCACATGAGATAATTCATGATGTAGCTACGAGTGGCCAGTCTGGCTTTAGCTTTAAATTAGATTATGAGAATGCCTATGCCATGGTCAATATAGTGTCCTCTTGAAAATGCTAACCGCACTAGTACATAACGACACATCGGAAATGGGCCAAAAACCCCTTCGGTAACGAGAAAGGGTCCGTGTCCCCGCCTCTGTCACTGATGTGAAGCCTCACAATGGCAACGGAGATTTTTATCGTTTGCAATAAGTTTAGCAACGGGCATAATATATAACCGTTGCCTTTAGTCTTTACATCAGATACGGAGATTAGTTTTTGATCGTTTGTAATGAGGGCTAAAGGAAACAAAAAAAAGCCGGCGACGCCTGCTGCACCGTCGACGGAGCCCTTGGTTCCTGCTTGACGGCCGCCGGTTCTTCACCTTCCTCTTCGCCCAGCTTCATTGCGTGATCTTCTTCTACCTATTTAGTACTGCACAAAAGTCTTGCTCCTGGAGGCGCCGGCTTCAGTGGACCGTGTGGACGGAGCCCCACTCCTACGTCTTCACGGCCGCCGCATAGTCTCCAGGTTTCCTTCTCGCCCTAAAGGAGATGAAAAAAATCAAAATGTAAGCTCCTTCATCTCTATACACAAGACATATGCTTCTTCATCGGCATTACAGAAAATATAGAACTAATTACAACTAGAACATAGCCTAAACAATGCCTCATATATAGGTAGATTGGACACACAAATTCCAGGGATGGAGCAAGCGAGCCAAGTAGGATGCACAAGATCGATGTGTATTTGTGCATATCACAAGGATCACTAGCGCCACCCCGGATCACACGGTGTCATCTAATTTTAATCATCGGCATAACAGAAACAAAGCTAAAATCAGAGCAAATGCCTACTAAGAACAGAGCAAATCCATGGATAAACAATTAGCTACTTACAACAAGAAAACAGATAAAATCTATGTGTAAACAATGCCTACTAAAAATAGAGCAAATCTATGGATAAACAATTAGCTACTTACAACTAGAAAACAGCTAAAATCTATGTGTAAATAATGCCTACTAAAAACAGAGCAAATCTATGGATAAACAATTAGCTACTTACAACTAGAAAACAGCTAAAATCTATGTGTAAACAATGCCTATTAAAAACAGAGCAAATCTATGGATAAACAATTAGCTACTTACAACTAGAAAACAGCTAAAATCTATGTGTAAACAATGCCTACTAAAAACAGAGCAAATCTATGGATAAACAATTAGCTACTTACAACTAGAAAACAGCTATCCTACTGAACTGGGTCTTACATTAGGCGAGGCGGGCTCGCTTAGCATCGCCGCCGGCGACGGAGCTAGCGCCGGCCTCCCCTGGCGGCGCCTTGCCCTCGCCGTGGACCAAAGAGAGGGCTATGGCGGCCCGGAGGTCAGACTGGTAGACCGCCTCCTCGGCGTGTTCGACCTGGGTCGACGCCTCGGTGAGGAGGACCGCCGCCTCCAGATCGGCCTCGCCCTGACGACGCTTGGCGTCCTCGCGCTCGAAATCGGCGCGGGAGAGTTGGCAAGCGATCTCCAGATCACGATCCTCCTCCTCCTCCTCTTCCTCTTCCTCTTCCTTCTCGTCGGAGGACGAGGACGAGGAGGAGGAGGAAGATGGATGGCGGCCGGGGTACATCGCCTGGCGGATCTCGCGGTAGCTGCAATGGTGGCCAAATGAGCGGGTGCGGCCGGAGACTTCGCCGTGCGGACGAGCGCCAAGGCTGCGGGACCGGCCCGCGGGGGACGGATCGGCAGCGGCCTGTTCCGCAAGCTCGTCCCGCAATACCAGTTGACGCTGCTGCTGCCTGAAGGCCCGGAGGGTGGGGCGGCCACGGCCGCGGCCGCGGTCATGGCCGCGATGGCCGGATCTACCAGCGCCGACGGTGGAAGCCATGCGAGAGAGTGGAGAGAGAGGAGACTGTGCGGCGGCTAGGGTTGGAAGTGAGTGAGAGTGAGAGTAAAGGGCATAGTAGGTTCTTATAGGCCGGATGTCGGGCTGCTTCTAATGGCAACGGAGATTACGAAACTGTCCGTGTGCGATGAGCACACATCGGTAACGGAGGTAAACTAACCTCCGTTGCCAACATATATTCCACTATTCACCCGTTGCCGATGTTGTGGGCCTGCTTTACGGCCCAGTGCGGGCACGCGGGGGATGTTGCGATTTACCGTCGCCTAACTCCTGCCGTTGCCATAGAGGGGTATCCGATGTGTCGTTCTGTACTAGTGCCGCTAGGGGATTTAGCCCTAAATGCTTGCAACAATATAGATCTTTACTAGATAATGGATCTGTTGGTGTTAGGATTAATGATGTCAACAGTGAATTTTTAATTTTTTATTGCTGGTATAGGTGTTAGACACGGTGATCCTATTTCTCCCTTGTTTTTTAAATTTAGTGACTGATGTCTTCATCAAAATGCTGGTGAAAGCAGTTAGGCATGGTCAACTGGCTGGTTTGCTGCATGGTTTTGAGCAATTAGGGGAATATGCCAACGATACCCAACTTTTTCTTCAAAAGGTCATAAGCCAGTGTATGAACCGTAAGTGGTTTCTTTCTTGTTTTGAGCAAATATCTGGTCTTAGGATTAATTTTCACGAATGTGATCTGGTTCCAATCAATGTGGAAGCAGGGGAAGCCCAGAATTTTTCCCAACCACTGAGTTGCAGGTTGGGATGTTTCCCATTAAATACTTAGGTGTTCACCTACACTCTAAAAAACTTAGAAAGGGGGATCTACAACCTATTGTTGATAAAATCCTTAAAAAGTTATTGGATGGAGGGGCAAATTAATGTCTCATGCAACAAAATTAGAACTGGTTAAAAGAGTTTTAGCTAGTATACCAATATATCTTCTTAGATTCATTAAGTTCCCAAAATGGGGAATTGCACTAATTAACTCTCAAATGGCTCACTGTTTGTGGGACAACTATGAGGGCATTTTAAATACCATTTGGCTAACTGGGGCTTGGTGTCTCAGAAAAAGGAATTTGGAGATTTGGGGATAAAAAGATACCATTTAGATGAGGATAAACTGTGGAATAAAATTATTGATCACAAATAAGAAGTCAATAATCCAAACCTTTTCTCCCCCTCTATTGTGGGTGTCTCCGCTTTCTGGAAAGGCTCTGGCTGCTAAAGCAGCTAAAATGGGGGTACCAATGGAAACTAGGTGAAGGTAGGAAAATTAAATTCTGAAAAAACAAGTGGTTTGGAGATTCTAGTCTTCCTATCCAATATTGGGACTTGTGTGTAATTGTTAATGAAAAAACATCAACAATAGCTGACATTTGGGATGGGGATCAACTAAAAGTCTCCTTTCGTAGATGTTTACTGAGAAAATACTTGCCATGTGGTATGAAGTTTTGCAAATTGCTCAAATCATCCAGTATAGTGATGAGGATGATGCTTTGTTGTGGAAATTTGAACCAAATGGAATCTATACAATTAGCTATTTGTATGTTGTAGTTAACTTCAAAGGAATTTGTGTTGCTAGCACATAATATGCCGCTGGCTAGGGACAAAACTTGAGTAAAAGACAAACTCCGAATGATGTGTCCTGCATTTTATGTTCTGAGCCTTAGTCTTGCACACATGTGTTTTTTAACTACATTTTTGCTAGAGCAGTTTCTAAAGGGATCTGTCATATCACTTATAAATCTGCTATTCCTGTGTCTTTCGATTCAGTTGATGCCATGTGGATTAGTGAAAAGAAGTTTTTTTTATGTTGATAACACGGTTCATTCAGTTGTTTTGTGGTCAATCTGGTTTACCAGAAATGACATGAGTTTTAATAAACTCCTTGGCCTGGTATACATGTAATATGGAGAAAGACACCGTGTTTGCTCTCAGGTGATGTTTTCTGGAGCTCCAAAAGAAAAGTTGATCAGTGCAATTGGGAGGTTGGAGCAAGTGGCTCAAGCACCACCACTCCAGCTTTGGCCAGATACTGGTTGACGCTAAAGAAGCTCGCTAGAGTAGATCTGGATGTTGCACCGGGTTCACATCTGCATGAACATGCTGAATCTAATATGTGGAAAATCACTACTGGCGAGTTAGCTAAACGACTGGCAAAAATATCGTTGGAGCTTGTGGAAGATGGCCTCTAGCTAAAAGTCATTCCCAAAGCTTGATTTGTCCTGATGCTTCTTTGCTTTTTTAGCTATAGACTTTGCTATGTGGTTCTGGCGTTCTACCTGCCGGTGTAATATAGTTTGGTCTGGTATCGTTGCAGTATGTGGTCAGGTACTTTATTTTGGTTGGGAGTGTAGAAACTCTCCCCTTCCTGGGGTGATTCCTCTTTCCACCCCCATGTGTTGTAAATCTGACGATGTAAACTCATTGTTTCGTTTCAATGGAATGGAACTGGGACACGGCCCTTTCCCTCTAAAAAAAGAAGAAGACACAAACGATGAATAAGAAAAGTAGACTTTTCTTAAAGTAGAAGTAGACATGGAAAGAGGTGTTGCTCGACCAACAGCTAGGACAGAGACGTAGCGCTGTTGTATTGTCCATTTTCATCAGGTCATCGTAGAGCAGGTTCCTGGAGGTGTTGCTTTGTTGTAGATTCCGATATTTCCGACACACACTTCTTTCAGAAGAGAAATCAACACACATGACTCAACCTATTCTTTCCTATTAACTCTAAACTGACTTAGACCTGGACTTCTCTGTCACGTGGCTTTGCTACCACCTATACTATTAGGGCCACAACACTACTCCCCCTGGAGATACAACTCGTCCTTGAGCTGTAATTCATGGCGGTTCTTCCTCCTCGACGTCATTGATAACTTCAAGTAGAAAAGGCGCTGACAACGGTGGCCTCTCGAGAATTATTCATCGTAGTTGAAACATAGTCCTTTCTCCCTTAATGTGCCTTACAGAACCAAAGTGGATTTAATTTATTGAGTACTATCCCATCTAATGAAGTTTGTGATAAGTTTTATGTGAAGGAAGTTTTCAAGTGTCAAGAGAGAGGATGATGAAAGAAGATCAACAACTGATATGAAGATTATAAGTTTTTTTGGTTGGTGTCCTCGCAACTCCATACATAAATGTATAGACAAGTAGTAATTGAGAGAAAACGTAGTATCATTACATTGTCTATAAAGAAATGTTTCATAATTGTAGTGTTATTATTTTAGCAACATAATTATGTACAATTGTGAAAGTTGATACTGAATGTACTGTCCGTGTTTAAAACATATACTCCTTCCGTTCACTTTATATGGCATTATAGTTTTTTTTCTCGAAAATACACGTATCTAGACATATTTAATGTGTAGGTTCACTCATTTTGATTTGTATTTGCTAGTATGTATTTAAATATCTAGAATGCCTTATAAAAATAAACGGAGGGAGTAGTATATTTTGCACTGAAGAAGAAAAATAGGAGAAATACCTTTTCATAAGAGAAATTTTCTACCCCTCCAACCCATATCAATTATCGCTCAATTGCTTTTCCATGACTGCCCGACTTGCACAGAAAAAATGGGTCCCTCAGAAAGGCATTTATGAAACCAAGAAAGCATCACTCAGGCTTAGAGTCACCAACCATTGAACCATCTCCAGGTGACAGAAAGTAAAGACAGCAGAAATCGAACCTAGGAATAGTAAAATGATCATTCAAAGTAGACTTTTGTGATAGGGCAAAGGATCTTAGAAGGGTTATGTAGGGAAGTTGTTCGGGATGAACATGGGCTAATCTATACAAAAATCTGTCTTCGTTGGATCAAAACTCAATAAAATCTTTGTACTATTCCCCATTTTAGGACTGGGAATGCCTTCCACTACCAAAAGAGAAAGAATTGAAGAGAACGAAGGGTGGATACCAAACAAGTTCATATCACTTGTCTTTCTGGTCTTTCAGAGGGACGAGCAGCCCTATACCACGCGTCACTTGTCTGTCCTAGTTGGACAGATCACTTCAGAAAATCGTATAAAAATAAAGCAAGAAAACATATGCGCTAACGCTCAACGGCTTTCGCGGTAGTTGAAATAACTAGCACTAAAACATGTTTAGATACGTCCAATTCAACGATAATTAATAAGATGGTACCACCGCATTAGCGCCACCATGCTACTTTAAAACAACGTGCGATTGCATCTCAGGCTACTGTTCAAACCGTAGTAAAAGAGGGTCTCGTCTTTGCTATGAATAATAGAAGGTGGATGCTGCGCGCAGGTAGATACGTTTTTTTTCGACCGGTTGTCACGATCAGTGACATTGGTCGTAAGCAAAGCGTGGCCCAAGCCCAAGACGTACTCGAGGCCCAAGTGGAGACCAGGACACCGTCCGTGTAATACGCATGAGCTGGGAGAGATGAGGCATCGATGATCGTTACGCTTGTAGCGTGTGTAACCTTCTTCCTCTCTCGCTGCTATTCCCCATCCCAACAACTCTGAATTCTCTGAATCAGATCTTGTATCTGGGTGTATCGTGATGAATTCGCGCTATTTGGTGAGATACTACTAGTAGGAACGTCACAATTGGTATTAGGAACCTTTCGATCCGAGGGAAAATCCACGAAAAATCCACACAAAAAAATTCTGGTGGAGTTTTGAGAGATCCGGCGGCGAATCGAGTTCAACGAAGTTCGGGTTTGGTTCTCCTGTAAAATCCCTAGGAAAAGTTGGTTCTTGCAGAGGTGGTGTGCAGCTGCGACAACTCAAGCAGTGCGGTGGCGACAGATCGAGCGGCGGCGCAACATTCGGCCACAGATTCGGTTGAAATCGGAGGTTGCTGTGCCAAACCCTAGGCCAGCGGTAAAATCTCTGTCGATTGACTATTTCCGTGTGGTTGTATTTGGGTTTCGATCGATTGCAGAGGAACGCTATTGTTAGTACTCATCGATCCGGTGGCGGTAGACTTCTACATCAAGCACTATGGCGCGTCCTCCAACTTTGACGGTAAGAATGGTGGCGGTGGAGCAAGGCCTGGAGGCACATACAGTGACGGTGGCGGATATCAGCAAGCAGTTGAATCAATTGGTGTTGGTCTCACCAAGGCGGCGGAGATGGCAGCGAAGAACACAAATTCCAGCCACATGCACTTTCAGTCACCGCTGAGAGACTACTGAAGAATCATGAGGTGGTCTTCACCAAGGTTTCGGCAATTGAGACCAATGTGGAAGGACTGGTTGATGCCCACAAGTATAGGGGATCGCTGAAATCTTCGTTGGGAAGTATTACCCAAATTTATAGTTCGACACGATGGGAACACAAGAATACCAATAAGACTTTGGCAATTGAGGCGTCACTCTCAACCACACCTGTATATCAATAAACTTGCAACAGTGATAGTGATGGCAGTAGTATGATTCAAGTAGCAAATAGAACAGCAGTAGTGAACAAGGGTTTCCCAGTTTTCACCGGAAAAGTGAAAGTGTAACTCAGAGATTTAAAACGTAGGCATGAGGTGATAGCGGGGTGTTGCGTGAATAAGATTGATCATATAATAAGATATAAATAGCAATGGGACTTATCTCTAACTCTGATATATGTAGGTATGTGTTCCATAATTAGTTGTGCGTACTAACCAAGAGAATTTGCACAACATCTATTGTCCTACCTGCCCATTTCACCGGGGCCAACTTGGAACTACAGGTAATTAAGGTCTACCCTTTCGAATAGCCCGGAACAACGCATTAACACTTCATGAACACATAGAATCCTCAAACTAAAACATCTCCTCCTTGTTTTCCCTATACTGTCACTTTTAGGGTTCGCAGGTTCAACATAATAGCAGGTGATACACTTTGCAGATAAGTACCAAACTCAATTATATGATGAAGCAAAATAAGTTCAGTACTGCAATCATGCCACTCGGGCCCTAGTAACAAGCATTAAGTATAGCATAAGTGCATCAACACAATACAAAAATATCCTCAAGATAAACCCCTAAGATCTCGAACAACGGGTATCATTACATGATCAATCTCATCCAATCCCCATCCACCTCACATGCCTACAGCGGACTACTCACACATGGTGATGGAGAGGGAGCTCATGGTCGATGGAGATGAAGGCGGTGAAGATGGCGGTGAAGACGTCTCCGGATCCCTCCACCGGAGGAGAAATCCTGGAGCAATCTGTCTCCGAAAACGAAGATCGTGGTGGCGGCGGCGGTGTGTTTCGCGAAAGCTCTCTCCCTCTTAGGGCACCCACTTTTTCGTATATATGAGGGGTACGCGAAAAGCCGAAGGAGAGGCGGCGCCCGAGGCTCCAGTTAGGTGGGCCCACGTGGCCCAAGGATCTGGCCGCGTGGGGCCCGCTCTTTTGGGCCTCCGGCGCTTCCTCGTTCCATCCTTTGCACGTTGTCCTCCTTTTCCATAAAAAATGACTTGGTATTTTTCCCCGATTTAATTTCCTGCAAAAATAACCAGAAACGAGACTTTGCTAAAAACAGCGTCAGATTCAGCAGGTTTATTCAAATATGGGAAGATTCCGGAGAAAATTATGAAGCAAAGTGCTTGGAAAAGTAAATGCATTTTAGGTGCATCAACTCCCCAAGCTTAGCTCGTTGTTTGTCCTCGAACAACTCAAACATAGTGCAGAAGTGATAAAAAGACTTTGACAAGAACTTTGCATTGCATATGTAACACCGTTTAATACTAACAAGTATTCAAACCATAATTTCCATAACAAATAACAAAATGCTAGCAAAGGTATATCTAATCAGTGTTAAAGCATTTATACATGTTGCAAGAGAAATATCATGAAGTGTCAATACTTGGATGAGTTTGCCCAACTGTAGAAATAAACAAAGGTTCTTGCATCGCTTTTAATTGAATCAAGACAAGATTTTTGAGATCTTTTGATTCTTTCTTTTATTGACTAATGAACTCATTGTGCTTACAACCTTGCTCTCGGTTTTATCAAACCATTTGGTGTTCCCTATTATGACTCATATGCTTGACCAACTAGAGGTTGAAAGTCTCATGCCCCGTGAATACGAGTACCTACACCACGTGCTACTCAACTCGGGTCACTAGGCAAGTTCGAGTTTTTTAGTCATTGCAAGTAATAAAAGCGTCATCAAGAGCGTCAACTGGGATACCTCTTGTCCCAAGACATGGAACAAGCCCATGTACAAACGACAAGACAAACAGACAATGAACAATCTCAACACTCTTTTATTTACTATTTGTGTAGCTTTTTATTATGATGTGCATCACTGAATGTTCACTATGGTACGTTGTAAATTTCCACCATGAATGATGCATGGCTTAGGTTGGCGGCCCAGGCGTCTCTCTAGCCAAATATTCCTACTCCTCAAACTTACTAAGTTTCCCCATTTATTTCGCATATGATAAGCATCCATAAACAAAGGTACATGATATCAACTAAATATAATTTAGTGCAATGTTGAAAGTTTTCCATGTGTGAGCACATTTAAGTTAACTCCCAACCACTAAGCTTGTCAAGCATATGACTTCATGTTTATCATTTGAAAAATTCTTTTATTCTTTGGTTGGCAAGTTTTGTTGGATTATTAGGCATAATTTCCATGATTAATTCCATAATATAAAGCATGATCGCAAGAGCTACTAACATGTTAATCTCGAAAATACTAGACGTATTCATTAACATGAACAACAACAAGACATCTACGAACACAGCCATCGGAACGTGACGAACGTACCGAACAATTGTAGATGAAGTAGTCGTTGGAGCAGCGAAGGCAGCAGCTTGAGCGGCGACGGTAGCAGCTCGAAGAAGACGACGTTGGAGACGAGTCGCCTGCGGACTCGGAGATCGTCCAGGAAGTCGAGCCGTGATGAAGAAATTGAAAGCAGTCGCGTGGGGCGCTTCCCAAAAACCTTATTCGACCTCTCCCGTACAGGATCACAAGGACAAGTGGTTCCGGAGACCTGCTGTCCCATTCGCCGGTGCACGCCGGCGCACGGGATGGAGTAGACTACGGTGGTGGCGCAAGGCACGAAATTGGCAAAACCTAGATTGGTTCGGGGGTGTGACGGCGCACGCAGTGCAAGGCAATATATAGTGCGGCTCGGGAAACCCTAACGGGTACAACGTGGGCCAACCACGTCGCACACGTCCGAGTCGGATAGCAGCCCACGATCCGGGAGCGACCCGAACTGGCAAAACTATACGCGTACGCAAAAACTCATTTTTCCCGAACAACAAAAATATAGGCATCGGCTCGGCTCATTCCCGCAACCAGCGGCGTGTCGTGACGAGACGGACGGACGGCGGCGGAGGAGGAGGAGGAGTGCGCACGAGAGAGCCTTCTGTTCTCAACTAGCACACCAAGTGGTACAACACTCCACCTTATAAAGTGGTGTTTGTCTCCTCCAACTAGCAATGTGGGACTAAACTTTAGCACCACATTGCACCTCCAAAATTCTGCCATGCACATGGGCCAATTTGAGATTTTTCGGAATTGCTTATTTGGGCTGCCCACTTAATGGGCCCAAATTCTAACAATCCCCCACCAGATCTCAAATTCCCATTTAGAGATTTTGCCAAACCTCGTTTCTTGTTTATATACCAGTGTTTCAGCAGAGACTGTTAAGTTGAACTTCCGCCTAGAGCTTCAAGCTACATCTACCGGCAACTTGAACAATGGACGAACCTTGAATTGCAAGTTTGGTGCCAATAGACTTCACTCAAAGTCATAACCAGTATGTGGCTGCCAGTAGCCTACCCCGCGGGTGGAGCATATGCGTCATACTCCCTGGTCTCTTCATGAGCTTACTAGAGACCACCCAAATCTCATAGACTGCGACGTTTAACAGTCGGACTCATATAGGTGTGTTCTTTCAAGGTCGCTCTGTAGGATAGCACCTTTGCTACGAATAGCCAACAGAAACACATTAAGGCATATTGCTGATGGCCCTTCACGTATACCCCATAACGGCGCCAGAAAACGGTCTTGACGGCCCTTCGTGTGATTACCTGCGTGAAAAGTAAATGGTTAGGTTTAGACTCCAAGTGCAGAGTGTATGTAGTAGTGAAGACAGTTTTCCCCACGAGGGGTGACTCGAGGGTTTAATATCGAACTCTCGGGGAACCAGTATTTCAGGTGTTATCTCCTTATCCTTCTCTTGAGAACCTGCAACAAAATAAATTGTTTTGTGCCCTCAACCTCACCAAGTGGTTGTCAAGCACAAGGTGTGAGAATGATAATAAAATAAATATGCAATAGTAGTAAATATGCAATGATGGTAAAATAAATATGCAAGGATGATGGTAGTAATGATAAATTATATTTTTGGGTTTTTTGTGATTAATGCAAGATGTAAAAGTGTTTTTGTATTTTTGGATTTAATAATGGCAGCAAACAAAAGTGGTGATAAAAGTGTTGGAAAGGTGTTTCTTATGATTAAAAATGGACCGGGGTTCAAGGTTTCACAAATGCACTCTCTCTTGATAACGTGGTAGACAATGGAACATTAAAATTGACATGTAAGATGGCAAGACATGGTTTGACAAGTTATTAATAATATGAGCATCACGTCCTAACATAGAGATCTCAAGTATAAGTTGTTCTCTCTCTTATGCTCCACCAAGATGCGAACTAAATCATAACACCTTAGTAATTAAGATAAATCAGAGCATAGCAATAAGTTCAATGACATGAAGTTAAAATAAGAACATGCTAGATCTAGTCATGAAGATAGTGGCCAAGGTCACATCCACTCTCCGGTAGCATGGTATTTTTGTTTATCCCTAGTGAGGCAACAAAGTAAGGTAGAAAACCCAAGTGGATCGCAGAACTTTCTCTCACGTTCACTGCACTAGCCACCCCCCGTTACTCCAACTAATGCACACGTTCCCCCTCACATGCTCTCATAAACATGCTTGATCATGACAAGTAAATAAGAACGGGGTACATAATATGCATCTACTTTCATAACTGAAACAAAACCATTGCAATCTCAAACATGTATTAACTCATAATAAAGATCCACCACAAAGGAATTACATAGATGACCGTAATCATGTTCAGCAGCTCATACGGTACTAATTAGTGAAGCTCATAGAGAGGAGAGATACATAAGTTACTTCCACAAACCCATAGTCCAGAGGTGGACTACTCCCTCTTCATCATGGTGTCGGTGGAGATGTTGTTGGAGGGGAAGGAGACCACGCCGGCAGCGCCCCGCCGGAGTTTTCCCCCTCCAATCTTCAGCTCCAGGTCTCTGTTTCGTGGTTTCTGTGTTTCGGCGGCGCTCTCTTTCGCGAAAGCCCTGGGGGTCTATATATAGTCATTTTAGGTCAAGACGAAGCTTCGGGAAGAAAGATCGACGGCAGCGGAGGGCCAGGATGGGGGACCCCACGCGGTCAGGGAATCTGGCCGCGTGGGCCCACCCCTTTCTGCCTTCTAGTCTCCGTTTCTTCGATTCCTTTGCGCCTACGTTTCGTTCCTTCCAAAAAAGTGATCCCCGTAAAGTTTCAGGTCATTTGGACGTCGTTTGGATCCCTGAAACATCAAAATATAGAAAAAGGGTTTTCTGACAGCGCAGGGTTAATTCCAGAAAAATGGGAAGTTGTTAATTATCCGCAAAACTCAATATAAATCATGAATATAACCCTTATATGATGCAAATAACATGGAATAACATGTAATAAAATGTAAAGTTCATGTATGCATTTTACATGCATCAATTGCCAACCTGCCTTACAGAATGTGAGAGTTATGCATCTTCCCACTGAGAGGGTTATAAAATAACTCTCCTCTGTTAAACCACTAGCTTGTTCTTCCCATGTCCTAATTCACGGGATCTCCGATCACATAGGTTGGGTTACCACTATGGTGTAACGCTCACGGGTCTCAACCCCATCTCCCTCGATGCACTATCTATCACATTACGTGATAGTCCCTTCGTAAAGGGATCTGCCAGGTTTTTGTCTGTTTGAATATAACTAACAGTTATTACTCCGGAGTTTCTCATTTTCCTGACAGACTTCAAGCGTCTTTTGACGTGTCTTGATGACTTCGCGTTATCCTTAGCACTGTTCACTTTCATGATAACCGTTTGGTTGTCACAGTTCATAAGGATGGCCGGTAATGGTTTCTCAACCACCGGCAAGTCCATCAAGAGCTCACGCAGCCATTCTGCCTCAACAGAAGCTGTATCTAAAGCAGTAAGTTCTGCTTCCATGGTTGACCTCGTCAAAATGGTCTGTTTGCAAGACCTCCATGACACTGCGCCACCTCCAAGAATAAATGCATATCCACTTGTGGCGTAGAGCTCATCAACATCTGAGATCCAGTTCGCATCACAGTATCCCTCAAGCACCGCAGGGTGCCCTGAATAGTGAATCCCATAACTCATTGTACCGTTCAGATAGCGCATGACCCTTTCAAGTGCATGCCAATGATCAATACCCGGGTTAGACATGAACCTGCTCAACTTGCTCACAGCAAAAGAGATATCAGGTCTCGTCGCGCTCGCAAGGTACATGAGTGAACCGATCACTTGAGAATATCTTAATTGATCTCTCGTTTCCTTTTTGTTTTTTCTGAGTGTCACACTGGGATCATAGGGTGTTGGAGAAGGCTTGCTGTCTATATAACCAAAGCGGCTCAAGACCTTCTCAACATAGTGTGATTGCGTTAACGTAATCCCACTCTCATCCCTAATCAACTTAATGTTCAGGATCACATCAGCTTGTCCCAGATCTTTCATATCAAAGCTCTTTGACAGAAAAGACTTGACCTCATTTATCACTATCATGCTTGTACCGAAAATAAGTATGTCATCAACATACAAGCATAATATAACACTATCGCCCCCACCATGGCGATAATACACACACACTGTCAGCCTCATTAATGGCAAAGCCTGCAGACGTAAGAGTGCTGTCAAACTTCTCATGCCATTGCTTAGGTGCTTGCTTCAGCCCATACAAAGATTTTAACAATTTGCACACCTTTCTCTCTTCACCTTTTACTACAAACCCATCAGGCTGATCCATATAGATTTCCTCTTCCAACTCTCCGTTAAGGAAAGCTGTCTTTACGTCCATTTGATGAACGATAAGACCATAGGAGGCAGCCAGGGAAAGTAGTACACGAATGGTGGTAAGTCGAGCAACAGGTGAATAGGTGTCAAAGTAATCTTCGCCTTCACGCTGGGTGTAGCCCTTGGCCACAAGCCGTGCCTTGTACTTCTCAATAGTACCATCAGGCCTTAGCTTCTTCTTGAACACCCACTTACAACCCACAGGTTTGCAGCCGTAGGGTCGCTCAGATAATTCCCAAGTTCCATTAGAAAGAATCGAGTCCATCTCATTATGGACAGCTTCTTTCCAGTCATCAGCATCAGGAGATGCAAATGCCTCTGCAATGGACGTGGGAGTATTGTCCACAAGGTACACAATGAAATCATCACCAAAGGATTTTTCAGTCCTCTGTCTCTTGCTCCTCTTGGGAGCTGATTCATTGTCATCCTTCTCAAGGACTTCCTCAACATGTGGTTGTTCAGAATGATCAACAGATGTACTAGGTTCAGCAAATATCTCAGAAGAAATTCTAGCAATGCTATGCATATCCTTCATAGGAAACGTGTTCTCAAAAAATGTTGCATCACGAGATTCCAAAATAGTATCAACATGCATATCAGGTATCTCAGATTTAACCACTAAAAATCTATAGCAAATGCTCCGCTGAGCATAACCTAGAAAGACACAATCCACTGTCTTCGGTCCAAGTTTTCGTTTCTTAGGAATTGGAACATTGACTTTCGCCAAACATCCCCAAGTACGAAAATAAGAAAGTGATGGTTTTCTCCCAGACCACTCCTCGTAAGGTGTCTTCTCTTTATCCTTGTTAGGAACTCTATTCAGGACATGACACGAAGTCAACAAAGCCTCCCCCCACCATGCCTTAGATAAACCAGCAGTGTCCAACATGGCGTTCACCAAGTCGGTCAGCGTGCGGTTTTTCCTCTCGGCAACCCCGTTTGATTGGGGCGAATAGGGAGGCGTCCTCTCATGAATAATACCATGTTCCTCACAGAATTCATCAAATACGTTGGAGAAATACTCGCCACCACGATCTGACCTAAGACGTTTGATCTTTCTCTCTAATTGATTTTCTACTTCAGCTTTATAAATTTTAAAGTAGTCTAAAGCTTCATCTTTAGTGTGCAACAAATATACATAACAGAACCTAGTAGCATCATCGATTAAAGTCATGAAATATCTCTTATCACCTTTTGTCAACACGCCATTCATCTCACATAGATCCGAATGTACGAGTTCTAGTGGTGCCAAGTTTCTCTCCTCGGCTGCCTTGTGAGGCTTTCGAGGTTGCTTAGATTGCACACAGCTGTGGCACTTAGAACCTTTGGCAATGGTGAAAGTAGGAATTAAACTCAAACTGGAAAGTCTACTCATTAAACCAAAATTAACATGACATAAACGAGAGTGCCAAACATTAGCATCCGAATCCACACTGCCACAAATATGGTTTACTGACTTATTACAAAAATCCGATAATGAAAAGCGGAACAAGCCTCCGCACTCATACCCTTTACCAATAAATTGTCCAAACTTTGACACAACTACTTTATTGGACTCCAAGACTAATTTAAACCCATCTCTGCATAGAAGGGAGCCGCTAACGAGATTCTTGTTCATAGTAGGGACATGCTGCACGTTCCTCAGCTGCACGATCTTCCCCGAAGTAAACTTCAGATCTACCGTGCCAACACCACGAACAGAAGCATGTGATCCATTCCCATTAAGACGCTTGAATCTGCGACCTGATAAGAAGTGAACATAGAGATGTCAGCACATACATGAACATTAGCACCCGTATCAATCCACCAACATGGAGATTGAAATACTGAAAGCACAATCGGTAAATTACCGTACCCATCAGCATTGCTAGCGGTCACGACGTTGACATGCTTTGGCTCCTTCCCTTTCTTGTCTGCACGATCTGGGCAGTCCACAGAGAAGTGTCCGGGCTCTCCACAAGTGTAGCACTTTAGCTCAGATTTGTTCAGCATCTTCTTCTTCTTCTTGAAAGAAGTAGTCTTGGTAGGCATGTTGAAGGAAGGCTTGCTCTTTGCCTTGCTCTTGCCGTGGTGAAAGTTCTTCTGCACCATGTTGGCGCTAGACTGACCTTCACCACCTCTCTCAGCAGTGTCCTTAGCCCGAGCCTTCTCCTCAACATCAAGAGACGCTATCAGGTTTTCAACCGATATCTCCTGTCTCTTGTGTTTGAGAGTTGTGGCGAAGTTCCTCCATGAAGAGGGCAACTTTGCAATAATGCATCCAGCCACAAACTTGTCAGGTAAGGCACACTTAGCGTGCTCAAGCTCCTTAGCAATGCACTGTATCTCATGAGCCTGTTCGACTACAAAACGGTTGTTAGCCATCCTGAAGTCATGGAAGCTCTCCATGATGTACAGTTCACTGCCAGCATCTGCTACACCGAACTTAGCGTTCAGTGCCTCCCAGAGCTCTTTGGCATCTGTAATGTGCATGTACACATCAAACAGCTTGTTGCTAAGAGCACTCAGAACGAGTCCCACAAAGGCAGTATTGGTTTCCTTGAACTTGTTCTGATCCTCGTCAGATATAGTTCCTTCAGGTAAACCCTCACTAGCCTCGAACACTTTCAGAGATCGCAACCACAGTGTGGTCTTGTACTGCCATCTCTTAAAGTCCACACCGGTAAACTTGTCCGGCCTCAGCGCATCAGATAGATGTCCCATGTTTAACTCAGGAAATTGCCTATAACAAATATAAGGTTTTGGATTGTTGGATTATTAGGCATAATTTCCATGATTAATTCCAGAATATAAAGCATGATCGCAAGAGCTACTAACATGTTAATCTCGAAAATAGACGTATTAATTAACATGAACATCAACAAGACATCTACGAACACAGCCATCGGAACGTGACGAACGTACCGAACAATTGTAGATGAAGTAGTCGTTGGAGCAGCGACGACAGCAGCTTGAGCGGCGACGGTAGCAGCTCGAAGAAGACGACGTTGGAGACGAGTCGCCCGCGGACCCGGAGATCGTCCAGGAAGTTGAGCCGTGATGAAGAACTTGAAAGCAGTCGCGCGGGGCGCTTCCCAAAAACCTTATTCGCCCTCTCCCGTACAGGATCACAAGGACAAGTGGTTCCGGAGACCTGCAGTCCCGTTCGCCGGTGCACGCCGGTGCACGGGATGGAGTAGACTACAGTGGCGGCTCAAGGCACGAAATTGGCAAAACCTAGATTGGTTCGTGGGTGTGACAGTGCACGCAGTACAAGGCAATATATAGTGCGGCTCGAGAAACCCTAACGGGTACAACGTGGGCCAACCACGTCGCACACGTCCGAGTCGGATAGCAGCCCACGATCCGGGAGCGACCCGAACTGGCAAAACTATACGTGTACGCAAAAACTCATTTTTCCCGAACAGCAAAAATATAGGCATCGGCTCGGCTCATTCCCGCAACCCGCGGCGTGTCGTGACGAGACGGACGGACGGCGGCGGAGGAGGAGGAGGAGTGCGCATGAGAGAGCCTTCTGTTCTCAACTAGCACACCAAGTGGTACAACACTCCACCTTATAAGGTGGTGTCTGTCTCCTCCAACTAGCAATGTGGGACTAAACTTTAGCACCACATTGCACCTCCAAAATTCTGCCATGCACATGGGCCAATTTGAGATTTTTCAGAATTGCTTATTTGGGCTGCCCACTTTATGGGCACAAATTCTAACAAGTTTAGCAAGCACAATGGGATGCATAGACCTTTGTTTAGAGCCACAATTACTCGACTCACATCCAAGTGTTGTCGCTACATATTATCTCACTTGCATCATAATATAACATACTAGAACACGGAGAAGATAAGCATTTGCTACCACTTCCCTAGATGTTAAAGAAACTATGATGTGCGCACTTGCTGTTATTAAAAAGTCCACATAAGCACGGCAAAGGTGTCATACCTTTCATCCACTTCATGCACATCAACTCATCATTGTTGTTCTCCTCTCCCAATTTGAACTGCGCAATAAAAACTCAAATCTGCCATAAAATGTTACTGCATACAGTACTGTTTTTACCCTACCTAGACACCTCAGAAAAATCTCATAATTTACGGGTGTGTAGGTTATGAAAAGTTGCAGTAGTGGTTAAAATTTTAGCTCATTCGGAGTTACAGAGAAAATATGAAAAATAGAACAGTGAGCAGATTTCAGCAATTCCTGCACCTCCGTTTTCACTTTGGATTCAATAAAACGAAAATGTTTTTGTTCTTTTTAGTTTTAAGATGCATAAAGTAAATGTCCAGAAGTAACTAAACAAAAGAAACAAATGAAATCTTTTTGTGTTTTTGTGATTTTTAGAACAAGAATATAACACAATGAATGGAAAGGGAGAGAGGTACTCCCCCAAGCTTGCGATCAAGCTAGTATCCCGGGTAGTAGTTGTATCCACTTCCACCTCCAGGGAAGTAACCATATGGGTAGCCTTGCATTCCTGAGTCTTGGGGCTCCTCTCGAGGTTGGTAGCCTTGCATCCCTGGATCTTGTGGCTCCTCTTGAGGCGGCATCTCTTCCACAATCCATTTTCCGGTACTCCTGTCAAAAAGGTCAGCACGGGGGAGCCTAATGGGCACTCTTTGTCCATTAGTACTCAAATAGTTATACCAATAATGATCCCCATGCATCACACTTATATCCATACGGGTAGTCAAAGCAAAATCGAGTAAATTGGACTCTATCACAGGAGTACCCATGTTATCACCATAACCTCTTTCATCTTTAATGTATTCATACACTAAAGTAGCAATAGCACCAGCATAAATAGGGGTTTGATCAGTAATATTTCTACTCACAGCCGTATGCAAGGATCTAGCAAGAATGACTCCCAAGTTATACCCACATGTGGTGTTTTCTTTTGCACATTTAAGTAAATAAACCATTGGTCCCGTGCAAGCAGAATTGTTGTCTCTAGCAAGAAATCCTCTTGCAAGGAACAACGCAAAGTATCTCAAACTTGGGTGCTGTATATGAGTAAATTTACCCCTATTCAATCTATCATGAGAGTTAACAGAAATAGAGTGCCAAAATGCAACAAGCTCCTGGTTGGAGTCAGCACGGGTTTCATCCCAACTACCCCTGTTTTCCACACCAATAGCTTTGCAAAACTCCTCCAAAGACATAACAAGGCGCTCCCCCCTCATAGTAAATTTACAAACAAAGGTAGGAGTGGGTGCCTTACTCTTCTTACTGTGCTTGTAGATCTCAGGGCCCTCAAACCTGAATGTGGAGAGGAATTCTCGCGAGAGTTCCTCGTATGTACCTCGTGGATTTTGGGCAAACTCAAGCAAACCAGTTGCATTGGCGAAGGTGTCGAAGTCTTTTTTTATCCCCCACTGCTCAAGAACATGGGGGTCTTGCCATCTAGTTGTATGGATCTTCAGCTTCTCCCCACAAAAACTGCATCATCCTCCCAAAGATGGTTGTCATCATAATTAAGGGAGACTTTAGATGCTCTTCTCCTCGGTCTTGAGCTCATCCCAAGCAATGCCTTGCCTTTGTTCATCATGGTACCTTGCTGCCCATAAATAATATTCAACAAAAATTAAGATGTAGCACTCTAAAACAACATTGAGCCATCCATAACTAGTCTCCACATCAATATCATGCATCCATATCAACTAGAAAACTTAAATCCATGGATTTCTCAAGCATATTAGGTGACACCTAGTGCAGCAAAATACTTCATACATGAGGCACAAGAACAAAAAATAATTGGATGGGTGGAGGAGTCACATACCAAGGAGCAATCCCACCAAACAGATTTGAAAAATCTGCCCTAAACTTGGAGATCCAAGGATAGCAGGAAGAACGAGCTCGGGAAAATTTGGGAAAAATACCTGGAAGTGGTTTTCTGTCGAGGGGAAGGAGATGGGCACAGGACACTCACCTAACACCACCTGGGGACAAAGTTGGTGGGTCCCACGCGGCCAAGGAATCTGGCCGCGTGGGACACCCCATTTTGGTCCCTGGTGGCCTCCTGGTGTCCCACTTCTGGCAGATGGTCCCTCTGGTTAAATAACTTACCTCCAAATTTTTCTGGAATTTTCAGAGACAATTTTCTAAAGAGAATTTTTCAAACTTCATATTCTGGAATTTCTGAACTCTGAAATAATTATGATTATGCATATACTCTAAAATTCTAAGATAAATAAAATTAAAATGCAATACAAATTTTTATGGGAATCAAGTTTTCATCATTTCCACATTAGTAATGAGGTTGATCAAGTCTCATTAATAATATGCAAAAGATATAATACATGATTCTTATTTTATATATAAAGAAGAGTTTCAAGATACCTCATATTTGATTGGAATAGTTCCAATCATCAAGGTAGCATATTTGGTGCAGGAGGTGGTAGTGCAATTTCAAAGCTTCCAATCATAATAGTATTTCTTTGAATAGAATTCACACTCTTGTTTATCACTGTAACAACATTCTTCTTGGGAAAATAGATAGTATGCTCATTTCCTTTTACATTAAATGTCACTTTGCTCTCAGTGCAATTTATCACAGCTCCTGCAGTGTTTAAAAAGGGTCTTCCAAGAATAATAGATAGATTATCATCCTCAGGCATTTCTAATATAACAAAGTCTGTAGGAATTAACACATTAGCAATAGAGATAGGAACATCCTCACATATACCTATAGGTTTAGCAGTTGATTTATCAGCCATTTGCAATGAAACTTCAGTTGGAACCAATTTGTTTAGGTTAAGTTTCTTATATAAAGAAAAAGGCATAACACTAACACCAGCTCCTAAATCACATAGTGCATATTTCACATAAGTTTCTTTAATACGACAAGGAATAGTCGGAATACCAGGATCTCCACGCTTTTCAGGCAATTTTCCTTCAAATGAATAATCAGCAAGCATAGCAGTAATTGCATCATTAGGTATCTTCCTTTTATTAGTGACAATATCTTTCATATATTTTGAGTATGGAGGAATTTTAATAGCATCAACAAGAGGAATTTGCAAACATAAATTTTTAATCAACTCAAAAAATTTCTCAAACCTAGCATCATCCAAAGATTTCATTACCTCTTGGGGATATGGTATGGGTCTTTGTACCCATGGATCCCTCTCTTTACCTTTTTGTGGATTTGGATGATTCTTCTTTTTGTTCTTCTCAGTAGATGGTTGAGGGTCTTCCTTTTCAGGAGGTTCAGGTTCTGCAATATTTTCAACTTCATGTTGATCTTCTTCAGGTGGAGATGATTCCTCTTCTTCAACATTATCATCTTCGGTCTCAGCATCAGAAATAGAAATATCATTGTCTTGTTCTTGAGAATCATCAATGCCTTTGTTTCCATTGGGAGATTTTCCTGCAGAAGATTTCCTTTTGAGAGCCTCTTGCTCTTTTCTCTTGGGATGGTTTTCAGGATAGTCAGGGTCCTGAGTACTTGCACCACCTCTAGTACTAACCCCACAAACCTGTTTCTTCTCAATAAGATTTTCATACAATTGATTTTGAAGAGAAACCATTTGTTCAATTTGATTATTCATCATTTCACAGTGTTTAACAATTCTTCTAACTTCTCCCACACTAGCATTTATATTTTCACGAAGGAATTTAATTTTATGAGAGTTTTCCATCATATTCATTCTAATATCATGCTCTTCAGGTTTATTATGATAAGCAAAATCATTAACATATGATACATCAATAGGAGGTGTTACCTTTTCATTACCTTCCAAAGAGCTTATAGCATTGACTGGGATTGGAAAACATGGTCGATCAATAGGAAGTTTAACACCCATTTCAGATAATTCCTTAAGATGAGAGGTTTTAATTCCCTTCTCTTTCATATCCTTGGAGGCTCCCTTCATTGCCTCATTGTTTAATTCAAGAATACCTCCTTTCTTCTCTGGAAATATCTCTCTGTCATCTATTATTTCAATATTCCAATCTTCATAGTTTCTAGAGATAGTTTCCAATAACTCAGTTGCTTCATCAACGGTCCTTTCCCTGAAAACACTACCTGCAATACTATCAAGATAGCCTCTTGTATTTTCAGTTAGTCCATTGTAAAATATATCAAGTATTTCATTATTCTTGAAGCCATGGGTAGGACATTTCCTAACCATCTTACTGTACCTCCCCCAAGCTTGGGGTAAATCCTCCTTCTCTGTTTGTGAAAAGTTGCTAATCTCAATAGTTAAACCATGAATCTTATCAGCAGGGAAATATTTATTATAAAATACCTGCAAGCATTCCTCCTTGCTAGTAATACATCCAGGTTCTAAACGATTATACCAAGTTTTAGCATTTCCTCCCAAAGTAAAAGGAAACAACTTTAAGAAATAATAGCGTTGGTGGATTTCATCTTTACCAAATAACACAGATAAATCATGCAAATCAGCAATGTGTTCAAAAGGGAACTCATTGTCTCTCCCATAAAACTTATACTTCTCAGCTTTTTCAATTATTTCAGGATCAACACTAAACTCATAATCTTTGTCTTTAATTTTAATAGCTGGAGCATTCATTTTCTCAGTAACAGGGAAATAATCATCAAGAGGAGAATTTTTATAGCTATCAAGTTTATCCAATTTATCAAAATTCGAATCCATAAAAGCCATAGTAAATGCATCCTCTTCCTCAGAAGAAGTTTCATGTTCATCATCACAATATTCATTATCTTCTAATTCAGACTCAACATTTTCAATAATAGAAGATTCAGGAGTTTCAGGTGTTTCAGTTATCTCAGATGTTTCAGGTGTTTCAGGTGTCACTTCATTGTCTATGCTACCACATATTAAATCATTTTCAGTACTAGTAGACATCTTAGACAATGGTGAACTATTCAAAACTTTTCCTTTTTTCTTAGGAACAACAGCAGAAGCAGCATTAGGTGAAAAGTTTGGCCTACTTAGCAAGTCCGTACCTCTACGAGTAGTTGAAGGCCTCACTTCCTTCGGAGTAATCTTTTCCTTTCCCATGGTTAGGAAAAAGCAAATGCAGCAAATAAATGATAACAAGTTGTCTTACCAATAAAGCTAGGTTCCCCGGCAACGGCGCCAGAAAATGTCTTGATGCCCACAAGTATAGGGGATCGCTGAAATCTTCGTTGGGAAGTATTACCCAAATTTATAGTTCGACACGATGGGAACACAAGAATACCAATAAGACTTTGGCAATTGAGGCGTCACTCTCAACCACACCTGTATATCAATAAACTTGCAGCAGTGATAGTGATGGCAGTAGTATGATTCAAGTAGCAAATGGAACAGCAGTAGTGAACAAGGGTTTCCCAGTTTTCACCGGAAAAGTGAAAGTGTAACTCAGAGATTTAAAACGTAGGCATGAGGTGATAGCGGGGTGTTGCATGAATAAGATTGATCATATAATAAGATATAAATAGCAATGGGACTTATCTCTAACTCTGATATATGTAGGTATGTGTTCCATAATTAGTTGTGCGTACTAACCAAGAGAATTTGCACAACATCTATTGTCCTACCTGCCCATTTCACCGGGGCCAACTTGGAACTACAGGTAATTAAGGTCTACCCTTTCGAATAGCCCGGAACAACGCATTAACACTTCATGAACACATAGAATCCTCAAACTAAAACATCTCCCCCTTGTTTTCCCTATACTGTCACTTTTAGGGTTCGCAGGTTCAACATAATAGCAGGTGATACACTTTGCAGATAAATACCAAACTCAATTATATGATGATGCAAAATAAGTTCAGTACTGAAATCATGCCACTCGGGCCCTAGTAACAAGCATTAAGTATAGCATAAGTGCATCAACACAATACAAAAATATCCTCAAGATAAACCCCTAAGATCTCGAACAACGGGTATCATTACATGATCAATCTCATCCAATCCCCATCCACCTCACTTGCCTACAGCGGACTACTCACACATGGATGGAGAGGGAGCTCATGGTCGATGGAGATGAAGGCCGTGAAGATGGCGGTGAAGACGGTCTCTGTCGTGGGGTAATCACGACAGATGCCATACGGGGTGGCTTAACTCGGGTGTGAGCCAGGCGACGTAGGATTCACAGAGAGGTTGCACACGCAGAGTTTACCCAGGTTCGGCCCCTATGTATGAGGTAAAGACCTACTCCTGCTTATATGTATTTGGATCTGAATGGGGTGTACAATGGTGTGCGCACCAGAGCTTGCGGGTGCTCCGGAGGCTATGGAATGAGATGAGTCTGCCTCTAGGGTTGCTCCTTGCCGGCTTTATATAGGGAGCCGGCTAGGGTTTACAGGGAATGACGGGTTCTGCTGGCGGCGCTAGCTATCCTGCCTACAAGTGCGGCTTCGTGGAGCGCACTCTTCGGGATACACAATCGCAGACTGATTCGAAGATATCTGCTGCCACCTCCCCGAGCCGTCATACCGGGATCCTCGGGGACCCGGTATCCTGGAAGATGTACACCGGGTGGGCTTTGGGCCACCCGGCCTTGAAGGCCGACTCGGGGTCCTGGGCCTACCCGGTTGGGCATCCCCCCATCATTAGCCCCCGAGTTCGTCAGGGACTCGTCTCCGGCTTGGTCTTCGTCTTGCGAACTGCCGGGTCGTGTCGTTGAACGAACTCCTGAAACAGAGAAAAAGAAACAACGGCTCGGTGTGGGGATTTTGGCTTTTAACGTCCGGTCTAACTCAAGTTTTTGTTTGATGCCGGCTTGTGCCCGTCGGGACGTTTGCCATCCCGACTCGCCTCGGTGCGGGTTGTCTCCTTGCCTTCTCCGCCTGACGTCACGGCATCTTTGACCGCTTCCTGTAGTGTTTGTCTGTCTGACGCCGAGTCGATTGATGGGACTTGACGGCGCATCGACTGCCTCCACCTCGGGATGGAGCAGTGAAATGATGACGTTCTTTGACCCGCACGCGCCCGATCCATCGGTCCAAAACGTCGTGACAGAGCGACGTGGCCAAATCTGAGCCGCATTTTTCGGCACGCTCCCGTGGAAACCGAGGCGTCGCGCGGGAATCGAGGCGTCGTGCGACGTGGCGATAGTGGACGACGTGGGCGGCGCCATTTACTGCGGTAACGGCTCCACTCACTGTGCCTATTAAAGCGGCAGGGGAGCGCGGCTGGTGAGTTCACTCTCCTCTTCTTCCTCGCGCTCGCCGTTTCTCTTCCAAACAGCTCGCGCCTGAGTTCTTCGCCACCGCCACCGCAGCCATTGGACATTCTGCTCCTCCCCCTCTCTTCCGGCCAAGATGGTGGCGCCCAAGAACAAGTGGGAGAGGTCGTCGGTGACGACGCAGGCGCTGGAGCAAGCCGCCAACGAGGGTTTGTTGCCGCCGGCGTCGGAGCGTCGGTGGCGCATCGCCTCCGCGGATCCTCGCCCGCGGCCGTCGCCGGGCGAGTTCGTCGCCTTCCTCGCGTTCCTCGAGCGCGGGCTGGGCTTCCCCACGTCGGAGTTCTTCCGGCGCTTCCTGGACTTCTACGGGCTTCAGGTACATGACCTGACGCCCAACTCGATCCTCCACCTCGCCTGCTTCGTTACCCTGTGCGAGGGCTACTTCGGGTGCGCCCCGTTCTTCCCGTGTGGCTGTG
Source organism: Poa pratensis (assembly GCA_947311845.1). Lineage (NCBI taxonomy): Eukaryota > Viridiplantae > Streptophyta > Magnoliopsida > Poales > Poaceae > Poa > Poa pratensis. Next base: position 39,310,374 of record CAMZMU010000040.1, read on the forward strand.
GATCTTCCACGGCAAGCTGGGGAAGGGTGGCGACATGGCGCCTTGCGGCGGCCTCAACTTCCAAGTCCGCGGCGACGTCGACTACCTGGATCTCGGCCTCCCCTCCAAAGTGTATTGGAGGAAGTCGGGCTTCTACATGCGGGAGCCGGCGCCTGACGGCGAGATCGGGATTCCCTGCTTCTCGCCATCGCCGAGCCGGCCACGCAATCTTCAAGCTGCCGCGCGACGCCGACTTGCCCATGGTGCGCCGGCTGATGGCGCGGCTCCAGGAGCTGAAGAAAGGGGGCTGACGGGTCTGAACCTCATCGCCACCTGGGTGAAGAGGAAGATCGCGCCTCTGCAGCACCGGCCCTCGCTGATCTGCGAGTACAAGGGGACGAAGGACCCGCAGCGCCATGACCCGACATTGTTCGAGTCGGTAGAGCAATTCACGCTGCGGATGAAGCGTGTCACGGTCCACCCGGCTCCCGAGTGGATCGTGGGCGGCTTGGAGGCCTTCTCCGCCAAGCATCCGGCTCCTGAGGTGAGTCCCTTTGCTTGACGATTCGAAGTACTTTCCTTTTCTTGGTCTTTTTATACCGATCCTTCCTGCTTGTCGAATTCAGGAGTTTCGATCGCTTGTTGGGCTGCCTCCGACCCGCGGAGACGCTCCCACGGTGCTTGCCGGCCCCAACGACGTCGTCGAGCGCGACTCCGACGACGAAGCCGACAGCGCCACCATGGCCAACGAGGCCGCCTTCTCCTCCCGCCAACCGATCCCCATCCTGTCTGAGGATGAGGAGGAAGGAGAAGAAGGAAGAGAAGAACGCGCCGGGTCCAAGAACCCGGCGCCTGCTGAAGATGATGATGAAGATGATCAGCCGCTCCGCATCCGGCGGAGGCGTAGGCCTGCGGCTGAGGACGCCGGGCCCAACTCCAAGCGCTCCAAGTCGGCGAACTCGACGCCGCCGCCACCGGAGCGATCGGCTGGGGCTGCCGTGCAGCGCACCGTCGTTGCCGAGCGGAGGCAGAAGGCCTTGCGGGACATCCCTGCGAGGGCCCGCGCCGACTCGCCTCCTGCGCCTCGCTTCCGAGGGGTTCGGACCTCGACTCTCCCCTGCGGGTGACAGGTCTGCTGATCCTCATCCAAGTTCCGTTGGAAACGCTATCTTGAGTTTGACCCGTGCGAGTGTCGCAGGGCTGAGGACGCGTCCCTCAGTGACATGGAGGACGCGCTGGAGAGCGACTCCCAGCGGGCGGGCCCCCGCACGTCACGGAGCCCGCGAGAGCGCCGACCCCTCCGCCTTCCGGCGGAGGCGACGAAGTTATTGTGCCCCCTCGACCCGAGGGGGCCACTATTGATGACACCGTGCCGGCTGGCACAGGGGACGCCACGCCTGTGCCAGACGGCGCTGTGGTGACGGCGACTCGCGCCGCCGCGACGGCTTCCTCATCGGGTGGGCTGACTGCCCAGCCCCCGAGCTCCGTCCCGGGTGCGTCTGCTCCCCGGCCTGACTTCCGAGCCGCCATCCAAACAGCGATGGATGCGCACCAGGTACGTAGAATCTTTCTTGCACCTGTTGCGTCCGTAGCGTATATGTAGCCCCCAAGGCCCGAGTCGTGTTCGTAGAAAGCGGCTTGGGTCTTCATAGTTTTCTGGATGCGATGTTTGGCGAATAGCGTAGTCCGGTTTGCCAATGTCGATGTAGAGGCAGGCCGGTGGCGGGTGTATATGCCACTCGGGACGTAGCCCCCGAGTTCCTGACTCGGCGTATTTTTTTTTTTTGTTGGGCTAGCCCCCGGGTTAGCAAGTGTTGGTGTAGAGGTAACCCGTGGCGTAGCCCCCATGCCTCTTCCTGATTGATTATTGTCTTGTGAACTGCAGGAGCTGTCCTGGCTCCTCGAAGCCGAACAGCAGGAGACCCGCCGCCTGCAGGAGGAGCTGAAGAAGGCGCGCGACGGCTTCATCTCCGTCGCTGAGCACCAGCAACTGCTGGCCGCGCAGGAGAGCCGGCACACGCAGGCGTTTGCCGCGGTGCAGGAATCCTGCGAGCGGCTCAGCAAGCAGAAGGAGGAGGCGGACGCCGCCCTCACCCAGGCGACCAAGGGGTACGGCGAGGACCTCGAGAAGCTCGAGCGCAAATCCGCGAGGCCGAGCGCGAGATGAAGGAGCTGACCGAGCGGCTTGCCACCCTCGCCGTTGGCATCTGGGGTAAAGCTTCATGCGACTTGTCAGTTTGTGCCTGCTTGACTTGTGGCCTTGTTGTTGATTTTTGTTTGTTGAACAGGCGAGGAGACGGCTGGCCTGACGTCTGCGGAGCATGTCCACCGGCTCGGTGTCTTCGCCCGTGACGTTCACGGCTTGGCCAGCAAGGTCGTCCAGATGCTGTCGCCCAAGGAAGGTGTCCCCGCACCCGTCTGCAAGGTGTTGCGGGTTCTGGAGCTGATGCCCCAGGTGATCACCTGGGTGCGGGAGTCGTCGGCCCGAGCCGGCGCGTGCATTGCCCTCGGGCTTGTGCGGGCCGGTACAGGCAGACGAACGTGGACAAGATCACGGCCAGCATCCCGACCGATAGCAGCGGCCGGGAGATCGATCTGCAGCCGGTGCTCCAGTACTGCGCCCCTTACGCCTGCCGGGCTGCCAAGATGGTCGACCACGACGACTTCGTCTTCGACGTGGTGCCTGAGGGCAACGACCTTGGCGAGGTGGCGGACAGGGAGCCGGCGTCGGAGTACCTTTTTGAAAGGGCTTCAGCTCTGCCACCGCCGGCTGCGACGAACGAGGCGTCGACGTCTTCTGCTCGGGCGGCTCCTCCGTCTTGAAGTTTGCTCCCCTGCTTTCAAAAGAGGGGTTATTTTGAAGTAGTTAGGGTTTGTCGCCTGCGGGCGAAAAATATTATGTAATGAAACAAGTATGATATGTGCCGGGTTGCGTTTCAGCGTGCGCCTCTGCGGCTTATTAATCTTTGTTTTGGCACTCCCATGCTTGTTTTTTGTGCGCTTTCGTCACTTTGTTTGTTTTTCGCTTGTTTTGTAAGCTAGTCGATCGTGCGACCTCGCCAAGTGTGCTTCGCGTGATTTTTTCGTGACGCGCGCGGTACCCATGGTGACAAAGTCCGAGTGCGGCTTCATTGTCAAGTTAGGTTTGAACCGGCTGCACTACTTCTTCACTTTGTGCGGGTAGCTGACGACTTGGGAGAAAACAACAATTTTGTGATTTTGCTTCGTGAGCAGGGGGTCCAGTGGTGAGCCGCGCATCATGGCATCCGGCTCTCTTTGACAACCCATCAATCATATAACGTGTGAGTAGGAAGAATAAAGACTCGAAAGCATGATTGAATCGAAACGATAGCCCCCGAGCGTGCCGGGTATGTATCGACTTTATTTCCTTGATTGATTACACAGCATTACAATGGATACTATGTATAATAGGGGCGAAGCAGGCTGATGTTCCATGGACGCTTGGTCTCCTCTTCCGACTTGGAGCTTTTGTTCGGCTCACGCAAGTCGACGAGGTGGTAGGAGCCGTTGCCCATCGCTTTGCTAACGACGAACGGTCCTTCCCATGGTGCCGAGAGCTTGTGCATCCCTTTCGACTTTTGGATGAGCCGAAGAACCAAGTCGCCTTCCTGGAAAGAGCGACTTCTAACCCGGCGGCTGTGGTAGCGGCGCAGGCTTTGCTGATATATCGCCGTCCTGGAGAGTGCGAGTTCGCGAGCTTCTTCCAGGAGGTCGACGCCGACTAGGCGGGCTTCTTCATTTTCTTCCTCGTTGTAGAGGGCGACCCGAGGCGAGTCGTGCTCGAGGTCGGTCGGCATGACGGCTTCCGCCCCGTACACCATGAAGAATGGCGTGTAGCCGGTGGAACGGTTTGGAGTCGTTCTGATGCCCCAGAGTACGGCTGGTAGCTCGTCCAGCCAGCAACCCGGTGTTCGCTCCAGTGGGACTTGAAGTCGCGGCTTGATCCCGGCTAGCACTGTCTGGTTCATTCTTTCCGCCTGCCCGTTTGATTGCGGGTGGGCGACAGACGCCAAGTCGAGACGGATGCCTTTTTGTTTGCAGAAGGCCTTCATCTCTCCTTCAGCAAAATTTGTGCCGTTGTCAGTGATGATGCTGTGCGGGTAGCCAATCGGAAGATGAGCTTCTGGAGGAACTTGGTTGCGGTCTTGCCGTCGAGTTTCTTGATAGGTTCAACTTCGACCCATTTGGTGAACTTGTCGACTGCGACGAGCAAATGTGTCATGCCACCGCGAGCTGTTTTGAACTTGCCCACCATGTCTATTCCCCAGACTGCGAATGGCCATGTCAGAGGGATGGTCTTCAGAGCCGCGGCGGGTAGGTGATCCTGCCGGGCGTACTTCTGGCACCCGATGCACCGACGGACGATGTCGACTGCATCCTGATGTGCAGAGAGCCAGAAAAAACCGTGCCTGAACGCCTTGGCGACCAGGTTGCGAGCGCCGACATGGTGGCCGCAATCTCCCGAGTGGATCTCATGAAGGATGCGCCTTCCCTCTTCCGGCTCGACGCAGCGGAGGAAAACTCCCGATGTGCTGCGTTTGTAGAGCTCGCTGTTGATGATGGCGTAAGCTGAGGCCCGGCGCACGACTCGCCGTGCTAGGACCTCGTCGGCTGGCAGCTTTTTGGTGGTGAGGAACTCGATGTAGGGTTCCCTCCAGTCGCTTGTTTCTTGGGTTACCGCCACCAGAATTGCATCTGATGATGGCGGGTTGGCGATGTCGACTTCGGCCGGCGGGCGTACCGACGGGTTGTGCAGGTGGTCGAGGAAGACGCCGGGTGGGACTCGGTCCCGCTTAGACCCGAAGCGAGAGAGTGCGTCAGCCGCCTCGTTCTTCCTCGGTCGACGTGCTCCAGCTCCATGCCGGCGAAGTGGCCGCCGACTTGATCGACGAGCCGGCGGTAAGCCGCCATGTTGGGATCATTTGCATCCCAGGTCCCCATCGTTTGCTGAACGACGAGGTCGGAATCGCCATAACATTTGATACGGCTGACTCCCATCTCCTTGGCCACGCGTAGGCCATGTAGGAGGGCTTCGTACTCGGCGACGTTGTTGTGCAGTGAAGTGTATCTGCAGCACATATCGCATCTTGTCGCCTTGGGGAGAAGTGAGGACGACTCCAGCCCCCGAGCCCTCATACATCTTTGACCCGTCAAAGAACAAGGTCCATCTGCCGGCTTCATAGGTTGGAGCCGGCAACTGTGTCTCCATCCAGTCGACGAGGAAGTCGGATAGTGACTGCGACTTGATCGCAGTGCGGGCTGCGTAGCTGAGGCCGAAAGGCTGCAGCTCGGAGGCCCATTTGGCGACGCGCCCAGTTGCCTCTCTGTTGCGGATTATTTCAGCTAGGGAGATGAGCTGACCACCGTCATCGGGTGGCCCATGAAGTAGTGTCGCAATTTTCTTGAAGCAAAGAAAACACCGTATACAAGTTTTTGGTAATGCGGGTAACGTTGCTTCGAATCCGTCAGGACTTCGCTGACGTAGTAAACTGGCCGCTGGACCAGTTGCTCGTGGCCTTCCTCCTTGCGCTCGACGACGACCACCGCGCTGACGACTCGGTTGGTCGCGGCGATGTAGAGGAGCATCGGCTCCTTTTCCAGTGGAGATGCGAGGATCGGCGCCTCGGCCAACGTCTTCTTGAGTGCCGTCAAGGCGGCGTCTGCCTCGTCGTTCCAGGTGAACGTGTCCGACTTCTTGAGGAGCCGGTACAAGGGCATGGCCTTCTCGCCGAGTCGTGAGATGAAACGGCTGAGGGCAGCGACACAGCCTGTGAGCCGCTGCACGTCCCGGAGGTTCTCCGGCTTCTTCAGAGCTTCGATCGCCTTGATCTTCTCTGGGTTGGCTTCGATGCCTCGCTCGGAGACGATGAAGCCCAGGAGCTTGCCCGCGGGTACGCCGAAGACGCATTTTTCCGGGTTGAGCTTTATCCTGTACTTGCGGAGGTTGGTGAATGTCTCCGTGAGGTCGGCAATCAGGTCCGTCTTCAGCTTGGACTTGACGACGATGTCGTCCACATATGCGTGGACGTTGCGGCCGATCTGCTCGTGCAAACAGTTCTGTATGCACCGCTGGTAAGTCGCTCCGGCATTTTTCAAGCCGAAGGGCATGGAGACGTAACAAAACGCGCCATAGGGCGTGATGAAAGACGTCTTCTCCTGGTCTTCGGGCGCCATCTTGATCTGGTGGTACCCGGAGTAGGCGTCGAGGAAGCATAGCGCCTCGCACCCTGCCGTCGAGTCGATCAGCTGATCGATGCGAGGCAATGCGAATGGATCCTTGGGACAGGCTTTGTTCAAGCCTGTGTAGTCGATGCACATCCGCCATTCCGTTCTTCTTCAGAACGAGCACCGGGTTGGCAAGCCATTCCGGGTGTATGACTTCGGCGATGAACCCGGCAGCTAGGAGCCGGGCTATTTCTTCGCCAATAGCCTTCTGTCTCTCACCAGTGAAGCGACGCAGGAACTGCTTCACTGGCTTCAGCTTGGGGTCAACGTTGAGCTTGTGCTCTGCGAGCTCCCTCGGGACGCCTGGCATGTCAGATGGTTTCCATGCGAAGATGTCCCGATTCTCACGGAGGAAGTCGCAGAGCGCGCTTTCCTATGCGACGTCCATGTGCGAGCCGATCACCGCCGTCTTGGAGGAGTCGCCCTCGACCAGCGGGATGCGCTTGGTCTCCTGTGCCGACTGGAACTTGTCGCGTGAGTCCAGAGTCGGCTTCTTGACGATGGTCATGTCGTTGGGGTCGACTTGCAGCTTGAGTTGCTCCAGCTGCTCCGTGGCGATGACGGACTCGGCAAAGACGGCGTTGCCCTTTTCGCACTCGATGGCGCGGTCGACGTCGCCGTGTACAGTGATGATGCCGTTCGGACCCGGCAGTTTCATCTTCAGGTAGGCGTAGCAGGGCCTTGCCATGAATTTGGCAAAGGCGGGTCGCCCGAGGATCGCGTGGTAGGAACTACGGAAGTTCACCACCTCGAACCAGATCTTCTCGAGCCGGAAGTTCTTGGCGGTGCCGAAGACGACGTCGAGTGCGATTTTGCCTAGCGGGTAGGCCTTCTTTCCCGGGACGATGCCGTGGAAGGTGGTGATGGTGGGGACTAGCTGTTCGTCACGCAATTTCATGCGTTGGAACGTCTCGTAGTAGAGGATGTTGATGCTCGACCCTCCGTCCATCAATGTCTTGGTCAAGATGTAGCCCTTGACCTGGGGCGCGACCACCAGAGCGAATTTGCCCGGGTAATCGACGCGGGGCGGGTGGTCTTGACGGCTCCATGTGATCGGCTGCTCTGACCAGTCGAGCCACTGGGGCACGTCTGGCAGAGTCGCGTGGACGGCGCGCCGTATGACCTTCTCCTCCCGCCTGGAATCGAGGCCGACGAAGGTGTGGCCCATGAAGCCGGCAGTGGGAGGCATGCCCTGCTGCTGCTCACCGTCGTCGTCTCCGTCGGGTGCCCGCTTCTTGGCACCGGTCTTGGCCTTGACGATTTCTGCAGTCCAGCTGCACTCGTCAGTGGTGTGGCCGGCTGGCTTGCCGGGTAGGCTATGATACCTACACGGCATGGCCAGGATCTCCGTGGCGGTGAGCTTCTTTCGCGGGAAGTTGCCGCGTTGGCTCTTGAAGCCGCGGCCCCCCGCAGCCGTGGCGGCTACAAGCTCGGAGCCGCCGTCACCCTTGCGTTTATGAGCGCTGGAGTGCTTGGCCTTGCTCTTGTTTTTGCCGCCTTTCTTCTCGTCGTCGTCCTCCTCGGAGTCGTCCTTGGTGACGTCGGACTCGGCGTACTTGTGCACGATGGCGAGTAGCTGGCCCATCGTCATGTCACCCTTGTGCGAGCGCCGCAGCTTCTGCTTGAGCGACTCGAAGGTGGTGTTGTCCTCGAGGTGGGAGTGCACCGTGTCGACGCTGAGGTGTTCTGCCGAGTTGATGAGGTCGGCGACTCGGCGATACCACTTTCTAGTGGACTCGCCCTCCTTCTGGACGCAGCGCTTGAGGTCCTCGACCGTGGCCGGGCGCTTGCAGGTCCCCTCGAAGTTGGTGATGAAGAGCCTCTTCAACTCGCCCCAGGAGTTGACGCTGTTCCTGGGGAGGTTGTTGAGCCAAGTGCGAGCCGTTCCCTCAAGCATGAGAGGAAAATAGCGCGCACAACAGAGCGAAGATGCGTTCTGGATGCTCATGGCGGCCAAGTAGTCCTGGACCCAAGTTTCCGGGTTCATGGCAGCGTTGTACTTGGGCGCCTCTCTCGGTCCTTTGAAGCTGCTAGGGAAACGCTCGCCTCTGATGGCGGGTCCAAAGCATCTAGGGCCGACGTCGTCGTCGTCGTTGTTGTTGCGCGTCGCCTCGGCGCGCTTGTCGTTGAGGTGGTGGCGCAGATCCGGAGCGGAGTGATTGGAGCGTGCCTGCGCCTGGTTGTTGTTGATGGTGTGCCGGGCGTCGTTGCGGGCGAGCCGAGGCGGGTTGCCTCCAGCCCTCGCGTTGCTCGACACTGCCGGCTCCTCGTGCCGACTGCGTGGCGGCTGTGGGGCAGCGTCACGCCTGGGGGAACCCTTGTTTCCCTGGCTTCGGTGTGGTGCCGAGGCCGTTTTCTCGCTGGGTGGCGATCTGGAGTAGAGCTTGCCGTCGATTGCGACATGTTCTCCTGCAGCTCCAGCGCCTTGTCCACCAGCTTGCACCCCTTGCTCCAATAGGGGTTGTCCTTGACCCGGATCCTCTTGAAGAGAGAGGCGGCGGCAGTCATGCAATCGACTGGGGTGCCGAAAATCGCGAGGTCGGCGTCGTCGTCGTTCCGCGGCTGGGGTTGGGACGAGCCGGGTTCGGAGGAGGCCGCGGCGCCGGAGGCGGCATCGCGGGCGAGGTTGAGGCGGAACTTGACTCGAGCCGCCGGGCTGGGCCCTGCGGCACTCGTCACGCTGCCTCTCCAGCTCTGTCTCGCGCGCGAAGGCGTTGTCGAGCGCGCGAGTTGGTGCATCAGGGTTAAGCCGCGACTTGCGGTTTTTGTGATGCCGAGTGACCGCGGAGAGAGCGGTCGACTGAGCATCGACCTCCAGCTCCTTCTGGCGGATCTCCTCCTGCTGGAGGGCCATCTTCCGGCGCAGCTGCTCGAGCTGTGTCGCCTGATCGACGACGTTCGCCGGCGTGATCGGGGTGCTGAGCGGGTCAGCCACCCGACCTGCTTGTCCTCGCAGGGCGGCGAGAGATTCGTCGCGTTGCTGCTTTTCGCGAGCCTCCTGCTCGCGCCGTGCCTGGTCGCGCTGCTTCTGCGCGTTGGCCTCTGCTGTGGCGGCGTTTGTGCCGCGGGTTTGGCGGCAGCAGAGTTTGCCGCCTCGCCCGTCATGTAGATGTGGGCGGGTGTCGCCGTGCCGTCCGAGGCCAGATCGGTCGAGCCCTCCGACTCGTAGTCGAGAACGGGCAAGATCGACCCGGTGTCGTCGTCGTTCGAGATCTGGACGGTCTCGGCAGATGGGGCGGGTGCAAAGTGGTTTGCAGCCGCGGTGTCGACGGCGGCTTCGTCAAGCGGGTCGACGGGGGAGGAAGTACCATCGTAGTTGTTGGCGACTCCTTCCTCATCCGAGCCGCAGAAGCCGACGTAGGCGGTGACAGCGGTCCCGAACGGGATAGCCATCGCGCGAGTGATCGGGGCGTAGTTGGGCCTGCCCCAAGTGTGTGGATCGGCGACGTAGCCGATCCCTCCGTGCTCGAAGTAGCTGCCGGTGACGATGTCACCGCGACCCGACATGGCTTGAGGGCTGAAGTAGACGCCAGTGCCGGGTTCAGGACTCTCCATGAAGTAAATTCCAGCGATCGCTGGCCCCACGGTGGGCGCCAACTGTCGTGGGGTAATCACGGCAGATGCCATACGGGGTGGCTTAACTCGGGTGTGAGCCAGGCGACGTAGGATTCACAGAGAGGTTGCACACGCAGAGTTTACCCAGGTTCGGCCCCTCTGTATGAGGTAAAGACCTACTCCTGCTTGTATGTATTTGGATCTGAATGGGGTGTACAATGGTGTGCGCACCAGAGCTTGCGGGTGCTCCGGAGGCTATGGAATGAGATGAGTCTGCCTCTAGGGTTGCTCCTTGCCGGCTTTATATAGGGAGCCGGCTAGGGTTTACAGGGAATGACGGGTTCCGCTGGCGGCGCTAGCTATCCTGCCTACAAGTGCGGCTTCGTGGAGCGCACTCTTCGGGATACACAATCGCAGACTGATTCGAAGATATCTGCTGCCGCCTCCCCGAGCCGTCATACCGGGATCCTCGGGGACCCGGTATCCTGGAAGATGTACACCGGGTGGGCTTTGGGCCACCCGGCCTTGAAGGCCGACTCGGGGTCCTGGGCCTACCCGGTTGGGCATCCCCCCATCAGTCTACGGATCCCTCCACCGGAGGAGAAATCCTGGAGCAATCTGTCTCCGAAAACGAAGATCGTGGTGGCGGCGGCGGCGATGTGTTTCGCGAAAGCTCTCTCCCTCTTAGGGCACCCACTTTTTCGTATATTTGAGGGTACGCGAAAAGCCGAAGGAGAGGCGGCGCCCGAGGCTCCAGTTAGGTGGGCCCACGTGGCCCAAGGATCTGGCTGCGTGGGGCCCGCTCTTTTGGGCCTCTGGCGCTTCCTCGTGTCCATCCTTTGCACGTTGTCCTCCTTTTCCATAAAAAATGACGTGGTATTTTTCCTCGATTTAATTTCCTACAAAAATAACCAGAAACGAGACTTTGCTAAAAACAGCGTCAGATTCAGCAGGTTTATTCAAATATGGGAAGATTCCGGAGCAAATTATGAAGCAAAGTGCTTGGAAAAATAGATGCATTTTAGGTGCATCACTGGTCTCACGAGTGCAATCTCTGGAGGGCACCATCTCGATGGAGTTGAACCCACCTCCTGGCCAAAATGGGCGCCACGAAGAACTTCTGAACCAGGGCATGATTATGATACGTCTCAAACGTATCTATAATTTCTGATGTTCCATGTTGATATTATACCAATTGTTACATGTTTTATATACACTTCATAACATTTTTATGCATTTTCTGGAACTAACCTATTAACAAGATGCCACAGTGCCAGTTCTTGTTTTCTGCTGTTTTTGTATTCCAGAAAAGCTAGTCTGGAAATATTCTCGGAATTGGACGAAACTTGGACAGAACCTCCTATTTTTCCAACACGTACACGGAGTCCAAAGGAGAGACGGAGGGGAGCCACGAGGCAGCCACACCATGGGGCCGCGCGGGCCCCCCTGCCGCGCCGTGGGGTGGTGTGGGCCCCACGTGCGTCTCCAGCCGCCGCCCTTTCGCCTATTTATTCATCCCGACGCGAAAACCCTAAATACCCGAGCCATTATCCACAAAAAGTTTCAGAGACGCCGCCGCCGTCAACCCTAGCTCGGGAGGGTTCAGAAGCTCTTCCGGCACCCTGCCGGAGAGGGGAATCATCACCGAAGGGCTCTACATCACCATGCCTGCCTCCGGAGTGATGCGTGAGTAGTTCATCCTTAGACTACGGGTCCATAGCAGTAGTTCATCCTATCATGTTTAGATCTTGTGAGCTGCCTATCATGATCAAGATCATCTTATTGTAATGCTACATGTTGTGTTTGCTGGGAGCCGACGAATATTGAATACTATGTCAAGTTGATTATCTATCTATCTTATAGCTTATTTATGATCTTGCATGCTTTCCGTTACTAGTAGATGCTTTGTCCAAGCAGATGCTTGTAACTCCAAGAGTGAGTATTTATGCTAGATAGTGGGTTCATGCCTCCGGTAATCTGGGAGAGTGACAATTACTTCTAAGATTGTGGATGTGCTGTTTCCACTAGGGATAAAACAACCGATGCTTAGTTTAAGGGTGCGCCATTAGGTCTAATGCATTTGTTTACATTACGCACATTACTTAATGCGATTATCCGTTGCTTCCAACTTAATACCAACGGGGAACTCGGATGACAACCTGAAGGTGGATTATTAGTCATAGACGCTGTTGGATAACGGTCTATATATTTTGTCGTAATGCCCACATGAATAAAAAAAATGTGTGGCCGTACTGGGGAAGACAGCCCAGCAGCGCTATTTTTTGATAGAAAGTGAGTGTGCGTACGCACCGAGCGCGAGCACGGACGCTCGAACTCGGGCGGGCGGGGCATATCAGCATGCTCCCTACCACCGGGCTATGCCTCGGTCCACCCCACATGAATATCATAGTAATCATCATGTCATATATATGCATTGCCGTGCGCTCAATATTTTGTCAATTGCCCAGCTGTAATTTGTTCACCCAGCATGTTAGTTATCTTTTATAGAGAGACACCACTAGTGAACTGTGGACCCCGGTCCATTCTTTTACACTGATAATACAACCAACTGCAAACATTGTTCCTTTTCATTCTCTGCAATTTACTACTGTTTTCCACACCATACGTTTAATCCTTTGTTTTCAGCAAGCCGGTGAGATTGACAACCTCACTGTTTCGTTGGGCAAAGTATTTTGATTGTGTTGTGTGCAGATTCCACGTTGGTGATCGAGTAAACGGCGCCACCAACAACCTTCAAAAGTGATTTCTTGCTCCTACTGGTCGATTAAACGTTGGTTTCATACTGAGGGAAACTGCTGCTACACTGCTTCATACCTTCCTCTTGGGGTCTCCCAACGAACGTGTGATCCACGTCATCAATCAAGCTTTTTCTGACGCCGTTGCCGAGGAGCAAGAGGATTTCTGCAAGGGGAGTTTCACGCTTCCAATCTCTTTACTTTGTTATTGTCTTGCTTAGTTTATTTTTATTTTATCTTGTTTGCTGTTAAAAATCAAAAATACAAAAAAATTAAATTCCTGCATCTAGTCTATTTCGGTTTGTTATTATGTCTAGTTGTTTACTTGCTATCAATGGATAACTTCTTTCAAACTAAATTTTATTGGCACGGTGGGTTCACAGAGGGCCATCAAAAACATTTTAAGAAACACCGTTTGTCTGAAAAAGGGTTACTATTATGTTATTTTATTGAGAAAGTTAAAACATGTGCCTGGGATATATGTAGGCTTTATGATGTAAAATGTTCTTGTGGATTGCGTCACCTTCCTTTCCAATGTGCTCACAATGATAATGAAATCTTGTCTTCTTATGCTAATGGGGATTGTGATTTTTATAATGTGGAGAGAATTGAAGAATTCATTGCTTTTAAGGGGGCTTATGAAATTGCTGCTTTATTTGACATTATTGCTAATGATGATGTTACCCCTTTTAAATCTGAGAATCTTGTTGTACTTAAATATTGTTTTGAGAATTACAAGGATAATGGTTATATTACTGAATTTATTAATAGGATCTTTCCTCCAAAGGAGGAGACCATTGCCTTGCAGAAACATGTGGAAGAAGAAACTGCTGATGCTGAAATCTCATCGGTGAAAAAGAGGAGGAGAGTGATGAACAAAAGGAGGAAGAGTGGATTAACTAACCATGTATACCTTCCAATGAGAGTAACTCTTTAACTCTTACACTATTTGATTGCCCTCCATGCTTACAAAAGGAGGAAGAATGTTATGTTTCTGTGGATTCTCTTGAAATATTCCCTATGAATGAAACTTATGGAAATAATTATGCTACTGTTATTTATGAAAATCCATGCTATTTTGATAAGTCTTATGATAATCCTCTATTTATGCCTAATTTCAAAATGCATGGTAATGAGAAAGTTTGCTTAGAAAATGTTTATGATAAAGCTTTAGATGATGGTCCTATGTTGCTTGATAATATTATGCATTCTACTATTGAGAGTGACCAATCATCTTGTTTTAATATGTTTAAAAGTGGGTTTGAAATTTTTGATCCCACTACCTTGGAGCTTGATAAAAATTATGTGTTTGTAGATCATGAAAAGCATGCTTTATGTGATAGTTATATTGTTGAGTCTATTTATGATGCTACTGAAAATTATTTTGAGAGAGGAAAATATGGTTATAGCAACCTTCATGTTCTTAAAACTCCTCTCTTTATGATGAAAGTTTTGAGCTTTCTCTTGAGTTGCTTTTATATGCTGGTTGCTTTAAGAACAAATGGTCATTATAAGAGAGGGAGACACAGTTTCATGTATCTCAATAATATTAAGTCTCCTCTTTTTATGTTGAAAGTTTTGAAGTTGTACTTGATTTGCCTTCCTATGCTAGTCACTTTGTGTTTCATTGACTTGTTTTCTTATAAGGCTCCTAGGCATAGGAAAAGTGTTAGATTTAAACATGTTTTATATATGCTTCTTGATGCTCTCTTTTATGTTTCAACTCTATCCTTATGTGAGCATCATTAAAATCTTCTAGCCTAGCTGAAAGGCGTTAAAGAAATGCGCTTATGGGAGACAACTCATTGTTTTATTTCTGCAATTTTTCTTTTCTTTTTGAGTCATGGAGTTGTTTACTTCTGTAACAATTCATTTGTATCTTTATTTTATCGCATTGTTGTGCCAAGTGGAGCCTCTAATAGGAAGATGATGCTAGATTTGGATTTCTGTGCAGGAACAGATTTCTGCTGTTCACCGTTTTACTTCTGTAAAATCACAGAAAAATTATTTAAATATGCAAATTTTTGTGCGTGATCCTCAGATATGTACGCATCTTTCGTTAGTTTAAAGTTTTTTGATCTGAGCAACGTAAGTGCCTCGAAAAAATTCGTCTTTACAGACTGTTCTGTTTAGACAGATTCTGTCTTTTATTTTTCGCATTCTCTCTTTTACTAGTGTTGAGTGGAATTCTTTTTTAGGGTGAAGAGATTCACATAACATCAGTGGCATTAGTTAATGTTAAAAGTAACGGTCATGTTTGTGTCCTTATAGAACATGTGAGTTTTTGATTGTGCACTAACCCTCTAATGAGAATTACTCTGAGTTTGGTGTGACGGAAGTTTTCAAGGGTCAAGAGAGAAGGATGATATAATGTGATCAAGAAGTGTGAAGAGCTTAAGCTTGGGGATTCTCCCATGGATCACCCCAGCCTATTTCAAGAAGACTCAAGCGTCTAAACTCGGGGATGCCCAAGGCATCCCCTTCTTCATCAGCAACTTATCATGTCATCTCTAGTGAAACTATATTTTAATTCTTTCACATCATATGTGCTTTACTTGGAGCGTGTGTGTGCTTTTATTTTCAGTATTTTATTTTTCTTATGGTCAACTTGATTGGACCCTAGCATTCTTGATTGGGAGAGAGACACGCTCCGCTTTTTCATATGAATACTCCTATTCTTCACTTATACTTGTTGAGTATTCTTATCTAGCTATTGTTATGCTTTTAGATCCTGTTTTGCTTGCATCTTTTATTCAGAACTGTTAGTTCTTTTAAAGAAAGTTCTCTCTTGCTTCACTTATAATTGTTTGGAGAGTTTATGTTGAAATAAATTGATTGGTGTTTGGTTGGAACAGAAAATGTTGCATGCGGTAGATGGTATAATGGAAAAGCTTACATATTCTTGTAGATCACTGTATTGGATAATTTGATACTTGTCAATTGTTTTGAGTTATCAAGTAGTTCATGTTTAAGCTTTTGTATCATGTAGTTAAAACCTATTAATGAAGAACTACCGTAAAGCTCGTTGAAATTTGGTTTGCATGATTGGTATCTCTAAGGTCTAAATATTTTCTAGTAAAAGGGTTTGGTTAATAAGAAAGACAGTGTAGAGTCTTATAATGCTTGCAATATGTTTTCATATAATTTTTGTTGTGTCGGTTGATATCCTGTGTTTGCTTCAAATAACCTTGCTAGCCTAAACTTTGTACTGAGAGGGAATGCTTCTCGTGCATCCAAAACCTTGAGCCAAAATCCATGTCATCTGTGTCCACCATAACTACCTATATATGGTATATCCTTGCCATTCTAAGTAAATTTTTCATGTGCTACATTTAAACTATTCAAAAATTATTACTCATATTTTGTGTCAATATTTACCAAGCTCATGAGGACGGGGTGGATGTCTTTATGTCAACTGTCAAACATACTTTACCACCGGACTAGCAGCATATACATCCGCTTATCCATTAATCTATTATATAATTAAAACAACAAACATTGTACGGCTAGGATTTTGTAAAAGTAAACGTATGGTTATGATTTAACGATTGGTTCCGCATAAGAGAAGTTTCTGGAAAAGAAAACGTAACCTAAGCGAACCCGGCGGCGGCCAACTCGATTGGTTATGATTTAACGATTGGTTATGATTTAACGGACTCTGCAGATTGCTATCTGCAGCGAGATATAATATACATGCTACAACTCGCCGGCGGCCGGCCAATTGTTGCTGCAATACCGCGCTCTGGATATGGTGGATGTGGAGGACCTGGGATACTTCTTCACGGCAGGATCCTGCTCGAGGATGAACTGCTGTCTTCCTATTGCTGCAATACCACAAGCGATCTGATCTAGAAGTCATGGAGTTGGATGCCATCAAGGATACATCTTCATGTACAGGACCCAGCTCGACGAGGAACTGCTATCCCTAATAGTCTGACGCAACTCAATCTAGCCGGGACACGTTCGATCCGGCCGCCGTCGCTGGACTTGCCCCTGATTAAATCCAGTTATGCTGATGCGTGGTGGATAGTCACATCTGCCTGCTGCAGCATCTCCGAATCATATTGATCGTGCGTATCTGCGGCAGCGTCGCAGCATCCTCGGCACTAACATGGTGCAGGCGGCAGCCATGCATCCTCCGGAGGTTTTAATGGGGGCACTGTATTTGACTCCGGCAACGCTGGCGGATCGGCTTTTCTCTCCGGTCAACTCCTGTGATGAATATTCTCTCCACTTCCCAGTCTGATCAATTTTTTTTCTTTGATGATTTGATCTGGAGAAGATGACACGCTAGGAAACTAGGTGGAAAACTTTCAGGTTTGTTCGTACATTAATGCATTGATAGAAAAAACTGTGAGGGCATGTCTAATCTGCAGTATATCCCCTTACCTGCCCGTGCAAAGTTCAGGCCAGTTTCTGCTCTCTACTCAATCCAATATGTTTCCCTGCTAGCAATTCAGTTTTTTTTTCTTCAGTTAAAGAGTAATAGTGTTGTGGATTATAAAACATTTATGCAAGGCATGTAGAAATTGACCAGAAACTTATTCGTTGATACACAAAAATATTCATATAAACATTATTTAGCTTGCCATTTGGATTCGTAAAAACTATAGCTTTATTTAGGCGCTAATGTGTGTTCCTACAATAAACACATACGCATGTGGTTCTATGAAATATGTATAAGAATAATCATTGACTCGCAGGTATACCTCAAATGTTTTTTTCTTGCGGAGTACAAACTTCTTCAAATACAAAAATTGGCCAGTGTTGACAGTCTTGGTCCATCGGTCCCCGAACAACAGTACCTCATGGTCGCAGATTTCTGAATGATCATAAAATTAGAGCTACTTCTGCTTGCATCCTCAGCTCAGCCTGGGTTTATATATTTCATCAGGTGAAAGATATTTTCAGATAATGGGTTGTGGAATACATCACGATATAATTTCAGCCAAATCTTCTTGGAGGATGTCAGGTAACTTTTGCTTCTTCCCTTTTTGCTGTTTGCTCAAAACATAGGTTAGTTGTACGTACATATTTAGTTAATCCGGAAATGATCAGAGGGAGAAAATATTGAGACATGTACAAGGGCAAGAGCGCTAAAGCAAAATTACAAGACCAATTACATACAAACCAAAACCATTGGTCTGTATGCGACCATGACAATGTGAGAGAGAAAACCGTCAACATTTTTTTTAAGAAAAAAGACTTATCATCTACCAAAGATAGGATCTGTAACCTCAAAGATATAGCCATTTTGGTCTTTGAAAAAAGGCCGAGTTTCACGGTGCCGATGTCAACTGATTCCCAGCAATATGGACAAAAAGACCACTCGAGCTTACAGAGGGTACGGCATAATGCAACGACTATTAACTTATCAACCAATACCAGGCAAATAAAAACCTTGAGCTTACAGAGGGTACGAGACTAATCCCACATATGCTTGAAATAAGCTGGATCATAGGGACTAATATTTTTAGAATATATGCAAGTGTTGAACACGTTTGTGCCCCCAATGGTTCCGGCAATATAATACATCAAAAAAGGAGGGGGTCTTACGGAGAGACGTTGGGGCATTTGAAGAAATCATGGGACGAACATTGACTATTGTAAGATCTGAAGAGAGGAATTTGGAGGGGACGAGCATCAGGATGTCAATCAGATATGATACGACAATAATTAGTTTTGTCCGGTCCTTGAAGCTTTCATACAAAACCCATAGAGCTTTTCATAAGCTACAACCGTGAGTTCTCTAGATTGCTAATAGTCACACACTGTTAATTAAATCATTTTTCACCAAGTTAGTAGCCTAAAAAAGATCTCATCCAGCTGGTAAATTTGTAACATACACTTAATATAAAGATTCAAAATGTTGGTGCTAGCCACGCAGTTGCGCGGGTCACCCAGCTAACCAGCATCAATTTCAGCTTTGGTACTACATAGTACCTTGCACAAGATATAGCTCTCCCATAAACACGAGAAACGATCAGAGAGAGAATTATTGTGACATTTTGTAATAAAATAATCTAAAGAAAAAGGTACAATTCTGTAATGTTGATCTCTTAAAAAAGGGGTGCAGGGCATACTACCGTAGGATACAACATTTACTCAAGTATGTACATACTCATTTCAAAACAAAAAATTGAATTTTTTTATCGTTTCATCTTTAGGGATGCACAGTTTATAGGGATGAAATAAGTGTATTCAGATATGAGAGGTAAAAGGTTTTCGTAAATTATTTTCAGAAAATAAAAAATTATGGACAACATTTTCGGACTTATGATGTCAGGTAATCTGCCGAAGTAATCATGCAAGAGATAAGCTATGAGTTTCCTTATGTTTAAACTGGCATGTAGTACTTGATTAATGGAGAAGGCACGATAACATATGCTCTCTGCGTATCAAAATATAACAAATATAAGATGTTTTAGCATAAGGATTAGGGACACACAAAAAACTTAATACATCAGTTAGTGAATTTCTACATTCATCCATAATCGTTTTTAATCTCACGTACATAATTTTAGCACAAAGAAAGGCTATTTCATATAGATATTAATTTGTTAAATTGGATGATTCTACAAGAATCAATTGGTTTCAGATCAAGAGATCAGAGGTGCACTTGCGGGCCGAGATCACGTAATGCAACCTGGACGGGCTGCTATCAGGTAATGTAACCTGTAGTCCTGGACGGGCTGCTCTCTGGATGCTGATGGATCAACCGATTATATGCTTGGGCCGACTATATCCGGTCGTCGATTATCATGTGATATAAGGTATTATGTCACTGAAACATGCTATAATCATTAATAATCCTATGTTTATTGATTGTCCTATAAAATCAAAATATATAGTATTTGTCAATTTTGTTGTATATAGTATTTGTCAAAATAAAAAAAATCGTAAAAGGTTCATAAATATACTGATTATGTATATAAAGGTAAATCTGAAATAACATTCGTATACAAACCTGGGTATCTACTTAATAGTTTGAACACCAGCTGGTACATAACCAATATTTGTTAATGCTGCGTGACATGAAAAATTACTCCACCAGCGCCTAGACAATATTGATTGCTGGGATTTGAAACTACAAAAGAAGAATGGTATAGCCAACTTCTGCATAAGAAGACCTAGAATCCTAAGAATGAAGGTATTCAGGTTTTTAACATGTACAAATATTATATCATGTAGATTGGAACACGGAAGCAATTGGCAGCTCAGTAACAGAGTATCCAAAATAATTCTTATATATTTTTGTCGATATTATTTTATAATATAGGATCCAGAATAAAAATAATACATTAGATACAAATATTTGAGTTATATCAACGCTAGCCGCGCAATTGCGCGGGTCACCCAGCTAGTTTTGCAAAAAGAGGTGGCAAATGGGGTGCCCAGTCCTAATTAATTACAACTTTAACCGCTTAATTCTCTTCACATTTTTGCCCTGATTTATCAATCAAGCAATGACAAATAGTGAATTATCTGCATGTGTAAACAAAAGAGAAAGAGGGATGGTCTGCCTTGCTGGTAGAAATAACATCCTTCATGAGAGCCGCTCTTAAAAGTCTGGTTGGCAGGGGTCATATTGTACTTTCCATTTTCTGATTCGTTGACAATTAACAAACACCTCTCAAAACTTATTTTTACTCTCTTTATGATTTCAAAAACTTAAAAAGCTCTAGCACATGATTTAATCCCTGCTTCCCTCTGCGAAGGGCCTTTCTATTACTTTTATGTTGAGTCAGTTTTCCTACTTCTTTCTATCTTAGAAGCAAACACTAGTGTCAACTTTGGTGCCACAATTTTTATATGCTTGTATATTGCACTTATTATATTGCTTTGTGTTGACAAATATCCATGAGATATATATGTTGAAAGTTGAAAGCAATTGCTGAAGCTTAAATATTCCTTTGTGTTGGTTAAATACCTTTTACTTAGAATCTATTGCTTTATGAGTTAACTCTTATGCAAAACTCTTTGATGCTTGTCTTGAAAGTACTATTCATGAAAAGTTTTTGCTTATATAATTCAGTTGTTTGCTCATTATCTACTTGCTAGCAAACTATAGACCATTGACCTGGATCACTTCATTCATAACATGTGCTTTACAATACTATTTGATCAAGATTATGATTGTAGCATGTCACCTCAGAAATTATTTTGTTTTTATCGTTTTACCTACTCGAGGACGAGTAGAACTAAGCCTGGGGATGCTTGATACGTCTCAAACGTATCTATAATTTCTGATGTTCCATGTTGATATTATACCAATTGTTACATGTTTTATATACACTTCATAGCATTTTTATGCATTTTCTGGGACTAACCTATTAACAAGATGCCACAGTGCCAGTTCCTGTTTTCTGCTATTTTTGTATTCAAGAAAAGCTAGTCTGGAAATATTCTCGGAATTGGACGAAACTTGGACAAAACGTCCTATTTTTCCAACATGTACACGGAGTCCAAAGGTGAGACGGAGGGGAGCCACGAGGCAGCCACACCATGGGGCCGCGCGGCCCCCCTGCCCCGCCGTGGGG
The DNA here is from genome assembly GCA_947311845.1 of Poa pratensis. Lineage (NCBI taxonomy): Eukaryota > Viridiplantae > Streptophyta > Magnoliopsida > Poales > Poaceae > Poa > Poa pratensis. The sequence continues at coordinate 39,331,450 of CAMZMU010000040.1, forward strand.
TGGTGCGGGCCCCACGGGCATCTCCAGCCGCCGCCCTTTCGCCTATTTATTCATCCCGACGCGAAAACCCTAAATACCCGAGCCATTATCCACGAAAAGTTCCAGAGACGCCGCCGTCGTCAACCCTAGCTCGGGAGGGTTCAGAAGCTCTTCCCGGCACCCTGCCGGAGAGGGGAATCATCACCGGAGGGCTCTACATCACCATGCATGCCTCCGGAGTGATGCGTGAGTAGTTCATCATTGGACTACGGGTCCATAGCAGTAGCTAGATGGTTGTCTCTCCACTTTATGCTATCATGTTTAGATCTTGTGAGCTGCCTATCATGATCAAGATCATCTTATTGTAATGCTACATGTTGTGTTTGCTGGGATCCGATGAATATTGAATACTATGTCAAGTTGATTATCAATCTATCTTATATGTTATTTATGATCTTGCATGCTTTCCGTTACTAGTAGATGCTTTGGCCAAGTAGATGCTTGTAACTCCAAGAGTGAGTATTTGTGCTAGATAGTGGGTTCATGCCTCCGGTAATCTGGGAGAGTGACAATAACTTCTAAGATTGTGGATGTGCTATTGCCACTAGGGATAAAATAACCGATGCTTAGCTTAAGGGTGCGCCGTTAGGTCTAATGCATTTGTTTACATTACGCACATTACTTAATGCGATTATCCGTTGCTTGCAACTTAATACCAACGGGAAACTCGGATGACAACCTGAAGGTGGATTATTAGTCATAGACGCTGTTGGATAATGGTCTATGTATTTTGTCGTAATGCCCACATGAATATCATAGTAATCATCATGTCATATATATGCATTGTCATGCGCTCAATATTTTGTCAATTGCCCAGCTGTAATTTGTTCACCCAGCATGTTAGTTATCTTTTATGGAGAGACACCACTAGTGAACTGTGTACCCCGGTCCATTATTTTACACTGATAATACAACCAACTGCAAACATTGTTCCTTTTCATTCTCTGCAATTTACTACTGTTTTCCACACCATACGTTTAATCCTTTGTTTTCAGCAAGCCGGTGAGATTGACAACCTCACTGTTTCGTTGGGGCAAAGTAGTTTGATTGTGTTGTGTGCAGATTCCGCGTTGGTGATCGAGTAAACGGCGCCACCAACAACCTTCAGAAGTGATTTCTTGCTCCTTCTGGTCGATTAAACCTTGGTTTCATACTGAGGGAAACTGCTGCTACACTGCTTCATACCTTCCTCTTGGGGTCTCCCAACGAACGTGTGATCCACGTCATCAATCAGATTACACCCCGTGCTCTGGACAATGGTGCGTCTTTGTAGCGGACCTGCAGTTAAAAATTGGCAAGATCCCTGTGTATAGTGCAAACCCCTGGATCGATACATTTGCACACACAGTCTAAGATGAATATCATGCAAATGCGTCAAATTTTATTACGTCGCATGATCCAGACTTACAATTTTCATTACAATTTGCATAGCTCAAGGCTAGCATTTTACAAGGTTCAACATAGCGGAATAAAAGTAGCAGTGAGTCTCCATCATCTTCATGTGCCACAGGCGAAAACATGTTGGTTGTAGACTCGAAACCTTATACGAAACCTCACTCATCGTCTGAACATCCTGCAACAGGAAAAATGTTGCAACAAGGTGGGTCAGAACCATATAAAATGGATCTGGCAAGTGACACTATGTGGACACTTAGTGGAATAACTCTAATAACCTATATGCATATTTGGCTGGTGGAGTTCAAAGGCTAAGTTGCAGAAAGCCAATTTTTCCTAACTCTTTTGAAAACACTTTTCTTCAAATCGAGACATCCATGGCATGAAAACCACTGTCTCATCTACCCTTGTTCACCCTTCAAGTTTTACTTCAGAAGTTGGAATGTTGGGAGCCTCCGTTGTCATCCTTGATCAGCTGCTTGAAATGTCCGTAACCGGGGACACGGCTAAGTACTTAGTTTTAAACTCTCGAGAGGGTGTGCACTTTCACCATTAGACTCAACCAGCCCAAACTATCCTCTACACTCAATTTGTGCTAAGGAAAAGGAGAAGGTCGAGACGAGACTTTTCAGAAGCATTTTCCCCATCCCATACAGGCTTGACCCGTTCCACCTACATCCTTCTACATCTGCTTGTCAAGCCGGGAGGAGTCCACGCAACTTAATCCATCTAGCCAGAGCCCATATGACTAATGGCTGCACGAGAAGCATCTTCACTTGGCGAAACTTTGGTCCCTTTGTTCCTGGGTGGCAATCCACAAGTGAATATCCCTTAGGTAAAACCCCTGGGGACAACACTCAACAGCCAATCAAGCCCAAATCCACCCAGGTGTTCATTTAACTTAGTAGAATTTAAGCTTTTCAACAAAACACATTTGCATAGCATCAATAATTTCTACTAAGTTATCATAGGATTCTAGACACAACTAGTAAAAAGGAGATAGTAGTTTTAGCATAGCAATACTATCCTACACATGCATATAAAGAAATAATTCTAAGTCATGCATAGAAAATATTTAGGAAACTTATGGGGGTGTGCCACTTGCCTTTGGAAGTTGTCGTTGCTCACACTCTTTTAAACAAGGAACAACGTTGCACTCCGTTCAATCTATACATAGAAAACACAACAACAATAATATAAACAAGCATGCTAACAATCATACAAACAACAAGAAGAAAACCTTCAAAGAACAAACATAGCAAATGAGTTTTAAACAAGTTAGTTAGAAAATGGTCAATGTTCAACTCTCAAAAGAGTTATGGAAAAAGGGTTTATGGTTAGCTACTAGGGCATGGGTTGGTCAAGGTTTAAGTTTGAAAATGAATCAAACTCTAGTGGATCCCTATTTGTTGTGCTTCACCTTGGTCTTCTTCTCTTGTTTCTGAAACTTCTTATTTTGTGCCTTGAACTTCTCCTCTTGAGTGTTGGTCACATCTTCTTGAGTCTTGATCTTCTTTGATCTTCAATTATAGCACTTTAGGGACTTAGTCATAAACACTAAGGACTTGGTCTATGTCCAAAGTGAAAGAAAGGATAGGAAGAGCAGAAAGTAGAGAGAGAACGATGTAGTTGGTCTCCCAAAGGATCATCTCCAGGCTTCCTTGTAGCTTCCTCCTTGGTGTGATGACTTCATTGAATTTTTTGTAGAATTGATAGTTTTGCAGACTTGAGGGTTTTGGTATCACCAAGGCTGGTCTTGAATCTAACTTGGCCACACCACTAAGTCAAAGGGAAAAGAAAAGAAAGGGAGACCAACTTAGAAAAGATGGGGTTGGTCTTCTTGAAGTTCCTCTTGTTTTCTTCTAAGTGCTTCCACTTCTTGGAGATGGCTAAGTCACTTCTTGGAGATGGCTAAGTCATTCCTTGGTCCTCCTTGTAGTAGCATCGTGTTGAAAATCCCAAGTTGACAAATGGGGCACCTTCATTGCACTTCATGGTTTTTCACAAGTCCTAACTTGGTGGTTTTTCAACTGGGAGAGTCAACTAGGAAAAACATACATGGACTTGGTTTCATGGTGTCCAATGGCTTAGGCCTTGGTCTCTCTGGTCTAAAGTTAGTACTTAGAACAATTTTGCTAAAGAGAACATATTGAAAACATTATCAGAAATTAAACTAAGCCAAAAATTACTCTATGCCAATTATTCAATTTGAGTTTCTGATTTTAAATCATAGAAATAATGCTCAAAAATATTTTATAACAGAGAAATAAAATTACACATATTCTAAGGTTTCTAAAAATATTTTATATGAAAATTTTGGAAAAATAAATTTAAAGATATGTCAAATATACTCAAATTTTCCATTTGCAATTTGAATACATTTATACTACTCAAAATTGAAAACCAACAGTACTAAAATATTCTACAGGTCAGGGGCTTTCCAAGGATATTTTATTTACAAATTTTGGACATACCAATTTATATTTATTGTCAAAATTACTCAAAACATTCATTTGCAATTTTTAAATAAATGTGAATTACTCCAAATTGAGCCTCTGATTTTTAAATCAGTTTAAAAATATCCAAAATTAATTCCTAACAGTGGCTAACTATTCTACAGATCCAAAGGTTTCCAAAAATATTTTATTTGCAAATTTTGGATTTATGGAATTAAAGATATGTCAAAATTACTCAAATTACACATTTGACATTTGAATAATTTAAACTAAGGAAAAACAGAGAAATAACAGTGCTAAAAGATTCTACAAGTTCAGAGCTTTTCAAAAATATAAAGTTTGTTAAATTTGGCCAAACCAATAAAAAGTTCTAATGGTTTGAAGTTACAGGGGCTTTTCTGTAAAACTGCCAAATTAAATCTAAACAGAAAATCATTTTCCACGCGGGCGCTGACTGGCTCTGACGTGGCGCTGACTAGGCTGCTGACTGGGCGGCTGACTGGTTTAAGTGAATTGATCCAGGCCGTTGGATCTGGATCTAAAGGTTCAGAACAGAAGATACCTCTTCGATTAATTTTTCTAATCTGGACCGTAGGAGGCAGATCGGACGGCTGGGAGAGGGTTGACCAAAATCCGCGGTGGAACCTCGCCGGAGAATGGCGTGGCGGTGGCGCTGGGCTCGGATGGTTGACGTCGAGGACGCTCCGGTGGTCCCTGGGCTCGAGGAAGGCCACTACGACGTGCGGAGCGTCGCGGCGAACTCGATGGTGCGGTTGACGACGAGGGGAGCTTCCTGGAACGGCGTGGTGTCGCGGACGGAGCTGTCGCGACTCCGACGAGCTTCGGTCGATCAAGCTCCGCTTGATTCTAGTGCACAAAAAAAATATTAAACCATGTCAGGGTGGTGCGCAACGATCTATGGAAGTGAATGGGACAAAAGGTTGGGTGAGATGGTGCCTTGGTTCACCGGAATTCGAGCTCCTCGCCGGCGGCAGTGGCGGAGCTTCACGGATGAATCCGAGCAGCCTAGGGGCTCTTGGAGAGGGGTTTCTGGGGCAAATGAGAGAGGAGGGGCAGGGCTTTTAGTAGGGGAGAACGGCGCGTTGATTGCTGCTCTTAATCGTGAGGATTGAAGAGGAATTAACCGCGGCCGTTTTCGGCAACGGGCGCGTGATTTCCTCCTGGAGGATGAAGACGATGACGTGGTTGACCAGTGGGCCCCACATGGCAGTGAGAGAAAGGAGATAGAGGCCGGGGCGGGCTGTTATTGGGTCGTGCGCGCGGCTGGCTGCTGGGTTTCGGCCCAGTTAGCCGGCAGTCCTTTTTTTTTTTGTTCTTTTTCCTTTTCTGAAATGTTTTATAACTTTGGATTTGAACCTCCAATTGAATTTAAACCAATTTGTAATTTTTTGTAAAATGAACCTTTATCAATATATACTATTTGGTACTACTTTTGCAAAACAAAACAAAATAATAATTTTAACATATTGTATAATTTCTAAATTGAAACTTTATGTCAATTTTGAACTAGGGTTTTAACAAATCATTTTGACTTAAAATAAATTCCAGAAAAATAGTATGAGTAATATCATTCAATATGATAAGCCCAAAACAATAACTTGGTACAAAACATTTTATTTAAATAGAGTTTGATAAATCATTTAAATACAAATACCCATTTATATCATGGGTTTTAATAAAATCATTTGTGGCTTATTAAAATCAAATAAAAATACCACAAATGTAGAAATTGAAACTAGGGTTATAAACTTATTTGTTTTTCAACTAATTATAATCAAACCAAAATTTGAAGATAGAACATGTTTTAAATAATTTAAAACACTTTATAAATATTATTTTAGGATTTAGTAAACACCTAATTTTAAATCATAAAGTTTAACCAAAAAAACATTTTTGAAATAGGCATATTTGAAATATCTTAAACACTTTGCATACAAGATTTTTGGGTTTAAAGAATTAGCCAAAAGTTAAATATTTAATATCAAATACTTGGAATAAGACATTTTATGAAATGAAGTTGTGTTTGGAAATTTTAAATCACCTTGTCAAATATATTGGGGTTTATGAAATACTTTGGATAAAAGAATTTAAACTAAACTCAAATTTTGAATTAAAGATTACTTGGTATTAAACTTTTAAACTTTTTGAAGATGCCCAGTGTCTTCTATATTTGGTTTCTATTATAATTTTAAAGTTTTCTTTTTAATAAAAACAAAAGTTCCAATTTTTAGTGATTTTTAAACATTCCAAAAATTTTGGGATGTTACAGTCTTACACTCCTAGGAATCAGTTTGAATCTGGCAATTCACATGATGTTGTTCATAGGAATGATAGATACAATAGAGATAATCATAGTAGAGAATTTTGTGTGCCTAAAACTAATTTCCCTAAGTTTGATGGCACTCATCCAAAACCGTGGAAGGACAAGGCTGAAAAATACTTTAACATGTTCCATGTTCCTTTGGATTACAAAGTAGATTATTCCACCTTGCACTTCACTGGTTCGGCAGCATTATGATTGCAAACCTATGAGGCGCAACATTATATAGAAAGTTGGGCACAGTTAATTGTTGCTGTGTGCCAAAAATTCGCTAAAGACCTTTATTACACGGATATGAGTAAGGCTTTAGATATACGGCAAACAAGAGATGTGGATAGCTAATACAGAGAGTTTGAACATCTGATGCATCAGTTACTTGCACACGATAATGCTTTAGATGATACCTTTTTTGTTGCTAAGTTCATAAATGGATTGAAGAAGGAGATTAGAACGACTATAGTGTTACATAAGCTGAGAACTATTGATGCTGTGATATCCTTGGCTCTTTTACAGGAAGCTCAACAGCATGATTACAAGAAATACAACTATGAACATAAACAGTGGCATGACAGAGCTGGGCCTGGCACATTGGGGATTCATCCAGTTGAAGAAATTGTGGAGAAGGAGAAGCAAGGGGGACAAGCTATTCCAGCAAAATTGGATACTCTCAGAGCTCAATGTCGTGCTTGTGGAGAGTGCTTCAAGTGTGGAGGGAAGTATGGTCCCGGTCACAAATGCCCCAATCAAGTTCAACTAGCTGCCATTGATGAAATCTGTGCTGCTTTAGACTTGGAGTCTGACAGTGACAGTGATAATGAATCAGAAGATCAATCTGAGGTTGAGGAGACTGAAGCTCCAAAAGAACAAGCTATGAGTCTCTCAGCAGCAGCAAAAATGGGTACTACTAGTAAGAAGACCATGAGGTTGTTGGGCCATATTGGAAAAACTCAAGTGTTGATTCTGGTGGACTCGGGAAGTTCAGGTAATTTTTTCAGCAAGGAGCTAGCTGTCAAGTTACAGTTGCCGATTGCCCAATTACCACATGTTCAAGTGACCATTGCGAATGGCACTAGAATGATAAGTACTGAAGGAATTCCAGCATTGGTGTGAGGAGTTCGGGATGCTAAATTCACCACACCTGTCAGGGTTCTTCCAATCAAATGCTATGACCTGATTCTGGGATGGATTGGTTAGAAACATGTAATGGAGGAAAAATGTTCATCGATGGGAAGATGAAAAAGATGAGGTTCATGCATGATGGAAAGAGACTTACATTGAGAGGGATCAATGCAAACAATTCTTATTGTCTACAGATTTCTGGGTCTGAGCTTCACCAGTTAATTGAACATGGTGCTGCGACTCAATTGGTTGCTTTGCAACGTAGAGCAACGTAGGGAACAAAGCACTAAGGAGGTAGCAATCCCAGCAGAAATTCAACAAGTTATTGATCAGCATGAAAACCTTTTCAAGGAACCTCAAGGGTTACCACCTGTCAGGGAATTTGATCACCAAATTCCACTGATACATGGAGCTGTACCAGTTCAGAAGAAGCCTTACATATATGCACCTACTCAGAAGGATGAATTGGAGAAGTAGATTGCTAAAATGCTCAAGCAAGGAGTGATACAAGAAAGTAATAGCCCATATGCCTCCCCAGTGATTTTAGTCAGAAAGAAAGATGGAGGATTGCAAATGTGTGTCGATTATAGATACCTGAATGCTTTAACAGTGAAGAACAAGTACCCCTTACCAGTAGTGGATGAGTTACTTGATGAGCTTGCTGGTGTTAAGTTTTTCACAAAATTGGATTTACGAAGTGGCTATCATCAGATACGCTTAGCTGAAGGTGAAGAATACAAAACAGCTTTCAAGACACACAATGGTCACTGGGAATTCAAAGAGATGCCATTTGGACTTACAAACGCTCCGGCGACATTTCAGTCCGCGATGAACATCATCTTTGCACATCTATTGAGAAAGGGTGTGTTAATTTTCATGGATGACATATTAGTATACACTTCTACGTTGAATCACCATCAAGAACTACTTACTCAAGTGTTCAAAGTGTTGGCAGAACATCAGCTGTACATCAAGCTTTCTAAATGTTCCTTTGCTCAAACCAAATTGGAATATTTAGGACATGTCATCAGTGCAGAAGGAGTAGGCCCAGATCCAGAGAAAATTGCTTGCAATCACCAAATGGCCAACACCAACGACGCTTAAGCAACTCAGACAGTTATTGGGTTTTGCTAACGCAAGTTCATTGAAATTGTGGCATTATCAGCAAACCATTGACATATTTTCTTAAGAAGAATGTGCAATTTGTGTGGATTGATACGTCTCAAACATATCTATAATTTTTGATGTTCCATGCCGTTATTATACCAATTGCTACATGTTTTATTTACACTTCATAGCATTTTTATGCATTTTCTGGGACTAACCTATTAACAAGATGCCGAAGTGGCAGTTCCTGTTTTCTGCTGTTTTTCTCTTTTAGAAAAGCTAGTCGCAAAATATTCTCGGAATTGGACGAAAATCAACGTGTGCAAATATCTCATCGGAAAACTCCAGAAGCCAGAAGGGGAGATGGAGTGGGGCCACGAGGCAGCCACGCCACCCTAGGGCGCGGCAGGGGGTGGGCCCGCGCCCAGCCCTGGCGTGGCCGCCTCGGGTGCCCTCCGACGCCGCCCTTTCGACTATATATTCCCGATGTCCCGAAACCCTAAAAACACCGATCATATTCCACGAAAAGTTTCGTCGCCGCCGCCGTCGTCAACCCTAGATCGGGAGGGTTCTGAAGCTCTTCCTGGCACCCAGCCGGAGGGGAGATCCTCACCGGAGGCCTCTACACTGCCATGCCTGCCTCCGGAGTGATGCGTGAGTAGTTCATCCTTGGACTACGGGTCCATAGCAGTAGCTAGATGGTTGTCTCTCCACCTTGTACCACCATGTTTAGATCTTGTGAGCTGCCACTAGTAGGAAAAGGCCTACCGCTGGCGGACGGAAATGGCCTACCGATGGCGGGCGGGCGCACGCCAGTGATCACTACGCTAGTGGTAATAATTACCGCTGGCGGCCGGCCGTCCGACAGCGGTAAGCGTTTTTTTTCTGGAAAATCATATTCCAGCATTATATACAGTATAAATACAGTAAATTTACGTACAGGCGCCAAATAAACAACATAAATATAGACAAGACCACATACAAATGATCAAAGTGTCATACACAGATACTTTAGTTCATCACACATGCATTACAAACCTAAAACAACATGAACTTAAGCTTAAACTTCGATAGGCTAAACAACATGCATTAGTTCATCACTTAAGCTAACTTGAAATTAACCTAAAACTACTCAAGGTCCCCAGCATGAACTTAAGTCGGACGATGAGTCCGAGCTATCATCCCAGAAGCTCGACGCGAAGTCCTAATCGTCGCCGGTCTTCTGGCACGGCGGCGCTGCAGTGGAGGGTCTAGCGTCGGAGCTCGCCTGCCTCTTCTTGTTCCTCGAGGCGTAGAAGTCCAGCTCCACCTGCACTTATGCCTGGCCATCTCCAGCCCGGCCCGACCAGCCCGGCCCGGCCCGGCCCGAAAATACAGGGCCTGGGCCCGACGGGCCTGACCCATGGGACGGGCCTGGGCCTCATATTTCGGCCCGATGGACATGATGGGCCGGGCCTGGGCTTTGAATTTTGCTGTTTTCAGTAAGAAGCCCGGCCCGAGGCCCGAGGCCCGACGGGATTTTGTAGTGATGGGCCGGGCCTGGGCCTGAAATCTAGGCCCGATGGATGAGTCGGGCCGGGCCTGGGCCTGGGCTATTTCCCGCGGGCTTTTTTAGGCCCGGCCCGAAGCCCGGCCCGGCCCGGCCCATGGCCAGATATGCCTGCACTAGATCGGGGCGGTTGCGGCGCAGCGCGTCCATCCGCCACTCGTCGATCTCGGCAGCGCGGCGAGCTATCCCCTGGCGGCGGTTACTCCGCGTCTCGTCTATGTCGACGATCTCCATCGGCGGCGCGAGGAACTCAGCCTCCTCCCGGGACTCAACGTCAGGGAAGTTGAGCTCAGCACGCGGCCGTCCAAACCTCCAGGCTGCCGCGTCGAACGCGCACGTGGCAAGCTCCGCCATGTCGAAAGTTCCCATATACCAACGCTGGCCGTCCACGGTGATCTCTACGGACCAGCGACCAGATGGGCAGTGACGGACGCCAATGAACCCGCTCATGGAGCGGCGTCGCGGCGGCATGCTCTATACAAGGCAAATAAAAAATGTTACACAACGAATTTGAGTATAGAAAGATGTAATCATCGGCATTCTATAAAAATGAAATAGGGTCAACTCTTAAGCATGCCTCATACTTAGAGTGGACACACAAATTATTCAGAGATGGAGTTAGCGAAACTAGTAGGTTGCAGAAATTTTATATTTGTGCATATTACAAGTTTCACTCACACCACCTCTGAATCACATAGTGCCACAACATTTTAATCATCGGCAATGTAATAAGAATACAAAACATAACAACATTTCGGCCAAAGTCATGCCAGAATTCACAAGAAATTTTGGCATGACTTTGACTAAAAATAGGACTTATGAGTACCCGAATTTGCCGGAATGGACGTTAATCAACATTCCGGCAATCTCAAGGGCCTCTCGGGGTACCTGCAGACATTCACATCCATATTCACAAAACTAAACATAACTTTTGGGGCGGCGGGGTACCCGAATTAGTTTAGTAATCTAAACCCTAATTTTAAACTGCACTAAACTAAGCATAACAATTTGAATAAATTTTTATGCTAGGCATATTAGCGAACACTTTGCGGGTGTGCTAGGTAGAAGGAGAGGAGGGAGGCCGAACCTTGGGCGCAACCGAGCCGTGGGCATCGGGGCCGTGCGATGGCGTCGACGCTCGGGCGCCAGAGGAGAGGAGGGCCGCGGCGTGGGCTCGCTCGAGGTCGACTGCGGCGGGGGCGCGCTCCGGCTGTGGCGTGCGGTGGAGGAGGATCGGCTCGGGGGCGGTGGCGTGCAGTGGGGGGCGGCGGCGGGCGGTCGCGGTAGAGGGAGAAGGGGGCGGCAGTGGCGGCGGTCGCGGTAGAGGGAGAAGGGGCGGTGGAGGCGGCGGTGGGGGGCGGCGGCGGCGCGTGGGTGGGGAGTGGATAGGGTTTGGGCGGCCGCGCGCGGGTGGGAGTGAATAGGGTTTGGGCGGCCGCGCGCGGGTGGGGAGGGGATAAGGTGGGTGGGCCGCGGTGGGCCCGTGCGAGGGAAACGTACCGCTGGCGGACAGTGTGTTCCGTCCGCCAGCGGTAAGGTCTAGGGTTTAGGTTTTTTTTCCTGTTTTTGAATTATTTTTTCTTTTAACTTTTGCTTATATATAAGGCCAGGGACTAGCAGAGGCCCGAGCCTGCCGTACTCCGCGCCGGCGCCGCCCTCCTCCGCGCCGCTCGACGCCCTCCTCCGCGCCCGGCGCCGCTCGAGCCCGCCGTGTCCTCCGCCGGCGCTGCACTACTCCTACACCGTCGTGGACCTCCCCTCCGTCCCCTCCCCAAGGTGCTGCCCTCTCCCTCCCCTACCTCCCCTACCTAGGTTGCATGCACCTTAGGTGTTTGATCAAATTCCCCACTCATTTTTTCAGATCTCGGCGACGATGTCCCTGTTGGACGTGGGCGATGTCCGGGACTGGGCTCCGCCGGGCTGGCACTGGGAGGTGGTATCGTCCGGGACGCGTAGCTTGGTGAGGAATCCAGGTGACGTCGTCGACCCGGATCTTCTTTGGTGAAAGTCGCGTGGGCCATGCTCGGTGCAGAAGGAACCGGCCCCGAGGAGGTGGTGCGTCGCCGTATCAGGGAGGAGGACAAGCACGTCCGTCGCTACGTGTTTGTGTTGGATACGCCAGCGGCGTATGACAGTAGATGGAAGATTCTTCATAGGGTTCCTTCTCATGTGAGTATTGACCCTGTGATGGTTCCTGCTCTTTGGGTGCGCAGCGCCGACCGCTCAGCACCCCGCGGCTTAGGACCCGGCAAAAGTTAGTGATATTATTCGTGATGTATTATGGTTAAATAAAAATGGACCCGAGCTATGTAACTGGATTAAATAAAGATGTATGCGTGATACTTTTGCATATTTGATCAATGATGCTTTTGTAAAGCGAGGAAAATAATGTTCCCTACTTTGAATTATTCTGCAATGCAGACATTGTTTTATATTTGTTTTGTATTATTTAAACAATGGATAATCCCCCAAGTATTAGGAATTTTCTTCATTTTTATCTAATTTCTCCTAGTTAAATAAGTTTATGCTGATTTTCCGAAATTAATCCAAATTTTTAGATAATTTGACCTCTTTTGGTGAATAGTCCTGGTGGCCGGCCGTTTCGATCGACAGTTTTTCGTAAAAAAACTAATAAAGTGAAAAAAAACACTCAAAAAGATATATCCTCTTGCATGAAGTCCTTTTATGTGTACTTAGTTGCTATGTAAAATGATAAACTTGATTTTTGACAAAAGTTTTAGAAACATTCTTCACAAAAAGCACTATCATGTATAAACATCTCTAAAAGTTTCGAACCAATTGACCAAGTTATGTCAATTCCCAACGCATAGTTTGTGATAAAGTGTTCATATTCGACACATAGGTGTGTCTTGGTATAGGAAGCAATGGTTCCAATGGAAATTTACAGATTATTTTTATAAATACCATTTTCCTAGTTATATGAATTTACATACTAAGTTACCCCTGGCGGACGGTGTGGATTGCCCGCCAGCGGTATTTCACTTGACGCTAGCGGACGGTGTCTAGTGCCCGCCAGCGGTAATTTGCTAGTTTTCTCCCCATCTGATTCAACTACCGCAAGCGGGCGCTATATACCGTCCGCCAGCGGTACGTTTCCTACCACTGGCGGGCACCAGGGTCGTCCGCCAGCGGTAGTTAGCCCCGCCTCCTTGCATCTGCCTGCTACTACCGCTGGCGGGCACCGTTGGACGTCCGCCAGCGGTACGTGTAGAACCAGTGGCGGTCACGGAAAACCGCCCGACAGCGATCGTAACGCTGGCGGACGCAAATGCCGTCCGCCAGCGGTCGTAACGCTGGCGGACGCAAATACCGTCCGCCAGCGGTAGGCTGGTGGCTATAAGCACATTCCTACTAGTGTGCCTAACATGATCAAGATCATCTTATTGTAATGCTACATGTTGTATTTGCTGGGATCCGATGAATATTGATACTATGAGCAAGTTGTTATCAATCTATCTATTTATGTTGTTTATGATCTTGCATGCTCTCCGTTGCTAGTAGATGCTTTGGCCAAGTAGATGCTTGTAACTCCAAGAGGGAGTATTTATGCTAGATAGTGGGTTCATGCCTCCAGTAATCTGGCTCGAGATGACAGAAACGACTAAGGTTGTGGATGTGCTGTTGCCACTAGGGATAAAACAATGATGCATTGTCTACGTGTCATTTGCATTGTTTACATTACACACTTTACTTCATGCAATAATCTGTTGTTTGCAACTCAATACCGGAAGGGGTGCGGATGCTAACCGGAAGGTGGATTATTTAGGCATAGATGCGTTGGATAGCAAGTCTATGTACTTTGTTGTAATGCCCAATTAAATCTCATAATAATCATCTTGTCATATATTGCATTGTCATGCGCTCATTATTTGTCAATTGCCCAGCTGTAATTTGTTTACCCAACATGTTAGTTATCTTTTATGGAGAGACACCACTAGTGAACTGTGGACCCCGGTCCATTTCCTCATACTGATAAAACCACCAACTGCAATCATTTGTTCTCTGTTACTTTCTGCACTCATTACTGTTTTCCACACAATACGTTTAATCCTTTGTTTTCAGCAAGCCGGAGAGATTGACAACCTCTCTGTTTCGTTGGGGCAAAGTAGTTTGCTTGTGTTGTGTGCAGGTTCCACGTCAGTTGCGCCGCTGACAACCTTCTGAAGAACCTCCGTGTCCTCCTGGTTCGATAAACCTTGGTCATATTTCAAGGGAAAACTGCTGCTGCACTACATCATACCTTCCTCTTGGGGTCTCCCAACGAACGTGTGTTGTCACGGTCAACAAGCAGATCTTCTGGTGCTGTTGCTGGGAAGTAATAAAACACTCTACCGTTAACACGCCATCAAGACATTTTTCTGGCGCCGTTGCCGGGGATACTGGAATCTCCAGATAGGGGAGTCTCACACTTCCAATCTCATTACTTTGTTTTTGTCTTGCTTAGTTTATTTTATTTTATCTTGTTTGCTGTTAAAACCCAAAAACACAAAAAAATTAAATTCCTGCACTTAGTTAATTTTGAGTTGTTATCTTTTTGTTTAGTCATCATGTCTGGTTCTGCGTATTATGCTTTTAAGCAACAAGGGGGAGAAAGTTTGAAAGATGCTTGGTATAGAATTAGTAATGCTCATCATAGGTGTGCTAAGAAACATTCCACTACAATCCTTCTTAGGAATTTTTATGTTGGCATCACCAATTGGTATAGGTATGTTTTGGACACTTTAACAGGAGGGAACTTCCTAGGTACCCCTGCTTTAGAAGCTAGTTACATCATTGAAAGTCTAGTTGGGATACCACCTGTTAATGAATTTAAAATTGAAATTTCTCTTGAGGATGTCATGAAAAAACTAGAATCTATAGAGAAAAGCCTTCCAAGTATTGATAAGATCAATGAGATAGAAAAGCTCCATGATAGTACTAGTAAACTTGGTGAATCTTTTGGAAAAATTAACAGAAGGGTTACTGTTTTAGAAACTAGTGCTATCCATGATAATCAAAATTCTAGGATTGGAGAATTAGAGGAGGTTATTGATACTTTGAGTTCTACTTTTTCCTCACTTAAAACTAAAAAGCAAGAGCATCTATTAGACAAGGGGAAGAAATTCATATATGTGCCCAAAGTGCCTAAACCGAAACCAACATTTGTTGATTTGTTTGAAACTGAGAAAGAATTTCGTGGATTAGTTAATGAATCATGCAATGGTTTGTTTAAATTTTCTTCTCAAGAATCCCTAAACTTAAAAATGCAAGCTGTGTTTTTTATGAAGCTTTTGATGATGTTGATGTTTCTAGTCTTGACAATACTTGATTCATGTTTCATGCCTAGCTAAAAGGCATTAAAGAGAAGCGCTTATGGGAGGCAACCCATTGTTTTTACTTTCTGTTATTTTTCTTTTTGAGTCAAGGAGCTTGTTTACTTCTGTAACAACTCCTTTGTATCTTTTATTTGCTGTTTTGTTGTGCCAAGAAAAGTCTCTTATGACAAGATGGTACCTATATTTGGATTACTGCACAGGAACAGATTTCTGGAACGTCACCGTTTCTCGCCGTAGAAAATCAGAAAATTTAAAAAATCTGCCAATTTTTGTGCGTGTTCTGAGATATGTACGCAACTTTCGTACGACTAAAGTTTTTCGATTTGAGCGACGTAAGTGTCCCGAAAAAAATCATCTTTACGGACTGTTCTGGTTTTGACAGATTCTGTCTTTGTTTTGCATTCTATCTTTTACAAGTGTTGAGTGGTTTCTTTTAAGGTGAAAGAGCATCACTTAAGCCTAGTAACAGTAGCTAATGTTTGAAAATGATTGCTTATGAATTTGTGTCCTTACAGAACTAAGTGAGATTATTTGTTTTGATGCACTAACCCGCTAATGAGAAAAATGTTGAGTTTTGTGTGAAGGAAGTTTTCAAGTGTTAAGAGAGGAGGATGATATTATAAGATCAAGAAGAGTGAAAAGCTTAAGCTTGGGGAAGCTCCCATGGATCTCCCCAATATATTCAAGAAGACTCAAGCGTCTAAGCTTGGGGATGCCCAAGGCATCCCCTTCTTCATCAACAAACTATCAGGTCATCTCTAGTGAGACTATATTTTTATTTCTTCACATTATATGTACTTTTCTTGGAGCGTCAGTGTGCTTTTGTTTTCAGTTTGTTTTTGTTTTGTTTGCTGCTCTATACTTGTTGGATCCTAGCACTCTTGTTTGGGAGAGAGACACGCTCCGCTTTTTCATTGGAATACTCTTGTTCTTCACTTATATTTGTTGAGTATTCTTGTCTAGCTACTGCTAAAGCTTCTAGCTCTCTGTTTTCATATATCTCTTGTCAGAGCTATTAGTTTCTTTTGAAGAAAGTACTCTCTTGCTTCACTTATATTTGTTTGGAGAGTTGTTCAAATAAGTTGATTGGTGTTTGGTTGGAACAGAAAATGCTATGCATGTGGTAGTGGTATAAAATGCTTACATAAGTCTTGTAGATCACTGTCTTGAGTAATTTGATACTTGTCAATTGTTTTGAGTTACCAAGTAAGTAATGTTTAGACTTGTGCATCATGTAAGTAAAGGCTATTAGTGAAGAACTACTGTAAAGCTTGTTGATATTTGATTTGTATCATTGGTAGTTCCAAAGTCTAGATATTTTCTAGTGAAAGGTTTTGGTTAACAAGGAAGACAATGTGGAGTCTTGTAATTTTTCAAGCATGTTTTTTATATGAGTTCTTGCTGTACCGGTTGACAGTCTGTGTTTGCTTAAATAACCTTGCTAGCCTAAACTCTGTACTAAGCGGGAATGCTGCTTGTGCATCCAAAACCCTTGAGCCAAAATCCATGCCATCTGTGTCCACCATAACTACCTATTATGTGGTATTTTCCTGCCATTCCAAGTAAATTTTTCATGTGCTACCTTTAAAATATTCAAAACTGTTACAACTCCTTTTTGTGTCACTGTTTACAAGCTCATGAGGATGTGGTAGATGGTCTTTATTTCACTTGTTGATCAGACTTTACACCTGGACTAGTGGCATATACATCCGCTTATCCAATAATTTTGCAAAAAGAGCTGGCAACGGGGTGCCCAGTCCCAATTAATTACAACTTTAACCATTAATTCTCTTCACATCTTTTTGCCCCTGAGAAATCAGTCAAGCAATGTTCATAAGTGTGTAAACAAAAGAGAACGAGGGATGATCTACCCGCTGGTAGAAATAACGTCCTTCATGGGAGCCGCTCTTGTAAGGTCTGGTTAACTTGTGACTTAAAGTATTGTCTATTTACTGATTCGTTGACCACTAACACACACCTCTCAAAATATATTTTTATACTCTCTATATGCTTTCAAAAACTTAAAAAGCTCTAGCACATGATTTAATCCCTGCTTCCCTCTGCGAAGGGCCTTTCTTTTACTTTATTGTTGAGTCAGTTTTCCTACTTCTTTCTATCTCCACAAGCAAACACTAGTGTCAACTTTGGTACAACAGTTGTTATATAATGATATGTTTGACTTATTGCATTACTTTGCCTTGACAATATCCATGAGATAAATATGTTAAAGTTGAAGCCAGTGCTGAAACTAAATCTTCCTTTGTGTTAGTCAAACACTTTCATTTAGAATCTATTGCTTTGTGAGCTAACTTTTATGCAAACTCTTATAGCTCCATTGTCTCCAAAGTATTATTCATGAAAGTTTGCACTTGTATGATTCATTTTGTTTACTCCTTGTTTACTTGTTAGCAAACTATAGACCATTGACTTGGATCACTTCATTCAGTTCATGTGCTTTGCATTACTATTTGATCAAGATTATGTTGGTAGCATGTCACTTCAAAAATTATGTTGTTTTTATCGTTTACCTACTCGAGGACGAGCAGGAACTAAGCTTGGGGATGCTTGATACGTCTCAAACGTATCTATAATTTTTGATGTTCCATGCTGTTATTATACCAATTGCTACATGTTTTATTTACACTTCATAGCATTTTTATGCATTTTCTGGGACTAACCTATTAACAAGATGCCGAAGTGCCAGTTCCTGTTTTCTGCTGTTTTTCTCTTTCACAAAAGCTAGTCGCAAAATATTCTCGGAATTGGACGAAAATCAACGTGTGCAAATATCTCATCGGAAGACTCCAGAAGCCAGAAGGGGAGACGGAGTGGGGCCACGAGGCCACGCCACCCTAGGGCGCGGCAGGGGTGTGCCCCCCAGCCCTGGCGTGGCCGCCTCGGGTGCCCTCCGACGCCGCCCTTTCGCCTATATATTCCCGATGTCCCGAAAACCCTAAAAACACCGATCATATTCCACGAAAAGTTCCGTCGCCGCCGCCGTCGTCAACCCTAGATCGGGAGGGTTCTGAAGCTCTTCCCGGCACCCTGCCGGAGGGGAGATCCTCACCGGAGGCCTCTACACCGCCGTGCCTGCCTCCGGAGTGATGCGTGAGTAGTTCATCCTTGGACTACGGGTCCATAGCAGTAGCTAGATGGTTGTCTCTCCACCTTGTACCTCCATGTTTAGATCTTGTGAGCTGCCTAACATGATCAAGATCATCTTATTGTAATGCTACATGTTGTGTTTGCTGGGATCCGATCAAAATTGATACTATGAGCAAGTTGTTTATCAATCTATCTATTTATGTTGTTTATGATCTTGCATGCTCTCCGTTGCTAGTAGATGCTTGTAACTCCAAGAGGGAGTATTTATGCTAGATAGTGGGTTCATGCCTCCAGTAATCTGGGCTCGAGATGACAGAAACGACTAAGGTTGTGGATGTGCTGTTGCCACTAGGGATAAAACAATGATGCATTGTCTACGTGTCATTTGCATTGTTTACATTACACACTTTACTTCATGCAATAATCTGTTGTTTGCAACTCAATACCGGAAGGGGTGCGGATGCTAACCGGAAGGTGGATTATTTAGGCATAGATGCGTTGGATAGCAAGTCTATGTACTTTGTTGTAATGCCCAATTAAATCTCATAATAATCATCTTGTCATATATTGCATTGTCATGCGCTCATTATTTGTCAATTGCCCAGCTGTAATTTGTTTACCCAACATGTTAGTTATCTTTTATGGAGAGACACCACTAGTGAACTGTGGACCCGGTCCATTTCCTCATACTGATAAAAACCACCAACTGCAATCATTTGTTCTCTGTTACTTTCTGCACTCATTACTGTTTTCCACACAATACGTTTAATCTTTTGTTTTCAGCAAGCCGGAGAGATTGACAACCTCTCTGTTTCGTTGGGGCAAAGTAGTTTGCTTGTGTTGTGTGCAGGTTCCACGTCAGTTGCGCTGCTGACAACCTTCTGAAGAACCTCCGTGTCCTCCTGGTTCGATAAACCTTGGTCATATTTCAAGAGAAAACTGCTGCTGCGCTACATCATACCTTCCTCTTGGGGTCTCCCAACGAACGTGTGTTGTCATGGTCAACAAGCAGATCTTCTGGTGCTGTTGCTGGGAAGTAATAAAACACTCTACCGTTAACATGCCATCATGGATATCAGTGGCTCATGAAGCATTCTTAGCATTAAAAGCAGCCATGACCAACGCACCGGTATTGGCATTGCCTAACTTTCAGTTGAGTTTTGAGCTCCATACAGATGCATCAGGAATGGGTATTGGCAGTTCTATCTCAGAAGGGGCACCCTATTGCTTATCTCAGCTAAGCATTATGTCCTAAATCTCAAGCATTGTCAACATATGAGAAATAATGTCTGGCATTGATAATGGTAGTAGATAAATGGAAACCTACCTCCAGCATAGGCTATTCACAATATACACTGACCATAAAAGCCTAGTTTATTTGGAGGCACAACAGTTGACTAACTCCATTCAGCACAAAGCTTTCTGCAAGTTACTGGGATTACAGTACCAAGTCAGACATAAACAAGGCACATCTAATGTGGCAGCTGGTGCCTTATCTCGCTGTCAACCCACTCAGGAAATTCATGCAATATCTACCAGCAAACCCAGATGGTTAGAAATAGTAACTGAGAGTTACTTACAAGATCCACAAGCAAAAGAGTTGCTCACTCAATTAAGCATTTCTAGCCCTAATGCACAAGGGTATTCATTACATGATGGAGTAATCAAATTTAACAACAAAATTTGGTTGGGAAATCATACAGAGGCTAAAAATACAGTACTTTTGGCTTTACATGACAGTGGTGTCGGGGGACACAGTGGTTTTACATTAACTTATCATAAAATCAGAGAGTTGTTCTCTTGGCCTAATTTGAAAAAGGATGACCAACATTATGTACCACACTGTGTTATATGCCAGCAAGCAAAATTGAGCATGTGGGAACACCAGGCTTGTTGCAACCTTTGCCAGTACCAAGTCGAGCTTGGGAAATGGTCAGTCTCGATTTTGTCGAAGGTCTACCAAAGTCTGCAAAGTATGATACTATACTGGTCATCATTGACAAGTTTTCAAATTATGGTCACTTCATCCCACTCACACATCCTTATTCAGCAATGACAGTGGCTCAGTTATATGTTGATCATGTGTATAAGTTACATGGGTTGCCTGCGGTTTTGATATCCGATCGAGGCAAAGTATTTACTAGTGCCTTGTGGCAGCAACTCTTCAAGTTAACTGATACTACACTCAACATGAGCTCCAGCTACCGTCTACAAACTGATGGCCAGACAGAAAGGTTGAACCAGTGCATGGAGACATATTTGAGATGTATGACTCAGACATGTCCAACCAAATGGTCAAAGTGGCTCACATTAGCTGAATTCTGATATAACACTACCTTTCATTCTGCCCTGAGACGGTCACCATTTGAGGTTTTGTATGGATATAAACCAAAACATTTTGGGATCCAGGATGCAGCACCAGATGTGGTTCCTGATCCAGCATCATGGTTGAAAGACAAATAAGATATGCAGAGGCTCATCCAGCAAAATTTGTTGTGATCTCAACAAAGGATGAAGAGTCAAGCTGATAAGAAGCGAGTGGAACATCAGTTTGTAGTGGGTGATCAAGTGTATCTGAAGCTTCAACCTTATGTACAGGTGTCTGTAGCTCACAGGACAAATCAAAAATTAAGTTACAAGTTCTTTAGCCCTTACACAGTCCTACAAAGGGTGGGAGTTGTAGCATACAAGTTGGAGTTGCCGGTGGGAAGTCGCATACATCCAGTGGTGCATGTCTCACTCTTGAAGAAGGCACTGCCAGCTAATACAATCACTCAGCATGATTTACCATCTCAGTGTTCAGTGCTAGATGTTGAACCAATTCCGTTACAGGTAATGAATACAAAGGACATTGTTTCTGGTAACTCGGATGTTTCCTTGATCCAGGTCCAATGGATGGGGCTTCCAAGTTCTTGGCTAGCCTGGGAGAACAAGCATCGATTGCTGATGGAGTACCCGAATGCTCTTGCTTGGGGTCAAGCAGCTTCTCAAGACGAGGGGAATGTCACGACCAGTGACATGGGCCGTAAGCAGAGCGCGGCCCAAGCCCAAGACGTACTCGAGGCCCAAGTGGAGACCAGGACACGTCCGTGTAATAGGCGTCAGCTGGGAGAGATGAGGCATCTACGATCATTGCGCTTGTAGCGTACTAGCGTGTGTAACCTGCTTCCTCTCTCGCTGCTATTCCCCCTCCCAACAACTCTGAATTCTCTGAACCAGATCTTGTATCTGGGTGTATCGTGATGAATTCGTGCTATTTGGTGAGATGCCACTAGTAGGAACGTCACACTGGTAGAAAGCTTCTGTTTGCAAACTATCGAAACAACGATTTGGCAAACCATGCACACATGTGTGTGACCCCGCCCGCGCAGCCGTCAGTCAATCCGATCAGTTCGACTTGAATTGCTGCTCCCGGCGACGAGGTATGGCCGGCAGTGGCCGCCACCGTTGTTGTGATCTTCGAGCACACTGAGCATCGGGCTTGCCTGCCGTGCCTGCTGCAGGGTTGGTCGACTTGGATTCTGAAACTGAGGTCGACGACGACGCCGTGCGCACGACTGGATGCCGGTCACAGACTACATGCCTCCCGTCAGCGACGGGCTGCGCATGCACGGCCGACGATACCGCGACGGCTACCACGACCATGGCTGTTGCCAGCACGCTAAGCCTGACCATCTTGTTATAGCTCGTGGTTATGTATGTGTGACGGGGTGAAGCGAGCAAGGGAAATAATTAGCTACCTATGCATGCATGTCCCCATGTACTTATAGATCGATGCACATTTGGGTACATCGGATCGGAACGCGTCAGATGAATGGATGATGAATGATATGACAACCAGTACCTGACGAGGTGTACCCTCATCAATTCCCATGGTTAAGGACCTAGGGTTGAGATTATGGGGAGAGAACGTGGTAGTACTGGTAGTTTCGTCGGCTGACAAGCAGAGGCAAAGATTTACCCAGGTTCAGGCCCCTCGGGTGGAGGTAAAGACCCTACTTCCTGCTTGTCTGTTATTGATCGCTGGAGATTATGAGGTTACAAGGTGGCTCCGGCGAGATGACGATCTCGCAAGAGCTTTGGTGGTTCGAGTATGGCTTGGGCCTAGATCGGCACCCCTCCCAGCCTTTAAATAGGCTGGGTCTCGGGAGTTTGTAACCGACCTAGTTTACACATAAGGAAAGTATAAACCGACTATGTCTATGTCTAAACTTGGAGGGTACTCCATCTTGTTGGGCCTCTCGTCTTGGGCTTCGAGTTGTCTCTTTGCTATTGGGCCTTTAGTCATCACGTGCACCAGGTACCCTCACGGTAGGGTACCCGAGATGTATATCCTTGTCAGTAGCCCCCGAGTACTTGTCTGACTCGAAGAATCGGGCATGGACTCGTTCGTAAGTGCACGTCATATGCTTTGTATTCTGTATATCATAATTGGAATTCCTGTATGAATAGCACATGTTGGCTATGTCGAGTATTTCATCGACTGTGGTTTTTGCTTATGATGATCAAGGGATAATAGCTTAGCAGGCCCAGTTCACTCGACGGATCGGGACTGGTTAACTACACATTCGGGTAAAACCTTACTAGCTTTCAATCAAACTCGAGTCCCCGGACTCGAATCTGGAACAAACTGGTCAGATTCGACTAGGCCGCTGAGGTCTTACTGAGTCGATCTGCAGTATAACTTTGAATTTTACCCAACGCGTCCGTCGGGATTTTTCATCATGTCTGCTGACACGGAAAGTATAAGGATTGACGTTGCTGGAACGGTCCTTAGCCCAGCTCGAAAGTTCGGCGGGTCTTACCTTTGCACTATGCATGCAGCATCCGAGGTATTTGCGACGGACGCAACTCGGGAATATTTCGAGTATGATTTTGCATATGAACGTAGTCGATATTCGTCGACTGACCCTTTGACACTATTTTATCGGGTGCGCGACAGCGCTCCCGATGGGAGTAGCCCCCGAGATTGTGCTTTATTGCTTGCAATGGAGGATAATCTCAAAATCTTCTTACCCTACATATGTTAGTCGAAGAAAATCTTTTGCCATAATTCTATCGGGTGCGCGGCAGCGCTCCCGATGGGAGTAGCCCCCGAGATTGTGCTTTATTACTTGTAATGGAGGATAATCTCAGAATCACTTGGTCTTGAGCATCTTTAGTCGAAGAAATTTTTGATACGCTCCCGATGGGAGTAATATGTCTTTGATCGAAAAGACAGTCGAGTGACCATACACTCGAAAACAATCGAGTGATTAATATGCTTTGGGCGAACCCGACATCTTTTCTGAACAAATCTGCTGCGATGACGTTTTATGGCGACTGCGCCACCTGACACGCGGTGGCGTGCGCTATGCTGCGATAGATGGGACGTGACACGTCTTGTGGGCCCATTGTGCAGCCGTTTGGACTGGATTTGACCGTTCAGGCACGATTTCTCCGGGGCCATGATGGTAGTTCCTAGATTCCCGTGCGTAGTGGGCGGAGTGGCCGGCGACGGTTGCCCTCCGTGGCTGCCACGTGTACGGTTGGATTTGCTTCTTTGCCCACGATCTCGCATCGACGGTGCGGATTCTTTTGCGTTGAGGTTAAAAGGGTGCGGCGGCGTAAATAGTATTTTTACTTGCCATTTGCTCTCCGCCGCCGCTGCTTCTTCTTCCTCCTCGCGATCGCCATATCCTCCTAGCGAAGCTTTTGCAACCACCTCGATGACGAAGCCTACCACCCGAAAGGGCAGGAGTGCTGCGAACGCATCGGCGGACAGCGCCGCTGGAGCCGCTGCCAGCGGTTTGAAGAGGGACAAGGGCGCTTGGACCAAGTCCACCTGCAGCAAGAGGATGCTCACCGGCCTGCGGAACGACGGGCTGATCCCTGAGGACACCTCGCAAGTTCGCATCCCCGGCGCCGAGGTAATCCCGCGCCCAGGCCCCAATGAGCGGGTCTGCTTTGTTGATTTTGTGAACAGGGGATTCTCCTTCCTGTTCACAACTTTCTTCGTGCACTGATGCACGTGTATGGAGTGCAATTGCACGATTTTACGCCCAATGGGCTTTTGCACATTGCGTGTTTCTTCGTCCTTTGCGAGTGCTTCTTGGGCGTCGCACCCCACTTTGGTCTGTTCCGCCGCATCTTCAACGTCAAGCGCCAGCACAGCGCCAAGGGACCTGGTGGTTTTGGAGTACAGGCTCGACCTGATGTCGAGTACTTCAAGATCAACTTCCTGGAGTCTGTGCAAGGATGGCGCCAGAAGTGGTTCTACATCAAGGATGTGACCATAGGCGCTCAAACATTCGGGTTGCCTGCCTTTGACGCAGACGCCCTGGTGAAGAAGAGGCCATCCTGGATTGCCCAGCCGACCGGAGTCGAAGCCGAAGAGGCTGACATTCTGATGGAGAAGGTGCTGAAGCTTCAGACCACTGTTGGTCGAGAGGTCACGGGCATCCATCTGCTAGCCATTATGGCCAAGAGGCGAGTGCAACCCCTTCGAGCCCGAGCACATGCTATGTGGGGATACAGTGGTGCTTCTGATCCAACCCGCTCACGCGCAGTGGAGCTTTCTGATGCGGAGGAGAAGTTGGTAAGAAGCCTTACCAAATTGACTGATGAAGATCCCTGCGAGATGAACTCGCCTGTGCCTCCTTATGAAACCAGCAACCCTCTACCAGAGGTAACAGTTGACACTATATCTCAGTTGATATGTTATGCATGTGTGATGTTGAATCCTTTGCTGTTTATGTGTGCAGGGACACAAAATGTATGAGTCGATGCCTCCCTTGCCAGAGAGCGGCCCAGTGCCAGACAATGAGCCATTCGAGGCAGATTCTGATGATGAGATGGCCTCACTCGCCACCGCACACACGCCAGAAGCCGATGAGGGCGATGCTGAGGTGCAGGGCAAGCAGAAGCGGTCGCGCGACGAGGAAGACACCGCTGACTCGGAGGAAAAGGAGGAAGACAGGACGGAGTCGATGACGGCGCCACTCGAGGTGCCTCCGATTCGCTCGCTTCCCCCACGACCACCGAAGAAATCGCGCCCGAGCGTGGGTGTGCTTAACCCTGGTCGAATGGTCGACCTTACTGAAGAGTAAGTATTACGTGCCCATGCTTTGTCACTTTATGAATAATGCCACCTTGTATATTTATAATGTGTGATACAGTGTTTCCTCGGATGAGGATATGCCTCCACCAACGGCGGAAAAGAGTAGCGCAGCATCCACTGCACGGACGCTGCCACCAGAGCAGCCGCCTACCCCTGCGACTCCTGCTGCTACAGCCACAGCTACACCACCCGAGCCGGAGGTTGCAGCAACTGAGAGCGGAGCTGCGGCTGCAGGTGTCCCTGCGTCGACTTCTTCCTTCTTGGAGCACGTAAGTTTATGCTTGCCGTAGTTTTAATCCTCATCGAGTGCCAATTTTTTTGCCTAGACTCAGTTATTGAGTTATGAATTTGCCCATGTCGTGCACTTAGGCATTTGTGTGAGAGTTGCTGAAGGCTGGTGCCAAGTATGTGCACAAGGAGACGGAAGCCGCCACCCTGCAGCAGCAACTCGAAGCTGCGAAGAGTGCGTATCTCTTTATGCTATTACCACTTGTTGAGGGTGATTCCTCTTGCAGTCTGCTGACCATGTGTGTTTGTTTTGCAGAGGCCGCCGCTGATGCGGCAGAAAATTTGAACAACGCCACCCGTCGAGTGGCTGATCTGGAGAAGAGGCTGAAAGCAGCCGAGGTTAGAGAGGAGTCGGCAATTGGTCGACTTTCTGCCGCCAGCACCAGCTTAACTGGTACGAATTTTTGCTGTGTTCCTTAGATGTTTGAGGTTTCTGATATATGGTGCTGATTATTTTGTCCACTGCTAGGCGTGATGGATGGCCCGCTGCTACTGGCAAGCAAAGCCTTGGCACCTCACTCGATGAAAGTGTGGCTGTCTCGGAGGTTACCAGTAGCAGAGCAGGGGAGATGCTGACGCAGGCGGCGAGTGCCTTGGGCGCCCTCCATGGCAGCTTCTTCCCCGGCGAAGAGCTACCATCTTCCTTTGCAGAGCTGGTTGAGCTATTCAAGCCTGAAGGGACTGCCGTCGCTGACTTCTGTCGCGAGCAAATGGTAAGTGGTGCTCAACTACTTTTCTCATGTTGCTCGCGCACGGAGTCGAGGCAGATTTTGACGCAGCTACGAAGAAGTTTCCACGGGGTTCTGATGGCAGAACCGTCGGGCTCGGCACTTGGATGGAAGCCGCCAAAAAATATGCCCAACAGCTGGTAACAACTGTTGAAGAAAGGGCAGCCAAGGTCCAGGCGAAGAAAGCTTCCTCCAAGAAGTCGACGACTTAGCTAGTGATCCCTTTGTTGACTAGGTCTAGGAATTTCGTCATTTTGCTTTTGCTATATGTAAATCATCAGACATCGTATCTGTCTTGTTATGAAATATGAACTTCAGTGATCGGGAGGCGCAGCCCCGAGCCTTTTGCTTGAGCTCTTCATGCTTCCTTATGCATTTAATTATTCTGACTGTAGAACCGAGCTCTAAACCATCGACTGGCCCTGTTGTGGGTGGTTCTTCGAAGTCACGAAGCGTGAATGACCAGAAAATTATGGACTACCTTCAGCACAAGCTTTCCGAGGTTACTCGCGAGCTGAAGGAAACACAAGATGCGTATGCTGAGTTGCAGTCGAGGCCATCCCCAACTACGGAACGGGAGGCCTTTTTGCTTGAGGAGTTGGAGAGAGTAAATCTGCAACTCGAATGTAAGATATTTTTGGATCATCGAGATCTATTCTTTGCGAGGTGACTCGACTGGGCGATGATGATCCCTTTGTTTTTGCGCAGGTGTTTGCTCTGACCCGATAAAGGAGGAGGCACGGATTCAGGATCGACTCGACGGTCATGCGAGTAGTACTGAGTACTCCGCCCACCCCTTTTGGTCAGACAGGGCGAGGAGCGCCATTTTGGTAAGGCTTCTGGACGCGTGGCGAACTGCCATTCGACTGGAGACTTGCAGGTTGGCTTTATTTCGAGTCCACGAAGCTTTGTTTCCTTTGAATGAGCAACCACAGGGCCTTGTTGCATTGCTGAAGAAATTTCGAAAAGGCAAGGCGATCAAGAAGTTTGTGCGCGAGCAACTGATTAGCGGGGCTAATGTTGCTCTTGCCTTTGTGCGATCGCACCTTCCGCATCTTGATTTGAAAAGGATTGCGATGGGACCCGCACCCATACCAGGTGGTGGTCCTGTGCCAATGGAGGAGCACTACCAAGAGACACGGTGGACGCATTGGTCCTAATCCATCGTGTGCTGAAGGAGGAGGAAAATGGACCGAGCCCAAGATGAACCTTTAGATTAGGTTTTTATGCATAGGGGTGACCCCCAGTGTAAAACGCAACACTTGTGAGTATTGTACATTGTTTGTTTTACATGTATGCAGCCCCGAGCCTGTTGAGCGGGGTGTATGAAGCAACTTGCTGTAAAATTAGGACTGATGCTTCTAAGCTCAACTCCCGAATAATTGAGTGGGGTTGAGCAACTTTTGTGTTTATGTATGATTTTTATGACCCAGCCCCCGAGTATTCGAGTGCGGCTGGGTATTATGTTGTGAACAAGCGGAAGCTCATGCTTTTTGAGATAGCGCAGCCCCCGAGTGCTCGGGTGAGGCTAATTTTGTGAGAACAAGTTATGCGAGTAGTAAAGGGAGAAATATGAGGAATCATTGATTATATTCCATTTTTGAATGTTAAGCTGCAGGCCGCCTCATTAAAAACCTTCCAGTCCCCTTAGGTACCCTGGTAAGGAAAAGAGCGCGTCTGAAACCTGCAGCCATCCGACATATGTGCCTATTACATTATGCGACTGAGCAATCTAAGCATAGAAACGGCGCAGCTGCGCAACGTTCCAAGGATTATGCGAGAGTTCTCCTGTCTTCGCGTGCTTCAGTCTGTATGCTCCACCACCAATGACCTCGGTGATGATGAAGGGTCCTTCCCATGGAGAAGCGAGTTTGTGCACCTTCTTTTGCTTCAGTCGAAGTACCAGGTCGCCAACCTCGAAGGACCTGGTACGCAGTCGACGGCTGTGGTAGTTGCGGAGGTCTGCTGATAAACAGCTGTGCGTGCGAGCGCCGTGTTACGTGCTTCTTCTAGCAAGTCGACTGCATCTTCGAGTGCTCGTCTGCATCTTCTTCGTTGTATGCTTCGACTCTTGGTGCATTGAATCTTACATCAGATGGCAGGATTGCCTCTGCACCGTACACCATGAAAAATGGGGTAAATTGTGTTGAAGCATTGGGAGTTGTGCGTAAGCTCCATAGCACAGACGGAAGTTCTTCGACCCAAGCACCCGCTGCTCTTTTGAGTGGGACCAGGAGGCGCTTCTTGATTCCACTCGTCACAAGCCCATTGGCCTTTTCGACTTGGCCATTTGACTGCGGGTGCGCCACAGATGCATAATTGAGCGTGATATCTTGCTCTTTGCAGAAGGATTTGAATTCCTCAGCCGTGAAGTTTGTACCGTTGTCAGTGATGATGCTACTTGGCACACCAAAGCGGTATATGATGGATTTTATGAAATTGACTGCTGTAGTGGCAGTCGAACTTGTGATAGGTACTGCTTCAATCCACTTGGTGAACTTGTCGACCGCCACCAGAAGGTGAGTATGCCCTCCATGGGAGGATTTTTTGAGTGGCCCAACCATATCGAGCCCCCACTGGGCGAAGGGCCAGGCCAATGGTATTGTCTTCAACGCCGATGCGGGTGCGTGCGGCTTTGTGGCGAATTTTTGACAGCCGATGCACCTTTTGACTATGTCCTCCGCGTCTTTGAGTGCTGTGGGCCAGTAGAAGCCTGCGCGAAAGGCTGCTGGCGTGATGCCCGCAAGTACCTGCATGAATATCACGAAGGATGGCTTGGCCATCTTCAAATGCTATGCAACGTTGGAACATACCTGATATGCTGCGTTTGTAAAGTTCACCGTTGATGACAGTGTATGCTTTAGATCGTCGAGTGACGCGTCTTGACTCTGTATGTCTTCGGGTACCTCGCCGCGGAGTATGTATGCGAGGAAAGGTTGAGTCCAAGTTGGCTCGATGAGGAGTACCTCGACTGGTGGGTCCTCTGTGCTAGGTGCTTTGCTCTTGGCTGGGCTGATGTAGGAGTTGCTCGCTTTTTTTGATGGATCTGTGCTCGATGCGCTCGAAGAAGACACCAGGTGGCACTGGTGCTTTGGTCGCACCAATGTTGGCTAACTTATCTGCTTCTTCATTGCTCTCACGCCCTATGTGCCGCAACTCGCAGCCTTCGAAGCTGCCCTCCATGATGTTGTACAGGTCACGGTAGGCGATCATGTTATCTGCGATTGCGTCGCAGGCCTTCATTGTTTGCTGCACCACCAGATTCGAGTCGCCGTAGATCATCAGTCGAGTGCACCCGAGGGCTTTGGCCATCCTCATGCCATGGATCAGAGCCTCATATTCTGCTTCGTTATTGGACGGGAACTCGAACCCCATTTGTAGGATGTAGCGGAGCTTGTCGCCTTTTGGTGATATGAGGATAACACCTGCGCCTGCGCCTTCGTTTTTCTTTGAGCCGTCGAAGTACATAGTCCATGAGTTGGACACATCTGGTGCTCCTGGGAGCTGAGCTTCAATCCACTCGGTGTGGAAGTCAGGTAAAACTTGTGCTTTGATGGCCTTCGGGTAATCATACTTGATGTCTCTTGGTGCTAGCTCGATGAGCCATTTTGCTACTCGCCCAGTTGCGTTGGGGTTTGTGAGGATGTCCCCGATCCCTGAGGTGCTGATTACAGTGATCGGGTGCTCGGAGAAGTAATGCGTCAGCTTCCTTGAGGACATGAACACGGCGTAGCCAGCTTCTGATAGTGCGGGTACCGCTGCTTTGATGTGGAGAGCACTTCACTCAAGTAATAGACTGGACGTTGTATGCTTTGGGCGTGTCCCTCCTCTCTGCGTTCGACCACTAGAACAGTGCTCACCACCCTGTTAGTTGCAGAGACATATAGGTATAGTGGCTCGCGTTCCCTTGGTGCTACGAGGATTGGAGGGCTTGTGAGGACTCGCTTGAGGTCCGTGAAGGCTGCTTCGGCTTCTGGCGTCCACTCGAATTTATCTGCTTTCTTCATCAGTCGATAGAACGGGAGTGCTTTTTCGCCTAGCTTGCTGATGAATCGACTGAGCGCTGCACTCGACCCGCCAATTTTTGCACGTCATGGAGCTTTGAAGGCCTTTGCATCGTCAAGATGGCCTGTATTTTCTCCGGGTCTGCCTCGATTCCTCGAGCTGAGACTAGATACCCGAGGAGTTGCCCGGCTGGCACGCCGAACGTGCACTTCTTCGGGTTGAGCTTGATGTGGAAGCGTTTGAGGTTTGCGAATGTCTCTCGCAAGTCATCGAGTAGTGTGTTTTCCTCTCTTGTGGTGATGACGATGTCATCTACATAGACCTGGACGTTTCGCCCAATTTGCTTCTTGAGGCAATCTTGCATCATGCGCTGGTAGGTTGCGCCTGCGTTCTTGAGCCCGAAAGGCATTGTGGTGTAGCAGTAGACCCCGAGTGGGGTTATGAACGCCGTTTTCTCTTCATCCTCTTCCTTCATCCTTATCTGGTGGTAACCCGAGTAAGCATCCAGGAAGGACAAGCGAGCGCACCCGGCGGTGGAGTCGACGATCTGGTCGATTCGAGGTAGTGGAAAGTGATCCTTTGGACACACTTATTGAGTGCTGTAAAATCTACGCACATCCGAAGGATATCTGTGTGCTTCTTCTCTACGAGTACGGGGTTGGCCACCCATTGTGATTTCTTGATCTCTCTGATGAATCCTGCTGCGAGTAGCCTGTCGACTTCGGCTTCGACTGCAGTTCTTTTTGGGCCGGATATGCGGCGCATTGTTTGCTTGACTGGTTTAGCATCTGGAATAACTGGAGAGAGTGCTCGGCGAATTCCCTGGGAATACCTGGCATGTCGGCTGGACACCATGCAAATATATCCCAGTTCTCACGGAGGAATTCGACGAGCGCGCTTTCCTATGCGATAGGCAGACTCGACGAGACATTGACTGTCTTGGTCGGGTCAGTCGGGTGCACCTGATGCGATCTTGTGTCATTGGTGGCATTGAATGCTCTGTCGACTGCCACCTTTTTGTGTTCTGGCATAAGTGTTCGATCGTTGGAGACCGCTAGATCAGCGAGTGTTGCTTCCATGCCAAACATCTCAGAGATTTTGCTGAATTCTCGGTCGCAAGAGTCAGACTTTTGGAAGTTCCCCTTGACTGTGATTACTCCTTTTGGTCCAGGCATCTTCAGCTGGAGGTATGCGTAATGTGGCACCGCCATGAATCGAGCGAACGTCGGGCGTCCAAGTATAGCATGGTATTGTGACTTCCAGTCGACCACTTCGAACTCAATCGACTCTGTCCTGAAGTGGTGCTTGTCCCCGAACGTTACGTCGAGTTGTATGGTGCCTTCTGGGCTTATTGCTTTCCCTGGAACGATACCGTGGAAGGTATTTGAAGATCTTGGCAGGTTTTCGACTGACCTGTTCATTTTGCGGAGCGTATCTGCGAAGATGATGTTTATGCCGCTCCCACCATCCATGAAGACCTTGGACATGGCGTAGCCTCCAATTTGCGCGTCGAGTACCAGAGCAGAGTGCCCTGGCGAACAACCGATGGAGGGTGGTCCTCTTTGCTGAAGCTTATTGTAGTTTCGGATCCCTTCAAGTATTCAGTTACCGCAGGAGGTGACATGACCGCCATGTTTACTTGTCGAGTGCGAAGTTTTTGCTCCCTGTTGGAAGGTCGACCTTTCTGTATCATGTACATCTGCCCTTGGGGCGGAGGGTACTGTGGCTCGTCCACCCGAGGTATGTGCTGTATGGCACCCGCGAGGTTTCCGCCTGCAGCAGGCTGTGGTGGTGGAGGTGGTGCCATCAGAACAGGCACGTTGTTTGGCTGAGGCACGGGTGCAGGTGCTTGTGCGGCTGCTGCCTTTCTGCGATTTACGTAATCAGTCGCCATTTGGTCGA
Source organism: Poa pratensis (assembly GCA_947311845.1). Lineage (NCBI taxonomy): Eukaryota > Viridiplantae > Streptophyta > Magnoliopsida > Poales > Poaceae > Poa > Poa pratensis. Next base: position 39,363,919 of record CAMZMU010000040.1, read on the forward strand.
ACTCCCTGCAGTTTCTCATCGAGTGATTGGATCGCAGTTTTCCGTCGTCCCCCTTGTACAGGTGGAATCTGCAATCAGCGTCCATCTTTTCTTCGAATGATCGCTCAGATTGTGCCCGTGACTTGCGCCAGTCCTTCCTCTTGTAGCTATCACTGCGTTGGCCGCGGTCTCGCTGTCTCGACGATCATCTCGACTGTCTCGCCGATCATCTCGACTGTCTCGCCGATCTTCCGACCGTCGGTCGCTTCTGTCCTGGTCATTGCGGGGTGTGGAGAACCCAGCCGCCATGAATTCGGGTCTGTCATCGTCGTAGTGACGTTTTGAACGTTTGCGCCTTCGGTCGTCTCTGTACGAGTCTCTGCGGCTTCGACTGCCGCTTTCATGATTGTCACGGGGTGAGGACCCGCGTGTGGTGCGCGCCATGTCTCTCCGTCTGCCCACTCAGTCGCGGTCATCAAGAGGTAGCCACAGAGGTTGGCTTTTTGCGACCGAGTGCTTCTTTGAGTCCCGCCTGGCGAGTCCCATTATGAAAGCATCCATGGCCATGTCTTCTGAAATTACTCCGACTGAGTTGCGTATCTCAGTCCATCGTCTGATGTATGACCTCAGCGTTTCGTCTGAACGTTGCACGCAGGCCCGCAGTTCCTCGAACGTTTTTGGGCGCTCACATAGAGGCTCGAAGTTTTTGATGAAGTCATCGCGGAAGTGATCCCACGAGTCGTACTTTGATGGAGGTAGGGCCTTGAGCCAGTCGCGGGCTGTGCCTTCGAGCATCAGTCGTATGTATTGCATGGCTGTGGTGTTTGTACCTCGCTGGCACGCGACAGCCAGCCTGTAGTCTTCCAGCCACCAGAAGGTTCCTGTCGACCCGTGTACTTGGGCTGTTCAGATGTGAGTTTGAACCCTTTGGGCATCCGTGTCTCGCGGACGCGTCGAGTGAAGCACAGAGCTCCATGTGGCTCAGGCTCTCGATCAGAGTATGAGTCGCTACTGTAAGATCTGCGTGATCTGCTCCTGGACCTGCGCCTACGCGAGCCGCTTCTTTCCTTCGAGTGGTGGCGGCGACCACTGTGATTATGCTCTTCCCGACGCGCGTCGACTAGGGCACGGTCTCGACTCCCACCTGGAGTTCTTGGAATTTGGCGTATGGCCTTCGCCGCTAAGGCGAGTGATTTGATCTGCTGGCGATGCAGTTTTGCATTGGGGTCATCAGCTGGAGGTTTGATTGCCTCTAGGTATGCTGCAGCGGTGAAGAGGGCACCCGCAGCTGTTTTGGGTACTGGCACTCCTTCTTCGTCGTATGTCATGAAAGAGTTGCCTAAGTTGCGGGTGAGCGCCGCCCTTTCGTCTGGCGAGAGGTGTGACAACCTTGATCTGGGTCTGTGTCTGCTCGCCCGTGGAGCTCAGGGAGAGCTGTCTTCTTCGCGCACTCGACAAGCTAGCTTGCTTTTTGCGTTCTTCGAGTGTTGCTCTGACCTGCCGCAGTCGAAGTGATTCCTGCCAGTTGAAGTACTGGAAGGTCAACATCTCCTCTTGTGTTGCGTCTGCTGGCATCATTGTGCACTCCTTGATGACTTTATCTGCTTTTGCTGCCATCTCAGCAGTGATTGTGAGAGTTGTGACTCCGTCCGGCATAGTAACTGTGCACGGGAATTCTGTAGGCCTGCGGCTGGCCGCAGCATCTGATGATTCTGCGGCGATGGCGACGTAACCTGCTGGGGTATCACCCGAGGGTATGTATGTGTTCTTCGAGTCCCGTCATGGACTCGACATCTTCATCAGGCTCATGTCTGAGTCGATATGCCCGTCGAGTGGTCCGTCTGGACGGATCTCGCAGTTGATGCCTTCATCGCCTATGCTCATCTCGGCGTCGACGAAGTTGTTATGAATCTCAGAGTCGAGGTTGTTGTTGTTGGTGCAGATCTCGACGTGGTTGTCGATATGAGTTTCGAGTTCGTCGAAGTCGCTGAAGGAGATCCCGCAGTCGAAACTATCCTCGAGTGAGAGATCGAGCTCGGGATCGTTTGTGCGGTATGCTGATTCGGCCTCCTCGCCCTGAAGTTCTTCGATGAGCTCGTGCATCTCTCGTGTGGACATGGTTGTTGCGGACGAGCAAGCTTGGAGGATCGACGATGGTATGGACGCAGTTGAGGGATCCGCAGTCGAAGGAGCCGCAACCGATGGAGCCTCGGGTGCGGAAGTCGCGAGTTGGCGTGGATCCGTCAAGTCCTGCACACCAAGCTTGTTGACGAAAAAATTGAACGAACCAACGGTTAAACCCAAACCTGACTCGAGATCGGAGAAGGCCTCCTGGAATCCTGGCGAGTGTGGCTCGAAATCCATCAGAGGATCCGATGCGCTTTTTGCGGGTGAAGCTGGCGTGTTGCCGTTTGTCGAGTGAGCCGGCGAGTTGCCGTGTGCCGCCTGAGTCGGCGAGTTCTGGTTTGTCGATGCAGCCGGCGAGTTGCCGTTTGTAGATCCGATCGGCGAGTCGCCGTTTTCCGATGGAACCGAAGAAACCGTGAGTCCAGCACTATTCTTTCCCACAGACGGCGCCAATTGACGAGGTGTACCCTCATCAAATCCCATGGTTAAGGACCTAGGGTTGAGATTATGGGGAGAGAACGTGGTAGTACTGGTAGTTTCGTCGGCTGACAAGCAGAGGCAAAGATTTACCCAGGTTCAGGCCCCTCGGGTGGAGGTAAAGACCCTACTTCCTGCTTGTCTGTTATTGATCGCTGGAGATTATGAGGTTACAAGGTGGCTCCGGCGAGATGACGATCTCGCAAGAGTTTTGGTGGTTCGAGTATGGCTTGGTCCTAGATCGGCACCCCTCCCAGCCTTTAAATAGGCTGGGTCTCGGGAGTTTGTAACCGACCTAGTTTACACATAAGGAAAGTATAAACCGACTATGTCTATGTCTAAACTTGGAGGGTACTCCATCTTGTTGGGCCTCTCGTCTTGGGCTTCGAGTTGTCTCTTCGCTATTGGGCCTTTAGTCATCACGTGCACCAGGTACCCTCACGGTAGGGTACCCGAGATGTATATCCTTGTCAGTAACCATAGTCTTTCCCACCATAAATAGACTTGGCAATGGGACAGTCCACGATGAGTTTAAAGAACAGATCGTGGAAAAGCCTGGACATGTCCTGCCCTGCCCTGCCCAGGTACGTGTATGAGATAATGAGTATACTCGCTAGTGTACTCTCAAAAATGTTGAAGTAGCTTGGCTATTACTGCACCTAATAGTGGTTGAACCACTGGAGCCCGAGTTACCCAGCACACCGGAACCATGTGGATATAAATTTGCTTCTCCGCGTTGATCATATCAAGAGTGAAATAGCAAGAACAAGCGTGAGACAAAGAGGATAATCGAGCGAGGAACATGAAGAGTGGAGCTCGATGTTAGAACAGGATCAGCAAGCGAAGAGGGAGGTTTCACCGTTATCCCGTAGCTAGCTGGATGTATATGGGAATACGATGCATTGGGAATTCGAGCAGCAAGTGCGGAAGTATTGCTCCCAGTTCATCATGTCTAAAATGTACTAGGTATCCAATGCTACCCGCCCGTCAAAGGGTTTTCTCCATCCACAAATGTACTAGGCAATATTAACACGTAATTTACATGCCATAAATCAAATTCTGCTAGGGTAGTGTTCGGTCTTAGCAAAATGAAATTCGCCTTGTAATTTGCAATGGAGTAGTAGGACTTAGATGAGCCACGGGGTGATTTCTTCGTCCATGGTAAATACAGCGTCTACGCAGCCAGTGCTCTCCGCTTTTCTCCTGTACTATTCACCAGGAAACATAGCTCTATCCGACATGGATCTTCGTCTTTCTCATCTCTCCTGTTCCGATCTCTTTTCACTAATATACGCGGAGCGCAGACATAGATTTACTTACTCATGGCAAAAAATGTTCTGCAATTGATAACAACAAAAATATCTGTTGTGTGTTGTCCCATGTAGTGCAGAAACTAAGCAAAAACTTGTTAAAGAGGGTTTCTATCATACCCCATTTAAAAGATACCATTTGCCCATTTACAGAACAAAATTGTTTCACTACTGATGGGAGAACAACTAGCCAATATTTACAGCAAAATTTGCAGGCTTGACTTTATGGAGAGCAACTCTTCTTCGGTCACCTTTTTCCACACGCCACCAACCAGTAATGTACCCAGGGCCGGCCCTGAGAGGGGTCAGGAGGAATATAGATCCAGGAATGAGCACACAATGACTCGTTACTTTTCTTCCACTAGAAAATACAAGGCTCTGTTTGGAAGCAGAAACTACAATTTTCTATTACATACCATGGTTTTGTTGTTGTGTTTCCCAGTTTAGTGAAAAAGAGGTCAAACCTCGTTATTAGAAACTGCAAAAATCGTGCAGTATAGCAAATACTATGGTTTTATACAACCTCATTTCCAACCATAACCAAACCCAAACAACTCAAAGTATTTCATATTTGGTTTTTTAAAAACTGTGGCCTTGTTGGAACACTTCAAAAATACTTTCCTGCCAAACACAAACCGGCTCATTTTCCATTTTTTGTTAATTTCTCTGATCCTTGACTTATCCAGCACTGCAAGCGCAAGGCTATGTCAAGGCATTGGAGACGCGTTGTGCACACACCCTCTATGATGACATGGTTCTAGGGCATTATCGACGTGATAATCAATATTATTTATATTGATATACCATCATCTGTGACTTTGCGCATTTAGTATGTTTGTAAAATATTCAGACAATATGTAGATATCAATATTGATTTTGTGTGCATTTTAGGAATTTTCTATATACGCGTTTTAGGAGTTCATTTGTAATATTTTATTTGTACATTTAAAAAAATCATTTTGAAGCCTTTAGGGCCCCGAATTCTAGATCTGCCCGGGCCCCCGAAATCTCAGGACTGGCCCTGAATGTACCCCTCACAGAAGAGGTCAATCCTGGCATATCAGAAATCTCATCTTCAGGCGGTGATATTGATATTTCTTGAATGCCCTCATTATCCAGCTCCTTCTCAGGGTGCAAATAACAGTCAAACATTTCGGTCTGACCATCATGCTCACTATTTCCATGTTCTGCTGTCTCATCCTTCAGTTCATGATCGATGACATCGAGGGAAGGAAGAACAGCAGTTGAACTATATGAACAAGGTATCATGCCTAATGGACGGGTGGTCCAGGACTTCGCTATAGACCACCTATTACGTTTCTCTGGCAAGCTTGTGTTAATAGTTCCCTCGGTGCCATTTTCTGCTAAACATGCATTATCCGGTTTCCTCAACAGCGATTAGAATATTTCCAGATTCTCTGTTGCGCTTTCAACTGATTTTTGCCTTGGTGACTTCTGCACAGACAACATAGGAAGCTTCCTCAATTTCACCTTCACGTTATTATTGTCTGTCATCTCAATCAGCAGTAGTGCTGCATCCTCAATGCATCTTTCACCTATAACGGACAAACTCAGGAACTTCTGCAGAAGTTTTGCAAGACAGAAACGAGGGACCGCGTTCTTGTCCGAAGAGAGTACTCCTATCTCGTGGACAAGTCCAGTACGGACAGAATCCTTCAACTCTTTTATGCTTGTGACAATCCATAGAACCAGGGAGCACAAGTTTTTCATTGTTGACGATTCAGCTGGCAGGCATGCATATAATTCACCTATACATATAACGGAATAAATAAGACCAGTATATCTGTTCAGACAAAACTCTACAAGAGCCATGAAATGGAAATACTAGCATCATGTCTGAACTATAAAATAAAATATCGCAAGCCTTCGACTTCAGGATTGTGATGTGAAGCAAAACATGATATAAATCAAGAAAATAAGGTCGCAGAGATGGTAGAAACTGAAAACAGGACACCACACTATAAGAACAGTACCTTTGTGTTTGAGGTCGTCCCTGATCTCAATCATTTCAATCACCGACTTTAGTATGCCAAGAAGCACTCTTGGTTCTTTTTCTGATAGTTTTGTTATGATAGTTTTCATCTCTCCATTTGATATTTGATTTTGAACATCAGATGGGTGAGTTAAATCGGAACTATCTATTCTATCTAATCGGACGGCGGATTCGACCGCCTTAAGCCTCAAAATCGGAACTATCAGTTTGATGCACATCACTGTTATCAGGGATTTCAGAGGCATCAAGTTGGAAAAACTCAAACAGAACAGAGACAACCTCAGAGGGACATGTGTAGTAAAGTTGGCGAACATATTTTATGGCGTGTAAAATATGCTTTTGGGAACCTGCAATTCAGAAGAAACTTAATTAACACCAAACTATCTTGATCATGAAGTCCTTTAGAGACAGTTATAATTATGAACGCTTCTGCCATAAGTTTAAGTACTAACACTAGTCTGTCATACATACTATACATGATTGCTATTCATGTCACTATCAGATGGTGGAAAACAAATTAACTGAAGAATATTCACAAAGCAGATCAATAGATGGCAGCAAACGACTGACGACAAGTACAGTTATTCCGTTATTAATATATGCAATACTTTTGAGCAGTTCCTTCAGATTAAAGGAAGATTTCAGTAGCTCAATCCGGAGTTGGTCAGAGACTTATTAATAAAGGAAGCATCCGTCTCTAATTGAATGCAGAAAAATCTTAGTGCAGTCCACGGTAGAGAAAATCCATCTCTGACAACCCAGATCACGAGGAAACAGAATAAGCCCAAGTGCAAACTCAAAGACAGTTCCTGCTACAAGATGATGATATTCACGTTTTCTTTTGGAACCTGGTTTTGCATTTTCAGTATCTTTGTGCTTCAAAATTTGAGCTATAACATTCATTGTTGCGGTTACTTCTAGTCGAGCATCAGGAATAGCCTTAGCTTGGGAATCCCAGTAATTACACCTCAATCAATCAAATGCCTGAAAGTTATCTTAATCAGTTAATGCTCAGAGCAAAATCACTGAGAAAACTTACTGGCCATAGAAACTGTAAAAATTATTTAATTTAGTACCAAAAGACAACATTCAGTAAGAAAATAAAATAACGAGCTATCAAGAAGTCTTAGAAATGCTAATAAATCAACTCACTGTACCTTATCGGCTGCCAAATGTAGCAGCCGCAGAGAGGGAATATCGCGATGTGAACTCTCTGCATGTGTGTGCTAGATATCTTTATTAGGATTGAATTACAATATCACAAATTTATCCAGATGTATTACACAAAAAAATTCTAACCATGACGAATGTCGACAAGAATTCGTGGTATCCCAACAATCTCAGCTAACTCAGATATTGAACGATGAGTTTTCTTATGTGGGCCCTCCAAAAAACCATTTACAAGCCTGGAATAAGATTAAACAAAAGTAGAAAAATTAAGTGTATCATATTGTGCAAAATTTTAACTTAAGTAGCAACAATACATTGGATTCTAAGATAGGTACACCCACAAAACATAAGCCTTGTACAGAATCGTTCATTGTTAAAGTTTTTCCCATATCATGCATACATTCAGTTTTTAATCTGATTAGTTATTCGATATACAGTGAAAAAAAGCAGAAGTCACAAAAGTAGAATTCTCAGTACTGTTAATATGTGCATTAGATTGCACTTTTCCTACATGTTTGTTACCAACTTGGTGCTAAATGGGACACTCTTTCCTCCGAGACACAAGGCTGGAACTGACCGTAGCAATGCATACCCAATATGAAGGCTCCGTTTGACAATGTTGTGGATTATGATAATCTTATCTTGTTGACGCGCTTTTAGATACTTTTGATTTCAAATAGCTGTTTTTTACTTAATTAAGTTGCAAACAGATAGTTTCTGCATTCCAAAGATACGAGAGGAAATATGAAACATAACTTTTCTAACTCTAATCTGGTTTACAAACAGAACAATATAGTTTTCACACTTCTCTTTCCAGCATCTTAAAAGATAAACGCATTTCAGGAAGCAGCCCCAAATTGCGCTGAAGAGATGAAGAATACTATGGGAAGTGAACAGCACATGATAGTTTAAAAATAAAATATAAAGACTAACGCGGAGAAACTTTGTCAGGGACACTGGTGGTTAGGCAGCTTTCATGCCATTTTGGTGATCTCCTGTTCCAGAAAAAATAAACAGAGACAACTGGAAAAAAGGAACACGACATATTGACGCCTAAGTTAGTTCTAGACTTCTAGCAGCCTATAGTTCAATTGCATTATCAGCACAACTATTATTAAGCACCTAATGGTTTCCGGAAGTAAACTATGTTCTTTCATCACAATCTCTTGTTCCACAGAACCACATGAAAATATGAAAACATGAATACAGCCTCAAAACCATCGACTCACAAATACTAAATTATTCGCCTAAACTGCTTGCACGGTAACCTCTTTGCACACTAGCACATTTCACCCCTAGTAAATCGACAGTACTGTTCATATAATCATATTTGACACATGAGGCAGAAAAATCACCGGGAATTTACTGACCTAATGATTGCAATGCTGTACAGCAAGGTGAGCATCTCATCTGACTCCAGTTTATCATTCCAAGCAACTCCATTCCTAGAGGGAAATTTTCCATCACATATAACTTCATCCCAAACCTATTACACACGAACAGAGAAAAAGGTTGAAACTATGCATCAGAGAACATACCAGAAGAAGGGATCTCGCAGCCTTATCTCGTAGAGGGCTGCAGTCACCTCCACGGGGATCAGGAGGCAGCCCCTGCTCCGCCACGCCGCGATCTGCACCAAACAAAACAGTAATTTTGCGTCCTCCAGCTGATGAATTTTTTAGGCCTTCGGAGATTACAGCAAGAGGGTTTTTAGTTTTACCCTCCGAAGAGCCGCGTCGGGGTTGGGAAAGGGGTCGAAGATGGCGTCGCGGACGAAGCGCCACTCCGTCCAGCTCGACCAGGGCACCAGCTTCCTGCCCGTGGAGTGACCACCAGCGCCACCGGTCTCTTCCGCCGCCTCCATTGAAGCGGAGCCAAGCGGAAAATCTTAATCCTACTAAACCCGCCGAGTGGTTTTTTTTTTTTTGCCAAATCTGGCCTCTCGGTGAAACTATTTCAAAATCTGGCAGCTGAGTTCGGCGCCAACCTAAATGGAGCCAAACTGCAATTCGACACCACCGAAATTTTGCATTTTGATGTCTGATGGGTTCGATGCCATAGCCATTGGTGCTGAGCTAGAGCTAAAAAATTCGATGGCGTCGAACTGCACAAATTCGGCTCTATTCACGTTGGCGCCAATCTCAAATAGTTTCACTGAGAAGTCAGATATACAATAGTTTCTTCAAAGGCCAGATTTGACCAAAAAAAAAACAGTAATGTGCGGGTGGTGGGCTTCGCTTAGGAAAAATCATCCTACTAAACCCACTGAGTCACTGCCGAGGGTTTTCGCATCATAGATCACACCAGTTGTCTTTTTTTAGACAACCACAAGCTGTCTAATTGTTTTGTACAGCTAACTTTTGTACCCTAACGGACAACCTGGAGACCGGCAGGCACAGTTAACACGATTTCAGAAAACGAAGTCGATGACTCGACATGCAGCCAATTTTGTACGTAAATACACAATGCATGTGGTTATGTTTTTTGGAACTCTGCCATAGATATAGATTAGACTATGTGAGTCTGCAATTCACCTAACCCTACGAGGAAGCTCTGCAAAGCCCCAACGTTGTTTCATTGTATTTTTACTAAAAAATACTTTCAGCGATGATATGCTCTTTGAAACTGTGCCCGCCCTGCAGACAGATGGTCGCAAGCTATCACTACTATGGCCACGATAGTTACATAGTTCAGTCCTCAAGCATTTGGATTAATTTGCTGCAACTCTGCTCAGTAAGTAAATTATGCTGTGATGAAGCTCAGCTAAATCACATGTCAATGACTGACCATACACGACACAAGACTGGTTTGGAACAGTTAGACACTGGCAGGAATCCATGAATGTACTTATTGGGAAAATAAAAATTCATAACAATTGCCGCTACTAGTATCCATAGTTGGGATGGTAGGAGCCGCCACCGTAGCCCCCACCATTGTGAGGAGCAGGCCCTGCACCTGTGGGAGGAGATCCGTAGGTTGCTCCGTATGGTGGCGGGTAAGAGCTGTAACCCGGATCAATTGGCGGAGCAGGAGGGTTAGAAGCCGGTGGCCGACTTTGTGGAGCAGCTTCCGCCATGAAATTCTGCAAGCAACGGCCATAGCAACAGGTCAACTTAATGCAAGACCCGTACAATGTTCAGTCCGTCCAAAGATGGCTCCAACATACACATAACTAGCAATAGCAACTTGAATGTGTGTCCCTCCATTTTCTCAGTTCCTTCCATCAAACTACTCTTTGCAACGCTTAGAAAAACACTGCCCGATGGTTTCTTTTTCTACATCATCATCTAAAACTTTTATCGGAATGTCATAGTTTGTTTTCTGTAATGCTATCAGAAATTCAGCATACATAAATGAAAATACCACCAAGTATAACACTCCCCTAAAATTCCAACAGCTTTTCCTAGTCATATACTTACAGACTAATCCCTGTTGCATCTATCACATTTCATATCTATGCACATGGTTTAGCAATGAAACAAATTAGTTGGCCAACAGTGAGCTTTATGATGCACTGGTACAAACATGTATGGTGCATTCCAGTTGTATCACTTCTAAAATGGAATAAAAAAAGAAATGGCGGAAATATCAACGCAAAATGAAATGCATCGGGCACCAACCATGAATCACATTGGAGGATAGTATTGCAAGTACGCAACAGGTTAGAAGATACAGTAGAAAACATACCTGGATCAGTTGCTGGGCAGTTTGAACTTGGGATGCACTCCCAATTATCTCCACGGTCATCTCTCCGGGTGCACCTCTGCTTTCTTGAATAGTTACTGCTGCACCACTGTGCCTACGGATATAGCTTATACTAGCACCAGCAGCCCCAATCACAGCATCAGCATAGGAGAGAGGAATTTGCATGTTATGTACCTGTTGAAGAATACACAAGAAATCAGTATGTGCCAGCAGGCAGCAATTCAAAAGCACCCATCGTCTTTAGGTCAAATGCAGGTGTGCAACATAACTAACCTGAGAAGCCACATGCGGTGGTGGCTGATTGCCTGAAGTACCACTTGGTAGTGCCTCACGTCCATATGCAGAAATGCCAAAGTGCGGCTGCTTTTCCATAGGCGGCATATCTGGAGGGGGATAATAATTGTCTTGCGGCCTTGGAGGCATGAACTGTGGGTTTCCACCATAACCTGGACCACCAGTAGGAAGGTTTGGAGGAGGTGCCCAGGGTTGAGGAGGGGCCCAATGCTGTGGAGCTGGCATTGATTGCTCTCTCTGCACACTGTGCATTTTCATCTGTAGACATTGAAAATTCTAGTCGTAAATGCTGTGGACAAGAAACTTATTATCTATAGGAAGACTGCCAAAACAAAATCTAACTTACTTGCTGTTCAAATAGTGGGAGAACACTGTGGTCAACAAGAAATTTTCTCAAGTGACTTGCTATCAGTTCCACTGCTTTGTGAACGCCAAGAGGCTCGCCTTGTATCTCCACAACTCTATCATCATTTAATGCAACAGGGGGCACATTTTCTGAGAAGAAAATTGTAACAGTAAATTAAAAACTGCATACAGCATAATAATGCTGATGCTATGTAGCCTCTTTTGCAAAAATATAAAAGTATCCCATGTGAATATCAACATTCCAACCGAAGCTTCAAAGAAATGAAAATGCTAAGTGCTACAATAATAAGCAGTTGAGCACGTTGAAATATGAGGGAGGTAAAAGTTAAGAATCTCTAATATAGTAATGATAAGTTGTTCTATAACAGCCTATCAGCAAAAGGAAGGTTCACGTTCCCAAACCATATGAAGGTACAGAAACAACAGACCTGGGTTGTTTTGAAGACGATTAGACCACTTGATCCTCACACCCAACCCCCACCCCTAACTATTGCCCAAGTCTGAAAATCACCCTAAGTGCCTAACTACAAAACCAAGTGTCCAAGTATTCGTCGATCCAAAAAAAAAGTGTTGGTGATAGTGACTTAGTAACATTAAACTGATTTCCTTGTCATGTCAGCATATTAATTAAGCGCATGCAGCTCTCATGCATGGTTCAAAAAAAGTCATGTCAGTATATCCAAGCTTACCGGGATGCCACGTCACCAAAAACCAGCCAAACACCATCATGGTCTCGGGTGACAGAGTGATTTCCCCAATTTTAAAATGACTGGTATCAAATGAGTGTTTCAGAGTTAAGAGTTGATTCCCGAGCAGGCCAGTTTCCTTGGTAACCAGAATGGTTTGTGCCCAGGCATGGAGCTATAGGCATATAATATTCATATTGAAGAAGCAAATGAAGCATACGCATTTATGTGAGCCAATGTATCGACACTAAGATAAGTATCACTTATTTCTCTTATTTTGATCAGCGCGTAACAAAGTCGCAAGACAAGGCATATGCTCAGTGACAAATGTATATAGCATAACCATATATCAGAAAGAAAGAATCTAGCACATGAACATAGAAATAATACAAAAGCCTCACCAACAATACGGACAACGGACTTTGAAGCATCTTGTATGGATTTAATTGTTGCTCCTTGCTTCCCAATAAGGCTTCCAGCTTGGGAAGCTGGCACTAGTAGTCGTGTTGGTCCTATATTACTAGCACCCCGTTGAGGCTGACCAAATTCAACATCTGAACCATCAGTTATCCGGTTATGAATTCTAAGTAAGCCATCCATGGCTGGAGATATCGGTTCATCTGGCTCATCCTTTGCTGAAATCATTACCTTTAAATGGGAAAATTGACATTGTTCACTAAGTTAGTAATTAGTACACACTTAAAGACAACTTTTTTAAGAGTACAACATGATATTACATAATGCAGTAGTGATTTAGAAACAAATAATTAGACCCAGACGAACTTGATGAATGAGGTATACACATGCATAACATAAAACACGTAAAACTATAACTTGGGTGTATCGTAACTAGGTTTTGTTACATCAAGAATGCTTTAGTTTCCAAACTTTTCTCCGTGGAGCACTGCTAATGCAAGAAATTATGTGTAAATCCCACAAGCATATTTCGTTAAGATTATCTATCCACATATAAAGTAAACAATCAGAATATGTTTTCTATGCTAAAGTAAAAAATAAGGAGCCTAAATAATGATTACCAAGAAGTGTACATTTTCTTGCTTAACGCTGCAGATAATAATGTTCCTGACTATCGTCAGATGTATATCCTAGTGAAAATCAGTTTATTTAAGTTATATCAAGGATGGTTAAATTAGCAGTCAGCTGCTCAGTGCGCAGCCGCATATGCATCCTATACTGGTATGGATCCACACGTAAGAACACCAATAAGTTCAACAGAGCAGTTTGTCATACAGATCTAGTCACCAGTAGAACAGTGTTCAGCAAGTATGGGTGATCAATAGATTGCCATTTCTTGTTGAGGTTAGCATGCTTCTTTACAAAATCCAACAGCATCATAATGAGTGTTGTTTTCCACGTTAATTTTTTAATGGTCGGGCTTTCTGTATATCCTATGCAGCAGATCTTAAAGCCCTCTGAAGAAAGAATAGAAATATCTTTTCAAGTGGCTTACAAACATATCTGCCCATTTGTCGAGAATTTGAATACCATGACAGTTCATTTAGCAAAACACTTAGGCTAATTCCAGAAAGATGCAAACAAAGAAAAGGATTCCCATGGCATTTTCCAAGATGCATTTTTTTTTACTTTGGTCTGATGATAAATTAGCAACAAATTCATCATGCAGTCTAATTTTAAAGTATGTAGTATGTTTCACATTCACTTGTAGTATAAAATTCCGTTGTCCTTGCACATATTTATCCTTCAAATTCGTATTTAGCCGTTTGTCTTCATTTGAATGATGCTTTCCATCCAATCAGGTTGGAAACCATGTCCCAGTGATCTCCTTTCAGTTCAAAAATCAATCAGGTCGTGGAATTACCAGATAATATACGAAGCATCTTGAAAGGAATCTTCATCCAAAACTCAAAGGACCTATATCAAAATTGCAGCGGAGGAGCACAAAACTGAACTTTCAAAACCATGTCTTTTGGAGACCTGGTTTGATTTGGGTCCTTAGACTGCAGTCACAACCTGCAAACATGCACTTGTGTTATCATTATCAAAGCCATTCTATTTGGGACTTTGATGGAAGGGTATATTTTGATTCTTGTTAATTTTATAGCCACTCTTTTGTCTTTATGGAACTTTAGCATCTGGTACTTTTGACATTCATATCGGAAATTGAATATATTTCTTATGTTGACTTTTCACTAAGGTATTAAACTGGAGTGGGAACAAGGATAACCCCAACTAGGTGTTTCAGCAATAATAGAACATACTGAACAATGAACTAATGATACAACAGGTATAGCTCTGGTGTTTGATACACCAAGTGACGGTTCTGATCTTTGGTAAGCCAAGTGATAGTGTGATGTATCATAAAAACTACATCATGTCAGTGATGCCGCTAGAATGAACCAGAAAGCAGCTACGATGTGGCTTCTTTCTCAGAAGTAGTTTCCAGATTAATGATCGGCCACGATGAAACATACACTTACATGTCATCATTGATGATACATTTGCTTGATTACCTGATCAGTCTTTTTCAGTTATAACCCATGTCATGAGTGGTACTAATATGAATTTAAAATTCAGGAGAAGAAAAGAAAAACATTGATTGTGTTCATTGACTGAAGCTAGATCCAATATTGATTAAACAGCTTAGTTTTAGGGTCCAAAGTTACTCTGGATGGGAGAATTTTCGACAAGGAACAAATGAGTGAAATGACAACTGATATTAAGTTATCCTTGGTTAAAGTAATTTCAAACAAATTATAGAGCATCTTTACTGCTCACTGATAAAAAGAAACAGAGTGCAAAGATTTTACTACCAAGTTCAAAAGAAAAGGATATCCGAAATGTGAAATCAACTAACATGCCTATATAACATATAGCTATGTGCAATTGTGCATACCAAAACGTGACACCTATTCTCCAATACAGTTCATGTAGATTCACAAGGTGAACCTTTGACAAAACAGGGTATTCCTATATCATAATATTATATATATATATTTCTTTACATGTGAAAAACTATGCAATAAATTTGGTGATCCGTTATTTTCATAATAGTTACACAGTTAATTTCCAAAAAATGAGCTGGTACTGGGGCTCAACACCATTGTATGTCTGCTGTTCTGCATCAAACACATATGACTTTAATAGTCTGCAGAGATGCAGAAAAAGGATGCTGATTGCTCCATTATTTTCATTGTTCCAGAAATTTGTTAAATATAGTAGATGATCCAATTAATGTAACAGTCAAATCTCACACTATTTAAGGACATGCTAATAGTTGCATGAGTACTATTGTATTGGTCAGAAATGCAAGCTCTTGCTTATAACGAGTGCCTCAATCAACAGCTGTATTTCAAGTTTCGGCAACGCAAATTTATTGTTGAACAAAAAAATTATCCTTCTACATTCCATGTTCGAATAAGGCTTTAGGTTGGAATAAGCAACAAGCCAGCAACGCTGCACTACAACTAAATCCATCAGGCATTGAACACAGCGAACAATTGCCAGCACAAACTGCTAGGTTAGTGAGACATCCAAATATAGCTTAATGGGGCAGAGTGGCTAAGAAACTGGGTAGTAGTGCATATAGAGCAATATACGGATTTGCTACATCATTATGAAAATATCAACAGAAAAATATCACACATGAACCCACCACCGACATAATAAAACATGCTGCCTAAATTAATCAGAATATAAACTTGTCATCAAAATTTATACAGATACTTACTGCTCTTTCTGGTACACCAGGTGGGCCATCAAGTATTTTTATGCGAGCTTTAGACTCCTCGCACATCCTTTTGATAAATTCCCCTTTGCGGCCAATGATAGCACCTACCTTCTGGGCTGGGACCAGTATACGGAAAACACTATCTCCTGGCCAACCTGGCCATCTCTTATCACTAGCCTCTACCTGCAAGTTGCCCTGGTTCTTCACTACCCCATTATATGCATTCTCTTCCTGGTAAGGGTTTGCTGGTTCATCATTGTACTGATTCTCTGGTTCTTCACTGAGCAAATTTGCTTGCACCTCAACGTATGTATTCCCAGGTCCTTCATCGTATTGGTTTCCAGGCTCTTCATTGTACGAGTCACCAGGCTCTTCGTTATACTGTGCCACCACCTTGTAAGGATTCAGCTGTTCTTCATTGTACAGATTTTGAGGCGGTTCACCCACATTGTGTCCCGCGAAATTCTCTTCTGGTAGATCCATTTTTCTAGTGACCCAAAATAAGAAGGATTCGGTGAGAAACCACAGCCACCATTGAAGTTTAAACCAAACATATAGAATTGAAAATCAGCATCAGGAACGCGTTTCATACCCAGGACTCATGATGCACCCTAGTATGTTCTAGTAAATGGCAACTGGCGACCACGCGCCCTTTCAAACACTTACAGACTCCTTGAACGCTTTAGCATGTGCATATGGGAGCATCCTTAATTTATAACAGTTATTATGTAACAACAGGAAAGCAAGAACAACTCGGTTCCAATCGAGCTTAAGAACCCATTCAGATGTCCCCATACCTTGCCATGATCCCATGTAAAACCTAAACCGCGTTCCCCATATCAGCGCAGGGCACATGGGCCACCCTACATCGAACCCCGCGATCCCAAACCTCACCCCGCTGTCGCCGCCACACCCGATCCCTTTGGCTAAAATTAAATCTAGGTCTCAATTCTCAAACCCCGAGGCGCGGAGCTCGGAATTGGTGAAATCTCCGCCTTACCACGTCAGCGAGAGTTAAAAAAAACTAGGTTCCAATTCTCAAACCCCGGGGCGAGGGGCTGGGAATTGGTGAAACCCCAGCACAGAGCACGTCAGCGAGAGAGCACGGCGGGGGAGGGGAGATTTCGTTACCTGATAGAGGGGGAAGGAGAAGGAGGTGGCAGCGACTACGGCGAGGAAGCCACGGCAGCCGGCGAGGGGTGGGACAGGGCGGAAGGGGAGGAGATGGAGACGGCTGCGGAATTTGGGAGAGGGGGAGCTCGTGCTTTATCGCGACCAGTCGAACACTCGAAAAGTGCCGAGATGACTGCATCTGTCCTAATTCTTTTCCCGCACCTTCATATTGATCCATATTCTTTAAAATTGCACGTTTAAATCCCAAATGTTTCAAAAGTGTGTCACGCGAGGTCCTAAACTGGTCTTACCGTCGTTGACCGGTGCCACGTCGGCTGGTGGGGTCCGTAGGCTCAAGCGGACGGAGGTGAAATTTTGCCAATAGTCCCTTCACTCTTCACTCTTGTCCTCCTGCGACATTGGAGGCGAGCTGGCGGCGGAGGTGCTGCTCCGGTGATGACCGGAGGAGATCGACCGGTGTAGACCGTGTCCACCATCTCCGCAGCCGCCTCGCCGCGAAGGTGCAAGCGGCCCACGGCGGACCGTAACACGGCCATGATGCATAACGTGCAGTCGAGCTTGTGCTCCTGGCACGACGTTCGCGGCGGGAAAAATCGTCGGAGAGCATGGTCGTTTGCATGCACGGCGCGCCGCATGCCAGGTATGGTCAGCCTCGCTGAGATGCTAGCGAGCAAGGCTGTCGTCCTTTGCGTTCTTACGCGCAGCTCGTTGGCGCGGACAGACAAGGCTCGGCCATCGTCGTCGGCGCGAACAACCCCAGCACAGGAGGCCACCCTCCACATCCACCGCGCACGTGTAATCGCGGGCGGGATTGTCCAGTCTAGCGACCTACTGAAGCTACCGGAGAAGACGCGCATCAGGTATTTGACACAATGCCCAATGGGAGCAGCAGGTCCCGACGTGCGCTACCTGCCGACGCGAGCCAGATTGAGGCTGGAGCTGAGACGGGCGACCATGGGTGGCGGCAGCGTCGCACGGGATGTTCTGGCCGCCGTCCGTGGCGCATGGACTAGCTGCAGCGCGCCCTGGCGGCCACGTCGCGTGGCTCGTCCAGAAGACGTCGGGTGGGCGTGCACCTGAGCTGACTCATGCCGGCGTCAGACCAGTGGCGCGGGCGCGGGCGAGCTCCGACCACACGCGCACCTGCAGCACACTGCCTCCTGCTGCGCGTGCACCTGGCGCGGACGGCCATGGCGCGGGCGTGGGCGTGGGAGGCTCTGGCGCAGGCGCGGCGAACTCGGGCGCGCAGGCATAAGGGTTCATTTGCTTAAATCCCAACCACTAGCCGACGTGGCACCGGTCAACGAAGGTCAGACCAGTTTAGGACCTCGTGTGACACACTTTTGAAACATTTGGGACCTAAACGTACAATTTTAAAGAATATGGACCAATGTGAAGGTGCGGGAAAAGAATTAGGACCGACTCATGCAGTTATCTTAAAAGTGCCGTCCACTGTTTGACGGAAACATTTTACTGTCAGATTCAGATGACAGATCATTTTCTTTTCCTCGAGTAATCTTTTGCACGGAGCCCATGCAAAAAAGATAATTAGCTTGATGAATAGCCTCTTTCTCAAATTTTTTATCTCTATATGTATCTCTATCTCTTCTCTACTACGGAGTATTTCTATCTAAAAAGAACCATTGGTTTCACTTTCTACCCACCTCTGCTCCTTTTTTCCGGCCGTACTGATTTTTTCCGCATTGATTGTTCCACGGTTTTCGTGGTTTATTTCCTTATGTCTCGCCATCTGTTAACGATCAGCATCGGTCAATCAGCAGTAATTAAGTACTAGTCGCCCGGGGCGAATTTTTTCCCCCTTTCTCTTCTCTCTCCTCTCCTCAACAGTTGAGAGTCTCTCGTGGCTTCCCGGCGCCGCTCCGCTCCTTCTCCGCTGGCTTGGCCGGCCGGAGTCGAGCTGGAGATGGTGACTGGGTCCCTCTGTTTATAGTAGGTTTAGTTCTTCTCGCCGTAGTGGTAGGTTTAGGGTTAATTTCCTTCGTGGTGTATGGCGAGATGTCGTCGGGTTGTTCCCTTCCGGTGCTGCTGCCAAGCGCCGGTCGTCCGTCCTCGACTTTCTCCGGTGAGCTCCCGTGGTGGGAGGTTGCTGGTAGGACGACAGAGGCCGGAAGCCCTCTGAATAAAGGCAGACCGGGCTCTCTTCGGGCTCTGCGATGTGCAGCTGCAAAAATTCCTCTGGCCGGCCGTGGAGGTGAGGGGAGGAGGTGGGTGGCTACCAGGATCTGCAGATCTGAAGCTATAGCTGCGAGGTTGGTGTTGGGTTCCTTCAGCCGCACCCGGTGCCGGCCGGAGTGGCTCTCTCTTGTTGTGGTGCTCCTGTGGGTGGAGCCGGAGACGGCAATGGATGCTGCTCTTGTCGCCTCGTTCAATAAGGCCTTGCTAGTTTCTAGGGGCGGCTCGGGGGAGTGCGGTGGTGTTGTTGATCTTCTTCTTCTCAATTGGCATGGTGCCAAGGATGAAAAGGGGATCGTTGCTGCTGTCGTCGACGACTTCGGGTGGCCGCAAGGAAGCGTGTTGCTGCAAATCGGAGAATCACACACGGCGGACATGTTTTGCCGCCGTGATCCTTGGCTGTTAGGGCAACCTCTCCAGGCGCCGAGGACGCCGCTCCTTCTACCTCTTGAGTGGAGGCCCTGTGGTGGGCTCTCACCGGCGTTCTTCGGCTGTGCAACCCCAAGTGGCTTCGTCCCTGGTGGATTTACGGTCGGCCCGCGTTCGAGCTTGCGTGTTGGTGGTAGAGCAAAAGGACCAGATCGCGTTTTCCAGGCGTTGACTAGGGTTCTTTTTGTAATTCCCAAGGACTGTGGTGTAATTTCTTATCTTTCACGTGTCCTTTGTACTTTGTACCCCCACCGACGGAATATATGCAGCTAGGCCCTCTGGGCCATTCCTTGTTCAAAAATTAGCAGTAATTAACGAGAGACATGACGTTGAGCGAGCCTAAGCCGCCCTGCTCCAGCCACCGGCGCCGGCCCCTTCGACCCTCCACCGTAATCGCCTCCCTCCCTCCATAAATCCTAGCTCTTTCCTCCATACACTGTAAGATCTCTCAGATTTTTCTTGATTTAATGCTCGTGCCCTATGTGAAAGAGATCGCATCTGTGATCAAGGCGGCGTCACCATCCAAAGAGGTTTGTCGGATCTCACCGCCTCCCTACGCCGTTGCCTCGCCGCCGAAGACGTCGTAGCCTTCCTCGCCTCCAGCAACGCATGCGTACGCCTCACCTCCCTCATCCCCAAGGTAAAGTTCTAGGCATCAACGCTTTCTAATGGTGTTAGTGCTTTCTTCATAAATACTTAATTCATACAATATTTCAGAACCTAATTCTGTTCAGGAACTTCTCTGGAAGAATTAAAGAAGATTAAACGTGCAATACGCTTCCAAATACTGAGATGGGGAAATGGATGCTCTAGATGTAAATTGGTACAATGGCTACTGTCTAATGTTCTGAATTGGTAAACATAAAAATGGTCATTAGATGCTATCAAAAAGTGTGGATTGGAATGATTGAAGCAGAGGGCAAGGAGGAGAGAGTGAATGGTGTTATCTGCAAATAACATGACTAGGTGATGACAACCAAGTGATGACAACTAGGTGATGATGAGAAATGTGTAAAGTCTAGTTGCAAATTTTACACATGAACCTCAACAAATTTGACATATCCATGGCGCTCTAAACTTTTTTAGAGACCGGGCGAGTTTATGTGTTTAGGCGGTGTGTGTGTGTGAGGTGGAGGCACCGAAATTTCTTTGGAATTCGGGTGTCCGTCCTTGATCATGTAACGTCACGCATGCTCTGATGGCTTGTTGGTCGTAACGTCTTCTTACTTGAGTGCATCAACAGTTACATATGTACTACCTCCGTTTCAATATATAAGATGTTTTAGCTATCCAACATGTTGTCTACATGCATACTAATATGAGTGCAAATACACACTAAAATATGTATACATATATCTAGATATATGTGAATGTAGACAAATGTTAAAACATCTTATATTTAGGAACGGATGGAGTATGAGTGAGGGTTAGTATCATTCCACCCGGTGTGTGCGACGAAGACAATGAGTGACACGCCATCCAAAATATTATATTCCATCCTATCCGTTTGATGCGTCGTTGGAAAACAACTGCTGCAGGTACAACCTATAGTAATACTTGCGACAGTTATTTACTTATTTGGGATGAGACGGAGTAAAAAAACAACTCGTTGCAATGCACCGGCATTTTTTGCTAGTCTCAGCCAAAAAGAACTCAATGTATACATAGCCTCTGGTTCAAGAATTTGTTCCTTACAAAATTTATATAGAGCTCTTTGTTTGTAGGACTAAAAACCATACAGATATTTTATGGACTATTGTGTACCGACAAAGAATTTTGTACCATTTGGTTTTACCTTCTAAACTTTTTTAAAAAATTGCACATATGTGTGTTATAAAATTTTGTAGGGTTCAACATGGCATGGAATTTAATTTTTGCATTTTATATTGTTGTGTTTGTCATTTAGGTGGATTATGATAAGCCAACTCTTTCAACCAGTTTTTATTTCCATTTAGGAAACAAACCTTTGTCTATTTTCATTTCACAACTAAATCTCAGCACATTCCAGTTCAGCAATTCTCAAGCTGAGCTTGTGTTGTTGTGCTTATTTTTATAATCTATTGTAAAAAAGTTAGCCATAAATTGAAAAAAATGAATCAAGCAAACACTAAAACATATAAAAGTGTGTTAAACAATATTTTGACAATCCACCGCTCATGGCAAGGCTTTCGGTGGAGAGAGGTCGAAGGGAGAGTAGAGCCATCTCATGACAATCAACCTATATTTCCGATAGTGGATCCAATGTTTTATATGATAAATATCAAAACATGTAATGTTATTTTTACTCTGATTTATTTGTATATGTATTTACTACTACTTAGTTCTTGGTGCTAAACATTGCCAACTGATGTGGGTAGAATAATAGTGGGAATGGTTAGTCTTAGATTTGACTGAATTGTGATTAGCCTAGTGACAGAAAAGGTACAGTCACTTGTGTTGGTTGGTACTTTCTCAAATTACATCAATAAGGGTAAAAGGGAAGTTGTCTATTGCTTTATTGTTAAGACCATTAGATTAATTCACAACTTCATATCATCTTTCATTACTTAATGCTTCATTTTTATGCTTAATATCAAGTGTATACCAGGGTATTTGGGAGGAGTGTTAGATGTAGCTTCCTATAAATTTAGGTGTATCGATTTATGGACGTGAGTCCTATGGATGGATCGTACTTATATTTGTGTTTATTATTTTGTGCCACCGTGACTGGGAGACATTTGATAAATAAACCATGAACCTTGTTCTTATTTCCTCCATAAGAAATCCTCCATGAGGGGCACGCAAAGGCCATGAGCCGGATTTGACAAGAAACAATGACGTTGGTGGAAACGGGACAACGCGATGCCAAACCAAGGGAGAGAGAGAGAGGGGAGAGGGTGTATGTTGAATGGGACTGTTTGGCTGACCGTGGGCCTGGGGTGGACAAAAATCCCATGTGGCGTTAATAGTGTAAAATTTAGTAGCACCTCAATTCTTCCTCAAATTTTAGTACAAAAAAGTGAACAATGTTTGAGGAAGACAAGGGTGATGAAAGTGTATCTAGTTTCCACCTACCGGGTTTTGGATGATTATTGAGAAATGATTAAAAGACTAACGTTATATTGAGTATATACAGGTGACTCGTCCCAAAATGTTGGTGTAATTAACCATAAGGTTGTCGACCCCTAAAAATGAAGTAAAAGTAGATTCAATGGAATGAAGGCGTGAAGCGTTCATGAAGACTCGGGAGAGGAAGCTGGAGACGACGTAGGTAGTTTTTCAGTTCCTCTGAGTCGTGGAAAAAGCCGTACTATAAAGAGGCGTGCGATTTTGAAAGGAAGAAAGTTGAACCTTAATTGCTTAGACTAAAGAGCATATTCCTGTGTGCGCCTATAAATAGGCCCCCACCCCACCCCGATAGGCTTGATGACTTGACCCGAATTGTAGATCTGAGATATACTATTTACCTTGCAAGTTTTGCTCTATGTCTGTGTTCTTGAGCAGTTCTTTCAGGGAGAAAGTTTTACCTTAGTTGAGCATCGAGCAAGAGCACATTCTAGCCTCCGGAGATCCTCAAGATTCGGTATCTCCTAACCGGTTAGGCATCATTGTTGAGGTTCTAGTCTATCAATTGACCACTACAAGTTTGTACGGGTTTTGGTGATCCCCTGAAGAATAACCAAAAGAGATTGGGCTTGAGTTCCAATAAACTTGAGCTAACGAAGAAGAAGACTAAGTCTGAGGACTTGGCTACATGCTTGCATATCCTCTACAAACGGAGACATAGATCCAGCCAACATGTTGAACTTCGGGAACTATATCCCTCTATCAGTCTCCCTCACTTTTTTTGGTTACAGATGCTTTTACTCTTTGTTCATAGTGTCGTGAAGCATTATATTTTACTTAGCCGTCTCCTTTTTTATATCCATTGCTTCATTATCTGCTATCTTCTGCTAAGTTTCATTCTAGCACTTCAGTAGATTTTCTTCAGCTTATGTTTTCTTAGCTTAACAGAATTAATTTTTTATAACCCATATTCACCTCCCTCTATTCATATATCTCGGTCTTTTAGGAGAAAAAAATAGGGAATACCATTAGGTTGGTGTTTTGTCCACCTTTTCTCAAATAGACAACCTAGAAAGATTTGAGGAAGACCCCTCAAAATGCATTGTATCTTGTGTATTTACAAATTTTCATCCAAACCTATGACAATATGTGGTCTGCACAAAACAAACCAAATGATGTGTGAACACCACGCGGTACTATTCAATTAGATTTTTTCTTTTTTGCACCGGCCACATATTGTCCTATTTTTTAACAACATTTTGTCGATGCAAAACATACAACATAATCCATGTCCATGATTTATTCCATATATTTTTTAAACCTATAAGTGTGACGTCCGATAATAGGGTGTGGGGGCAACTAGTTGCAAAATATTCACATTCTAAGCTTCAATAAACTACAATTTGTCACTATTTGTGCTCGCATCCCATTGTCATCGCACTTATGAGTTAAAAAATATATGAAATTAATCGTGGGCAAGGGTTATGTTGTATCTTTGTGTATCTACAGATTTTAATCTAAACATATGACAATGTGTGGCCTGCACACAGAAACCAAATGATGTGTGAATACCACGTGGTACTATTCACTTAGATCTTTTTCTTTTTTACACAGGCCACATATAGCACCGGGCCTAAATTTGCCATATGATAGTAAAACAAGCCTATTGTACATGGCAGAAAATACTCGTTTTAGCGCCGTACATATGATTATCCACCAGTTAATTTCAACTGTCCTTGTCCGATAGCCCATTTTTGGAAAATAATTACGCAATAGGACCTTGACCAATTGAGCGGTACAAGGTTGTCTAACATTGAATACATCCAAGTATCTTTATACGATAACTTATCTTTGGAAAAAAAAGTGTGCAACAAGGACAATATTGGTTGGCGGTCCAGGATTAATTGAGTAACATTGCATCCACGCTTTATTGCGATTGATTTCATGTGTCCTTATTTGACAACCTATATTTGGTAAATAATTACAAAGCATGCATTTGGAGATATGTTTCGATCTATAAAAGGAGTGGCCATCTCCCTCTTCCATTTCACGACTCATCGCTCAAGATCAATATCTCGAGATAGATACTTCTAGGCACAAATCACTCTCCAAATCAAGTGTGCCAAAGAAAGTGACTAGGTCGGTTGTGAAGGATATCAAGGATTAGAATAAGAAGGCTAGGATCGCTTTTTTGCAATCCAAGGTTGCCCAGTTGGAGAGAGAAGCGGCAATGGAAGAAGAAATAGCAAAGCACAACATCCAACACTTCAAGGAGCTAGAGGAAGAGAGCATGGGGACGGCATCCAGGTATCTATTCCGCAAGGAAGAGGATCTCAACCTTAAGGTGCTTCAGGAGTACTTCCAAGAGCTCAAGCGGGTCCAAAAAGAAATTGTAGGTCAATTGGCTTTGGAGTCTAGAGGCCCAAGTGTGCCACTATCGCAAACGGCCATTGTCTTCTGTGCAACATCAAGATAAGCCATGAAACTTTCATATCCGGTCCATAAGAAGGTCGTGTCCTACTGGTTAAGGGGTATCCTTTATGTTTTAATGAATAATGGACTCTTGTAGCTTTATGTTGTAGTGAATAAGTTTCCTTGGAAGCATGTATGAAATTTTATAAAGGAAAACAATTTTGTAACAATGGGAGTGTTTCATGACTAAGTCACATCGAGGCGATATTTCATATAGTTTTTAAACATATAAGTGTGATGTACGATAATAGAGTGTGGGCTAACTAGGTGCAAAATATTTACATTCTAAGCTTCAGTAAATTACAGTTTGTCACTATTTGCGCCTGCATCCCATTGCCAAATGTCGTAATTATGAGTTTCAAAAAATGTAAAACAAATCATGTGCACAGGTTATGTTGTATCTTTTGTATCTACATATTTCATCTAAACATATGACACTGTGTGGCCTGCACACAAAAATCAAATGATGTGTGAATACCACGTGACACTATTCACTTAGATCTTTTTCTTTTTTGCACAGGCCACTTATGGTCATATTTTTGAACGAAATTTTGTATATGTAAAAGATACAACATAATCGATGCCCATGATTTATTTCATTTTTTTTAAACATATAAATGTGACATACTAAAATGGGTGCAGACACAACTAGCTGCAAAATATTCACATTCTTTTTATTAGTGGACAAATATTTGCATTCCTAATTTTCTGGTGCTCTAGAACCGGGCCTAAAATTGCCATACGATAGTAAAAGAAGCCTATTGTACATGGGAGAAAAATACTCGTTTTAGCGCCGCACATATGATTTCCCCTGGTTAATTTCAAGTTTCCTTGTCCGATATCCTATTTTTTGAAAATAATTACTCAATAGGACCTTCACCACTTGAGCAGTACAAGGTTGCGTAACATTGAATACAATCCAAGTATCTTTATTCGATAACCTGTCTTTCAAAAAAAAAATTATGCAACAAGGACAATATTGGTTGGCGGTCCAGGATTAATTGTATAACATTGCATCCATGCTTTATTGCGATTGATTTCATGTGTCCTTATTTGAAAACCTATATTTGGCAAATAATTACAAATCATGCATTTGGAGATATGTTTCGATCTATAAAAGGAGTGGCCATCTCCCTCTTTCATTTCACGACTCATCGCTCAAGATCAATATATCGAGATAGATACTTCTAGGCACAAATCACTCTCCAAATCAAGTGTGCCAAAGAAAGTGATAGGTCGGTTGTGAGGGATATCAAGGATTAGAATAAGAAGGCTAGGATCGCTTTTTTTGCAACCCAAGGTTGCCCAGTTGGATAGAGAAGCAGCAATGGAAGAAGAAATAGCAAAGCACAACATCCAACACTTCAAGGAGCTGGAGGAAGAGAGCTCAGGGACGACATCCAGGTATCTATTCCGCAAGCAAGAGGATCTCAACCTTGAGGTGCTTCAGGAGTACTTCGAAGAGCTCAAGCGGGTCTAGAAAGAAATTGCAGGTCAATTGTCTTTGGAGTCTACATGCCCAAGTGTGCCACCATCGAAAACGGCTATCGTCTTATGTGCAACGTCAAGTTAAGGAAGAGAAGCCATGAAACTTTCATATCCGATCCATATGAACGTCGTGTCCTACTGGTTAAGGGGTATCCTTTATGTTTTAATGAATAATGGACTCTTGTTGCTTTATGTTGTAGTGAATAAGTTTCCTTGAAGCATGTACGAAATTTTATAAAAGAAACCATTTTTTAACAATTGGAGTGTTTCACTACTAACTCGCATCGAGGCGATATTTCATATATTTTTTAAACATATAATTGTGACGCCGATAATAGGGTGTGCTCGCAACTAGTTCCGAAATAATTATATTCTAAACTTCAGTAAACTATAGTTTGTCACTATTTGCGCTCGCATCCCATTGTCAAATGTCGTACTTATGAGTTTCAAAATAATGTAAAACAAATCATGTGCATAGGTTATCTTGTACCTTGTGTATCTACAAATTTCATCTAAACATATGACACTGTGTGACCTGCACACAAAAATCAAATTATGTGTGAATACCACGCGATACTATTCACTTAGATCTTTTTTCTTTTTGCACAGGCCACTTATGATCATATTATTTAACGAAATTTTGTAGATGTAAAAGATACAACATAATCGATGCCCATGATTCAATTCATATTTTTCTAAAATATATAAATGTGACATCCTATAATGGATGCGGGCACAACTAGCTACGGAATATTCACATTCTTTTTTTAGTGGACAAAATATTTGCATTCCTAATTTTCTGGTTCTCTAGAACCAGGCCTAAATTTTCCATATGATAGTAAAACAAGCCTATTTTACATGGGAGAAAATACTCGTTTTAGCGCCTCACATATGATTTTCTCCCGGTTAATTTCAAGTCTCCTTGTCCGATAGCCCATCTTTGGAAAATAATTACGCAATAGGACCATGACCACTTGAGCGGTACATGGTATGTTTATCCGATAACTTATCTTTGGAAAAAAAATATTATGCAACAAGGACAATATTGGTTGTGCGGTCCATGATTAATTGTGTAACATTGCATCCACACTTTATTGCGATTCATTTCATGTGTCCTTATTTGACAACCTATATTTGGAAATTAATTACGAAGCATGCATTTCGAGATATGTTTCGATCTATAAAAGGAGTGGCCATCTCCCTCTTTCATTCCATGACTCATCGCCCAATATCTCGAGATATATACTTCCAGGCACAAATCACTCTCCAGATCAAGAGTGCCAAAGAAAGTGCATAGGTCGGTCGTTAGGGATATCAAGGATTAGAATAAGAAGGCTAGGATCGATTTTTTGCAATCCAAGGTTGCCCAGTTGGAGAGAGAAGCAGCAATGGAAGAAGAAATAGCAAAGAACAACATCCGACACTTCAAGGATCTAGAGGAAGAGAACTCGGGGACGACATCCAGATATCTATCCGCAAGGAAGAGGATCTCAACCTTGAGGTGCTTCAGGAGTACTTCCAAGATCTCAAGCGGGTCTAGAAAGAAGCTGCGGGTCAGTTGTCTTTGGAGTGTACAGGCCCAAGCATGCCACCATCGCAACCACCATTGTCTTCTGTGCAACGTAAAGTTAAGGAAGAGAAGCCATGAAACTTTCATATCCGATCCATATGAAGGTCGTATCCTAGAATAATGGACTCTTGTTGCTTTATGTTGTAGTGAATAAGTTTCCTCGGAAGCATGTATGAAATTTTATAAAGGAAACCATTTTTTAATAATGGGACTGTTTCACTTCTAACTCGCATCGAGGCGATATTTCATATATTTTTAAACATATAAGTGTGACATATGATAATAGGGTGTGGTCGCAACTAGTTCCGAAATAATTATATTCTAAGCTTCAGTAAACTATAGTTTGTCACTATTTGCGCCCGCATCCCATTGTCAAATGTCGTACTTATGAGTTTCAAAAAATGTAAAACAAATCATGTGCACAGGTTATGTTGTATCTTGTGTATCTACAAATTTCATCTAAACATATGACACTGTGTGACCTGCACACAAAAATCAAATTATGTGTGAATACCGCACGATACTATTCACTTAGATCTTTTTTCTTTTTGCACATGCCACTTATGATCATATTTTTTAACGAAATTTTGTAGATGTAAAAGATACAACATAATCGATGCCCATGATTTAATTCAAATTTTTCTAAAACATAGAAATGTGACATCCTATAATGGGTGCGGGCACAACTATCTGCGGAATATTCACATTCTTTTTTTAGTGGACAAAATATTTGCATTCCTAATTTTCTGGTGCTCTAGAACCGGGCCTAAATTTTCCATATGATAGTAAAATAAGCCTATTATACATGGGAGAAAATAGTCATTTTAGCGCCTCACATATGATTTTCCCCCGGTTAATTTCAAGTCTCCTTGTCCGATAGCCCATCTTTGGAAAATAATTACGCAATTGGACCATGACCACTTGAGTGGTATAGGGTTGCGTAACACTAAATACAATCTAAGTATCTTTATCCGCTAACTTATCTTTGGAAAAAATATTATGTAACAAAGACAATATTGGTTGTGCGGCCCATGATTAATTGTGTAACATTGCATCCACACTTTATTGCGATTCATTTCATGTGTCCTTATTTGACAACCTATATTTGGAAATTAATTACGAAGCATGCATTTGGAGATATGTTTCGATCTATAAAAGGAGTGGCCACCTCCCTCTTTCATTCGACGACTCATCGCTCAATATCTCGAGATATATACTTCTAGGCACAAATCACTCTCCAGATCAAGAGTGCCAAAGAAAGTGAGTAGGTCAGTTGTTAGGGATATCAAGGATTAGAATAAGAAGGCTAGGATCACTTTTTTGCAATCCATGGTTGCCAAGTTGGAGAGAGAAGCAGCAATGGAAGAAGAAATAGCAAAGAACAACATCCAACACTTCGAGGATCTAGAGGAAGAGAACTCGGGAATGGCATCCAGATATCTATCCGCAAGGAAGAGGATCTCAACCTTGAGGTGCTTCAGGAGTACTTCCAAGATCTCAAGCGGGTCCAGAAAGAAGTTGCGGGTCAGTTGTCTTTGGAGTCTACAGGCCCAAGCATGCCACCATCGCAAAGGGCCATTGTCTTCTGTGCAACGTAAAGTTAAGGAAGAGAAGCCATGAAACTTTCATATCCGATCCATATGAACATCGTGTCCTAGAATAATGGACTCTTGTTGCTTTATGTTGTAGTGAATAAGTTTCCTTGGAACCATGTATGGTTTTTTTTAAAGGAAACATGTTTTTAATAGGGTGTGGGCGCAACTAATTGCGAAATATTTAGTAATGGAAGAAGAAATAGCAAAGCACATCATCCAACACTTCAAGGAGCTAGAGGAAGAGAGCTCGGGGATGGCATCCAAGTATCTATTCCGCAAGAAAGAGGATCTAAACTTTGAGGTGCTTCAGGAGTACTTCCCATAGCTCAAGCGGGTCCAGAAATAAATTGCAGGTCAATTGTCTTTGGAGTCTACCGGCCCAAGTGTGCCACCATCGCAAACGGCCATTGTCTTCTGTGCAACGTCAAGTTAAGGAAGAGAAGCCATGAAACTTTCATATCCGATCCATATGAAGGTCGTGTCCTACTGGCTAAGGGGTATCCTTTATGTTGTAATGAATAATGGATTCTTGTTGCTTTATGTTGGGGTAGTAAATAAGTTTCCTTTGAAGCATGTATGAAATTTTATAAATGAAACTATTTTTAACAATGGGAGTGTTCACGACTATGTCGCATCGAGGCAATATTTCATATATTTTTTAAACATATAAGTGTGACATCCGATAATAGGGTATGGGCGCAACTAGTTGCGAAATATTTACATTCTAAGCTTCAGTAAACTACATTTTGTCACTATGTGCGCACGCATCCCATTGTCAAATGTGCACTTATGAGTTTCATGACATGAGAAACAAATCATGTGCACAGGTTATGTTGTATCCTGTGTATCTACAAATTTCATCTGAACATATGAGAATGTGTGGCCTGCACACACAAATCAATTGATGTGTGAATACCACGCGATACTATTCACTTAGATCTTTTTTCTTTTTTGCACAGGCCACGTATGGTCATATTTTTGAACGAAATTTTGTAGATGTAAAAGACACAACATAATTAATGCCC
This sequence comes from Poa pratensis, assembly GCA_947311845.1. Lineage (NCBI taxonomy): Eukaryota > Viridiplantae > Streptophyta > Magnoliopsida > Poales > Poaceae > Poa > Poa pratensis. Next base: position 39,394,707 of record CAMZMU010000040.1, read on the forward strand.
ATGATTTATTTCATATATTTTTTAACATACAAATGTGACATTCTATAATTGGGTGCGGGCACAACTAGCTGTGAAATATTCACATTCCTTTTTTATTGGACAAAATATTCGCATTCCTAATTTTCTGGTGCTCTAGAACAGGGCCTAAATTTTCCATATGATAGTAAAAGAAGCCTATTGTACATGGGAGAAAATACTCATTTTAGCGCCACACATATGATTTCCCCCAGTTAATTTCAAGTTTCATTGTCTGACAACCCATCTTTGGAAAATAATTACACAATAGGGCCAAGACCACTTAAGCGGTACATGGTTACGTGAAAAAATATTATGCAACTAGGACAACATTGGTTGTGCGGTCCAGGATTTTTTTGTGTATAACGAGCAATGTTCTCCTTGAAATTTAATTTCTGCCAAGAAAAATAAGGAATATCTTGCAGAGCCACATTTTTTCAATTGCTCATTTCCAGTAATTTTTAAAAATGAATCTTATTACTTTTTGCATCACACATCATGCGGTAGTTTCAACATGATTTTATTCAGCAACACATGGATCATCATGCGGTAGTTTCAACATGTTTTGCAGAAACATTTGAGTATAACGGGTCTTCCCCAGACTAGGAAACACGTCCCATCAATAAATCCCTCCTTGTGGCAGGCCTCGACACATGGATCATCACGGCATTTCATAGTGGTATAGGTCTTGCTGGCCTCCTTGCAAGTTCTGGCATCAGAGCCAGGAGCCAAGAAGAGTAGTATGAGAAATAGCAAGCATAGCAGGCTTGGAACCTTGAGAAGTCCCATGTCTCAGCGATCACGATGAAATGTAAGTGACTACAAACAGATGCTTGTGTGGTTCAGGATTAATTGTGTAGCATTGCATCCACGCTTTTTTGCGATTAATTTCTTGTGTCCTTATTTGACAACCTATATTTGGCAAATAATTACAAAGCATTTCAAGATATGTTTCGATCTATAAAAGGAGTGACCATCTCCCTCTTTCATTCCATGACTCATCGCTCAAGATCAATATCTCGAGATAGATACTTCTAGGCACAAATCACCCTCCAGATCAAGTATGCCAAAAAAAGTGAGTAGGTCGGTTGTGAGGGATATCAAGGATTAGAAGAAGAAGGCAAGGATCACGTTTTTTTGCAATCCTTTATGTTTTAATGAATAATGGATTCTTGTTGCTTTATGTTGTAGTGAATAAGTTTCCTTGAAAGCATGTATAAAAATTTATGAAGGAAACAATTTTTAACAATGGGAGTTTTTCATGACTAAGTCACATCCAGGCGATACAAGAAATAGGTTTTCACTTGTGGGCTCTGTATAACATGATGTACATAATCTCCCCGCAAAAAAAATGTACATAATCAACAAAGGAAAAAAAGACCAAAAGGTCTCTACAAAAACAACAACCTACGCCCGATGGAGGACGGTCTATAGATTACACCGCTATCCAAGCTGGGTAAATGCCTACACTTGCGTACATGCAGACATAACCAATTTTACCAAGAAATTTAATTAAAAACAACTAAAAGATCCGATAGAAAATAAGTTATACAGTATATGCACTGCTAAAGTGCCAATACATAAATACTCATGTAGAACTTACGCGTAGTTTTGTTGATGTAGACTAAAGTAGCAGTACCGGATTGGGGCAAGCTTGACACTCGAGGTAGAATGTTAATACAGTGCAAAGCTAGACGATGAAATAGGCGTGTATAGTGCAGCAGTAGTACAAATGTGTTGCACATACACCATATTGTCGCCCCCGTAAAGTTCTCATGGTGACGAAGTCTTGGAGATCACCGCTTCTCTACTTCTCATTGTAGGCTGAAGAAAAGTGTCAACTATCCACATGTTTTAGTACTACCAAACATAGTTTTCAGAGTGGGAGATAGAATGAGAATGACACTCGGTAAAATCAGTTTGTGAACCAGGCCGTCTCCTGGTTTCTTATAGTAGCAGTCATGGTCTTACAGAGGTCTAAGCCCGACTAAGGCTGTCAGTAGTTTGTGGCGTCTTTTAGCTCTTTAGTTAGGAGCTGTTCATGGCGTCGTTTATCCTCCCGATCTCCAGTGATCCCGCCTATTTCAAAAAATTAAAAAAACATATTTAAAAGTTTTAAAAAAATCTGAAAAAATCATGCATGTTCCTACTGATATGTCCTATAATCGTGCAAAATATCAATGCAAAATACTTTATGATTTGAGCTACATAAAAAAGATAAAATTTGAAAATTTGAAACTTTATATTGTTCACTATACTCAGATCTGCATATTTCTCTTTTTTGTGTAGCTCAAATCGTAAAATATTTTTCATTGAGATTTTGCACGTTTGTAGGAAATATCAGTCGGAACATGCATGATTTTTTTCAGAATTTTTTGAAACTTTTAAATATATTTTTATTTTAAATGAGCGAGATCACTTGAGCTCGGGAGCACCAAATCTGCACTGCTGTTCATGGTCGCTTTTTTCTTTTGTATCCGTCCCTGGTCGTTCTGTAAGACTTTCACCACTCTGGTGGTTTTTTCCCTCTTCTAGCAATGCAGTGCTCTTGCATGGTTCGGAAAAAAATGTCATGGTTAGATCCATTAAAACACTAATAATCGCAAAATAGCTCGTACGGTGGACTAAATCCTACGGATGAAGTAAGCCCTTGAGACTCAAACCGAGTTTCTCCCTTCATTCGCAGAGTAGCCATACCCCTAGTTTTCATTTGACAAAACCAGCAAAAGGATGCAGAGTACCCTGAGTCACAGAGTACGATAAAGAAAGCTCAAAGATACATGTATAAAGAAAGCTCAAACCGAGTACGTGCCTGCTGTACACTGTGGACTCTGAAATTCTGAATCTTCACTACCTTCGCACAAATCTTATGAAGCTCTGTTCAAATGGAAGCTGAACTGATTCAACACAGTTCTATTCGTAGTTGAAAAATCTACTAGTTTATGTATCACAAGCAAATCTACATAATCGTGTTCCTTTAAATGTCGACTCCAATTCTAGCCCAAGATGGTCATCGAGGCTTGCTTTTACTCCGCCCTCACTCAAGCCAAGTTTCTCGTTTCATAGAACATTTGTACTTGTTAATTAGGCAATCCAATTACAAATTTTGCCATTTCGCCAACTACATCATCTCCCTCGTTCACCCATTTGATCATCTGCCATGGCAATTCTGCTAGTTTACTGACATGATTTGTCCCTTAATCAGGTTAGCAAAACTGTTAACAGAAACATACCGTTAAGAGTTTCTATTTAGGCTTAAACGGAAACTATTCCTAATCTGGGACACCACCCGACACCGTACCTACTGCTAACCTCCCCTGCTAAACCGAACCTCCCACCTAGACACGACCCCACCCACCCCCTACCACCACGCTCGCTGCCCCCATTCACTCGCGTGGTCGCGCCGCCTCCATGGCGCGCCGCCGCGGGCCACCCTCCCAGCGCGCCACCGCCGGCCATCCTCCCAACGCGCCGCGGCCGGCCAACCTCCGAGCGCACCGCCGCCGGCCACCCTCCCAGCGCACCGCCGCCGGCATCCTCCCGGCGCCGGCAAGCACGCGCATCCCTGGCCTTCGCCGCCTGGCCACTCCTCTGCATCGACGGATCCCGGCGGTGCCCCATCGTCCACTCCATCGCGTGGATATCGCCGCTGCACTACCGTCTCTGCAGACAGCACGAGCACGACATGCTCGCCTTCTCCATGTCGAGTGCCTGCTCGCCGGCGTGCTCCGCCGCGGGCCCGTCGCCGCCTCCTGCATTTCCCTGCTCCTAGCGCCACCCCGTCCCTCCCCTGCTTCTGCTGGGCCAGGGATGGTCTGCATCTCGCAGATGGTACCCTCCCCAGCATCATTTCCAGGGACGGAGCACAGGTGGGTCACCGCCATGGCGTCCTGGAAGAGATCGAGAGCTGAGTCCCAGCTCCTCCTAATGTTGGACGAACGCATGATGTCGAGCTCCTCCCGCCCCACCCAGCCTCCGAGCTTCTCCGGCGTCCCTTGCGCGTATAAACATGGATGAACAAGCTCGGTAAAAAAATAGTTCACTTTGTCAAGAGACAAAGTTCACACTCGATTTTGCAGAAAGTTCGGTTCGTCAGCCCGTCAGTTTTAGCAAAAAACAATCAACAAATTACCACTTAATTAAAGGAACCACGGAGAGACCTGTGTGGTAGCGAGGTTCTCTTTTAAATGGCGGGAAAATTCAACTCGTCTAGCGTGAAGATTTCAGTTACCGGTGGAATTCGCCGATCTGAACTGTTTTTTAAACTAGTATATGAAGTGCTTTTTTACTAGGAGGTTAATAAAGCTAAATGAAGGTTCACTTGGTTAATTTTTGAAGTTCACAGATATTTTTTGCAGTTCATTTCATCTAGCGATAATCCCCCGATCTGAACTGTTTTCTTACTAGGTGGTTTAAGATTAAAAAAGTTCACTTTGCCCAGAAACAAAGTTCACATTCGATTTCAGACCCAAGACAGTTCATGCACACTTCAAAAAAAAAGTTCACTTCGCTCAGAAAAAAAGTTCACTTCCTTCATAACAAATTGTTTATGCGCAGTTCAGAAAAAAAGTTCACCTCGTTCAGAAAAAAAGTTCACTTTCTTCAGAAAAAAAAAGTTCACTGCGTTCAGAAAAAAGTTTCGGAAAAAAAATTCAGGAAAAAAGTTCACTTCGTCCGGAGTCCGGAAAAAAGTTCAGGAAAAAAGTTCACTTCGTTGAAAAAAAAAGTTTCAGAAATAAAGTTCACTTCGTTTAGAAAAAAAGTTCGCATGCCGTTCAAAAAAAAAGTTCGCCTCGTTCAGAAAAAAAGTTCAGGAAAAAATTCACTTGACGAAAAATGTTCAGTTCATGTTCCGTATGAAGGTTCACATGACATGCGCGAGAAGGTTCACTCAGGTTGCCGAGATAGTTCAGAAAGTTTCCCTTTAGCTTAAACAGAAACCAATTTCATTTTAGCGAGTTATATATATATATATATATATATATATATATATATATATATATATATATATATAGGTAAATTAACAGGTGCTCCCTACTGCCCGGGCACCTGGATAAAATACAGTACATTTTGGGTATGTAGATGACACCTATAACTCGGGTATGCACATGTTGGGTATATAGGAGGTACACATACCTTGGGTATGTGTATTCGAGGTATCTACATGTTATATATACCTCGGGTATGTGTGTTCAATTATACGCGTACAGATCAGGTATATATATAAATAACTTAGGTATGTGCACATTATTAGGTATGCATACCCCATAATGTGCATACCCAGGATCATATGTACTTCCTACATACCTAAGGTATACATACCCAAGGTATATGTATATGGCTACATACCTAAAACTGTTCGTATTCCATCCTGGTGCCCATGCTCCTAGGTGCCCCATCTGAGCTTCCTATATATATATATATAGGTAAGAGCTACTCTACAACCGGTTGTAGAATAGTTCCCTACAACCACTTATGTACTTCCTTCTTGTTCTCTCTGTACTTCTCCGTTTTTTTGGGAAGTACACGCGCTGTTTTCTTCGGTTTTACATGATTTCTGTTCAGTTTTGCTTGTACTGACTTCGTCTATATCATTCGTATACTCGAATTACATAACAATACGCGCGATATACCTAAAATCTATATCTGAATTCGAATTTCGTGATCGTGGGCCGGTCCGCCGCTCTCTGTTGTTCTTCCCGTCGGATATGTTTTTTCATGCGCGGATTGAATTAGAAGGAATTAACAAGCGATGTTGATTTCAATATGAAGTATAATTCTTTAATTTCGTTGTTCCAAGTTTAATTTCATGAATCCGTTCATTAGGATTTCGAATTTTGGGATTTCTGCCTCGAATTTTCACAGCCGCTATTCTCTCGAATTCGACTAATTTTGCAAATTAGTCGAAGCTTTGTCTCTAATTTGTGTAGTACGTCGTTTCTACGCGGCCGTATGTGTACTTTGTTTCCCGTGATTTTTTAAAGATTGTGCCTTATTGTCCGTTGCATCTGTTCGTCGATTTTTGAACTCGAGGCTGCTGATTTTGTCGATCTGGCGTGTATCCCTCTAAATTCGTAACGTCTGTTGTTTATGTAGTTGTTATTACTAAAGTTTGGTGTTCTTAGCGCTTTTTTAGTTGTTGTTTAATTCAAATTCTGGTTGTTTTGATCGGAATCTCTCCGTTGTTCATGTTCCGGCCGCACAATTGCTTGTACTTCCTTTAAGGCACATGTGTATTTCCAACAGACACAACCTATACTTCTAACTGTCAGTAATTTGTACTTCTTTTTTGAATGATCAGCCTTTGCTGTAGTTGAGGGCCTCTAAGCGTGACTTTTGTTAAATTTGCTATCGTGCCCTTTGTCTACCCACTGGATTCTACGGTAGATAGGTTAGATACATGCTCCTTTGCTGTATCCAACATGTGTGCATACGATTTTCTTTTGTAAGTTCTGTCTACTAAGTCGACATTACGATTTTTGCTGTACTAGTAACTGAACTTCATGTTCAAATTACTTGTACTTTTCCCCTGGCATAAATTGTACTTCAATTTTTATTTTATTACTTTTTCTTACAAACCTATGAAGTACATGTGTACTTCCTGCCTTACTCCGTCTGTACTGCTATACATGGTATCTTTATACTTCTCATTTTTTATAATAATTTTGTTTTATATTTTTATTTTTTAGATTTTTTACCGGTGTAATTGCTTGCACTACCTAGTCATATAATGTGTAATTTCGTCGTTTTTCTTGTTTTATTATTGAAATCATGTTGTATTCACATGTGGACTTCTTTTCACCAATGAAATTTACATTCGTTTAATTCATATCGTATTATTGATTCATATCCGATTAATTTTAATTTAGTTAGTTTGTATTCTAATTATTTTAACCTTGTTGTTTTTTTATTTTTGCTTACTGTTAATATACTTTTTAGCACAAACGAGCAAAAAAAAATTGATTTGTCAAAAATCATTACCGTCGTGGGCCCCGACACACCACGTGGTTTTTTGTCCCTATCCTTACATATCGTCCCGACGTTCAACTCCTCTTTCCCACTCCCCACTCCTTCCTCCCCCGAACTGCTTCTTCTCCGCCGTGGTGGAGAAACCGGCGTCCACATCTCGATACGGGGGAGGGTGGTAACTGTTGCGCCCCTCTCCGGCGTCCAGTGAACGGCGACGCACTTCTCCGCCGCTCTACGAACCTCCGGTGAAGCTTCCTTCGCCGTGTCCGCGCCGTCCCGTGGGGGGGGGGGGGAATCGCCGTGCACATCTCGCCACGGGGGAGGGGTGGTAACTGATCCGCTCCTTCTCTGTCGTCTAGTGAGAGGCGTCACTCCGCCGCGGAACGAACCTCCGCGCCCTCCGGCGAAAGCTTCCATCGCCTTGACCCTCGCCGTCCCGTTAGTTCTCCTCTAGGGTTTGTTCTTATCTTCTCTCCTACATTGTTTTCTAGCTATATCCTGCGCCGTTGTGTACCGATGATGTGCAATTTTCGTTCATCCATGCTGATTTTGCATCTGTTAAAACTATCCCCCGTGGTACTTTTTGATATGCGCATTGGTGAATCCGTCAGATCTAGGGTTTCATATTTGTTTGATGTATTTCGTCAGCAAACAATCATGTATCTCACATAAATGAATGTGGTGTACTGGTCTCATCCCCTTCAGTGTTCATAATTTTGCTTTTCATCTACATAATGCACTTTGTAATTGCTCTGTTATAGATAGATTTTTTAAATTATTTGCTTCAGACAGTGAGTGATACTTATACAATCTGTATCTACTTTGTTATTATCTCTTATACTTCTTGTTTTCATATAAGTGTACTGCTGTGTATTATGTAGATTGATGGGCTTTGTGCTTAATTTTGATCTTTGATATGTCCGTTACTAAGTATGAAATTGATTTGTGGCAGATAGATTTTAAATTGTTGATTTTAGTCACTGATACTTTTTAGAATCTGTGCCTAGTTGTCATTCTATCTTATACTTCTCTGGTTCATACTTGTGTACTGCTGTGCATTTTTTAATTTTTTTAGATCTTGTCCTTAGGTTTACAGTGTTTGGTGTACTTCTCTTTTTGCATTTTGTCTAATAACTGTGTTTATTTTGCTTTTGCTTTTATAGATCGTGTTTCGGATAGTGTTGCTGCAATGGATTTACCAAAGGATGATGATAAGGCAGTCCCTGATGCTCATCCTACTTCTGATGCTGCAGCTGCATCTAATGATGAGTCTCCATCTATTTTAGATGACCAATTAGGATGCAAGGGGCCTTCTGGTGAGCTTTTTATTTCGTTCCGATACTTTTTAGTTATTGTAGCTTGTGCAGCATGTTCATTCTATGCATATTAACCTGTACATATTGTTTTGTTGTTTCTTGTAGATGAGTTAATTGGACAGGCTGTTAATGATATTTCTGCTGTCTGTGCGTCAGTTGCATCGGATTATGATAAACAACCTGATGCTGGTCATCAAGATGATGATTCTCTTGAGCTGTCTGAAACGCAATCGCAAGATGCTGATGATCATGATCCTCCAACGCAGATGGAGGATGGGCCTGCTCAAGCCGCTGCTTATTTTGAGAAGAAAGCCGGAAAGCTTATCCGTGCTAGAGAACGCAAAAGGATAGCTGATGAGGAAGCTCGCAAAATGATAGCTGTTGAGGAATCTCGGTTAGCTTCCCCGCCTTCTGCCACTGATCCATTATCTGCTACTCCTAGGTGTAGGATTCCTATCCGAAAGTTTAAGAAGGTTGACCATTATCTCCGGTTGATGGAGGGACTGTGCGCAGGAGTCCTCGCAATGCAGCAAACAAAAACCCTCCCCCTGATCCCCCAGTTGTTGATGGTAGGCCTATGAAAACTACTGATAAGGTGAAGGCAGGGGCTGCGAATGCAACCAAATCTGTTCGTAATGTGAAGGCTGTAGGTGGAACTGGTAAGCAGCCTGGTGTTGCCGCCAAAAAAGTTGTTGCTAAGGGGAAGCAGGCTGTTGCAAAAGGCAAAAAGGCTGCTGGTACTGTTCGTAAGTCGCCTCGTAAGGTGGTGAAGAAGGCCGTTCGTTTCAAGGACGCGGATTTGATTTTGAAGATGCAGAAGGGCATCGTGTGGAGGAAGATAGTTCTGATTCTGATGAGGATGTTGACCCAGCACAGGTGAGCAAATTTACATTTTTAGTTCTGTACTGCTCTCTATACTTTGATGTACTTAATTTTTTGTAGTACTTGTACTGCTTTTTCTGATGACTAATATGTGTACTGCTTGTACTTCCATCATCTCTTATGTGTACTGCTTGTTGGTTAATAGTTACTCGTACATGATTTTGACTGCACTCCTGAAATGCATCAACTTGTACTTATGTTTTTCTGCTTAAGTGTACTTACTTTTTGGTTCTTTATAAAGTTGTACTGCTTTTGTTTTTGGAATATGATGAAGTTGTCTACATGATTCTTATGTTTTTTCTGTAAGCTTTCCATTTTCATTTTGTATCATTGCTAAATTCATGCTTTTTCAATTTTCAGTACGAGTTTGCTAAGAGGGATGGTAAGAGGAAGAGGGTAGCGAAAAATCAAGAGTATAGTGACTCTGAGCCAGCCACTAAGAAGAATCGTTTCAACACTACAGTAAGGTGCTCTCTGAGCGAGTTGGCTGTCTGTGTCGGATATTTTAAGGATCGTCACCTTAAAATCCTTCAGGCTGGAGGTCTTGGCCATCTCCCAGAATTCACGATCAAGAGTAACATCAACCGCCGTCTTATCTGCTTTCTGATGTACAGAGTTGATCCCAACTCAATGATCATGGATCTTGGTGACGGTGTCAAGAAATTACAGATTAATGCATATGCTATTGAGAAGTTGTTTGGCCTTCCTCGTGGCAGGAACTCTCCACCTAGGCCGTCGATAATGGCCATGATGAAGCCGTGATGAAGTTGAGGGAAGATCTGGGCATACCAAGGAACAAGCATATAAATACCGATAAGCTTCGGGAACTGCTCAAGGACCTTGTTGAAGATGAAACAAAGGACGATCTGGCCATGAAGGTCTTTGGTCTTATTCTGTACATGAAGTTTATTTGTCCTGGATACTCTGTTCGTGTTACTAGAGAAGCTCCTATGGTATATGAGAAGAGTATTCCTGAACTCAAGGATGTTGACTTGTGTCAGCTCTTGGTGGACGAGCTAAAGAGGGCAATTATCGCTTGGCAGAAAGCTGGTGCACATTGGAGAGCAGTTCCAGGATGCGGTATCGCCCTTCTCCTGATGCATCTGGATAATATCGATCATCGCAAGCTGAACCCAATTGATCATCGTACTCCCCGTGTCCTGTACCTTGATACCTTGAAGCTTAGGGCCCTTGCTAAACTTGACCTTGTTGTAAAAGGTTCAGAAGATCCTAGATCATGGATTTTTGGTTCTCAACCGGTGAGGTTTTTCATGCTACCTTGTTAGTTTGTATTCTCTACCTTGTACCAAATTAACATTCATGTTTTCTGATTGCATTTTTTGGAATCTTTGTGTTTGATGTCTTTGTTTCCAGTGGAGGACCAAGGATGAGATCATTTACATTGAGCAGAGCTCAAAGGCTACAGTTTCGTCTCTCCCATCTTTCATGAAGACGTCGCCGCTAAAGCGGAGTGCCTGCTCTTGGGGGAACCTTCCAGCAAGCGTTTGTTTACAGGGAGTAACAGTGAAGCAGGTGTTCAAGCTGAAGGAAGCTCCATTAATGTTTATGACAAATTATTCAGCAGCTTTGAGCAGCATCTTTCAGCGGCGCTAGAGTTATCTTCTCAACTCCCTACAACTAGCGTTCGTCTGAACTTTACATCCGGACTGTTACCTTCTGGTCACAGTTTTGACCAGGAAGCTATGAGGGGGGAACTAGATTTGGAAGCTACCAGCCTTGCTCAAATGCAAAGTGGCCTCTCACAGATGCGCTCCACATTCTTAATGTTGAAGTCTGTTCAAGATAGACGGTGCAAGCCTTATGAGGAAGATGTGCAACGCTACCTAGATGAAATGAAGAACCAAGATGATGGAGGCGCCGATCGACCGCCTGATACCGACGGAACTGTGAGTTCTACCTTCTTTTTCTTGTTTTCTGCTTTGTTTGTGCTTCTCTATTTTGTTCTCTAGTCTTTTTCTTTCTAAATTTTTCACTTTATACTTCTCTGATAGCTATTTGTGTACTTCTTTTTTATCCCTTTTTTGATATCAGGGTACTAATAAAGATGCGTCTGCGGATCCTCCAATTGGTTCCCCCACAAATCCTGCTCCAACTCCTGAGTCTCCTCCACAGGAAAGCGATGATCCACAGGACAGCGATAAAACTGTGTCGGACGATCTCCAGCATGACAACACAAGTGCCGACCCGCTTGAAGATATTTCTTCGTCTCCTGTCGTTGGTGCGGATAAACGGGTGTAGATGCTCCACCATCGATGATGTTATCGCTGTGCGACCACGAAAACAAGATGCTTCTACTCACATGCCTGTAGGAGAAGATGTTGATGCTGCACATGATCTGCAGACTGATGCAGATCATGTTATTTTAGACCCCAAGAAGAAGTCATCTGAACCTGATGCGTTGGATGCGGTCGTCACTCCAAGCTCTTCCGCTCAAGACATAGGCAAGATTCCGTGAAGACTATCCTTTAAGAAACTTTTATATTTTGGGTATCTGCTGTTTTTAAGATAACTCTCACGGCTGTGAGAGGAATCATGGGATGTAATATATTGAAAACTATGTCGGGAAGGTGTTTGGGTTGGGGGCAGGGGGTGTGGTTGTTGGTGTGGGGTTCTGGAGGGGTGTATTTGGTGGCAATGTGTTGTTTTGTTGCTTTTGCTGAGCATCATATGTAAATATGGAATGGTACTGCTACTTCCTAACTAAGTAATTCGTGTTTTCGTAATTGTCCATTATATGCACGAACACGTTAGGCTACAGGTTTTCATTTTGATGCTGATTGGAGAATGAGTCCTCTGTCTCTTTCTTTCCAACTGCCCTGCGAACACTTCCTGTGCTTCCTCGATTGTAATCGTCCTGGGAAGCTATATACTTCTTTTTCTACATAACTGTACTGCCCATATTTGTCAGGTTGTACTGCTTTCTGTTCTGTTTTTGTACTGCTATTTAATCTGATGTCTTGTTGGTTCTGTTTTTCGATTTTTTTTGCAGATGATGATTTTCTGGTAGTACAAGCTGAGATGCCCGAAGCAATTGAAAAATTCTATGATACTGTTGTGAGGTTCGACAAAAAGATCCAAAAAACCCGTAAGTTTATACACTTTCTTTTCCTGTCCATCATATATTATTTTTAGTCCGGTTCTAAACTAATATCTGATCAGGTCACCCGAGATGTTCAAGAATGATTATTGTTCAGCTACAGTCTATGACATTGCTAGTGCTTTTAGCCCTAGAGGGATGCTTAACAACGAGGCTGGAGCTGTTGGTATCTATCTTATAGAGCAGTTTTATAAGGGATCTGATACATTGATTCTGCCCTATTGGCTGACTGTAAGTTACTGTTTCTTCCACATGTAGTTTTTTTTTTACTCTCTCAACATTTTTTCATGCGTAGTTTCATGTTTATGCAGGCTAAGATATATGATGGGAAACAGGCTACATGAATGTCAGGAAGTGGTTTACCAAAGATCCCATGCACCGGCTGGACAAACATGAGATTGTAAGTGATATCTGTCAGTTCACGAACTTATTTTTGATGTCGTTATGTGTTACTGTTCAATAACTCAGCATCCTTTTTGTTTTTTGTAGATCATTTTTCCAACTTTGGATCCCCCGGTTGTTAAAGATGGTGTAGGCCACTGGGTTGTTGTTTGTTTGAACCTACTGACTGAGCGCTTTCAGTACCTTGACTCGTTGTATGGTCACGAAGATCCAGGAGGTTGGTACATTTTCAATAGAATGGTGAAAAATGTATGCTCATTATGGGATCTAGTGTGTCAGGATTTAGGGCCTGCCCTATGAAACCTCCCACTGTCAATCACTTTATGACGGACTATATGATCACGCCTAAGCAAGACAACGGGTTAGTTATCACATCCAGATTTCCTTGCAGTCCATGTACCCACATGTTTTCCACTGTGTGCTTCTCTTTATGTCATTGTTGTACTTCCCACAACTTTGTAACTGTACTGCTTTTTGTCTGAAGTTATTTTTCATTGTTTTTACACTTATAGGCGGGACTGTGGGTTTTTCATGCTCCAAATTGCGCAGTCCTGGAATGGTACAGAGCATACAAAATTTACCCGCAGGGATATCCCCAATTTGAAGAAGTTCATGCTATGGAAGTGGGCCAGTTCTTGTTACTTCAAGATTGATTTCGTAGGCCTTTTGGCTACAATCCTTGTAAGCATGTTCCAACTACTGTGTACTTAACTGCACTGTTATTCAAGGGATCATTGTTGTTAATGAAGTTTTATACCTTCTATCAATATGCAGTTGTCGACCTAGACGAAGATGTATTCAATTTCCAATTCTTTGAAACACAAATGTCACAGCCAGAAGCAGCTCAAGTTGAGAAACAAGTCGAACTGCAACCTGTTGCGAAGTTTAAAACGATAAAAATAGAGTCCACTTCCTGTAAAACTCCATCTCAGGGGAAATTGCCTGTTGTTGACTTGGAATCTGAAGGCGATTCTTCTGATGATTTTATGCCTCCTCGAATACAAGATCTGGCAAGGTGTATCCATCTCCTTTGAAGAAGAAGCAAGTAAAGAAGAAGCAAGTACCTGCCCCGAGGAGGAAGGACCCTGCATTGCAGTAGAAATATAACAACAACGAAGAGGCCTGCGAAAAGGGCGATGAAGTGGAGTGGACCTGTGAGAAACTTAAACCTGGCCAATTTCCTCATATTGATAGTGCTCGTCTTCTGCGCCAATTTGTGATCAGTGATTATGCCAAGAGGAAGCACCAAGAGTGAGTTTTTTTCTTTGCGTCAATTACGTTCTTTGAAGCATATGTTTTCTCAGTAAATATGTCTGTATCACAATTTGAGATGCTCTTCTTTTCTCGCACTGTAGTACTGTTTTTTGCCGTTTTCACCATGGCGAGGACCCTGAAGGTGAGGCTATTGAGACTGTATTCACCGGCAAGGATTTGGTCAGCACATTCGATGAATCTGGTCAGATCGAGGGTGAACTCATGGGATTCATCATCAGGCAATGGAAGGTTGACCCGGTATATAACATGGCTTTTGGCTCGACTAGTCGTGTTCTCTTAAGCCCATATTTCATGACGGTAACCATCTATCATTTACATCCTAACTTAGCTTTTACCCCTGTGCATGCATTGTGATTTTAAATATCTAATGCAACAATTTTTTGGACTGCAGTACGTGCTTGAAATGGATGGCATGAACAGCAGCACCACTTTTAACCTGGAGAGAGCCGTCGCTATGTTCAGGAATTATGTCAGAGATCAAGATAACCCCATGAGGGCTAACTTGGTTCGTAGTCTTTCTAGATCCATGCCTCTATTTTTGATGCTTTAAATATCTGCCTTGCAAAATGTGATGCAACACTTGCACTTCCTTCTGAAATATACTTGTACTTACATTGTCAGTAGGCTTGTACTTCTATTTTAGGTTTTATCATGACCTTTTGATTTAATTGTTTTTACCAGATTATGATGCCTTACTGCAAGATTATTCCTGGTACAAAAACCGTTCACTATGTTCTGTACGCTATGAATAAATATCGAGGTACATTTGATGTACTTGACTCTTTGGAATGGACAAAGGGCTGCAAATCGTCGAAGAGCTCTTTCCACAAAGAAGATATTAAAGAGATTGTACGTTTATTTTTATTTTCTGATTTCATTGCATCCATACTGTTTTTTTTATGCTTCGTATTGCAAAACCAATCATCTCCTTACTCAATCTATCTGTCTCAAACAGGCCAGGAGGATGGTTCTATTAATGAAAGCACTATACACGCCAGAGAGGTATAAGCGATGGGGTCATCCGAACTGGGAGAGGATTGCTGAGAAACCCCGCTACCTGAAGGTTCCCCACCAGGGAATCAACCAGTGTGGCTTCTACTGTTTGAAATTTGCAGCAGAGTTTGACGGTGATAAACTCGTTAACTCAATCGAGGATAATGATGTGAGTTCTTTTTTTCAGCAGTTTGTTTTGATGATTTGATAAATGCAGTGCAATAAGCGTGCTGATTTATGGTCTCTTTCGTGAACTGCAGCCCCGTATTGATGACTGGAAATGTGAGTATCTGTACTTATCTGTGTTCCACGCAGAGAACAAGGTGCCCCTTCAGGAACTGCCAGTGGAGATCCAATTTCTATCTCCCAATTCTACCGCTTTATCAACACAAGGAGAGGAGCTACTCAAGTTCCTTTCGCAAGCATAGATGATTTTTATTAGCTGTACTAACATTCTAGATTTCACATTTTTCACATTTGATTTTTTTTATTTTGACAATGTAATATGCGACGTCAACTTCACTTATAGTGGGCCAGTTATTTTCTTTTTGTACTGTTGAACCTGTTATATGCATCAGGTTGTACTTCTCTTGTTTCATCACTTATACTTCATTAACATATCACCTGTACTGCTTGTCTGGAATTAATATCTTTCAACTTTTTTCCCTGATTGTACTGCTCTGGGCATAAGCTTATACTTCTTTTTTGGTCAGAGTTCATGTACTTCTGTTAACAGTCAGATTAATAATTGTACTGCTTTCTGGAAGTAATAAATTTTAAATTTTAACTTGTCTTTTTCAAACACTGTGAACTGCTGTATTCCATCACCTGTACTTCCTTTTACTTGCTAACTGTACTGCTTTTTTCTGTAAGTAATAAATTTAACTTGTCTTTCAAACAATGTGGCTTCTTGTACAAGTTGCACCTCAAATAGAAGTTCAGTTGCACTGCAAAGCTTAGTACACCTGTACTTCCAGTGTATTCCCCGCACCAGATTTCTCACTTGCGCTCAATTACTCAGGAAGTACACATGTACTTCCTTTTACTGCTAACTGTACTGCTTTTTTCTGTAAGTAATAAATCTTAACTTGTCTTCTCAAACAATGTGGCTTACTTGTACAAGTTGCACCTCAAATAGAAGTTCAGTTGCACTGCAAAGCTTAGTACACCTGTACTTCCAGTGTATTCCCCGCACCAGATTTCTCACTTGCGCTCAATTACTCAGGAAGTACACCTGTACTTCCTTTTACTGGCTAACTGTACTGCTTTTTTCTGTAAGTAATAAATTTAACTTGTCTTCTCAAACAATGTGGCTTACTTGTACAAGTTGCACCTCAAATAGAAGTTCAGTTGCACTGCAAAGCTTAGTACACCTGTACTTCCAGTGTATTCCCCCGCACCAGATTTCTCACTTGCGCTCAATTACTCAGGAAGTACACCTGTACTTCCTTTTACTTGCTAACTGTACTGCTTTTTTCTGTAAGTAATAAATCTTAACTTGTCTTCTCAAAACAATGTGGCTTACTTGTACAAGTTGCACCTCAAATAGAAGTTCAGTTGCACTGCAAAGCTTAGTACACCTGTACTTCCAGTGTATTCCCCCGCACCAGATTTCTCACTTGCGCTCAATTACTCAGGAAGTACACCTGTACTTCCTTTTACTTGCTAACTGTACTGCTTTTTTCTGTAAGTAATAAATCTTAACTTGTCTTCTCAAAACAATGTGGCTTACTTGTACAAGTTGCACCTCAAATAGAAGTTCAGTTGCATTGCAAAGCTTAGTACACCTGTACTTCCAGTGTATTCCCCCGCACCAGATTTCTCACTTGCGCTCAATTACTCAGGAAGTACACCTGTACTTCCCCTTTGCCAGCACCGTCATTGCTGACACTAACAGGTTGAAGTACAGATGTACTGCCATTTTTGACAGAACTGGAATTTAAGAAAAGCAAATCAGCATATAGTAGCAGCTACACATATTTAGCAAAACGTACACACGCACACATATACCTACAAGTTCGATACAGCTTTACTGCAATTTTTTACACAACTTGAATTTAAGAACATTTATTTAGAGAGGAAGGATCAAGACATTTTCAGTCTAGTGCTTCTTCTTGGTGGTGGTGTTGATGATGTTTGTCTAATTGTACTTGTCTTCATTTCTTCTTGCTCAGTTTGTTTACTTCTGTTGTTCTTTTTAAGTACGGGCTCTTCATCTTCAACTTCTTTATTATCTCTGCTGCTACTCTTCGTCAGTGCTGGGCCTGCTACATGCTTTTTATCTCTGTTGTTCTTCACTGCTGCTGCTTTGCTATGCTCCTTATTTCTGCTGCTTTTACTTGCTGGTGGATGTGGATCTTCTGTAAGATCTTCATCTTCATCATCATCAGGTGTTTCTCCATCGTCTTCTCCATCTTGAGTATCTTCATCACCTTCTTGTTCTTCTTCCTCTTCTTCTTCTTCCTCTTCTTCTTCTTCTTCTGCTTCTTCTTCTTCTTCGATATCGTCTTCTTCGATATCGTCTTCATCATATTCATCTATCTTTCTTTTTTCCCTCCTGGTACTTGGCTTGGGGGCCTTTTTCCTCTGAGGACATGAGGTAGCATTGTGGCCCGTGTTAAATTCTCCGCATACACCACACACTCTCCCCTTTTTCCTTGTCTTTCTAGGTGCACCATCAGGAGGTCCAGCAACAGAATTATCTTGAACAGCACCTGGATAAGGAAGACGTTTTTTCAGTTCTGGGCATGACCTGGCGTTGTGCTTTGTCTTCAGCCCACAGATACTGCATCTTCTTCTACCTGTTTCAATGATGTTTCCATTCTCGTCTTTCAGTGGAAGATCTTCCACTTTAATAATTTTTTTCTTGGGTTTGCCCTGTTTGCTTTTGGTATGCTTTTCACTTCCTTTGGTCTGTTTTCCACTGCCTTTCGTCTTAGATACTGGAGGAGGCAGAATCACTCTCTTGGGCAGCTCAGACTGACGCTTTTTGTTCTCGCTGAATATATTCTCAATGTCAGGCTCGTATTGGTTGAATTCAGGGATTTCTTCTCCTTCTTCATCGGTACCCGCTGTGGAGCAACCCATTGCCTCTACTTGGTCTATCAGCTCGATAAGACCATATTTTGTTCCTCCCCGCTGCTGATCTGACTTTGCAGTCCTAACCAGTTTGAAACACAACTGGAGGTTTTCATTGTGCTGGTATGCAATCGAGGACCCGTCGGAAGCAACCTGCTTGTAATCTTCCCTATTGAATGTGTGTGTCATTGTTGCCCCCCTGCTGTATCTTTTCAGGATATACTCTGTCGGAAGACGTGCAACCCTTAAGTGGTCGAGCATCGCTATTACATGTGCACAGAAAAGACCTGCACAAATGAAACAAAATTTAATTTATTAACTGATGTACTTCCTGCTATGCCCATGAGTAATCCACAAGCAAACATTTTGTGAATTTGTATTTCAGTTCTTGCACTAACAAAAACTCATTTTAGTATGACATCTTGTACTTCCCATGTAGATATCCTTGTACTTATTTTAATAACAGTATTGTACTTCACTAATAATCGGGCATAAGTATATTTTTAATACCAAAACAGAATAATTTTTGTCCATTACAATGTAAATGAGAAATAATGTTTTTCTAACCTGTATGCTCCCAACTCATGCATTCGCACTCGAACTTGCCAACATCTGGGTCTGCGTGTACTTTGAACTCATGGTGTGACCACGAAAACTCCGTCTGTGGATTGGCAAACCTCACTAGGTAATTGTTAGCAAGAGAATCTAGGTTTTCTCATACGAGAAAAAGGGTGCTCTTCTTGTGCTGCTTCCAGAATTCATTTTACACTGCCTTTGTGTAGTTCTTGATCATCTGGCGTTCGAATCCATAGTGAGTTCTGGTATCTGATTCATCCTGCCAAAAGCAAACAAGTGATTCAGTTAGTGTAAGCAGAGAATAGATATAGTTCACAGTTTGCCATGTAAACTTACCATGTTCGCAATAGTTGCCTCGTGTTCCTTCATCCGCCGTGACTGAATGCACTTGTTCATTTGCTGGACAAAACGGTGAAGATTCAACTCTGGTTTTAGAAAGCTTTTCTTAAGAATTTGGTTCATGCTCTCGCTGCGCTGAGTCGAGGTCATCCTTGCGCAGAAAACATTCTTGAAGTATGCTGATATCCACTCCTTCCTTCCTTCCCACAGCTGAATCATCATTGTGTTATTCTGCAATTGATATTTCTGAACAAGTCCACGCCATGCAGCTTCAAACTCAGTTGGCATGAGTGGCCAGTTCAGAATTGAGTGGAAATCAAGCTTGAAGCTCGAATACATCTTGTAAAGAAGACCCAGTTGTTCTTTATACTTCTTAACCATGTGCCACCGGCACAGTTTGTGCAACGTTCGAGTAAACACTTTGGGAATCGCCTGCAGCATTGAGGGGCACTCATCTGCAATAAACATGGTATTTGTTAAAGGTAGTACTTTTTATTGGGTTCATCACATTAAAGTCCGAATCTACATCATACCGGTTAATATCATCATAGGCTGCTTTCCCTTCATGCAAATCAGAAATGTGTTGAAGATCCAAGCAAAAGAATCTTCGCTTTCATCTCTAATCAGAGCACAGGCAAATATTGTTGACTGCAGGTGGTGGTTGACACCTACAAAAACCCCAGTGGCATTTTGGAACTGTTTGTTTTGTATGTAGTGTCAAAAGTAATGCAGTCACCGAAATCTTCATAAGACCCTCTGCAACTGGCATTTGCCCAGAAAATATTCTTTATTCTGTTGCTCCCGTCAATCTGTATCTCGAAGAAAAACTCATCGTTTGCAGCCTTCATTTCTGTGAAGAAAGCTAATAGTTTCAGGACGTCGTCGACATCGTCCTCTCGCGAGTTCTTAGCCTTCCTGCATTTTGTACACAAGAAGGACAAATTTTTAGTGCATATCTTCAAGCAAACTATAGTTCAAAGTTCTTACCAACTTAATTTGTTGTATCTTACATGTTTATGAGGTCACGGCCGTGCATTGTCATGTACCTACTGCCTCCAACAGAACTGGATATGATTGACTGTATCTGACCATGTCTGAGATTTTGGAACTGCAGGAACTTCACATACTCAAGGAGAGCAGGGTCGAATTTTTTGTGCGAGTGCAGGAACACCATCATGCTTTCGCTTAGTAGCAAATGGTGGTTGTGTTCGAAGTTTATGTCCTCAATGACACACGAACCATCCATCTTCTCCTTCAATCTTAGGCGTGCCTTGCAGCCACACCTCCTGGTGTTGTTTGTTCTTTTACGCTCTGATTCAGGAACATTTGTTTTGTGTAAGCCTTCGTGGCTGCACACCAGATACCTGTTGTTCCCGTTATGCTGGTTAACCCTTATTCCAAATCCGGTATGCCTAGCATATCTGTTGTAGAAGTCTTTTGCTTTATAAAAGCTTTCGAACCGCTGCTTCAATGTTGGTAGCAAGTAAGCTGGCAGATCAGCATTCTGCAGGACAAAGCAAGAAAACTTAACAAATTACTTTGGAACTTAATAACGCACTGTACGAATTAAAGACATAATCGCAATAACAAAGACATTCAGCATTTTTTAAAAGAGAAGCTTACATGTGTGTATCTTCGTAATTCCGGTGGGGTTTGATTCTGCCCGGGAAGTACAGGAGGAGGTGGTGTGACCAGTGGCCTGTGCAGCAGAGGATCCCTCGTGTTTCTCTGTTGCTGCTTCTTCTTTCTGTCATCTTCTCGCTCTTTATATTGATCTGGCCCGTGTGTATCCTCTCGCTCTTCATATTGCTCTGATCCGTGCGTGTCCCAATGCTCTCCATAGTGCTCATATTGCTCTGATCTGTGTGTATCTTCCTGATCATCATACTGCTCTGTCCCCCGTTTGTCATACATGTGTTCTTCTCCTGGTTCCTCCTTAATACGGTGCAGGGTTTGATGTCGCTTCTTAGGAGGAAGAGAGGCTGTGGACGCAGGCCGTTTTGATGTAGGATGGAGAGGCACAAATTCTTGAGGTTTTGATGGATGATCTGAACCTGCGTCTCCCGAGCTAGAGACACCAGGTGGAGGTCGCGAGGCTCCGACAGCTGCTCGCACCATGGGAGGACGAGAGGCTCCGACAACTGCTCTCACCATGGGAGGACGAGAGGCTCTGATAGCTGCTCGCCTCACGAGAGGACGAGATGTTGCAACTGCCCGCACAACGCCCTCAATACGCGATGAGATAGGTGGACCAACAGAACTTGTTTTTTCAGAAAAATGACCGTCGCCATCATTTTTGCATGGAGGAGAAGAATCATCGTCTGTTTTGGGAGAGTACTTGAATCTGCTTGATGTAACAAAGTAACCAGCAGGCAAGTCAGGAGTTCTCCATTGTAGTGGCATTGGACCTAAGTCATTACTGCTGGTTATGCTACCCTTTTCTTGGTTCCCACCCTGCAAGGAAAATCAGGTTTTGTATATGAGTGTACTGATAAAACAATCAATCTTGTACTGCTGTAAACTAAACTGAACTTCATTTTTTTTTTTGGACTAATGCTAATCATTTAAACAAATCAACTACCTAGCATTTTTGTATATGAGTGTACTGCCGCAATCAATACACTTGTACTGCTCAAACTAAACAGAACTTCCTTCATTGTACTAATGCTAGGTGCAATCATTTAAACAAATCAACTACTGAATGACAGTACAAGCCTTGAACTTCTCTAAATAGCTAATTAAACTTCTTTCATCTTCAATACTGTACTTCCGTAAACATGACACGGTTGTAACAAACAGAATTACCTTCACTTTAGTGACATCATGCTTGTGAGACGTAGCAGGAGTTGAAGCAGAGACCTCCGATACTTCAATTTGTTGAAATCTTGGAGACTTCCTCACTGTCGATATCTATACAGGAGCCATGTTGAGGGTGGATCTGACGCCGGAGGCGGAGCTGCGGTGGACTGGGGGGTGGAGCTCTTGTGGAATTGGGCGGAGCTGCCGTCGACGGGGCTTCTGCCGTGGCCGGGGGCGTAGGTGCTTCTGCCGTGGCAGGGGGCGGAGCTGCCGTGGCCGGCCCGAGCTCCCTCGCGTCGGCGCCCGCGCCGCCGCTCGCTCGCTCGGCCCGGAGCTGGAGGAAAAAGGTCCTCTTCGGTGGGGGCTCCGCCGTGGACGGCGCGTGCTCCCTCGCGGCGGCGCCCGCGCCGCCGCTCGCTCGCTCGGCCCGGAGGAAGAAGGTAGGTCGGGTCGGGGCCGGCTCGCTCGGGAAAAACTGTTCCGACAGGTTCGCTCCGAACCTCTTATAGGGTTGACTGGTTGTAACGAACCTAGAATACAACAGGTTGTAGAATATACCCGCCCTATATATATATATATATATATATATATATATATACGACGTGGATTTTCTACCCGGGGTGGTAGCTACGCATACACTTAGAGCCACTAGATGTAGTTCTGTGATTCGTGCTACCGTCTGTCTCCGTTCACGTCCGTTTACCGTTCCCTTTGTCTCAACGAAAAAACAACGGGGTGCGGCGCGAAGATACGCTGGGCCTTTGGGTGTGGTCTGTTGCGGCTTCGCCCGTCCGCCGGGATGGAGCACGTCGGCCAGCCGCAGAACGCGTCCGTGCCAACAAAAAAGCTCGCCCCGTGCCCGTAAATTATTTTCTTCTTCTAATTATCTCGTTATCCAGAAGCAGGCTCGTATTGGTGCTTTACCAGCAACCCAGATAGTAAAAACCAATCACGATACGACATCCCATGTTTTCTGCAAAATAAAGTGGATGAACATGGGATTTCGATAGAAAAATGTTACGACTGTAATTAACAGAACTTTTCACTCATATATTTTGGATCGGGAGCACAACATGTATTAAAGAAAATCAACATCAAGTCATCAACCACGGTGAAGCAAATGCTAGATCGGAGGAAAAAAGTTGAAGCAAATACTAGATCGGAGAAAAAAAAAGTGAAGCAAATACTAGATCGGAGAAAAAAAAGGATAGAACTAAATCCAGATCGAAGAAAAAACTGCTGCCGACCTCGTGCTTGCATGCACGCCCGACTTCTCCTTCCTGCCAACGCGAGCTCCTGCTGGGCGTCACCGGAGTGCCTGCCGACGCATGCTCCTGCTGGACGGGATAGTTGGGGGCGCGGACTGGATCGGCCGGCGGCGGGGGAGATGGCCGAAGCAGGGTGTAGATCGATTTCCCGTATTGCCGTCACCCGCATCGAAGCACGGACGCCGGATCCGGGATTCCAACCGCCATGTCCGCATCTGCTTCCTCTTGAACCCACTGCTTTCGACGTGCTCCAAGAGTGGACCGGGACGGCGCTAGAGTCGACGGTGCCAGCGGTTCCGCGCGTGGTCGAGAGGTTCCGGCGGCCGGCGCGCTCGATGCGAGGCAGTGGTCGGCCAGCTGCGGAAATTGGTGCGGCAGCCACGGTGAGGATCCAGCGGGTGTGGGGCAGTAGGAAAGGACGGGTGGGGTCATGCGAGCGCAGTGTCGAGCGGAATGGAAGCAAAAGATGACCGTAACGACGTTAATCACAAACGGTGCCAAAATGCCCTATAGGGTTGATCCAATGGTTGAATTGGGGTGCGCAGCTACCATCCTAGTCATCCCACTATTTCTCATATATATATATATATATATATATATATATACCTCTGCTATTCTACACTCCCTTGTAGAATAAGTATTCTAGTCAACTTTCGGAACTTCCGTTTAAATAATAAGTGAACTTCCGGACGGAACACTTAGATTCGGTGAGTTTTTCTATCGTGATTTTCAAACCGTTTGTCGGATTAAAGCAAATGATACGCCGTTGGAAAGGTATGGAAAATGCACACCTTTTTCACTTCTACGAGATTTTGAAATTAGTTACGGTTTTAAAATAATTTTAAATATACGAAACACTGTTTTCACGTAGTTTTCCTCGTTTTCGTACTGTTTTGGACGCCATTTTTAAACCGTTTATCGGATTGAAGCAAATGATACGCCGTTGGAAAGATATGGAAAAACCGCACCCTTTTCACTTCTACAAGATTTTGAAATTAGTTACGGTTGTAAAGTAATTTTAAATACACGAAACACTGATTTTCGCGTATTTTCAGCGTTTTCGTACTGTTTTGGACGCCATTTTCAAACCGTTTGTCGGATTGAAGCAAATGATACGCGGTTGGAAAGATATGGAAAAACCGCATCTTTACTATCTCAGGTCAATTTTCGTAATTCATCACGGAATAAGAGCAGTTTGAAAAATTAGCAATTATGTTTCTGAATATTTTATGTCCAGCGGACAGTATTTTTTAAATTACTTTCAAACCGCTTATCGAAACGTAGCAAATGATATTGCGTTCGAAAGATATTGACTATACGCAACTTTTTCGTATATAAATTGTTTCCAAATTCTTTATGGTTTTTGATTAATTTTAAAAATACGAAAAACAGTGAAACGAGATTACACGGGAACGATTCAAAATTGACTCGATTGTGGTGCTCGGACTGGGCGAGTCAGCGTGGGAGAGTGAAATTACACTCATATACTCGACAATTGAATGCGGCGGCGGTTGATTTGGACAAACGGAAATCATAATGACAATTTTAACGCGTAAGAATCCCGTCTTCGAAAAACAGAGTATATGAACTCCCTGAAATACGTGTAATGAACCTCTGTTTTATGCCTAAGTGAACTTCCGGAAACACCACTCGTAATTTTTTATATATTTCTTCTACAAAGTGAATGCCTGACGTGTGAACTTCCAATTAAATACGAGGTGAACTTTTCATATCGCCGTAAAATATGAAATGAAATTTTGCAGTGTTAACTTCCGATTTTGATATGAGCTGAATTTCCGTGATTTGATATAGTGAAACTCGGTTTTTGTTATATTTTTCTAAAAATCAAACTCCGTGGTGAGAACTCCCGTTAAATACGATGTGAACTTCACATATCCTCGTATAATATGAAATGATTTTTTTTTGCAGTGCTAACTTCCGTTTTAATATGAGGTGAACTTCCGCGATTTGGTACTACGAACCTCTGTTTTTTGTTATATTTTTTTAAAAGCTAACTCCACGGTGTGAACTCCCGTTAAATACGATGAACTTCACATATAGTCGCATATATATGAAATAAACTTTTGCCTAATATGAGGTGAACTTTCGTAATTGAGACAGTGAACCTCTTTTTTTAGAAAAACATGATCTTTTTTTACTCAAGAATAAATTTTATTTTTATTGTTAGGAAAAAAGTGAACCTCGGATATAGAAGAATTGAACTCCCCTTTATTTTTCTTTTAATAAAAAAGTGAATCTTCGACAGGAATGAAATGAATTCCTCTACGTGTAACGGCGAACCTCTTTCGGAAAATATGTACAATTTTTACTTCTGTTTCACAAAAAATGTGAACTTTAATTTCTCCATAATGGTTTTTATTTTTATTCTTTAGTTTTCCTGAACATTATTATACGTGAACTTCTAAAACTAATTATTCTCTGTTGACGGAGCACAGAGACTTGCACTTCTTGTAAGTATTTGTACTTCCGAACACAGAAACAGAGCAGAGAATGGTTGTTAAAAAAGAGAGCAAATGATGTGAAAGAACGGAGAGCAAAGAGGGCTCATGTGCAGGGCGTTTGTTCTGGAAGTAGCAGGTGGCGCACATTTCCTAAAGCAAGTTATAAAATCAACATGATTTCACCATACCAAAAGAGAAAGAGCCAGCTAGCTCGTAAGTCTTGAATCAATTAGAAATGTGGCGTACATGCAAATAGATACGCTTAACCCTAGTCGTTGCACACGTACTGAATGATAAAAAAGACTGATTATAAGCAGAAACCTCCGGAAGAACATGTATTTCTCGAATAACAACAGTACGCTCCTTATTTCCAACGGTGTGTACTGCCCTTTGCCCAACTATAACTGTTAAGAAACAAAGCAGTGTGCACCACAATTAGCTGGGAAAAGGAGAAAATCATTACCGTACTCTATGGGGGAAAGCTGCCTGCTCGCTACCTGCTACGGTGCTGGATAGCAGCTGCACGAAACTGAAACATCCGTCCATTAATGTTAGAAAATTCGTCAATTTCTCGAATAACAACAGTGCACTCCTTATCCCTGCTACCTGCTACGGTGCTGGATAGCAGCTGCACGAAACTGAATAAACATCCGTCCATTAATGTTAGAAAATACCGTACTCTATGATTTTTTTTGACCCACGGATTGAGGTAACTTCTCGGCTAAAATAAGTGAACCTCCAAAACAGATTTATCTAAACTCCACTGTTTATTTTAACTGAACTGCCCAAATTGCACCCAAATCACAACCATAGCAGGACCATGTACACGAAGAAAAACGATTCAAAGCATTGAGCAAGCTAGAACCACTTTTTGTAGTATCGCATGTTTCCAAATGAGCAGTTTGTTGTCTCACTTGAAGATGAAAGCAGAACACCACCGGTAGATGTTCTTTTATAAACTGAACCTCCTTTTTTCCCCATCAGCCACACGTCAATTTGAGATTCAGAACTGCGGCAGCAAAGTTCAGAATCAAAGCCAAGGAACTACGCGAGACATGAATGGAGTGTTAACTACACGAGCCGCTACTCGACCTGCTGCTGGATAGGCTGTGGACGACGACATCTGCTAAACTTTCGCAAAGTACAGTTCACACCATAGCTAACTTGAAACTCCAACTCGAGCATTTGACAAGCAGTCCATCCCTGGCGTGGATCAAGACCATCGGGTGCAGCTAGAAGACGGAAACGTCATGGAGCATGAAGCTGCAATTTCCCACATCTGATGCTACTCACACGAACTGAACCAATGGAAAAAATCTGCAGAAGCGGGAGGGATGCCGGATGCGGATGCCGTCGGACCAGACCTGGGCAGGGAGCTCAGCGGGGACAAAGGCAGCCGCGCCGGGCTATCCAGAGCTGCGCACACCAGCGTCCAGGCCGGTGAACTCCTAGGGCCGGACGTGGTGGACTGCATATGTCACGCGCGACGTATTGGCCGGGCGCTCGCGCCGTTCTAAATCAAGCAGGGCAGCACGGGGCCGGTCAGAGAAGAGTGGTTCGAGGCAGTCTGAACATGGCCAATGGCAGTTTCGTGTAGCGTCAATTGGGAGTTCAGAGCAGCGGCGCCCGGCGAGTGCAGCACCCGAGAAAAGTGGTGGTGCTCGGCGGTCCTGTGGGTCGACGCTCGGTGATGATGGGTGTCGCTCGGCGGCCCCGGACGGCGACGAGGAACCATGAGAAGACCTGGACCTAGCCAGGCGGCGCATCTGGATGGGGGGCCACGGCCGCCCTTGCCGCCGATAGAAGCAGGAGTTGTGGCTGCTGGCGCGCGTGGACGTGGCCGCTCCGGCTGGCGACGGCAAGCAGTAGGCAAGCGGAGCCCCGGCCACCGGCGCGCTTGGATACGGGTAGGCGGCGGCTCCGGCCAGCGATGGAAAGGACAAGGTGCGTGGAGCTCCTGCAGCCGACGTGCGTGGATGTGCGGATGCGGCGGCTCCAGCTGGCGAGGCTGCGATGGTAATTAGGAGGCACACGTAGCTGGTCGCCGGCGCGCGCGAGTGGTGGTGGGGAGTGGGGAGGAAGAAGGTGCGTGAGGATCGGGTCTCACGGAGGAAGAAAATGAGTAGTCTGGGTGCGGTACAGGATATGAAAAGTTGACTAGAATAGTTATTCTAGAAACACTATAGGGGTTGTGTAGAATAGTCCCACTCTATATATATATATATATATATATATATATATATATATATATGGGAAATAGTGGGATAACATGGGTGGTAGCTACACACCCATATCCAACCTTTGGATCATCCTATAGAGCAGTTTCCACCATCGATTAAATTAACACCGTTCCGTCCACTTTTTCCGCAAAAAGCACCCACAGGCCCACCCGTCCCCGCACTGTGGCTCCTATTTTTCTTCTCAAAGAAAAAGAAAAACCGACCAGCCTCGCACGGCCGGCCCGCACCTTTTTCCCAAAACCTGGCCACCTGCCCACCTCTCTCTGGAGTCTGGAGCCCGGTCCCCGCCGCCGGCAGACCGGCGCAGCCCACACTCACCCCACGCCGCCCCGCGCTCCTTCACAGGCGCGACAAGGCTGGCTTCCAACGCTGCTTCCGACTGCAGTCTCGCTTTCACCGCGCCATGGTCGCGCCCGCGGCGCTCGTCATCTCCGGCGCCGGATTTGTGCCCCCGCACAGCAGCTCGTGCTCCCCACCGACTGGATGCTCCAGGAGGTGGGGGAGGGGCAAGTGCGATGCTGCTTGAAGGGGCGAGGCGGCGGTGCTTTCCCTGTTGATTCGGGTCGGGGCCTCACGGGATCCCCCCACCATGCCAGTTCCAGTCATACACCGCCGCTTCAGGTTGCACGTGTGGGAACAAGGAGGTGAATGGGGGTACCGGCCGTCTCCGAGCATGGATCCCAGGCCGCATGCGAGATGAGGAAGCGGTCGTCCCGTGCGTCCAGGAGGCGGCGGAGATCTCAGGTCGCATGCGAGATGAGGAAGGAGAATCCGGCGCGGAGGCACGCACGAGAGCGTCCGCGTTTTTCTTCCGATCAGGATTTGCTTTTTTTCTTTCTGGTATTTTGCTTCACCGTTTGATCCCATGGTTTGTTCCCGATCCAGATCTGTTTTCTTCGATCTGGTTTTGGGTTCACCGTTTTTGCTTTTTTTTTTTCTCTCGATCAGGTTGATACATGTGTGCTCCCGATCCAGATCCCATGTGCATTCTTTTGTTATGTGTTTTCGATCGCTCCGATGCAGATCCCATGATTTTTGCTCCACCGTTTGAATGAAAAGTTCTTGTACTGTAATATTTTTCTATCCAAATTCCATGTTCATCCAAGTTTCTGTTTTACAAAAAGTATGGGATGTTGTTTCGTGATTGGTTTTTCTGGGCTGCTGGTAAAACACCAAAATCATACTGTGTAATCTGTCTGTGCCTCCATCCGCACGATTCTGGGCGCGTGGCCTGGCCCGCATCGTCCTCCTCGCCAGCCAGCCCGCCGGACCCGGGGACTAGGGCTGGACTAACGAGCTGCTCGGCTCGTTAAGGCTCGGCTCGTTAAGACTCGTGATCGTTAATGCTCGAATCGTTAAGCTCGTTAAGGACAACGAGCTAAATATAAAGTTTGGCTCGGTTCGTTAGGTGTTCGCGAGCGCTCGCGAGCAGCTCGTTAAGAAAATGAATCTGAATTTAGAGATGACTAGGTCATTGACGATTGACAAGGAGAAAATGGGATTCGATGTTGCTTACATGGGTAGACCGTAAATCTCGGCTGTGATATGGACTTGCTGAATAGTGTTGGGCCGTCACCTGTCAGGATCCTAGTTAGATGGGATCTACCCCTAAAAGAAAGATGGGATCCAAATTAACGAGCTTAACGAGTTGCTCGTGAAACTCGTTAGTTAGTTTAACTCGTTAGTGTTAGCGAGCTAAAATTCCAACTCAGCTCGGTTCATTAACAAAACGAGTCGAGTTCAAACGAGTCGAGCTGCCGAGTGTTCAATAAGCTTAACGAACATCGAGCTTTATGTCCAGCCCTACCGGGGACGCAGGTCGCCGCCACCGATACGGTGTAGAATATTGTGTGCACGGTGCGGTGTTTGGTGGTTTTTTCATTCATGAAAACGGTGATGGAACTGGTCACGAGTCTCCTTTTTTGCGGCGATGGTGAACGGACGTGAACGGAACCAAACGGCAGTGCGAATCACGGAACCATATCAGACGGTTTTAACGGCATGCATAGCTATCAGCCTTGTTAGGAAATCCGCGTCCATATATATAATATATATATATCTCTACAACTATTAAACAAGCAAACATTTTCTTTACTAAACGCATCCCACCAAACGTACCCAAACCAAGACTGACAAATTACCACCTCAGGATCAGCCCCGTTTGATTAGATCTAACCGTAAAAATAAAAGGTAACCCTCACCAAAAAGTACGTGTAGCAAATTGCAGGAGCGAACGAAAACTCCGCCAGGGAAAGTTTCCACGCCGCGCGTCCACGTTCCAGCTCAATACACCAAGGTTTTTTCTTGCGATTATACATCGAGCATACTGGAACCGATCTGCAACCTCGCCGTTCGGCGCCGCCGCCTGCCTCCACGCGTGATTGCCGCGCCGTCCTGCCGTACTCTATGCGGCGAGGCTCATAAGCTGCTAATGTTCCTCCACACGGCCGGGGACGACGCAGATGCAGTCACCCTTTCCACGAGCGGCCGGGAATGATGCAGATGATCTTGACCTTCCTCCGTGATGCCAAGGACGTGGACGCCTCCACTACGATCGACGGGCTGATCTTGCAAAGCCGTGATGGTGATCTGATGGGCTCTTCTCTCAGGCAACGGCTGGCAGGGTGGACCGGCAACGGCGATGACCTTGAGATATGTATGCCCGATTGCCCGACGACACTGGTCAACTGAGTTCAGCCGCTTCACTGTTGCATGTATGTTTGCCATCTAATCCTTTTGATTTTCAGGAAGAATCTTTATGACCTATATCATTGTTCGATGTTCATATTCGTGAAGTGGTCAAATTATTTGCCTGATGCTTGAGGATTTTGTACTAAAGCTGCTCCAATGCGGCAATGCCGGTCTCCACTGACGATGGTGACACATATTCTCGCACTGCGTGATGAAAGGAAATTAAAACCTGTGACCTTAATTTGCTGTTGGTAGCGTACCAGCAAGAAGAAATAAAAGAACCATGATGGGAGGAGGCTTCCGGTTGATGAATTCCAGTAACAGGTACAATGTCATATATATCTCTGATGCTGACGGTAATCGTCTGAAATATTGGCATATGACTTATACTGAATTCATGTAGGCAGTGGTCAATGCAGTGTTAAGCTTAAGCCCTTTTGACTGCTAATTCGAAGTAGAAAAAGTGTGAATTTAGGTGTTACTGTTTTATGGCCGGCATTGCTATTCCATGAATTATTTTCTCCTTTTTTTTTTCTTCAGGCTTCCCTGCAATGAAAGACAAGTAGGTAAAAGATACAACTTGCAGCTCCTAGGCAACCTCTGTATCGTTCCAGACAGCAGGGGAGAAGTGGAGAACCCAACCACTTTGAATTGTTGTCATTAACGTTATCAATAACAATGTAAGAATTAGATAATAATAAGAAACATCGTCGGTCTGAGCTCTTCCAATAAGTTACCAGGAACCAGAAGAAAATTAATAATTGTTGATTCACAATCCTTGACTGAAGATAAAGCTCAAGATTTAAAATGTGATTTCGTAATGTTGTCGAGGTCTCTCACAACTATTTCTCTTTTTTATTTCACATTCACTAAGCATGGTTATTTTACTACACATATTTCACCCACATTGGTTCTAAAATAAATATTACTAATTTTTGCTGAAAGGTAATTCAATGGAACATGATCAGGCAAATGACATTCACAGAATACAACTGCCACCGTTGTGCAGTAGATGCACCTGTTGGGTTAGTGGGAAATTGCAGAAGTATAGGTAACAATGGCTACTATTTACTGAAATTAACTTGCACATATAGGAACTAACACTGAACTCATGTTTAGCAAATAATCTTGCATGGTGCTATATAGTTAGTTATTTTTGGAATAAAGCTCAGGTAATTATTTTACAAGAATGTAGAGCTTTGAATAAAGCTCAGGTAATTATTTTACAAGAATGTAGAGCTTTGCATTTAGAGTGAAGGCATCCAACATTTTAACTGGTACAATTGTTAAACATGTTCAATGTACCATGCAAATTTCTGTGTATATGCAGCTTTACACAATTTTTAACATGCGTTCTTGTTCTGTTCGCAAAAATGTGTAGAGTTCTTTCTTTGCAGCTAGAGGGGATAAGATATTTTTCATCAAACCTACCATGTTAACAGTTAACACACGATGTTAAGTAGTATTTCAGAAATACTTTGGGATATATACTTAACGGAAGCTTAGCATCAATATGGCTGCAATATACACAGAAATATGGTTGCATCAGCGTCTCTACCGCCGCGAGATGTTCATCTACGTGTTATGTATGACCTACTTTGGTTTATCACTAATTAATTTTACGTATAACGTATTTACAAAAACGAGGAGTAAGGACGGGAAGAGAGGTGTGTCTCCAAATATGTGTTCCATAAATTTTAATATACTAATGAATATTGGGTATCGTGCGTTGCACGTGCATGTATACTACTCCCTCTGTTTCAAAATATAAGTCTTTCCACCTACTTTCCACACACATGTATCTAGACATATTTTAGTGCAAGGGTCTAGATACATGTGTGTGGAAAGTAGGTGGAAAGACTTATATTTTGAAACGGAGATATAAGTCTTTCCACCTACTTTCCACACACATGTATCTAGACATATTTTAGTGCAAGGTTTTAGGAAAGACTTATATTTTGAAACGGAGGGAGTAGTATATATAGAAGCTCTATTAAGTACCCTGGATGTAGAATAACTATTCTGCTCCCTGGTCGATCAACCGAGCCGGACCAGGCAGCCAGGTTCCACGATAGACGACCGAGTCGGTCGCCCCGCCCCCGTGATACCATAATTTAGTTTTTCTTTTTTTACAGCGACGGTTTTATCCCCTGCTTTGGGGTCGTGGCCTCGTGGGTACAAGCTAGAGCACGTTCGTGCTGTTCCGTATTTTCATCAGGTGGAGGCGAGCGGAGAGCGGTTGCAGTTTGCCATTGCTCCCGGCGGCGGGGTCTGCATCTCCGATTGCGGCGCGGTCCGGAGCTGGGGATTACGGCGGGCGGCGACGGCTGCAGCTGTGGACTGGCCGGCGGCGAGCGGCCAATTGCGGCGGTTGGAGTGGGCCGGAGCTGTGGATTACGGCGGGCGGCGAGCGGCTTCAGATCGAATTGCGGCGGTCGGCGAGCGGGTGAGCGGACGGCGGAGAGCGGCGGGGCGGCTCTGCGTCTCCTCGGCTCCGTCCACGTTTGCTGGTGGAATCGGCAACAGCGTGGTCGGCCTACTGGATAGGCGGCAATGGCAGCGTGGTGAGCGGCCTCACTCTCAGATTCGACGTGTATTGTCGCATCCCCTTGCTAGGTACCAGAATTTTTCTTATTTTAATCTGCGTGCACAGATTTTTTGATGGCCTTCGCAAGATCTGATAATTTGCGTTTCTGATCTGGTCTCAGGGACAAATCAAAAAGATCTCTCTCCAGATCAGACCTAGGGCAGTACGGCTGCCTTGATTCCTGCTAGCTGCTACCAATTTTGTTTCGTCTTCCATAAACAGGTATACCAATCCTGTTGTATCTGTTCTGTTCCATCAAATGTTCATTATCAGATTAAGCAATAGGAGCTTTCATCATCACCTCCAGTCTGCCTTTTTTTGAACATGAATACACGTATTTTTCAAGTCCACTGTAAACATTTGTAGCATTTTTTTTCGAAGGAATGATGCTCTTTCTGCAATCAGACTGTGCCGCATAGTGTGTCTTGGCTTAATTCTTTAATTGATACTCGTACTTGATTTGAGGTGGCAAAACATGCTGCTGATAATTATGTGACGGGAGAAACTTTTTTTTTTGGATGAAATACTGCCGGGATCCATTATTTCCTCCAAGTCGACCGGCGTCATAAACTTAACCAATATAAGTCCAACGAGAGTTAGCTATCACCTTCCTCTTAATTTATTTGTTTTGCAATTTGTTTATTCCGAACTAGCGAGGATTGAGTATCAATTGGTACGAAGCTGGATGATTTTTACCTAAATCGTTTGTTTGCCAAATAAACTGCTGAGTTTTGATAATTGTTAACCAATTAGTGCATTCGTCGCCCACAGGATTATGTCCGAAAGCTGAATGTTATGTTCCAGTTCCACATTTGAAATCTCCACGGGTTTGTGGACCGACCATACGATTAATGTCGTGTATTTTTTCATTGTTTAAGGCTGTTTTACCCCTATTAAGAACAAGTTACGTCATTCAGCTTATATAACGTAATCATTCTAAGATGAAAATCCTAACTTGGTGTGCACCTAATAAAGTTGTTGTTGAAGCCAGAAAACGTCTGAAAGAAGCACCGAAAGTTAAGGGCGGTCGCGGTCAGGCTATTGTGGCCGGTCCTGTTTTTTGCGGGCGCCGACACACTGCTCGTAGCGGTTAGCAGGAGGTGGCCAGCAGCATCTTATTTCTGTATCCCAGATCGTCTCTTGCAGGCAGCTGCAGCCTACTCTGCTCTCTTCTAGTAATTTTATTCTTTCATTTTCCTACTTCCTCCTACTGCAGTCCCCATATTCCGTTAGTTTTGATCCTTGCATCATAATTTGGGAAAGTCCTAATTAGGTCTCAGATTTTGCAATAATAAATTGTCCAACGATTTCTATATAGTTGTGTGTTAGTGTCAATGGTTGTCGGGATACCATCGAGTCATGTTACAGAATAAAGAGAGATGAATGTGAAGCTAATTAACAAGTAGATTTTCTGATGTAAGTAGGTAGTGATCTATACTAAGGAACTATTTTATTTTCTACCATGAATTTTGTCCCCAAAAATCCGAAATTTGATTCGCATGGTATATGCACACGAATAGGATCTATAGTAAATAACAAGGTGTTGCTTCAATTTGCTTCTCCGCTTCAGATTTTTATCTACTCATTCACAAGAATATCAATTAATCGAATTCTGAATTCAGTTGTACTTGAGAGCTGGAAATTGCAGTGGCGTTTATCAAATTAGCCCAATATTTTTTTAGCTGGTGCATGATGTGGTCCTTAGCCTTCGCGATGGTGGTTCCTTGCTT
This sequence comes from Poa pratensis, assembly GCA_947311845.1. NCBI lineage: Eukaryota > Viridiplantae > Streptophyta > Magnoliopsida > Poales > Poaceae > Poa > Poa pratensis. Next base: position 39,429,447 of record CAMZMU010000040.1, read on the forward strand.
TTGCAGGATTTACTGTAATTTATGCTACTCTTGCATGCAGATATGTGGTAAACATAGTGCCTGCTTTTTATGACTGAGATACTCCAATTAAAACTATGTAGTTCATTTTGATTTGTGGCCAAGCAAGTACTCTGTAGCTTTATTCTACTTTATAAGAATGTTCTATTTTCGATCACAATAGTTTTGACGTTTCATTGTTCTCCGAAATAATACCTTCCATTTATCAATTGCTTTCTGGAATAACTATAGCAGTGTTGATCAAGGTATTTTTTGCCAGGTGTGGAATAACTTTGCCAGTGTTGATCAAGCTGCATATAATTGCTTACGGATTCCTCTGAACTTGGCATGTTCTATCCATTTCTTAGGCGCAGTAATATATGTTTACTTACTTCCTTCCGGTGATTACTCTCTCCAAAAGTGGAGTACATGTATAATGAGCATCTGCCAGTTTGTAATATCTAGCGAAATACTTTACCATGCTGGCCCCTTATTTTTTAGAGTTTGTTTTATAATTTTGTGAGTCATAACTATCTCTGATTTGAATTGTGTATACTCTATGCTTCACATGTAACTACTGGACACAATATTGTGTGTATTCTTTTCTTACGAGATCTCTCTTTGATCTCAGGTTGCATCTTTTAGAACGCACAGTAGGTATGTGAGGTCATGGCGTCATTTACAGGCACAATAAGCCTTATTATGGTGCTATTTTCCTAACGATGTGTAATCAGGCCAGCAATCTCTTACAAGCACATCAAAGTTATCACGTCTGAACACTCCATTAGTTCTTAAGTCGATTGATGGTTGAATAACTGGCGCAAGATGAATCAGTGCACGTTGTCCTGTTTTTGTCCTCAGATTTCTTACATCAGCAGTCAGAAGATTCTTACATTGGTCATTCACAAAACAAATCTTAAAATAATTACAGCGGTTGTTAGGAAAATGGAAATAGTTCACATGGGCTCAGGTGCGTGGGCTGACTCCCAATGGTGGGCTGCTAGTTACGCCAGGCTCAGGTTTCTTAATGGGGCAGTTTTGCTGCACGTCGTGGACGCGCACGCGCGGCTTGAGAATCTTACGTCGCATGCAAAGAAATTTTACGCCGCGTGCGATATGTTGATTTTTTCTCACCTTGTATGTATGTTCTTATTCAGAGGATAAAATGATAAATTGAATATTATTCAATTCCCTTATGTAGTTACTTACTTGAGACATCCATCGTGCATCCTTTTTGTTTGTAGTTGTTCAGTTTTACTTGACATAATTTTATTTACCATAATCCTTCAACATGAGATATTATTTGTGCATTTCTTTTCATTACAGAGCGATGAAGGTTACAGGAAAAAACCATTCGCTTCCTACATTTTCTTTCCAGCTCTGATTTATAACTCCTTTTATGTGTTGCATTTTGTTTGTCAGCCCTAGTTAAACTGAGTTTCTACGAGGTCAGCTGGACAGCATTTCCACGGTTGTCAAATATCTATCCGAGCATCTCAATGGTAGTCTGTATATGAATTAAAGACATTAGAAAGGCAGTACAAGGTCGAAGAAATATCAATTATTCTCCATGATATGGACGAAACAAGATTTTTGCTTGATTCCCATCAGAAGTTATGGCCCATGATCAGCCATATGTAAAACAATTGCTTTCAAGAACCAGTCATGCATCCTCACGAGAGAACTAAAGTTTCACTTCTGTATAGTTGAATATGTTTTTATTCTTGTCCCTGTTCATGTAATATCCTTTCTTATCAATGTATCCTTTTACTAGCGTGGTCTATCACACCATCTCATGGTTGTGGCCTGAAATTTTGGGGAAGTGCGAGTATGTTGCATGTCATCTACTTTACACTTTGTAATTCACTTTTATTTTTTGTCACTGGGAATTATGCTGGGAATGTACAAAGTTGCATAATCATGCATGTTTTTCAAATCATTGATGGTGGCACATCTACAGCCCCATAATTGCTATCGGATTTTTATGACGCCTCTAAAATTTCTTAGCTTTATTAAGTTGTTTTCCAATGTAATAAGGCAAAGTCTTATGTTGTCTAATGAGGTGATTTAGTCAAGAATAATCTTAAGCTTGTGTTATAAAGCGAGTATCATAGATAGTTTTGCAAAAGTACTTTGAGGTGCTGAAGAAAAAACCAGCATAGTATTTTTACGATGGCTAGCAGGTTCTTACGACGGCCATTTGCTTACGTTGGTTACCTATTTTGCTAGGATCGTTGACTGTTTCTTCACATCCGTGGTTAGAGGAAAAAAAAAAGACACACGGCCTCGCTTGGTAGTTAGACGCACGACCTCGTCCAGTAGTTGCCCGGCCGTGCGGCTCGCGGGAACTTATTACGTCGCATGCAAGTTTTTTTACAACGCGCAGGGGTTAGGCAAGGTGCGGCGCGCTGGTTGGATGCGCCTGGTGCTCGGACGGGCGGGACGCTACACCGGCTGGGGTGCAGAATAATTATTCTATACCTGGGTGTCAAATAGCGCATCTCTATATATATATATAGAAAAAATGGTTCTGTACTCCTAGGCGTATGTACTCTCACGTTCAATATACCACATAGGTGAATCATATATACCTCTTTATCATTTTTAATATACTTCATTATTTAATAGTAGATACCCCAAAGTGAGTTACATGGAAATTTTCATTTGAATCTATATATTTTATATTATTTGCACATATACTGCTTTTTGTACGAAATAAAGGTATATGAAAAATTGAGGACTATGGTGATAATTTTTTTTCATACTTTTTGTATTGAGGTATCTTAGAATAATTAACGAGGTATATAAAAAAATATAAACAGGTATAATACCCTCATATGTGAGGTATATTGAGTATGGGAGTATGTACACCCAGGAGTATATAATTGGAGTATATATATAGGTAAATTAACAGATGCTCCCTGGTGCCTGGGCACCTGGATAGAATACAGTACATTTTGGGTATGTAGATGACACCTATACATCGGGTATGCACATGTTGGGTATATAGAAGGTACACATACCCAAGGGTATGTGTATTCGAGGTATCTACATGTTATATATACCTCGGGTATGTGTGTTCAATTATACGCGTACAGATCAGGTATATATATATAAATAACTTAGGTATGTGCACATTATTAGGTATGCATACCCCATAATGTGCATACCCAAAATCATATGTACCTCCTACATACCTAAGTTATACATACCCAAGGTATATGTATATGTCTACATACCTAAAACTGTTCGTATTCCATCCTGGTGCCCATGCTCCTAGGTGCCCCATCTGAGCTTCCTATATAGGTAAATTAACAGATATATATATATATATATATATATATATATATATATACCCCTGCTATTCTAGACTCCCTTCTAGAATAAGTATTCTGGACAACTTTCTGAACTGCGGTTTCAAAAGTAGGTGAACTTCCGGTCGCAATTTTTGAACCGTTTGTCAGAATGAGACATGAAACATACCGTTGGATAGCTATAAAAATTGCGCACCTTTCTCTTGTTGACATGTTTTCCAAATTCGGTACGGTTTTAAAACAATTTTAAATATACTAAAGATTGTTTTCGCGGATTTCTCCGTTTTTTACTGTATTTTGGACGCTATTTTCAAACCGCTCATCGGATTGATGCAAACGATATGCCGTTGGAAAGCTATGGAAAATGCGCACCTTTCATATCTCAATACTTTTTTCCAAATTCGTTACGGTTTAAGAGCAGATTTTAAAATACTAGAGATTGTTTTCGCGGATTTCTCCGTTTTTTACTGTATTTTGGACGCTATTTTCAAACCGCTAATCGGATTGATGCAAACGATATGCCGTTGGAAAGCTATGGAAAATGCGCACCTTTCATATCTCAGTGCTTTTTCCAAATTCGTTACGGTTTAAGAGCAGATTTAAAAATAAACGATTCTGTTTTTTGAACATTAATGTCCAGCGGGCTGTTTTTTGGCAATTACTTTCAAACCGCTTATCGAAAAGTAACAAATGATATGGCGTTGGAAAGATATTGACTTTTTCGTGTAGAAATATTTTTGAAATTCGTTACGGTTTTGGATTAATTTTGAAAATACGAAAACGGAAAAATGAGAAGGCAGATAGTAATGAACTTCCTTTTATACGAGCATTAACTTCCGTTTAGTCTGTTACTAAACTTCCGTTTAGTCTGTTACTGAACTTCCGATCGCTAATTCGGGTTAATTAACTTCTGGATTATTGAACTCACTAGCTTTCTAAACTTCCGTTTTAATTCTAAGTGAACTTCACGGGATAAACTTCGGTTTAATACGAAGCGAACGTCGTCCGGTGAACTTCGTGGCTGAACTTCCGTTTTAATACGAGACGAAATTCGCGACTGGACTTCTATTTAATACGAGGTGACGTTCGCGTGGTGAACTCCCGTTTAATACGATGTGAACTTCACATATCGTCGTATAATATGAAATGAATTTTTTGCAGTGCTAACTTCCGTTTTAATATGAGTTGAACTTCCGCGATTTGGAACTATGAAACTCTGTTTTTTGTTTTTTTTTTTAAAGCGAACTCCGCGATGTGAACTCCCGTTAAATACGATGAACTTCACATATCGTCACATATATATGAAATGTGAATTTTCAATGTAACGTACTTTATGCACTTCAAGCATGCAAATTTTCAATGTCGTCCAGGTATTTCTTTTGGAATTTTTTGAAACGCTTTAAAGTAAGTCAAAACAGGCCCCGTGGAGCCCATGCTCTATTACAACTATTTGACAAGCTTCAATTACGTTACTTTGAGGAAAAAAGAAAGATAAAGAGAGAGCAGTACGTATGTGGCTAGCAAATGGCCGGCGGTAGAGGTCGATCTCCTCGGCCAATACTAGCTAGCTCGAAGCACCGCTACCAACGCGGGAGCAGAGTGTCTGCTTTCGATCGACGGAGACCGACGACTAGCTAGCTACTTAAAATCTGAAACTTCCGATGATTTCAGAATTGTTAGGCAGGACGCTGACGCGGAGGGATAGGTCCGCTGCAGCAAGGGCCAGAACTGGGCGTGCTTGACCTTCGAAGATCGGCCGATGGCGGGGCGCGGGGGGCGTGAATTGCCGCGACCACGATGTCCAGAGCACAGGGGGCAGGATGCCGTCGGGAAAAGCGGGGCGCATCGGCCAGAAAACTGCTGGATACACAGGTGAACTCCCAAGTAAGATCGCCATGGACGGAAATCGAGTGACAGGGAGGTCGGACCAGGGTCGTCTCGCCCGGAAATCAAGGTGTGCGGGCGTGGGCGAGCAGGGATTCATCCAGGGGACGCCCAGCGCGTGGTGGATTAGGGAGGCCGTCACGTCCAGGTTCCACCTCCACGGAGTGAGTGGCCAGGGAGCAGCTCTCCCGGCGCCGGGTACCGGGACCGCTGGACGCAGCCGTGCGCTAGGCGGAGGGGGCTCAACCAGCAGGAGGCAGAGGTGAATCAGAAGTCAGCGAAGGGGATGGGCGCCGGGCCGAAGGCCGAGATGCAGGGGAAGGGAGAGGGCGCGCTGCGGATGGCGGTGGGACGGCGCTGGGTGGAAACGGGGCGGCGCCGGTGGACGGGTGGCGCGGATGGAGAGGGGATCCATCGGTGTAGGGCGTGGTAGGCGAGGACCTCCGGCGGCCGGCAATGGGAACGGGGCGGAGCGCGCCGGCGACCGGATATGCCGGCTTCCGCCGGTGACCTGAGTTCCCGTCGCGGCCGGCTGCCGCCGGGGAAGGAGGCGGAGTTGTGCTGTTGGCTGCCTGCGGGAAGAAGGCAGGGCGGATGGGGATCGGGAGGAAGAAGGTGGGTGGGGCTGGTGGGTTGACCGGTTCGGTGGGCTGCGGGTCAGGTTTAGAAAGTCTTTGGTAATATGAAGTTGTCTAGAATAACTATTCTAGAAACACTTAAGGGGTTGTCTAGAATAGTCCCACCCTATATATATATATATATATATATATATATATATATATATTTCACTGTACCTCTCGGAGCAACTTTTAACAGTTTTGCTAACCTGATTAAGGGACAAATCATGTCAGTAAACTAGCAGAATTGCCATGGCAGATGATCAAATGGGTGAACGAGGGAGATGATGTAGTTGGCGAAATGGCAAAATTTGTAATTGGATTGCCTAATTAACATGTACAAATGTTCTATGAAACGAGAAACTTGGCTTGAGTAAGGGCGGAGTAAAAGCAAGCCTCGATGACCATCTTGGGCTAGAATTGGAGTGACATTTAAAGGAACACGATTATGTAGATTTGCTTGTGATACATAAATTAGTAGATTTTTCAACTACGAATAGAACTGTGTTGAATCAGTTCAGCTTCCATTTGAACAGAGCTTCATAAGATTTGTGTGAAGGTAGTGAAGATTCAGAATTTCAGAGTCCACAGTGTACAGCAGGCACGTACTCGGTTTGAGCTTTCTTTATACATGTATCTTTGAGTTTTCTTTATCGTACTCTGTGACTCAGGGTACTCTGCATCCTTTTGCTGGTTTTGTCAAATGAAAACTAGGGGTATGGCTACTCTGCGAATGAAGGGAGAAACTCGGTTTGAGTCTCAAGGTCTTACTTCATCCGTAGGATTTAGTCCGCCGTGCGAGCTATTTTGCGATTATTAGTGTTTTAATGGATCTGACCATGACATTTTTTTCCGAACCATGTAAGAGCACTGCATTGCTAGAAGAGGGAAAAAACCACCAGAGTGGTGAAAGTCTTAAAGAACGACCAGGGATGGATACAAAAGAAATAAAGCGACCATGAACAGCAGTGCAGATTTGGTGCTCCCGAGCTCCAGTGATCTCGCTCATTAAAAAAAAAACATATTTAAAAGTTTCAAAAAATTCTGAAAAAAATCATGCATGTTCCGACTGATATTTCCTACAAACGTGCAAAATCTCAATGAAAAATACTTTACGATTTGAGCTACACAAAAAAGAGAAATATGTAGATCTGAGTATAGTGAACAATATAAAGTTTCAAATTTTCAACTTTTATCTTTTTTATGTAGCTCAAATCATAAAGTATTTTGCATTGATATTTTGCACGATTATAGGACATATCAGTAGGAACATGCATGATTTTTTCAGATTTTTTTGAAACTTTTAAATATGTTTTTTAATTTTTTGAAATAGGCGGGATCATTGGAGATCGGGAGGATAAACGACGCCATGAACAGCCCCTAACTAAAGAGCTAAAAGACGCCACAAACTACTGACAGCCTTAGTCGGGCTTAGACCTCTGTAAGACCATGACTGCTACTATAAGTAACCAGGAGACGGCCTGGTTCACAAACTGATTTTACCGAGTGTCATTCTCATTCTATCTCCCACTCTGAAAACTATGTTTGGTAGTATTAAAACATGTGGACAGTTGTCACTTTTCTTCAGCCTACAATGAGAAGTAGAGAAGCGGTGACCTCCAAGACTTCGTCACCATGAGAACTTTACGGGGGCGACAATATGGTGTATGTGCAACACATTTGTACTACTGCTGCACTATACACGCCTATTTCATCGTCTAGCTTTGCACTGTATTAACATTCTACCTCGAGTGTCAAGCTTGCCCCAATCCGGTACTGCTACTTTAGTCTACATCAACAAAACTACGCGTAAGTTCTACATGAATATTTATGTATTGGCACTTTGGCAGTGCATATACTGTATAACTTATTTTCTATCGGATCTTTTAGTTGTTTTTAATTAAATTTCTTGGTAAAATTGGTTATGTCTGCATGTACGCAAGTGTAGGCATTTACCCAGCTTGGATAGCGGTGTAATCTATAGACCGTCCTCCATCGGGCGTAGGTTGTTGTTTTTGTAGAGACCTTTTGGTCTTTTTTTCCTTTGTTGATTATGTACATTTTTTTTGCGGGGAGATTATGTACATCATGTTATGCAGAGCCCACAAGTGAAAACCTATTTCTTGTATCGCCTGGATGTGACTTAGTCATGAAAAACTCCCATTGTTAATAATTGTTTCCTTCATAAATTTTTATACATGCTTTCAAGGAAACTTATTCACAACAACATAAAGCAACAAGAATCCATTATTCATTAAAACATAAAGGATAGACCTTAACCAGTAGGACACGACCTTCATATGGATCGAGTATGAAAGTTTCATGGCTTCTCTTCCTTAACTTGACGAATGGCCGTTTGCGACGGGGGGGGGGGGGGGGGGGGGGGCACGTTTGGGCCTGTAGACTCCAAAGATAATCGATCTGCAATTTCTTTCTGGACCCGCTTGAGCTCTTGGAAGTACTCCTGAAGCACCTCATGGTTGAGATCCTCTTCCTTGCGGAATAGATACATGACTGTCGTCCCTGAACTCTCTTCCTCTAGTTCCTTGAAGTGTTGGATGTTGTGCTCTGCTCTTTCTTCTTCCATTGCCGCTTCTCTCTCTAACTGGGCTACCTTGGATTGCAAAAAACGTGATCCTTGCCTTCTTCTAATCCTTGGTATCCCTCACAACCGACCTACTCACTTTTTTGGCATACTTGATCTGGAGGGTGATTTGTGCCTAGAGGTATCTATCTTGAGATATTGATCTTGAGTGATGAGTCATGGAATGAAAGAGGGAGATGGCCACTCCTTTTATAGATCAAAACATATCTCGAAATGCCTTGTGATTATTTGCCAAATATAGGTTGTCAAATAAGGACACATGAAATTAATCGCAATAAAGCGTGGATGCAATGTTACACAATTAATACTGGACCGCACAAGCATCAGTTTTGTGGTCACTTACATTTCGCCGTGTCTTCATAATCGTTGAGACATGGGAGTCCTCAAGGTTCCAAGCCTGCTATGCTTGCTATTTCTCATGCTACTCCTTTTGGCTCCTGGCTCTGATGCCAAAACTTGCAAGGAGGCCAGCAAGACCTATACCGCTATGGAATGATGTGATGATCCATGTGTTGAGGCCTGCCACAAGGAGGGATTTATTGATGGGACGTGTTTCCTAGTCTGGGAAGACCCGTTATACTCAAATGTTTCTGCAAAACATGTTGAAACTACCGCATGATGTGTGATGCAACAAAGTAATAAGATTCGTTTTTAAAAATTACTGGAGATGAGCAATTGACAAAATGTGGCTCTGCATGATATTCCTTATTTTTTGGCAGAAATTAAATTTCAAGGAGAACATTGCTCGTTATACACAAAAAAAATCCTGGACCGCACAGCCAATGTTGTCCTAGTTGCATATTATTTTTCCACGCAACCATTTACCGCTCAAGTGGTCTTGGCCCTATTGCGTAACTATTTTCCAAAGATGGGTTGTCGGACAAGGAAACTTGAAATTAACTTGGGGAAATCATATGTGCGGCGGTAAAATGAGTATTTTCTCACATGTACAATGGGCTTCTTTTACTATCATATGGCAAATTTAGGCCCTGTTCTAGAGCACTAGAAAATTAGGAATGCGAATATTTTGTCTAATAAAAAAAGGAATGTGAATATTTCGCAGCTAGTTGTGCCCGCACCCAATTTTAGGATGTCACATTTCTATGTTTAAAAAAATATGAAATAAATCATGGGCATCGATTATGTTGTATCTTTTACATCTACAAAATTTCGTTAAAAAACATGACCATAAACGACCTGTGCAAAAAAGAAAAAAGATCTAAGTGAATAGTATCGCGTGGTATGCACACATCATTTGATTTTTGTGTGCGGGCCACACATTGTCATATGTTCACATGATTTGTTTCACATTTCATGAAACTCATAAGTGCGACATTTGACAATGGGATGTTTGTGCAAATAGAGACAAACTGTAGTTTACTGAAGCTTAGAATGCAAAATATTTCGCAACTAGTTGTGCCCACACCCTATTATCGGACATCACACTTGTATGTTTAAAAAATATATGAAATATCGCCTCGATGCGACATAGTCGTGAACACTCCCATTGTAAAAAATATTTCCTTCATAAAATTTCATACATGCTTCCAAGGAAACTTATTTACTACAACATAAAGCAACTAGAGTCCATTATTCATTAAAACATAAAGGATACCCCTTAACCAGTAGGACACGACCTTCATATGGATCCGATATGAAAGTTTCATGGCTTCTCTTCCTTAACTTGGCATTGCACATAAGACAACGGCCGTTTGTGATGGTGGCACACTTGGGCCTGTAGACTTCAAAGACAATTGACCTGCAATTTCTTTCTGGACCCGCTTGAGCTCTTGGAAGTACTCCTGAAGCACCTCAAGGTTGAGATCCTCTTCCTTGCGGAATAGATACCTGGATGTCGTCCCCGAGCTCTCTTCCTCTATCTCCTTGAAGTGTTGGATGATGTACTTTTCTATTTTTTTCTTCCGTTGCTGCTTCTCTCTCTAACTGGGCAACTTTGGATTGCAAAAAAAGTGATCCTAGCTTTCTCATTCTAATCATTGATATCCCTCACAACCGACCTACTCACTTTCTTTGGTACACTTGATCTAGGGAGTGATTTGTGCCTAGAAGTATCTATCTCGAGATATCGGGCGGTGAGGCACTGAGTCAGCACCTTCTTGTCGAACTCGATCTGCGACCTCTTGAACAGAGGAGCATTTGTGAAAGATAATTAAGGTTTAGCCGGCTAATGAAGCTGGTTTGCTGTTTATCAATGAGAGGTTTCTAGTGGAGGACGATATGATACGCATACGCGAGAGTTATCAAAGCCTTGGCGTGCGTGATACCAATATAGAAATTTGCATACTAGAGCACTGTCATAGTATTTATCAGATATGGAAAAGAACACCTTCCCGACCAGTGTAATACATGTACTACTACTAGCAGGTACTGTATTAGTTTCTGCCGAATCTTTGAGTAAATGGCACGGGGTACCACAACTTGTCGCGCGTGTGCAGATAAGTCACACAACTTGCAAAACGGACGAACCGGTCACTGAACTCGTCAACCATGTGCAGATAGGTCACAAACTTGCCACGTCAGCCGGTTTTTCGTCTCGACCGGTCACACTGGACAGGAATTTTTCATAAAACCCCTGGAGTAATATTAATTTTACAAAATGGTCCTTCTAATTTTACAAAATGGTCCTCCTAATTTTACAAAATGGTCCTCCAAGGGGACCATTTTGTAAAATTAATATTACTCCAGGGGTTTTCTAAAAATTTCCCGTCCAGTGTGACCGGTCGAGATGAAAACCGGCTGACGTGGCAAGTTTGTGACCTATCTGCACATGGTTGACGAGTTCAGTGACCGGTTCGTCCGTTTTGCAAGTTGTGTGACTTATCTGCACACGCGCGACAAGTTGTGGTACCCCCATGCCATTTACTCCGAATCTTTGGTAGAACCACAGAGCCGCTACTGCTGCCACTTGAACTGCCCGGACAATATTTTCAGTACCCCATTATGTATGGTAAGATTATGACATTTTACTGCAGCCACTTGATATGCGGCGTGCTATCTTAAGATTTATGACCTGACTGCTGCCAATCAATATCTCCATGGTCTCTTAGAGCCTCTCCAACGGTGCCTTTGAAATTATGTCTGGACCTCCCAAAATTTTGTCCGTTTATTGACGTTCGGACACCGTGTACTGTAATTGGGACCAGTGTCTAGAACGGCAACTTTTGATAGGATGTTCGGTAAAAAATCTACCCGTGTTATAGTGTCCGAACATGTCGGGAAATTGCTCATTTGCAAGAACTTTCTGGTTCAGGCTCTGTCAGGAAACACAACACCCAGATATCACACCGTCGGACCAGATAACCATCAGAGCATGGTGGGCGCAAACCCTTGGGCGACTGGGGAAGAAGCAAAGGAAAGACACGGCTACACTGATCATCGCGGGCATGAGAGCTCTTTGGCTAGAAAGAAATGCGAGGGTTTTGATAGATCGGCAACAAGTATGAACTCTCTAGTTAGCGAAGTGTGTGTTGAGCTGGCGCTGTGGGTGCTAGGCAGCAAGAGAGCGGGCATTGGTGAGGAGTAGTTAGTGTTGTGTTGTGCGGACGGCATGGCCGTGTGTAACTGGTGTTGTAAAAACTCTCTCCCACTCTTAATGCGATGACAGCAACTATTTGTTGCCTGTCCTTGAAAAAAACATGTCGGGACACCCCTACCCAGCTGAAAGTTAGGGACAGAGAAGGGGTGCCTGACCCTTTGGGTCCACTTTTGAACTTATGGGGTCTATTAATTGGAGGCTGAATTTGTGTCCGGACCCAACATACAGTTCAGGTTGGGGATGGGTTACCATCGGGACCTCGTATCCTACTTGTATGATTACTTGATGGTATCTCTAATATCCCAATACAAAGTCGATACAAAAGAATCCCATGATTCTGCTAATGTAGTAAGCCCGCGTCGATACAAACAGCATGACAAGCAAGAACAATGCTGGCTTGCATTCGTATGGTGAATTGATTATAGCATGGCCTTCCATTAGTTTGGCCAGACGAGACTAAGAAATGGTGTTTCTAAGTGAAAGAAAACAGCCAATCAACCATTCAGGTGTGCGAGCTTTGGGCTCAGAATTGGTTAAGCTTGTGTCATGCATTAGACGTCAACCTATATTAATGTATAAATGCAACATTTACATGGTTGGTCTCTGGTAGGATATTGGATGGTCTAGAAAATCTAAATTCAAATGCATTTGTTTGTTAAATACATCCACATACTACTGTATATTTAAACACAAAATTCACAGAGTATCGTAAGACAATTTTGCGATCTGGTACTACTGGCAAAAAAAATCCTACTTTATCCGATATTGAAAGCTTGTGTCGGATGCCAGTCAATTTCACATCGAGTTAAGCGTCATGCAAGCTTACTTATCCGGTACACGAATTTTCTTTAACCAGCGAGCCCACAATCCCACATATGCTCTGATTGTGTCAGACTGTCAGGAGTAGTGCACAAATTTTATAATGAATGGCACAACAACTAGCAGACAAACACCTATGTACCCCTTTGTCAAGAGCGGCGATAGGATTTAGTCATGAATGGGCAAGAAAGACAATGATCACATAAGAGATGAAACGCATGAATGGGCAAGAATTACATCTTCAGCACGTGGAAGTGCTTAGAGCAATTGGCTTCTGAAAGAAATTTATCCTTGTTAGGATCACCCTCTTCATATTTGGCGCATAACAAGGTAAAACAAATATATATCCATTTTTTGTATACTACGTGTACTAAGTAGTCCAAGCAGCATATGCTTCAGCTTTTTGAAATGTTTTTAGGGATTTTTTCCTCGTGCTCTACATGTGTGTAGCCGCTCACGTGCCTTTTTTTTAGAGTTTTTTCTCTTTGTGCTGAATGCTTATTTAGAGATTTTTCTCCTCGTGCTCTCTATGCGACACCGTCTTTTCTTGGGAGTGCATTCATCACCAAGGTCGTGGTGCCAATCTGCCTGATCTGTAAGATCTTTGTGGGAATCATCTATAGTATTACCGATGGAGTTGGGCTCATTGGAGTTCTTAGCGGTGGTCATGACGCCCTTACCAGAACCGTCAGAGTTCTGTCGGCCGCCCGCTTTTGTGGACAGTTGAGGTTTGGTTGCTTATATACTCTCTCATCTTTGAGTGACGAGGTTGATGACAGTAGTGTTGGCACCTAACTTCAAGTCTCTTTTTCCAAAAGAGTTTTGAGACTTACTCGTCGATTTGGAGGCAACTTGCCCAGTATATGGCAAGAAAATTGCTTAGGTCTTGGCGGGTGACGAGGTGTACCCTCATCAAATCCCATGGTTAAGGACCTAGGGTTGAGATTATGGGGAGAGAACGTGGTAGTACTGGTAGTTTCGTCGGCTGACAAGCAGAGGCAAAGATTTACCCAGGTTCAGGCCCCTCGGGTGGAGTTAAAGACCCTACTTCCTGCTTGTCTGGTATTGATTGTGGATTATGCGATTACAGGGGAGCTCCGGCGAGGTATCGATCTCGCTAGAGCTTTTGGTGGTTCGAGTATGGCTTGGTCTTAGATCGGCTCCCCTCCCAGCCTTTAAGTAGGCTGGGTCTCGGGAGTTTGTAACCGACCTAGTTTACACATAAGGAAAGTATAAACCGACTATGTCTATGTCTAAACTTGGAGGGTAGGGTTGTCTTGGGCTTCGAGTTGTCTCTTCGCTACTGGGCCTTTAGTCATCACGTGCACCAGGTACCCTCACGGTAGGGTACCCGAGATGTATATCCTTGTCAGTAGCCCCCGAGTACTTGTCTGACTCGAAGAATCGGGCATGGACTCGCTCGTAAGTGCACGTCATATGCTTTGTATTCTATATATCATAATCGGAATTCCTGTATGAATATCACATGTTGGCTATGTCGAGTATTTCATCGACTGTGGTTTTTGCTTATGATGATCAAGAGATAATAGCTTAGCAGGCCCAGTTCACTCGATTGATCGGGACTGGTTAACTACACATTTGGGTAAAACCTTACTAGCTTTCAATCAAACTCGAGTCCCCGGACTCGAATCTGGAACAAACTCGTCAGATTCGACTAGGCGCTGAGGTCTTTCTGAGTCGATCTGCAGTATAACTTTGAATTTTACCCAACGCGTCCGTCGGGATTTTTCATCATGTCTGCTGACACGGAAAGTATAAGGATTGACGTTGCTGGAACGATCCTTAGCCCAGCTCGAAAGTTCGGCGGGTCTTACCTTTGCACTATGCGTGCAGCATCCGAGGTATTTGCGACGGACGCAAATCGGGAATGTTTCGAGTATGATTTTGCATATGAACGTAGTCGATATATTCGTCGACTGACCATTTGAAACTATTTTATCGGGTGCGCGACAGCGCTCCCGATGGGAGTAGCCCCCGAGATTGTGTTTTATTGCTTGCAATGGAGGATAATCTCAAAATCTTCTTTCCCACATATGTTAGTCGAAGAAAATCTTTTGCCATAATTCTATCGGGTGCGCGGCAGCGCTCCCGATGGGAGTAGCCCCCGAGATTGTGCTTTATTACCTGTAATGAAGGATAATCTCAGAATCACTTGGTCTTGAGCATCTTTAGTCGAAGAAATTTTTGATACGCTCCGATGGGAGTAATATGTCTTTGATCAAAGAGACAGTCGAATGACCATACACTCGAAAACAATCGAGTGTTTAATATGCTTTGGGCGAACCCGAATTCTTTTCTGAACAAATCTGCTGCAAAGATGTCAGGGATGACGTTTTATGGCGACTGCGCTACCTGACACGCGGTGGCGTGCGCTATGCTGCGATAGATGGGACGTGACTCGTCTTGTGGGCCCATTGTGCAGCCGTTTGGACTGGATTTGACCGTTCAGGCACGATTTCTCCGGGGCCATGATGGTAGTTCCTAGATTCCCGTGCGTAGTGGGCGGAGTGGCCGGCGACGGTTGCCCTCCGTGGCTGCCACGTGTACGGTTAGATTTGCTTATTTGCCCACGATCTCGCATCGACGGTGCGGATTCTTTTGCGTTGAGGTTAAAATGGGTGCGGCGGCGTTGTGATAGGTACCGCTTCAATCCACTTGGTGAACTTGTCGACCGCCACCAAAGGTGAGTATGCCCTCCATGGGAGATTTTTTGAGTGGCCCAACCATATCGAGCCCCCACTGGGCGAAGGGCCAGGCCAATGGTATTGTCTTCAACGCCGATGCGGGTGCGTGCGGCTTTGTGGCGAATTTTTGAAGCCGATGCACCTTTTGACTATGTCCTCCGCGTCTTTGAGTGCTGTGGGCCAGTAGAAGCCTGCGCGAAAGGCTTTGGCTACGAGTGATCGACTGCTGGCGTGATGCCCGCAAGTACCTGCATGAATATCACGAAGGATGGCTTGGCCATCTTCAAATGCTATGCAACGTTGGAACATACCTGATATGCTGCGTTTGTAAGTTCACCGTTGATGACAGTGTATGCTTTAGATCGTCGAGTGACGCGTCTTGACTCTGTTATGTCTTCGGGTACCTCGCCGCGGAGTATGTATGCGAGGAAGGGTTGAGTCCAAGTTGGCTCGATGAGGAGTACCTCGACTGGGGGTCCTCTGTGCTAGGTGTCTTGCTCTTGGCTGGTGCGGCTGATGTGGGAGTGCTCGCTTCTTTTTGATGGATCTGTGCTCGATGCGCTCGAAGAAGACACCAGGTGGCACTGGTGCTTTGGTCGCACCAATGTTGGCTAACTTATCTGCTTCTTCATTGCTCTCACGCCCTATGTGCCGCAACTCGCAGCCTTCGAAGCTGCCCTCCATGATGTTGTACAGGTCACGGTAGGCGATCATGTTATCTGCGATTGCGTCGCAGGCCTTCATTGTTTGCTGCACCACCAGATTCGAGTCGCCGTAGATCATCAGTCGAGTGCACCCGAGGGCTTTGGCCATCCTCATGCCATGGATCAGAGCCTCATATTCTGCTTCGTTATTGGACGGGAACTCGAACCCCATTTGTAGGATGTAGCGGAGCTTGTCGCCTTTTGGTGATATGAGGATAACACCTGCGCCTGCGCCTTCGTTTTTCTTTGAGCCGTCGAAGTACATAGTCCATGAGTTGGACACATCTGGTGCTCCTGGGAGCTGAGCTTCAATCCACTCGGTGTGGAAGTCAGGTAAAACTTGTGCTTTGATGGCCTTCGGGTAATCATACTTGATGTCTCTTGGTGCTAGCTCGATGAGCCATTTTGCTACTCGCCCAGTTGCGTTGGGGTTTGTGAGGATGTCCCCGATCCCTGAGGTGCTGATTACAGTGATCGGGTGCTCGGAGAAGTAATGCGTCAGCTTCCTTGAGGACATGAACACGGCGTAGCCAGCTTCTGATAGTGCGGGTACCGCTGCTTTGATGTGGAGAGCACTTCACTCAAGTAATAGACTGGACGTTGTATGCTTTGGGCGTGTCCCTCCTCCCTTCGTTCGACTACCAGTACGGTGCTTACCACCCTGTTAGTTGCAGAGACATATAGGTACAATGGCTCGCGTTCCCTTGGTGCGACGAGGATTGGAGGGCTTGTGAGGACTCGCTTGAGGTCCGTGAAGGCTGCTTCGGCTTCTGGCGTCCACTCGAATTTATCTGCTTTCTTCATCAGTCGATAGAACGGGAGTGCTTTTTCGCCTAGCTTGCTGATGAATCGACTGAGCGCTGCCACTCGACCCGCTAATTTTTGCACGTCATGGAGCTTTGAAGGCCTTTGCATCGTCAAGATGGCCTGTATTTTCTCCGGGTCTGCCTCGATTCCTCGAGCTGAGACTAGATACCCGAGGAGTTGCCCGGCTGGCACGCCGAACGTGCACTTCTTCGGGTTGAGCTTGATGTGGAAGCGTTTGAGGTTTGCGAATGTCTCTCGCAAGTCATCGAGTAGTGTGTTTTCCCTCTTGTGGTGATGACGATGTCATCTACATAGACCTGGACGTTTCGCCCAATTTGCTTCTTGAGGCAATCTTGCATCATGCGCTGGTATGTTGCGCCTGCGTTCTTGAGCCCGAAAGGCATTGTGGTGTAGCAGTAGACCCCGAGTGGGGTTATGAACGCCGTTTTCTCTTCATCTCTTCCTTCATCCTTATCTGGTGGTAACCCGAGTAGCATCCAGGAAGGACAAGCGAGCGCACCCGGCGGTGGAGTCGACGATCTGGTCGATTCGAGGTAGTGGAAAGTGATCCTTTGGACAACATTATTGAGTGCTGTAAAATCTACGCACATCCGAAGGATATCTGTGTGCTTCTTCTCTACGAGTACGGGGTTGGCCACCCATTGTGATTTCTTGATCTCTCTGATGAATCCTGCTGCGAGTAGCCTGTCGACTTCGGCTTCGACTGCAGTTCTTTTTGGGCCGGATATGCGGCGCATTGTTTGCTTGACTGGTTTAGCATCTGGAATACTGGAGAGAGTGCTCGGCGAATTCCCTGGGAATACCTGGCATGTCTGCTGGACACCATGCAAATATATCCCAGTTCTCACGGAGGAATTCGACGAGCGCGCTTTCCTATGCGATAGGCAGACTCGACGAGACATTGACTGTCTTGGTCGGGTCAGTCGGGTGCACCTGATGCGATCTTGTGTCATTGGTGGCATTGAATGCTCTGTCGACTGCCACCTTTTTGTGTTCTGGCATAAGTGTTCGATCGTTGGAGACCGCTAGATCAGCGAGTGTTGCTTCCATGCCAAACATCTCAGAGATTTTGCTGAATTCTCGGTCACAAGAGTCAGACTTTTGGAAGTTCCCTTGACTGTGATTACTCCTTTTGGTCCAGGCATCTTCAGCTGGAGGTATGCGTAATGTGGCACCGCCATGAATCGAGCGAACGTCGGGCGTCCAAGTATAGCATGGTATTGTGACTTCCAGTCGACACTTCGAACTCAATCGATTCTGTCCTGAAGTGGTTCTTGTCCCCGAACGTTACGTCGAGTTGTATGGTGCCTTATTGCTTTGCCTGGACGATACCGTGAAGGTATTTGAGATCTTGGCAGGTTTTCGACTGACCTGTTCATTTTGCGGAGCGTATCTGCGAAGATGATGTTTATGCCGCTGCCACCATCCATGAAGACCTTGGACATGGCGTAGCCTCCAATTTGCGCGTCGAGTACCAGAGCAGAGTGCCCTGGACGAACAACCGATGGAGGGTGGTCCTCTTGCTGAAGCTTATTGTAGTTTCGGATCCCTTCAAGTATTCAGTTACGCAGGAGGTGACATGACCGCCATGTTTACTTGTCGAGTGCGAAGTTTTTGCTCCCTGTTGGAAGGTCGACCTTTCTGTATCATGTACATCTGCCCTTGGGGCGGAGGGTACTGTGGCTCGTCCACCCGAGGTATGTGCTGTATGGCACCCGCGAGGTTTCCGCCTGCAGCAGGCTGTGGTGGTGGAGGTGGTGCCATCAGAACAGGCACGTTGTTTGGCTGAGGCACGGGTGCAGGTGCTTGTGCGGCTGCTGCCTTTCTGCGATTTACGTAATCAGTCGCCATTTGGTCGAACTCCCTGCAGTTTCTCATCGAGTGATTGGATCGCAGTTTTCCGTCGTCCCCCTTGTACAGGTGGAATCTGCAATCAGCGTCCATCTTTTCTTCGAATGATCGCTCAGATTGTGCCCGTGACTTGCGCCAGTCCTTCCTCTTGTAGCTATCACTGCGTTGGCCGCGGTCTCGGCTGTCTCGACGATCATCTCGACTGTCTCGCCGATCATCTCGACTGTCTCGCCGATCTTCCGACCGTCGGTCGCTTCTGTCCTGGTCATTGCGGGGTGTGGAGAACCCAGCCGCCATGAATTCGGGTCTGTCATCGTCGTAGTGACGTTTTGAACGTTTGCGCCTTCGGTCGTCTCTGTACGAGTCTCTGCGGCTTCGACTGCCGCTTTCATGATTGTCACGGGGTGAGGACCATGTCCTCTCCGTCTGCCCACTCAGTCGCGGTCATCAAGAGGCTAGCCACAGAGGTTGGCTTTTTGCGACCGAGTGCTTCTTTGAGTCCCGCCTGGCGAGTCCCATTATGAAAGCATCCATGGCCATGTCTTCTGAAATTACTCCGACTGAGTTGCGTATCTCAGTCCATCGTCTGATGTATGACCTCAGCGTTTCGTCTGAACGTTGCACGCAGGCCCGCAGTTCCTCGAACGTTTTTGGGCGCTCACATAGAGGCTCGAAGTTTTTGATGAAGTCATCGCGGAAGTGATCCCACGAGTCGTACTTTGATGGAGGTAGGGCCTTGAGCCAGTCGCGGGCTGTGCCTTCGAGCATCAGTCGTATGTATTGCATGGCCGTGGTGTTTGTACCTCGCTGGCACGCGACAGCCAGCCTGTAGTCTTCCAGCCACCCAGAAGGTTCCTGTCGACCCGTGTACTTGGGCTGTTCAGATGTGAGTTTGAACCCTTTGGGCATCCGTGTCTCGCGGACGCGTCGAGTGAAGCACAGAGCTCCATGTGGCTCGGGATCTCGATCAGAGTATGAGTCGCTACTGTAAGATCTGCGTGATCTGCTCCTGGACCTGCGCCTACGCGAGCCGCTTCTTTCCTTCGAGTGGTGGCGGCGACCACTGTGATTATGCTCTTCCCGACGCGTCGACTAGGGCACGGTCTCGACTCCCACCTGGAGTTTTGGAATTTGGCGTATGGCCTTCGCCGCTAAGGCGAGTGATTTGATCTGCTGGCGATGCAGTTTTGCATTGGGGTCATCAGCTGGAGGTTTGATTGCCTCTAGGTATGCTGCAGCGGTGAAGAGGGCACCCGCAGCTGTTTTGGGTACTGGCACTCCTTCTTCGTCGTATGTCATGAAAGAGTTGCCTAAGTTGCGGGTGAGCGCCGCCCTTTCGTCTGGCGAGAGGTGTGACAACCTTGATCTGGGTCTTGTGTCTGCTCGCCCGGTGGAGCTCAGGGAGAGCTGTCTTCTTCGCGCACTCGACAAGCTAGCTTGCTTTTTGCGTTCTTCGAGTGTTGCTCTGACCTGCCGCAGTCGAAGTGATTCCTGCCAGTTGAAGTACTGGAAGGTCAACATCTCCTCTTGTGTTGCGTCTGCTGGCATCATTGTGCACTCCTTGATGACTTTATCTGCTTTTGCTGCCATCTCAGCAGTGATTGTGAGAGTTGTGACTCCGTCCGGCATAGTAACTGTGCACGGGAATTCTGTAGGCCTGCGGCTGGCCGCAGCATCTGATGATTCTGCGGCGATGGCGACGTAGACCTGCTGGGGTATCACCCGAGGGTATGTATGTGTGTCTTCGAGTCCCGTCATGGACTCGACATCTTCATCAAGGCTCATGTCTGAGTCGATATGCCCGTCGAGTGGTCCGTCTGGACGGATCTCGCAGTTGATGCCTTCATCGCCTATGCTCATCTCGGCGTCGAGTTGTTATGAATCTCGAGTCGAGGTTGTTGTTGTTGGTGCAGATCTCGACGTGGTTGTCGATATGAGTTTCGAGTTCGTCGAAGTCGCTGAAGGAGATCCCGCAGTCGAAACTATCCTCGAGTGAGAGATCGAGCTCGGGATCGTTTGTGCGGTATGCTGATTCGGCCTCCTCGCCCTGAGTTCTTCGATGAGCTCGTGCATCTCTCGTGTGGACATGGTTGTTGCGGACGAGCAAGCTTGGAGGATCGACGATGGTATGGACGCAGTTGAGGGATCCGCAGTCGAAGGAGCCGCAACCGATGGAGCCTCGGGTGCGGAAGTCGCGAGTTGGCGTGGATCCGTCAAGTCCTGCACACCAAGCTTGTTGACGAAAAAATTGAACGAACCAACGGTTAAACCCAAACCTGACTCGAGATCGGAGAAGGCCTCCTGGAATCCTGGCGAGTGTGGCTCGAAATCCATCAGAGGATCCGATGTGCTTTTTGCGGGTGAAGCTGGCGTGTTGCCGTTTGTCGAGTGAGCCGGCGAGTTGCCGTGTGCCGCCTGAGTCGGCGAGTTCTGGTTTGTCGATGCAGCCGGCGAGTTGCCGTTTGTAGATCCGATCGGCGAGTCGCCGTTTTCCGATGGAACCGAAGAAACCGTGAGTCCAGCACTATTCTTTCCCACAGACGGCGCCAATTGACGAGGTGTACCC
The DNA here is from genome assembly GCA_947311845.1 of Poa pratensis. Lineage (NCBI taxonomy): Eukaryota > Viridiplantae > Streptophyta > Magnoliopsida > Poales > Poaceae > Poa > Poa pratensis. The sequence goes on from CAMZMU010000040.1 coordinate 39,450,893, forward strand.
TCATCAAATCCCATGGTTAAGGACCTAGGGTTGAGATTATGGGGAGAGAACGTGGTAGTACTGGTAGTTTCGTCGGCTGACAAGCAGAGGCAAAGATTTACCCAGGTTCAGGCCCCTCGGGTGGAGGTAAAGACCCTACTTCCTGCTTGTCTGGTATTGATTGTGGATTATGCGATTACAGGGGAGCTCCGGCGAGTATCGATCTCGCTAGAGCTTTTGGTGGTTCGAGTATGGCTTGGTCCTAGATCGGCACCCCTCCCAGCCTTTAAATAGGCTGGGTCTCGGGAGTTTGTAACCGACCTAGTTTACACATAAGGAAAGTATAAACCGACTATGTCTATGTCTAAACTTGGAGGGTACTCCATCTTGTTGGTCCTCTCGTCTTGAGTTTCGAGTTGTCTCTTCGCTACTGGGCTTTAGTCATCACGTGCACCAGGTACCCTCACGGTAGGGTACCCGAGATGTATATCCTTGTCAGCGGGGAAGGATTCAGAGGGTGTAATCAGGAAGCTGGAGAAGTATCTCAATAGGACAACAAAGAAGATTGACGTTGCAAGGAAATCTTCCGTATATTCTTGATAGATGGGCCCATTTCGGGTTGTCGTGTCTAAATTGTTGGAATTTTCCTTGCGACTTGGTTTTCCATTAATCGGCAGTTCGTGGTTGTAATAGATTTGACGAGTTTGTTGGTGGTCGGGTGGTTACTTGATTGGAGTTGTTCGCTTGTGATTGTGATTTTATTGTAACGGTTTTTGTCCGGTTTTCCGTTAATTAACTGGTCAACTCTCTTCTTCTTATTTAATTGATGAGAGCAAAACTTTTACCCCGTTTTTAAAAAATGTCAAAAAATCCGGATAATTTTTTTTACACATACATGTCGACATTCTACATTCTCACAGAGACATTCTTTGTACCGTGTGTAAAAGAACAAATTCTATCGTTTTTTGTCTTTTTTAAAACAAAGCCACGAAATATATCGGTTTCCGCGAAACTTGATCGTGCGCACATATCCTATGTCGCCAAAGTGCCAAAGCGAATTTCTTAGCCAATAGGTCGTAATTTATCAAAACAAGTGGTAGGTTGCTATAACAGAGATACGTACGCATAAAAATACTCACCGGGATCACGGTTCGACGGAATCCGATGGCACGGATCAATCACAGCAGTCGGCAGGACGGAGTTCCGGGCGGGTACCACGGGGTATGCACATTGGACTCCGTGAGTCTGGTCGCCTGCGGATGGTGAGCACTGGCGCCGGCATTTGCCCTAGCGGCGCCGGCAAACTGCAGATCGAGGGACGACTTGGCTAGCCCAAATAACCCCTGCTCACGGTGGCCTGAACTTGGCCAATGGGCTTATGTACTTCGCTGCACAATGGCCCCATGAACCACACTATAGTTCCATTGGTCCCAGAAAGAGTCTATTCTATTTTTCTTGGATTGTCAAAGATTTTTAAGTTTTAACATGTTTATATATTAAAAAAAATACCTGGAAAGTGTTAAAGTAGCCCGAGCTCCACGCAGCTCTTTTTTATAAATTCAAAATCGATATTTTTTAATTTCAAACAATTCGAAACAAAAATTCTACATGTAGTAGATAATGTCGAGACCTACTGGTGTGCAAATTTTCAATTAAATTTTTGTATTATTCTAGACTAAACAAAAAGAAAATTTTGGAAAATTTTCAAGTATTTAAAACTATGTATTGTTCACTACCAGATTCACCCACTTGTCATTTTTGCCCAGCCTAAGATATAATGATTTATGAATTGAAAATTTGCACACTTGTAGATCTTATCACTATGGATTTTTCTGAATTTTATGAAACTTAAAATACAGTTTTTTAATTGTTGGAAAAATGAGCTACATGTAGGCCAAGCTCCAAAACGAAGTATGAACATTTATAACACCAAATTAGTACCATTAGTTTCATGATGAAATATACTTGCACAATATATCTATTTGGTTTCATATTTAATATATAACCGGCCAAATTTGAGATAATTTGACTTTTCAATGAAAGTAAAAATGCACCGCCTACATGTATTTTAGCGACTAAGAATTTTCATACTAGGTAGTTTTAGCATGTGGAGTCGTCTTAACTCGCTTGACCTGTCGTGGGTGGGCCTTGGTAGAAACAAACAGGGATTAAGCGGAGTCATGGTTGAAAGTGCATTTCTCTTCTAAATGGGTTTTGGTGATAATGACAACACAATTAGTGTTCAAACAGTTTGCCAAGTGTTTCTAGATACATTCGATGTTTGGCATGACGGTTGGCTATCCTCCAAAAGTAAAAAAAAGATCGAAGATGGTGCTTCTTTATATGTTCTTTATGTAATAGGGAAGTCGTTCTTTTAAGAGGGGGTTGCATGATGGAAGGTGTGCAGGAATCAATCTTTGCACGTGCACAGCCCATATGCACACCCTAGCCATCCCAGTTGTTGTGGAGGAGAGTAAAGGGAATCGTATGCAGAAAAACAAAATTTTCCTAACAACGATAGCCTTAAACTAGGCAGGATCTATTACTATGCAGATATAGAGTAACGGAGGAGAACGATATGCATACCCTTGTATACCGATAGCGGGGATTACGCTCGTGCAACAAGCGTAGTTGATGAAGCCGACGTAGCCGACCTCAAGGTCGTGTAGACGAAGACGAACTCCTCCAAGTGCCACACGCGCAACACCTCGTAGCTCTACACACGTACGGTTGTAGACGACGGCCTCCGGGCTCCGACCCAGACAAGCAGCGAAAGCGGAAGACTTGGACCCGGCAGCACGGCGGTGTGCGTATGGTGGAGAGAACTCTCTCAAGCCGTGCGCAGCTTCAATTGTGGAGCCGCAACTTAAACGGATGAGAGAAGAGAGAGGATGATGCCATTTCCAAAGGCATGGGGGCACCCCTATTTAAAGGTGGAGGAGGGCACATCCTTGGTGGCCTGGCCATGTGGGACTATTCCCACATGGCCAGCCGCACCATCATGGTGCGCCGGCCCTCCCCTCCCTCTCCTTTTTGGGGTTCGGCCCCCTATGGGCCTTTGACCTCCAGTCAAGACCCATTTAGGTGGGCTGCCTTTAAAATTTGATAATAAATAAAATGAAATATATTTAATTATTAATTACACTAATTAATATTAAATACATATTATCTAATTTATTTCGGCTCCGAAAACTATTTCGTCGACCCCCAAATTTTATCGGATATGTCCCGGAACCATTTCGGAACCCTTCTCTATTTTCTCTCCGATATCCAATCTTATATAAACGTCGCCTACCCTTAAGTGTGCCACCCTACGGTTCGGGATCACATCAAGCATGATCGAGACCCGTTCTCCGATCAATGACTATCAGGGGGATCTGGATACAATCCATGATAGTCCCTAGATAGAGGCGCGGTGTCATGACTATCAGGGGGATCTACATAGAGGCGCGGTGGATTGGCGACTTGGCTTACAATAGATACTTGGCTAAACACACCGTCAAGAACAAAGAAACAACACCGATAGCAAGCAAGCAAGCGTCATCGTCATCACTTCTCGCGAGCAAGCAACTTCAACGTCACCGCTTACAACCATCGACAAAGCCCTCACAACAACGGTCGCGTGAATCACCAGGCCGGACACCGTTCGTCATCGTCACCGCACCATTCACTCAAGGCATTTCATGAACTCGTAAACACGACGTGGCCGCACGTTCTCCGTTGGATCTTATTTCTTGACACCGTTCACGTTGGATCGAACAGCGAGAAAAAGGCTGTAACAGGTGCCCGTTCATCGTCTGTTCTCGTGCTGCGACGACCTAATCTAATCACGAAATTCATCAAAGTTCCAACGCAACAAGGGAAACAGTACGCGCACGCTAAAAAGAAAAAGAAACGAAACAAATCCCTCGTCAATCCAATCCGTTCACCAGACGATCCAATCGTACAACCGGCCGACGACTAGGCGGCGGCGGCATCGACGGCAGTAGTAACAACCGGAACCGACCCGACGGCTACGGCGGCGATCCCATCCCCCTCCCCCATCTCGCTCCTCGCCGCACCAGAAACCCTGGCCTTCGAATCGCGCGGCGGCCGCCATCCCTCCAGCCACGCCGATCCCTGTGCCCACTCGTCTCGTTCGTCCATCCGCGGGGGCACTGGTTTGCTGCTAGCCCGTGTCAGGGACTAGGATGAGTGGTAATATGGGGTTATTAGTGGTTTAGTAGTTGGAGGGCATAATGGGTATTTCATCTAAAAAGTGGCCGCACTCCATATAAGGCTCCCGTGTATCTCGTTGAAGGGAATCAAGAAATATAAACCCTAATTTGTTATCTCTATTTCCTGCAATTTATCTCTCCTTTTTATCCAGCAATTTATCATGTTTTAGCTTCAATTATTCTCAAATTCCAGTTCTTCGTGATCCCCTTTTGTCAGATTGATCAGGGTCCTGACAATTGGTATCAAGAGCCAGGTTCTCTCCCGAGCGAAACTCCCACCCACCCTCCAGTTCGTCACCACGAGGGATCGACGGCCGCCGCGTAGGTTATCGAATCATCCTGATTCGACAGTAAAATCCCTATTTGGCAGCCGCCATACTCACCAGAGAAGCTCCCGCTCGGCAGAGCACGGATCGGAGGCCCCGATGGTACCGCGCCGCACCCGCTCCAGGACCGTATGGCGACGGCGACCGAAGAAGCCGAGCTGCTCGCAGCTGCTCATGCACAGGCGATGCAGGAAGAAGAGATCAGCAACAGACTTCCCCGTGAGGTACTCAACATCCAGCGCCGTCTCGATCAACAGCAGTCCTCTGTGGATCTGCTCCAGGGTAATATTTCCAAACTCACAGACATGGTAGCTCAGATTAGCCTAGCTGTGGTGCGCCCTAACGACTCCCCTGTGCAGGAATCGACGGTTACTTATGCAAATTCTTCACCTTTCGCCACTCCTGCTCCTCACACAACCCAGCTGAGCCCAATTTTGGAAGGGAGCACTCCCACTTCAACTCCAATGTCACAATTCAGACCTCCGCAGAGCACGCCACAGCAGCAACAGACTCTCAACTTTGGGAATCTTGCTTCGGGTCGGTTACCTCAACCAGAATTCCCTCCACAAACACTAACCTCCACCGCCACATCTGAGCCCAATTCCTGAGGTGACCACTCCCTCTGCATCTTCTACCCACCCTTCATTCACCCCACAAAAATCAAAGCCTTTCACACACACCATTTCGGCCAATGGTTCCTTAGCAGAAGCAAGTCACTCCACAAACTCAGTAGCTTTCTCCACCCAGAACACTTCCCAAACCAACGCAGCTCCTGCTCGTGTTGCCCCACTAGTGTTTGGTGAAATGCCAACACCAATCTCTTGGCAGGGTACACATGGAAACATCAACCTCAGCGAGCAGAATGTTGACGGAATACCACAAGCTTATGGCTTCATAATCTCAATCGCCACAGCGTGTTCCTAGCTGATGGTTCTGAGCATAGCTATTTTGCGCTACCAGAAAATTATCCATTAGAGCAAGCTGTCCCGGTGCCGGTGTTCGGTGTCTATGCTGATGATACAGAGGGCTGCTCAAGTAAGTATGTTGATGTATTCGCTGACACACCTGGGCAGCAAATATATGAAGAAGAGCCACAAAGAGGTGAACCACTTCTCAAGTGTTTAAGCACGGCACTAGAAACTGAACACTAGTGCTTGTGTGAACATTATCTCAGATGTGCGGGATTTCACGCTTGAGCTGCAGCAACAAAGTGATGAGAAGGCATGCACTTTTCCAGTCCTAAAGGCCTCCGATTCAGATGTCGCAAGGTCCAGCCAGCTCAGTATTGTCAGATTCATCAGGGACCTGACACCCCGCGGATTGCGGCGCTCACCCTGGAGAGACGAGCGTCGGTTCATGGTTGTGGGGCTTGGCACCACCATGTTGCAGTGCCTGGAGGGGATATGCAGCGTGCTCCTCAGCTGCTGCGAAATCGACCTCAAGCAGCCCAGGGGCCTAGAACTCCTCGCCAGGGAGACCGTGTGTATGTCCACTCCACGCTACTAATAATTCCTTGCTATCAGCGTCTTAAGAAAAGTCGTCCTGCTGGTCCTAGCATCAATCAATTGTCTTCTGTTTGTCCTGTGATCTATCAGCGTCCTAAAGAAAAGTCGTCCTGCTAGTCCTAGCATCAATTGTCTTCTGTTTGTCCTGTGATCGTGTAATGTAATTACCACGGCATTGGGTGGTCTGCCTTTTTGCTTGCAGTTAGCGTAGTGAGGTCAAAGCTCTGTACGAGCTGTTCAAGAAGATCAGCAGTGCTGTCATAGACGACGGGCTCATTAACAGGTTAGTGGAACTCTTTTCGTTAAAATTAAGTTAAGTAGTGCTGTCTTTTGGTAGATGTGTCTATATGGTGAATGATACATGACCTATTGACCTGTTGTGATGCTTGTGCGGTTCACATGGTGCAGGAGGAGTTTCAGTTGGCGCTTTTTAAGACCAATAAGAAGGAAAGTTTGTTTGCTGATCGTGTAAGTCCACATTAGTACATTACTTGTGTGTACACGAGTTTGCTATTTGTATTGTTCAACGAAAATTCCGCGTTGTGTCTTATTTCGGTATTCTAGTGGCATTACTATGGAGTCTCTAACTCTCTTGTTCGGCATATTATTGGGACCTTGTTGATAAAGAACAATGTGCAACATTCTGTAGGAATCATGAGCAATACATGTGAAATGTCATATACATATGTGTACCTAATTATAGAATAGCACAGGTTTTGGAGACATGTATTAACTACTATCGATTCATTTATCCGGAAATAATCGCTTTTGCTTGTATGAACGGACGAGGTCCTATAGTATTTTGGCTAATTCCTGTAAGCTGCTAGTTTGGTTTGGTATATCCTCCCTGGAGAGTACTTAACAGAAGGTTGTGGGTTTGGGTGGTTAATACGACTATACCAATTAAGGTTCTGAATATATTCAAAGCTTAGGTTATGATGTAATTAGGTTGGGTACAATATTTGGCAGCCTCTTTTGTGCTGTTGTCATGACTTGAAAGCAAGTATTTGCATGCCTAGATATTGTTAGCTAGCCTAGAATCGAAAGCAACATTATTTGTTTGTTGAAAGTTGTGATCATATATACTAACATCATCGGATTCCACATGCTAACAGTTTCCGATGAAAATCTTTACAAAAACCGCGTGTATACACCCCCAGTCAGGGTTTGCACTAACCATTTATATGTCTATATTACTTACCATTTTACTAAATAATGTAGTGTTCATAGGTGAAAACAGTGAAGTTGGAATGATATTGATACTTCATACACAATATGATTTCTCTTAACATAATAATGTATTTTCCTCAACATTTTCCCTGTTCTTGCAGGTCTTTGATTTATTTGACACAAAACACAATGGAATTCTTGGATTTGAAGAATTTGCCCGTGCACTATCAGTATTTCATCCAAGTGCCCCTCCTGAAGAGAAATTGACTGTAGGTTCATATTTTTAGGGCATTTGCACTGTTAGTTTATTGTTAAGTAAAGGTAATAGATCAGTAAAAAAAGTGTTCTCTGAAAATTACACAGTTACATGTATGGTATATGTACTCCCTCCGTCTGGAAATATTTGACTTAGATTTGTCTAAATTCGGATATATTCACAGACTAAAATATGCCTAATACATCCGTATTTAGACAAATCCGTGACAAGTATTTCCGGACGGAGGGAGTTAAATGAATAATGAATACTTCACAGAATTAAGCATGTTAATGTGTCGCAAATGCTACTTCAAAGTTCTTAGAATTTCCATTAATCTTAGAACCAACATGCTAATTGCATTAAATGTATTTTCATGTACCTTAATGAACAAATTAAATATGAGGGAAGTGCATGCGTTTATCACTGCAATATCTAGGCATGTATAATGTACTCAAACGCCATCAATATGCATTTTGAGCAAACCACATTAAGTCAGCCTTCATTTTATATGATCCTGTGAAATGTCTTTATTTATTGTGCTGATCTGAATGGATATAGGCCTAAAACGCTACAAACAAAAGACTACTGGTCCATACTTCACGGGTCACCTTTTTGTAATTTCCCGGGTCACCTTTTTGTAATTTCCTTTTTTTGAGTCCATTGGTTCTACATGGAAATATTTATATAAGCTCCATTGGTGCTACCTTTTTTGTTATTTTTTCTTTCTTAGTGCACTGGGATATGAAATGATCCAATTTCATGATATTTTCTTTTTTCCCGTACATATACTTAAGCCTTTCTTTTATTGTTGTACGTGGACAAAAAAACTTACATAGCCTGCTCTATAATCCATGCAGTTTCTTTCCAGCTATATGATTTGAAGCAACAAGGTTTCATTGAAAGACAAGAGGTACTTTGCTAATCAGGATGTAATATGTGAAGTTTGATTAGGATCAGTAAAACCATTTATCTCAGCTAGTTTCCAAAAATGTTATCCTGTTAACTGAATAGACCCCCACCCCCAACCCCCCAACCCATTTCTATATTTTTGTATGTTCTATTTTTTGGATCCATTCCTTGCAGCACTTCCTGGAACCCTAGTTAGGATACTCCAACATGGATTCTGTGTATTTCGTCCTGACTTATGTTCAACTTGATATTAACTTATTAAGAAGTACTGATTTGTGTATCTTTTTCTTTGTCTACAAGTAGATCTATTAGTTAGAACCCAGGTAATTATTTTGCCCACGTATGAGCAGGAATACCTTTCTTCAAGTCAAACATTTATTCCGGGATACCATATGGGCTTCTTGTGCAAAAACTTTCCTGATCTTCTATCTTTTTCCCATCTAAATTCTAATGGTTTTCTTATTCGGTTATAAGGTTAAGCAAATGGTTGTTGCTACACTTGCTGAATCAGGAATGCATCTTTCAGATGAAGTCATCGAGAGCATCATTGATAAGGTCCGGTTGAATTGCTTAGTTTTCCTATGCTAGTATGTCTGTGCACTATTCCATATATCTTTCTGTTCAAGATGTTGAATATCATTTCCCTTTTCTGTTCGGAGCACAAGATTTTTCTCATGTTATGCTAATCTGAGGTCATATCTGGCCCTTGATTGATTGAATTATAGAGGTTCATATATACAGTATAAATTTTAAACTGGCACATTTTATGTACAGTATTTGTTCTAATTATCTAGAGAAATGGAGGTTTGCGAATGGGCTATGTGCCTATGTGTATAGCTGGCAATACTATCTATTTCACTTCTGCTGTTGGTTTAGCAATAAACTTCAGGGTATGATCTGGTTTTAGCCCAAGGTTCCGTACCAAATATTTGCCAAGCCAACATTTTGGTCATGCTTTGCTTGCCCATGAGTTGGCCAACATTGGCAAGATAAGAGATCTAGTGGCAAAGGGGTATTGGCATGCCAAAAAGTTGGCAACCATCCAAAACAAAGACCAAAATTTTGGCCATGGCCAAAAATTTGGCTGGGTGAATTTTGGCCACGATCCAAACTTTAGTCGTGGTTCCATAGTTTGTTATTATAGTGATTTTTCAGAATGTCGCTTCACATGGCTTTATATCAGTGATTGTTGAATGAATGCTACCTTGGCACATTGCACTGTTTTTTTATTAAAATTATTTCGCTCTTTTTACAAGACTTTTGAGGAGGCGGACACAAAACATGATGGGAAAATTGACAAAGAAGAGTGGCGCAATCTAGTTCTCAGGCATCCCTCTTTACTGAAGAACATGACACTCCAATACCTCAAGTGAGATATGATAACTTGTTTGTCGATGTTGAATTGCCTTGCTACTTTTCATAAGTTTATTCTGGTTGACTTGATCGAAATCCTTGGGTTCAGAGGTTGCTCTTGAATGAATAATAGTACCAACCATCTGTGACTTGTATTGCCAAATGAAAAATGATCATTTAATGGTATATTGGAAACTGGAGAGTAATTACATTGCCTCAATCCAGTTTGCACCTTTAACATTTTCCATTGCATACACTGTTATTCGGTTATTCCCCTACTCTATAATCACTAATCACGTCTACTCTTGCAGGGACATCACCACTACATTTCCAAGCTTTGTGTTCCATTCTCAGGTTGATGACACGTAAAGTTCTGAGAATTTGTATAGTATGATGGAAAATCAGAAGACAGTCTCAGTGCTTTGTTAAGCTTTCCAATAGTTGGTTGATGGTTTCACGGAAGCTGTAGTGTCCCAAAGCGTATTAGTATTACATACCCGTTTCTTGTGAATAACTTCTTTTCTTGCTTTTGTCTGGAAGTGTGGCTGCAATCTTTCAGCCTAGGTGACGCTTGTGTGAAGTTTCTTCTTTTCTTTCGGTTAGCTGGTAGTAGATCCGAATGGTTAACGTTTCTTTCTTTTTGTACAAAGCTGGTTCGTTTAGCCAATTGTATTTTAAGCGAGGAACTACTATATGTTGCATATTCTGGATTAAATTGAATGGAGCTGAAAGCCAGAAATGCCTTTGTTTATTGAGTTTGTCACAATTCATTGTTCTTTTAAAGCTGGACTTGCTTTCGTTATTGTGCTGTTTAATGTTCGTGAACGCCTTTGTTGGTTTGCGTGAACACAAGGGTGCTCTCATTTCTGGTAAAAAGATGGCTCTTGCTGGGAGGAGTAGCATCATGAAGTTGTTTTGTTCACTTAGCTGGACGTCAATGCCAGTGCTGTTGAGCAAGCTGGGTTTGCCGCTACTCTACACCCGTGGTATATTTACTCAAATCGATCAGTAGAGGTTACCAATAGTAAGACGTATAAATTCAGTCAAAAGTTAATTCTTTTAAACTTGGTGTGTAAGTTTAGTCAAAAGCAAAGATGTATAATTTAGTCAAAATTCAACTCCTTTACGTTTGACAATTTTATTAAAAAAATATGAGCATGTATAATACCAGATCAATATTGATGAAGCCACAGTAAAATATATTTTGCAGTGTATTTATTCAATGTTATTGATATTGATATTTTCTTGTACATGTTTGATCAATTTAATAAACTTTACCTTTTGACTAAATCCACACGTCTTCAGGTCGTGGCTTAATGTGTGATTGCATGCCTTAGTTAGCAAAAAAGTGCATGGACTAAGCGAGTGATTGTGGTCACACATGTCTACATCTAGCAAAGGAAAGCTACTTTGACAGTTTAACTAGCCGATGAAACAAAGCATCAAGAATCTCCTGAAGACGAGAGTAGCCTACGAGAAGTTGCCAGCCTGCTGCACTGCACACGGCATACATATACCAGCTCGAACCTGTTACTTCTAATGTTTTAATTGCTGCAGAACAGAAGGGTAAAATTAACAAGCTTTACTGGAATGGAACTCATGATGAAACAACAGAAGATCAGAACCAAAGCCGTTGGAACATGCTGGCGAGACTTGGACCCAATCGATCTCGTCAAGGGTCACGTCGATCTCAGGGTGGCCGTGATCACGTCCCTATCACAGCGATCGATGTCGGCTATAACCGGCCGGCCATTTGGACTAGAAACAAAGCCACGATTGATCATAAGCTCAACCAGTATGCACTGTTGAGATTGCGTTTTCCGTCTGCTCTTTCTTAACCCATAGGACAGGTTTTTTCCTTTTTCTTTTTGGTGAACGTCGCAGCATTTTCATTTACTCCATCCGTCCCAAAATAATTAAAGTTTTTAGTTTGTCCTATATTAAGCTATAGTTTCATTAGATCCATCATAAAATATATTTTCGTTCTTTTTAGATGTAACGTTGTAGATATTAGCATATTTTCTATAAACGCAGTCAAACTTCTTAGGACAAATCTAGAGTTTCAATTATTTGTAACGATGGAGTAGAAGAGATAAAAAATGTACAAGGCCAAACGGCATACACGAGGATAATGAAAAGGAAAATAGAAGCAAGAACACATGCATAAAACACTACTTAATTACTCGCACGCGCTTGCATGATTTCCGCGGGAGGCTAAGGGCATGTACAATGATAGAGAAGACAAGTCCACTCTTAGTACTCCACGTCATTTAGAGAATGCAATAAATATTAGTCGTGCAATGCATTATCTCTTATTGTCATCTCTAGCAATTAATGATATGATTAAATCATCTTAATAAGAGAAGTCATATTGTACAATGGAGAAAATATCCTTCTCTTAATTTTAAGAGATCATCCCTTATCTAAGGGAGGACAAACCCCTCTCTCTTAGTTCTCTCTCCTCCAATTAAGCAAAAATCTTACGTGGCATCTCTAAGAGAAGGTTGGCGTCATCCCATTGTACATGTCCTAAGATCTTCATTGATTATGCTCACCGGCGTTGTAGGGCTATGTCTTCTTATCAATGGTGGAGATTCTCGATGGACTGCCATGGAAAAGGTACCCGACTTCCTTGCATAAGAGCACCTGCCCATGGACGCACGTGTGATCTTACATAAACCTAAACCAAATACTATATAAAACCACAAATTATACTTTAATTTGAGCTCAAAATGCATATAAAACAAATGAAATCCCTAACTTAGGCATTTCATCAAACACCTTGCAAGCACCACCAAAATCAAACTTGCTAAACTTGCACGAAAATGAGCTAAACTTGAAATGCCGGAAGAGGAGATGAAGAAGTTGCTAACCTTGTATAGGGTGCCACCAATCTTGACAAATGTTTGGAGAAAAATGCGGTGAACTAGAGCTTTGGGAGAGAGGAAAAATGGAGTTGGGTCGAGTTGCTTCTGGCTCGGGTGGAAGAAGGTTTATAGTGCCCGAAACCTTAGTACCGGTTTTTCAAACGAACCGGTACTAAAGGTCTCGCCGTGGGGCCACCAACCGCGACCGCATGTGGCCGCGTGGCCTCCAACTCTTTAGTACCGGTTGCTATTAACAACCGGTACTAAAGGGTACCGGTTGTTAATAGCAACCGGTACTAAAGGTTCTCGCCGCGGTGACTCGAACGCAACCGGTGCTAATGCCCCCCTTTAGTATCGTTTTTGTTTCAACCGGTACTAAAGGTGGCGCACCAAAGCCTCCTTTTCTACTAGTGGCATAGCATAAGATTACATACGTCACGATAGTAACTGAGCTGGCTCAATATACTTGTTCACGAAAATAATTGTTGAGCCGGTCGATGATCGAACCGCTCCAGAGTAGTGGATGGATGGACATCGACGTTCAATGGTGGATGTTAGGGTCGTGCGAAGTGCCGGAATGTCCTGGCCCGACGTTCGACACCTCAGCAGCCCTCCTCGTCGTGGACCATGGTGGCGACACCGCCAGCCGCCAGCCGCCACCTTGGCCGAGCGACGACGCCTCCGTGTCTGCGCCGTGGAGTACCATCGGCCTCGCCGCCACAGCACCGAGGGAATCTCCGCCGACATGAGCACAAGGATTACACGACGAAGGTGCACAGAAGCTTGAGCAAGGGCGCCATACCTTGAACTGGAGCTAATTAGTTCTTGTCGTCAGGGGCGGAGACGGGGGGGGGGGGGGGGGGGGCTAGCAGGGGTCAGACCCCCCCCCAATGGCTCGTCCCCCCAACAAAGTTACGTCAGGTATAGGCGTATAGCAGTGCGTATATATACTCGTATAGGTACTAAAATGGCAACAGACGTTAGACTTGAGCCTAAAGCCATAGTAATCCAAGAAACCTTGTGTGTACCGAAGCCAGCAAGCAAAAAAAAAGCCATCCGCGTGGCTGCTCTTGTATAGGCATTAGGGAATCGATCCAGAAACCTGTGTGTATCCCGGCGGTCTGTTCTCTCTTGGATCGATCTTGCTGCAAGATTTTCTCGGATCGCCTCCGCCGCCCGATGTTCCCGCTTGCAATCTCTGCTGGCTCGGATTGCCGCCTTCTCTATGGAGCTGAGTAACGTGTATGCGGGGCAGGCAGGCGGCGGCCGCCGCTGATTGTTGTTGCCGTTTGCCGCATCCGCCCCGACTCATACACCGAGTTATTTGTCTAAGGTACATTGTATACAAATTTAATCACTCTTTTTTGTTTCAGTTTAGCTACATTTCTCTAATTAAAGACGGAAACAAAGAAAATAATTGAACATATTTCATTTGCACGTCAATTGCATCTATCTTTGAGTGTAGTTATAAGTGCCAAATTTAGATCAGATCCTTGGTTAATAATAGAGCTATACTAAAACTTCTATACTACTATTAAAAGAGCAAACATATGACGGATACATTAAATTTGAGTCGTTCAATATAAGATTAACGTATCAGATTGTCCGGTCCGTGTTGAGCAACTCAACACACCTTTTCAGTTTTTTTAATTACAAGAATTGCCACCGCAAGAAAAAGGCCGCCGGCGAATATGTTCCCCTATCCGCCGCCTTTCTCCACCCGCGTGACGGCCGCCGGCCTGCCTCCACCTACCGCGAGCCGGTCGCCCCCCAGCCAGATGAGCGGATGCCCAGGGAGCCGAGATCCTCTCACAGCCGCTGCCCTGGGAGGCCGAGGGCGGCCACTACCTCCCGCCGGCGAGCTAGGCGTCCTGGGAGGTCCCCGCACTTCCCAGCATCCCCGCATGGGAGATGACGACCACGGACCTCCCTGCATCTTGCGCGGCTACCGGCGCACGCCCCGCACCTCCACTGCATCTTGGGACAGCAGCGCAGCGCCCCACACTTTGCTCTCGCACACCCGCGCGGCGCCTGCGCCTCCACCTGCATCTTGCAGCGCCGCCCGCGAGATGTTAACGCTGACCCGGAGTTTGGCTAGGTTTGTAACGCCGCCAGCCTATTCCGGCAGCCGATTGGACCGGTGTCGCTGCCGGAATCTTTTGTGGGGATTTTGACGGTGTCGCTGCCTCTAGGTTGCCGATTGGATGGGGAGTAGTTCTGAATCTTGAGGCTGCCGAGCTTGCGGCGGAACGGCCACAACGTCGCAGATCAGACGCTCCGCTGCTTCCAAATGGAGAGAGCAGACAAGATAGTGCGCGCCATCGGCGCGGCTTGGCGGGGATGCGGACCGCTCGTAGCCGCACTCCCATAACCCATCAACGAGCTCCTGCTGCGCGGCCGCGCATGAGGGCGTCATAGCAACAGCGCCGGCCGCCGGATGTGGAATCGCATCAAAATCGGAATCAGCGTGCTCGCTAATGTGACGTCATTCTCTCTTTGGTCCACTGTGATTGACTGATTGTTAGATGGTTGAAGCCGCAGTCTGATGATGGTCTCGGGTGCTACTGAATTTTTGGCAGCCTCGCCGGTGGACTCTCAGCCCCCGCCGGCAGCCGGCCCGCCTGTATCTCTCCGCGCCGGTCCGCATCAGCCGGCCTGCCTCCGACCGGCTTCCACGGGCAAGCTGAGCTCCCTTCCTCTCATCCTCTGTTTCCCCGGTCCTCCCCCTTCTAGACTCCATGACCTCAGTAATCGTTAAGACGAGCTGCCCATTTTTTTGCAAGATAGGTGTGTTCCTCATTACTAGGGAAAAATATAGCTGAGGCGCTCAGCCGCATATGTTTTTCAGTTGCAATCCCTCCTGAGATTAGAATATTTGGATGAGAAAATTCAGTCTGTTCGTATGTTGAAAATAAATAACTGATCTGGGAATTAACGTAAGTATCTTTACTTCTTGAGTATATGTTCTAGGTACAATTGTTTTGTAACAAAACTGAATTAGAGATATACATCAGGTTTGTCTCTCAATGGAGGTGTGATCTGGGATTTATATCTCATTCCTCGTGTATTCTATCCATCACCTTAGTCCGTATATGGAGCTATATGTGTGTATATGATGGTGAAAATTAAGTCTTTAGTTTTCCACGCCCATCACAATGCACATGCATTTTATTAAACGAATATTATATCAATACATGTTTGCTCTTTATTTAAATAGTAGTATAGATAATTTTTTGCATTCTCTCTTCAGAATAATAGCATTTGTTACACTGTTCATTAGTTCATCTTTTCAACTTTATAAACAGAGTGGTTCTACATTTGAATTATTTATATCATTTGGTTTAATATTTATTAGGTTAATTTCTGTTGGTCTAGAGAGTTGTAGTTAACGGGTTATAAATTAAATAATCAAACGAAACAATGTGTGGTACTTTTGGGCCATGTATCAAACCACAAATAAGATAGCACTTCAGTTGGCTTCGGGGCGAGATTTGTTGCTCTGTTGTGCTTACATAAGCATCGTTTTCTTTGCAGTATAAAATATGGATCAATGCAAAAGCGTAAAAGAAATAATCCAGAGCTTGGTACGGTCTTTCCTACTTATAAGTTATACCTAAATCGTAATCACGTGCGTTGCACGTACATGCCAACTAGTTGAGAAAAATAAGCTTTTCTTTCATTGCCAACATATGTTGGAATTCTTATCTAGACTAAGGTTGAAATTTTCTCTCTAAATATAAGATAAAGTTATGATATATGTATTTTCATTTACACGCGATATCGTTGTACACTATACTTAAAGGGCGATTATTCATCTCGCCCCCCCCCCCCCCCTATATCCAAATCTGGCTCCGCCCCTGCTTGTCGTTGATCTCTCTTGGGACCTAACAAAGATGAAAGTGCAACTGCTCCTGCCTGTCAGGTAAAGCTGTAGAGCATGTAACTCGTGTCGTGTAATATCATGATATTCAATGTTTGTCGAAAGTCTTGAAATCTCAAAAGCAGCTAGTGCGAATTGCTGGACTCAAACTCTGCAGCTGCCTGAAGGATTAACAGTTAATTAAAGCTGTGAAGGCTGAAGATCCATAACCAAGAGATTACTATGACAATAGCAAAGATCGCAGTGGTTTACCTCTGAAAGTTCAATCTTGATCTTGGGATTGAGAGGCAGTTTAGTTTTATTGTCCATACCCTGAGCGTGTTGTACTTGTAGAAGGCGAACCCGGCGCAGAAAAGGCAAGCGAACACCACCGCCGTCACCATTCATCCGAACGCCGACGCGTTCTTCTCAGGTGTCTTGGTCCTGATGTACATCAAGGTCGTCGCCCCTACACCGGCAGTGATGCCCGTCCCAGGTGTTCCTGCAGGAGCAGTGTGGGCAGGAGGACGCCAACTTCTCACTGTACATGTCTGCGGTGAAAGACCCCGCGGGCGTAACCAGTCGTTAGTGAAAAACAAACAATTTTGATGTGATTCTCGCACATAAATTAAGTTGCAAATGCAGTTAAGGTGGAGGCCAAAGACGCACCTGAACCCGACGGGCACGCTCAACCAAAATCTCAGTTCATGATTTCTAGTGTACTCTGCTCCTATGTAACAAGCAGAAACTCACGACAGCCATGGCCACGCCGACGGTAGGGATGTCGACAGGACGTCCGCCGGGACCACTGACCTGTCCGCTTGTGAAATCATGTGTGATGTGCAACATTGGCAAGTGCTAAGTAGAACATTGTATGGATACTTTGGGTGTATGGATACTTGTGTGGTGTGAGTTGTGTCGAACTTACCCTGAGTCAAGTCGCGGACTTGTGCTCGTACTGGTTATTTGTTGTGATCATTTCAGGTGTTGCCGGAGCTGGAGGAACGTGGTCGATGAGGGATCGAGGGACGAGGCTTGGGAGAAGCTGAGGTCGAGGGATCAAGGTCATGCGAGACGTTCGTGCGAAGGAACAATGAAAGTGAAGGCTACGATGATCCGGGAGGGCACCGGTTTGTCGTACATGGCTTGTACGGAGTGTACGGTATGAAGATGACACTCGACATGTTGGTCGAGGTTCGAGATTCTGAAGACGTCACGAGGTTGCGAGACGTCGCGAGGAAAAATATGCGGATGAAAAACGGTGGCGGACTGTCACCAGGCTAATGCTACGCAGAGCAATTAGTGGCGATTTGTGTCTGGAGCAGCGTATTGATCATACATGCGATTGGAGTGCTTGCATGCATGGCAGCAACGATCCATGTGCATGCATGCATGGCAGCAGCAACGATGGAGTGCTATCCATGCATGTGCTTGCGTTGGTCAAAGGTGTGCATGCATGTGCATGAGGCGCGAGAGGCAGCAGGCCACGCGAGGCGCGGGTCGTCAGAGGACAGACGCCGTCTGTGGTCACGCGAGGCAGCGCGAGGCCGCGGAAGCGATCGATCGGGGAATGCGCTAAAGGACAGACAGGGTCTGTGGTCCAGCGACCCTGTGCACGGCGCGACGGAAAAATTGTTTTGCAACCGACTTCTGTTTCGTGTTGGACTCGGTTTTAGGGTTTGCCTGCTCTTTAAATAGAGGGGCATAGCCTAGGGTTTTGAGTGCGTCTCAGGAGAGGAACTCAGATTTAGATCTAGAATTATTTCGTGAATTCTTGATGGCACGCATCTTCTGTAATTGATCGACATCGTTGCAATAAAGTGATCTTTGGCGGTGTCATCTCTGGGCTTCTCTAATCTTGGTGAAATCGGGTTAGATCTCTCTAATACTTTGCTTGCAGGTTTTTTCACGAGATTAAGGGAAGTTTGTGGTGCGATTAATCTATCTTTCTTGCTAATTCTCGAAATTAGATTTAGATTGATTTTCGCAGTTATTCTGTCAGCTGATATTGTTCTGATCATATCTTTTGACTCGTAACTCCGATTGAGCTGATTCCTTTTGCGTTGGATAGATAATTTCATACCTTTCATTAGAGTATTCATACGCAACTTGGTTCAGTATATCTTGAGATACGACTGTTTTAGTATCACGAACAGATTAGGGTTTCAGGGTTTGAACTTTCGAGAAAAGTTTTAATTTGCTTCCGCGCATCATTACCCCCCTCTGATTGCCTATCTCGATCTCTCATTTGGTATCAGAGCAAGGTCTTCTAATTTATCTTAACCGGTAGATTAGAATTGCTAGACATGGATAGGTATTCTACGAAACCCTATGTTTTCGATGGTGTTGACTTTCAGTTCTGGAAGGCGAAGATGAAGGCATACTCATGGCGCAAAACAAGTATGTGAAGTGACAAATTAATTATACATTACCTTTTTCAAGAACTTGCACACATTTTATGCCATGATGCACCACATCAAGAATAAGAAGAGGGTGACTTTGCTCGAGCGGTGGCTCACAGTATTTTCTCAGTCATCAATGAATATGGTGAACCATGCTTGAGTGATGTTGATATCGAATCCGATGAAGATGATGCACCTAAAGGCAAGCGCGACATTAGTGGAATGTGTTTAATGGCTAGCAACAAGAGCGCTACCTCTCGTGAAGAAAATGATAGCGGCAACGAAAATGAGGTAGAACTTTCTTATGATGAATTACTTGAAAGTGCTAGTAAATTGAGTTCTTTGCTAGATCATGCCACTAAGAGAATTAAGAAATATGACTTGAAAGTTGCATCTTTGAATTCTGAAATTAGTAGACTTAAGTCTTTGATTCCTGATGATGATTCCTGCAAGACTTGTGACTCTATCTATTCTGAGCTTTCTACTTTGCGTTCTATTCATGATGATACTCTTGATAAGCTTAGAATTGCACTAGAAAAGAATGAGAAACCTGTTGTGCATAAACGTAAACAAATTAATGATGCTAGCATGGATACTTCTGATTTGATAGATTCAACATCTTGTGATAATTGTCATATTCTTGAGTTGAAGTTGAAAGATGCAGATTCTAGAATTTCTCATGTTGAAAATGCTTTACATATCCATGAAGTTTTCTCGTGTGCTAATTGTAAAAGTGGGAAACAAGTCATGAATGCTGCTTGTGATAACTGTCTTGCTTTGTCTCATCAAGTTAATTATCTACAAGCTTCTTTGCAAAAGTTTTCTAGTGGGCATAAAAATCTGAATATGATCTTAGATAAGTCTAAAGTGAGTACGAATAAGACAGGACTTGGTTTCAATGCTCATGCTCATTTTAAAGCTAATCCACCCACTATTGTTAAATCACTTGGTAATGGAATTTTTGAAACATCTAACAAGCCAACCAATGTGATTTTTAAATCTGCCGGCATCATGTCTAATGCTCCTCTACCTAGTGCAAATGTAGCTCATACATCACATGCTAAACCTGAAAGTAGGTACAATTGCACTTTTTGTGGTAAATCAGGACATGTTGTAGGTTCGTTTTTAGACTAGCTAAACTTATTAAGAAAGAAAGAAAGGAAGCTAGATCTAATTTCTTCAAGGCACATTATGCTCATCATAATTCTGCTGCTCCTCAGTTTGTGCCTAGGGTGAATGCTTCACCTTCTACTACTACTTGCACGAGACATGTAAAATCTGTCCCAATGTATAAAGAAACTCGTTGTTTTGCCTACTCGCCGCATGTCTCAGTACTGGATACCTAAAAGTTTTTTATCTAACCCCAGTACTGAGACCTCGGCATGTGTTTGTTGTTTGTAGGCACTTCGCGTGAGGAAGGAGAACATATGGCTAGTGGACTCCGGTTGCTCTCGTCACATGACCGGTGATAAAAATTGGTTCTCCTCCCTACACGTGCATCTCGGGCTGAAAGTGTAACTTATGGAGATGCTTCTACCTTACTATTGTGGCGAAAGGTACAGTAAAGGTAACCGACAACTTTATGTTCAAAGATGTTGCTTTGGTTGAAAATCTGAAATACAATTTGTTGTCGGTTTCACAAATGATTGATGAGGATCTTGAAGTTTCATTTAAGAAAAATGCTTGCAAAGTTTTAGATGCTTCAGGTGATCTTGTCTTTGAGATATCACGTTTTGGGAGAGTTTTTAAGGCTGATTTTGATGCTTCTTCAAATGTTAAGTTTAGGTGTCTAGTTGCCAATACATCTATGGATTTATTCTTTTGGCATCGTAGATTGGGCATATTGGTTTTGATCATCTCACTCGTATTAGTGGTATGAATCTTATAAATGGTTTGCCTAAACTTAAGAAAGAAAAAGATATTGTGTGCTCTCCTTGTAGACATGGTAAGATGGTTGCAGGTTCACATGCACGCATTACCAGTGTCATGACTAACGCTCCAGGTCAGCTTCTGCACCTTGATACGGTTGGTCCATCAAGGGTACAATCTTTTGGTGGTAAGTGGTATGTTTTGGTGATTGTTGATGATTATTCGAGATATTCTTGGGTTTATTTTATGGCATCTAAGGATGAGGCTTTTAGTCATTTTAAGAGTCTTGTGCATAGATTAAATGTTGAGCACCCAGGATCTTTGAAAACAATAAGAAGTGATAATGGAACCGAATTTAAAAATTCATATTTTAGTCACTTTTGTGATGAACTTGTCATTGAGCATCAATTTTCTTCACCTTATGTACCACAACAAAATGGTGTAGTTGAGCGTAAGAATAGAACTCTAGTTGAGATGGCCCGTACTATGCTTGATGAATTTTCTACTCCTAGAAAGTTTTGGGCTGAAGCTATATCTACTGCTTGTTATGTTTCAAATCGTGTGTTCTTGAGATCTAAAATTGGCAAAACACCATATGAACTACGATTTGGGCGTAAACCTGTTGTATCTCACCTAAGAGTTTTTGGTTGTAAATGCTTTGTGCTTAAATCTGGCAATCTAGATAAGTTTGAGTCTAGATCATATGATGGCATTTTCCTTGGATATCCTGCTCATTCACGTGGTTATCGTGTTTATGTTTATGAGACTAACCGACTAATGGAAACCAGTGAAGTGACTTTTGATGAGGCTAGTTCTGGCTCTAGTCCTCTTATTTCTGATGCAGGAACATATGTTCAGGGGGAGGAAATCTTTGTAGATGATGAAGATGAGGATGAGGATGGCGCGCCCCCTACTGTTCCTACGCAATCTACGGTTGTTCCTACACCTACAACTACTGCTGCTACAGACGGACATCCTCAAGAGACTACTTCAACTACAAATGTTGGGGATGAGCAAGCTGCTGAGTCAAATATTTCAGCACCCCGACACATTCAGAAAAGGCACCCTCCTGAGCAGATTATTGGAAGCATGACTGAGAGAGTCACACGGTCAAGGTTTATCGATTCTGACTCTCACACTCATTCTGCATTTGTTGCTTCTTTCGAGCCCAAAGATATATCTCATGCATTAACTGATGAATCGTGGATCAATGCCATGCATGAGGAATTAGAAAATTTTGAACGTAACAAAGTTTGGACCCTTGTTTCACCTCCTTCTGGTCATACACTTATTGGAACTCGTTGGGTTTTCAAAAACAAACAAAGTGAGGATGGTGTTATTGTTCGTAACAAGGCTAGGTTGGTTGCTCAAGGTTTTACTCAAGTTGAAGGTCTTGATTTTGATGAAACTTTTGCTCCTGTTGCTAGATTAGAAGCTATAAGAATTTTATTGGCATTTGCTGCATCTAAAGGTTTCAAGCTTTATCAAATGGATGTTAAAAGTGCTTTTCTTAATGGCTTTATTGATGAGGAGGTTTACGTTAAGCAACCACCTGGTTTCGAGAATCCAAAATTTCCCAACCATGTTTATAAACTTTCAAAAGCTTTGTATGGTTTAAAACAAGCCCCCCGTGCATGGTATGATAGGTTGAAAACCTTTTTACTTGGAAAGTGGTTTACTATGGGAAAGGTTGATAAAACACTCTTTGTACTCAAACATGGCAATGATCAACTTTTCGTACAAGTTTATGTTGATGATATTATCTTTGGGTGTGCCTCTCATGCTTTGGTGTCAGAATTTTCAGAAACTATGAGCAGGGAATTTGAAATGAGCATGATGGGTGAACTTACTTACTTTTTGGGACTACAAATCAAAGTAACAAAGGATGGCACTTTTGTACATCAAAGTAAGTATACGAAGGATCTTCTACGACGTTTTGGGATGGAAAAGTGCAACCCAATTATGACACCAATGGGATCTACGTCGTCACTTGATCTTGATGAGGATGGTGAACCTGTTGACCAAAGGATGTATAGAAGTATGATTGGTTCACTTCTTTATCTCGCCGCTTCTAGACCGGATATACAATTTTCTGTATGCTTGTGTGCACGGTTTCAAGCTTCCCCACGTGCATCACATCTACAAGCTGTCAAGCGGATTTTCAGGTATCTACATGGCACCCAATCTTTTGGCATTTGGCTTTCTGCTTCCTCTAATATTTCATTGCGTGCATTTTCTGATGCTGATCTTGGAGGTTGTAGAATTGATAGGAAGAGTACATCTGGTACATGCTTATATTTGGGTGATTCATTAGTACTTTGGTCTTCTAAGAAACAAAGTTCCGTTGCACAATCTACTGCTGAAAGTGAATATGTAGCTGCTGCTTGTTGTTGCTCACAGATTTTATGGATAATATCTACAATGAAAGATTATGGGGTTACATTAGAAAGTGTACCACTTTATTGTGATAACACTAGTGCTATATGTATTGCTAAAAATCCCATGCAACATTCTAGAACTAAGCACATAGACATAAGATATTATTTTCTTAGAGATCATGTTGAAAAAGGAAATGTTGTGTTACATTTTATAGATACTGAACATCAGTTGGCAGACATTTTTACTAAACCATTGGATTTTTCTCGGTTTGCTTTTCTTCGAGGTGAACTTGGAGTCATCAAACCATATGGGCTGGTTTGAGGGGGAGTTTTTGAGTCATTTTGTAACATATGTAAAATGCTTGTTCACTTGTGTGTCTCTAGTTACAATTGGTATTTTTCATGTTGCTTCTTTTTAAGTTTTTATCTTTGAACAATTATAAATAAACTGAAAATAATGAGCATTGTACTTTATCCTGGAATGACATTTTGCAATCATGTTTATGCTTTAAGGAAATTGTCATTTTATATGTATGCTCGTATAAGGTAGTTTATCACATGACTTTCTAATACGAATGATAACTTGAACTAAATCTTGTCATGGTTAAACTTTATTAGCTGTGTTGTTCTTGGTTACTCAATTACTATCAATGATGAATCTGTTATGTTATCAAGATTTAAAATGTGCAAATGACATGTGGTGTCAAGCAAGTTTTACAAATAAATATGCCAATGTCACACTGCATCTTCACGAGACTGCTTACCATTGCACTTTGGTATGAACTTGGAAGTTGTTGTTGTTCTTGATACCATTGCACTTTGGTATGAACTTGGAAGTTGTTGTTGTTCTTGAAACCTTTGTTTTAAACTTCTGATTGCCTACCATTGTCTTAAGCTTCTGATTGTTCTTGCACTTTGAACATAGGCTTGGCGTGGTAGGTTGAATTGACATGGCATACAACTTCTTTGGAAATAAGTTTCATGGTTATTTAAATGCTTTAAATATAGCTTGCTCATAGTGATTGTGTATTCAAGTATTGACATAGTTGATAAAGGGAGACCATGCCTTGTCATAAATCGTAAAAATACTTGATTCTTGGTCATGTGTGGACTAGATTATACTTGTATACATGTCGAGTACAACTACTTTTTGCATGCCTTGGATGTAGAATTGTCATTTTCTTGATGGTTTATAATGCTCATTGAAACACATAAAAAATGAAATAGGACAAACTACAAAATATTTCCCTTCCTAGCTTATGGAAACATTTTTAAAGGGGGAGAGTCTGTTTTGTGGTGTTGATGAAATTCATTGTCAAAGGGGGAGAAATTTTCAACACATACACACCACATTTTTACACAATTTTATTTTGTGTTCTGGGTATGTGTTTTGTACACATATTTTGGATCTTTTGTTGATTCTTCTGCTTTTCACTTTTTCTTTTCAAAACCTTGAAAATCTGAAAGTTAAGTGAATCTGTATGCCAATCAATGTTTGGTGTTTATGTGATGTTGCCAATGTTTTCATCAAGGGGGAGATTGTGAAATCATGTGTGATGTGCAACATTGGCAAGTGCTAAGTAGAACATTGATATGGATACTTTGGGTGATATGGATACTTGTGTGGTGTGAGTTGTGTCGAACTTACCCTGAGTCAAGTCGCGGACTTGTGCTCGTACTGGTTATTTGTTGTGATCATTTTCAGGTGTTGCCGGAGCTGGAGGAACGTGGTCGATGACGGGATCGAGGGACGAGGCTTGGGAGAAGCTGAGGTCGAGGGATCAAGGTCATGCGAGACGTTCGTGCGAAGGAACAATGAAAGTGAAGGCTACGATGATCCGGGAGGGCACCGGTTTGTCGTACATGGCTTGTACCGGAGATGTACGGTACTGAAGATGACACTCGACATGTTGGTCGAGGTTCGAGATTCTGAAGACGTCACGAGGTGCGAGACGTCGCGAGGAAAAATATGCGGATGAAAAACGGTGGCGGACTGTCACCAGGCTAATGCTACGCAGAGCAATTAGTGGCGATTTGTGTCTGGAGCAGCGTATTGATCATACATGCGATTGGAGTGCTTGCATGCATGGCAGCAACGATCCATGTGCATGCATGCATGGCAGCAGCAACGATGGAGTGCTATCCATGCATGTGCTTGCGTTGGTCAAAGGTGAGCATGCATGTGCATGAGGCGCGAGAGGCAGCAGGCCACGCGAGGCGCGGGTCGTCAGAGGACAGACGCCGTCTGTGGTCACGCGAGGCAGCGCGAGGCCAGCGGAAGCGATCGATCGAGGGATGCGCTAAAGGACAGACAGGGTCTGTGGTCCAGCGACCCTGTGCACGGCGCGACGGAAAAATTGTTTTGCAAACCGACTTCTGTTTCGTGTTGGACTCGGTTTTAGGGTTTGCCTAGCTCTTTAAATAGAGGGGCATAGCCTAGGGTTTTGAGTGCGTCTCAGGAGAGGAACTCAGATTTAGATCTAGAATTATTTCGTGAATTCTTGGATGCTGGCACGCATCTTCTGTAATTGATCGACATCGTTGCAATAAAGTGATCTTTGGCGGTGTCATCTCTGGGCTTCTCTAATCTTGGTGAAATCTTCGGGTTAGATCTCTCTAATACTTTGCTGCAGGTTTTTCACGAGATTAAGGGAAGTTTGTGGTGCGATTAATCTATCTTTCTTGCTAATTCTCGAAATTAGATTTAGATTGATTTTCGCAGTTATTCTGTCAGCTGATATTGTTCTGATCATATCTTTTGACTCGTAACTCCGATTGAGCTGATTCCTTTTGCGTTGGATAGATAATTTCCATACCTTTCATTAGAGTATTCATACGCAACTTTTGGTTCAGTATATCTTGAGATACGACTGTTTTAGTATCACGAACAGATTAGGGTTTCAGGGTTTGAACTTTCGAGAAAAGTTTTAATTTGCTTCCGCGCAATCATTCACCCCCCCCTCTGATTGCCTATCTCGATCTCTCACCGCTCCACTAATCCATCTGCTGAAATTAATTAATTCGTTTTTTCTTCCACGCCCAAATCCTCTCTGACGGACTGTCCGCCTTGTCCGCCGGCGCGTCCGTCGACATCCCTGGCCCGACGGTGGCGGTGGCCATGACATGCCTTGATGAACGACGCCCACATCGCCGACGGTGGCGCGGCCACGATGTACATGAAAAAAAATCACCAAGAATGTACGTGAAGGAAGGAACTACATACCTCAGGACACAAATCGATTGAATCAACGATGGTAAAACTCGGCCAAGCACACCTCCAACTAGCTCATGACGTGATGATGGATTCGTAGCTAGCCAGGTGAAGCTGTGATTGTGGAATGATTAATGCGGATATAAATAGGAGGGCCTGAGATACCTAATTTTTGGAAGGAATCTCACGCTGACAATTATCCAGCAGGAATCACGCATTGCAAATAAAAAAGAAGCCATCATTAATTGCTGATTGATTTTATTTGGAAAGAATCCCGCGGTTCAAAATTTCAAACAGGTTGACCATGCAAATAAACGGGTTTTAAGTTGTACTAACGGGTTTTCTTCAGCTCATATACCCGGATTTGTTCCATGGCCTAATGATCACGATCAATCCATCCTACGGCTGGTGATCTAGGAGCCCATACACCATGGAGTCCCTATTAATCTCTACTATATAATACGAGTAGTGTTTATCTCTTCGTCCGTTGGTGGTACGTCGTGCGTATCGGTAGGTCGCCCAACTCCCCCGTTTCTCTGACCGCCACGCACACGTACAAGAAAAACAATAGCAATCGGATCGCAACACATGCGTACGAGAAAAGAAAATAGCAAGGGGACGAGAAGAGGTAGAGTCGGAAAAGATCGGGAGAAGGAGATCCGGTTCGCTGCTTTATACGATGGAAATCTATCTGCAGCAGTCGTATCAATCGATCTCGAGCAATTACCGACGTACTTCCCGGCGGCGTAGATCGCATCGATGGGCACCACTGCCACTTCGTCGGCTCGTCGCCGTCCCCGCCGTCTGCATGCAGTCAGTCGACGAGAGTTGGACACAAGTCTCCGGCTCTCCGCACGCGGGCGCGAGGTCATCTCCTCTGCTCGCATAGTCCTCCTCGTACACCAGGCAGTTGGATGCGAGTCCCACACCCGGGGCTCGACCTTCTCGTTCCTCGGCTGAGTCGGCCGCCAAGTGCGCCGATGGAGAGCTCATCTGCTTCGTGCTGACACGGTGACACCGCGGGAGTGCCAGCGGGTGGGCGCATTCGCCGGCAGTACCGAGGGCTCGAGCGTCCCTCACCGAGGAGACCTGCACGACGCTGATCACTGGAGCCTCGCCACGCACGGCATGGTGCTCTATGAATTTCCAAAATCACAGCATCCAAAAGATTTCAGTTCACCAAAAATTGGGCGCACCTCCGTCCGTAGTCGTACCATCCCATCTCGGTTTCATTATGTGCAATTTACAGGATGTTTCTACGCTCCCAATTTTCAGAGTGACAGACACTATGCCTATGCATCCACGCAGGACGCACGAGATCAGATTAGTCTTCTACTCTTTTCCTATTCTCCAATCCTTAAAACAACAATCCAGAACGGTCCATGACTTGCCTGACATAAATTTGTGAAAGCCACCTGGAGAGAAAACACACTGATTTCCTTCGAATCTCATTAACGCACGGACGCCAGCTTATATATATCACAGTGAAAAGCAGATCGTGACACCTTAAATTGGCGGAAAATAATAGATATTAAAAGATAGCTATGACACAGCATAATAAGACAGTCTTGTGATACAAGCTGGCCAATCAGTTGTGCAGTCTATTCGTTAATGTATACAAGAGTCGGCAACCCCACGCTTACCGAATCCCCTACTGCAGAGAAATGTAATATGCATTTTGGCATCCTCTACGGCTGTTTATTCATTGCTTACTGCCTGTTGCTGGCTAGTGGCTAGCTATCAAAGCAGTTCAACTTCTTCAAACCTTGTTCACTCACAATATTTGCAGTGACGTCCCCCTTCAGTGACACCATCGCTGCCCCTTGAAATTG
The DNA here is from genome assembly GCA_947311845.1 of Poa pratensis. Classification (NCBI taxonomy): domain Eukaryota; kingdom Viridiplantae; phylum Streptophyta; class Magnoliopsida; order Poales; family Poaceae; genus Poa; species Poa pratensis. The sequence goes on from CAMZMU010000040.1 coordinate 39,479,026, forward strand.
GGAAATCCAGATTCTAAAACACATTTGGCGTTCATCAACAACACTTTCGATCCTGACAAGATTAGAAGTCTGATTTTCGAGCAACCTACGGGTATTTATCAATTTGTGATATAGGCGTTAGTGATTTTCTAACAACACATGGGTATGTATCATTTATTTAACCAATGAAAAAATAATTATTAAATTGTTTTATCTGCCCGTAGCAACGCGCATTTTGCTAGTTTACCTATCTAAAGAGTATAATCATGGGGGGGGTAGAAGGCTCACCGTTGCTCAGGCGTTCTGGGCCGTAGATAAGGATTTACGATCGATCTCAGCCGTCCGATCGCGCTGTTTTTTTTTTACTGTGCCCGGTCCCGCCTGCCATCGACCTTGTGGCTGGAGAATCCGGTGACTCTGCGGGCGCGGTGGCAGTGGCCGTTATTCCGACGGAGCCGCGCAGGGCAGAACGGTCATTTCGCGCCAGCGGTATATAACCTGCGCCCACACGGCAAAGAAACCCTAGCCGCCACGCACAGCTCTCCTGGCTCGCGACCCTGCCCCTCGCGCCCTCGCGCTCCCGCCCCCGCCCCTTCTCCTCCTCCCTGCCACCGGCCGCCGGCCGCCGGTCGCCGCCGCCGGCCGCCTTGCCGCGCCACCACGTCACGGCGACCGTGCCTCTCGCGCCCTCCCACTCCCGCCCCTTCTCCTCCTCTTCCCTGCCGCCGGCCGCCCCCGACCGCTGGCCGCTGCCGGCCGCCTCGCCCTCAGTGTGCGGTCTGCAGCCCATCCGTCTCCAAGCATCTTCCCTGAGCTTTCCGTGCATTCGGATATTAGACCCCAGGTTTCTCTCTCTCTGATCCCAACCCCCTTCAATTAGGATTAGTGGGTCACGGTGGTGGATTTGGTTTATTTTGTATTTGACCATTTGGATTTCCAGGATGTTGCTGTCACAAGGTACGAAACCGGCGGCCGGAGGAGTACGTGGGCGGGCGGCCGTCGAACCTGTGCCTCCGAGCTCCTCCTCCATTGAGCTAGGTACGTCAGGAAGAGCAAAAAGGAAGAGCACGACCTCCAGGCCGTCAGTCCTTTCTTGCAAGTTCTTCTTGGTGCAGAAGAGCGCGTCATGTCAGGTTCCTCTCTCTCTCTCTCAGCCATGGATTATGTAGATTATTTATCTGGACTTTTTTTGGTGTGAGGGATTGGACATAATTAATTTGATTTTGGTACATGATTGGAAACTTGGGTCGTTGCAGGTTTGAATGATTCTTCACGATATGCTGCATTTGGCGATGTCGATGCCTTCTCCTTGGTGTTCAGCAGCTGGAGGTGCAGGTCCGAGCCTCTCTCTCTCTCTCTCACGAATTAATCCCCACAATATTCATTTGTTTGTGCAGGCTATATTTATTTGTGCCTACAAGGTGTTTGACAGAAATCCAAGCAGGTTGTTCTCGTATTTTGTTCCATATACTTTTAATATTTTTGTTGAACACACGTAAAGAACCAAATCTGAACTGTAATTTTTGGTGCCTGCTAAATGTTTGCTCCAGAAGTTAATCCAGCATGGAGAAACATTTGCCAACCATCTTCAGAATTATGGAGTCCTGTTATTGATGCCTAATTGGCTCACTTCTGTGTGTATAAAGCTGATTCTGTTATCATGAGGGACAAGCACATGATGACTGATTTGTTACAGATTAATGTGTGCTTTACGTACCATTTTTCTGAAGTATATTTCATCACCATCATATACTTACATTACTTTTTTTTGTGTTGTAGGAAAATATAAATGCCCTTCAGTTTAGTTGCTTACAAGTCCCATTGGTTATTAACTTCATCTATATTTCTCATGTTAGGTTTCTACATCGATTGATTTTTTCACCATGCCTCTCAGACATGCCCAAAGTATTGAGGTAATCCTGGTAGAGTTACTTAAGCTACAGTTTCAGTACGTGATTTTCATCCCCTGTTCAGCTTCAGCATAGGTAATAGTATTTGTTGTTTGCTCCTTGCAGACTTACACATGACAGATTGGCCAGTTTTCTCTCCAATAATTTAATAACCCAGGAGTAGAAGATGCAAGCTATTTGAATCTATCAGGTAATGGTTAGAACTTTTTCAGTTCCAAATTACAGTGCAAGCTAGGGACCTTTGTAGGACTTCTTCCCTACCTTTGAGAAATTGTGATCTTCATACACCACTCTTCAATCTGATATTGTTTAGGTATAATTACTAGCACACAATAGCTTGCCATTTACATACTGTTAGTGTCAGGGACATTTATACTAATTGACTTCTTCTATTACCATCATGTGTGTTATTTCATAAGATTCCTATGAACATTTAGGGTTTAGCTAGATTTGATGTGTTCTATTGAATTTTTTTCTTACAGTGTACTTATTACTCTCTGCGTAAATTTCAGTTTACTTGCATATTGTTGGACTTCTTGCTGTCATAACTAGGAGAACAGGTGATCTTTTTATATGAGTTTGTTTATCTAAATAGTATAATTCTATGTCATCTGAGATTGTAGATTACAATAATCCCATGTATTGTTCTCTGTACTATGCAAGTGCATCTTTCTTCCTTTTATCTTGATAGCAAGATGCTCTTAAACTTTAATTGCTTTGGTAATTAAGAATGGTTAGAAGATTATTGGACCAAATCGTATTTCTGCCTGCTGTAATCTCAACATTATATTGTTGCTTTCATTTTACATATTTTAATTATTGCTATATAGTATACCAATTTCAGACATTATTCATTTGAGACTGAAGCTTATGTTCTATCCCAAAAATTAAATAAGTATGAACCAAAGAGGTGATGTTGGACCATAGAGTCCTAATATGTTTTTTATGTCCCAGTGAGTTTTTACTTTAGATGCAAATAAGTATAGCATGACTATTACATTCCTCCAATGTTTTCCCCTTTTAATTTGTGTTAGTGCCACTGTTCGATTGGATCGGTGATAGGATCATGTTCTTTCCACAGGTGCTGCTGACATTTGCTGTTGTATTGGATTCAGTAGTGAATTACACTGTTTTTTGGTTAGTTGTTTCTGATTCATTGGGGAAGGACACCACTTGGGTTTGTGATCCATGATGTAGGATCGAAGGAGTTATAGATTTTCTTGACTATTTGTTTCTTCTAGACAAGGGTTGTCGCTGGTTAGCAGGGTGAGCATCTAATTTCTTTTATTGTGCTTGTGCGTGACTGAGAGGTATCCATGCTTTGGTTGTGTATGTATTGTACCACACCTTCCAATGTGCTTTAAAATATTGTCTTGCATATTCCTATTTTCTTCCTATTGTACGCTGTTGGTTTGCTGCTGCTACTTTGCTTTCTTTTGATTTAGTTGGTATTGTGTCTTTCCTAACAATATGTTTTACGGGACCCAATTTTGCATGGGTATGTTCATCGTTGCTCGCTGTTGTGTGTTAGTACACTTGATCTATCAAGTATCCTCACTGTTAAAAAAATCAGATGTTTGGTTATGCTTATTTTGGCAAAATTAATTATTTCTTTCTCTTCCAAACTTTGGGTGATCTTCTGTTGTTAGAAATAGGCTGTATGCTTGCTCCGAGTTAAGCGGAGTAAAGTGGCCGGGATGGTGGACCCAGCGGAGGTCATGCTGGTCGAAGGCCGTTCTCATAGTCTGTTTCATGTTTTTTTAATCCTTCGTTATATATATGTGAATAACCAAAAGTGAGTTGTTCTTCAACTAACTTAGTTTTTGCCCAGGTCAGGAAGTATATAGTGGCGTGGTGGTGGTCTGTTATCATTTATCAAAACCAAAGTGGCTGTATGCTGAAATATCATTTGAGAAGATTATTTCTCCCCTGCGGATGTAAGTACATGTATGCTTATTTGCAAATCTTTTTAGCACTGTGGTTATTTGTAGTTTTCATTTTGTGACAGCAAGTAAATCTTGCATACAATTATTCTGTGATGCATATATTACTGAACTCGCCTCGAGGTATTGCATATCTGTTGAAAAAACAATTTTGTCATATCATCAGTCTCATGAAGAAGACATTAATGAAAAAAAGGTGTTCGCATGTCATTCATTTGTAGACGTATGAAAAATAACTGAGCTTCAGTTGTTCATATCCAGTCTCATATGTTTTTGCATTTGTTTTACCAAATATCTCAGAAGCACATCTGTTATTAGTTATAATATAAACACATTGGTTATTAAGCTGTAGTAAAACATTTCCACTTATTATATTTATTGTTTCATCGGTGGACAAACAATCAAGCCTTATTGTTTCATAGAAGCACTAGATAGTGAAGTTTGCCCAATTTACAATAGTACTTATATTGTTCAGGATTATATTAAACAGATGAAACTCAGTTTATTTCATGCTCCAGATTTCGAATGCACTAACCCATGTTGATGTATAAATTTCTTTCATTTCAGTTCAGGCGTGACTAATTCTATGTGCTGATTTATTTACGACTTTCAACGGAGCCATCTAAAACTAAAAGGTTGTTCCATTGCGACGCCATAGTTACATCAATAGGATGTGTAGTCCAGTCAGCTATATATTCCTTCTCGGTTTGTGTAGCTGTTGAATCATATGTACCAATGTCATATTTGTCTCAGCTCGCTTTGTATGCAGTTTGATTTTGTTTTCATAGTTTTGTATAGTTCAGGTTTAATATGTGATGAGAAATCTAATGATGTTTATGTGGATATTGTACATATAGTACTTCCTGATCAGTTCTACAAAGGCTCGGAATCTCAGTTTTCTCTATGCTATCTTTCAGCGCGTGCTACCTTCCCTTCAAGCACCTAAATACACTTAATCATTGACTCTTATGTCTAACTTGAGCTATGCAGAACTTAAATATAGTGTGGTGTAGGTGGTGCCTTATTTGGTGTTTGCTTGAAAAAAATAGTGTTTTATATCATGTGATGTATATATCTTTGGTTAAAGAGTGTCTTAGAATATAGACGCTTGCCTCCGACTATATGCATTTGTTTACTAACCCTACTCTATATTTTCATTACCGCTGCAAATTTGTGTTGCTATGTATATTCCTTTACCATATTATTTCAAATAACATTTCACTCATTCTTAGATCCTTTGCATGTTAAATGAACGAGGATAAAAAGCGTGGGAACAAGGGGGAGCGTACTAGGAGGCGGCGGCCATTTTTGTTATGAAGGTGCTGAAAGCAATATATTGGTTTGGCTATCACTCTAAATGGATTTCGCTGTAAGGTATTCCCTTCTCAGCTCAACTTGCTTTAACTACCTATTACCAAGCAAAACCTAAGTATGTACTACCTATTACTTTGTATTGATGCCTCCATGCTGTCCTCGACAGAAGTCTAAATTGAGTGTGGGAATTCGAGTTTATTTCCCCTGTTTTCAGTTTTAACCCGGACCAATCGATATTAAATCTAACCAGACCGACACTTCTAGGATAACATGACTGCCACCGTTAAAACATGCTAGCTTATGTTCAACTGTTAAATAGAAACGTGTGTTTGTCGCAGATTTTAATTATCAGGCTGGAGTATTTAGCACCCCATCGCTATATGTAGCTCCTGTTTGGTAGAGTCATTGTTAGCTAATTTCCTTACTACTTTAATTGTAAGAGGTGCACGGTGACCGAGTTTTTTATATGTCTATCCAGCGAGTAGATAGATTGAATTTGCATGTGCTTTGGAAAATAGTGAATTCCTGGCTTCATATACTTGGGTGATGTAGATGTCCAGCCTTGGTTCTCTTTTTAAAGAAGGTATTGCTGAGATTAAGGTGAGAACTTTAAAGTTTCAGGTGTATTTTTCATTTTGATCGTTATGCAGATGTTTAATGCTGCCAATATATAGTTTGAATTTTGATTGGTGTTCTCCAAATTTTGCTAATATTTTACGAGTTAAAGCTACATGTATATTTTCATATGCTTCAAAGAATCACATATTGCTCCCGTGTTTCTCTTTGTGTAGCCAATCTCGCGCCCCTGCTTTATTTTGCCTCTCCCTCCTCGGTGCTCAGCAGGAAAAGCGCGGGTAGCTTCTGGAGCCGAGATCGCATGAAAAGTGTAATCCATCAAGTGGCAGGCGTAGCTGTCGATCTTGCTGCATTTGGCTCTCTATAGGGTATCCCCTTCCCCCTCTCTTCCATTATCCCAACTTGCCGCTGCAGTTCATATGCATATGCCAACCGATGCTCTTCAAAGAGGTTCTTACATGTACTTCCACAAGGAGTTAACTTCCATTCTCTTTCTTTTGATTTATTTGGCAGTTGGCACAACATCTTGGGTTGAAGTGGTGATGGAAAGGGGACAGTGAAGATGAGAAGAAGGCAACTACAAGCTCATATTTTTTTTTATCTTCATCGCCAGGTCATGAGGCATTTCCCTTCTTTCCTCACCAAAATTTAACACTTCTATAGGATGACGGTCAGATTTGTTATACTCTTTCTATATGATTTATCTTTGAGGAGTATTGAGATTTGTTTTTATAATGTAGAGGCTTGATTTTCTTTTGATATTCTCACTTGCATAGAAGATGGGAACTAAATAAATAAACATTTTTTTATGGTCAGAATAATTCCATTTTCTTAGAGTGCATCATTGAATAGGATTTCCTTAAAATTATTGTAAGTGCCAGTGTATCCTTGAGATGATTGAATTTATATTGTTGTATGTCACATTACCAATTTATATTGCATGATAATGATCTGATTACTTCTCTTTGATTCGCTATGTATTTTATGATGGAGGGTTGAAGGATGAAGAGGCACAAAAGTAACTTTTACCAGCTGCCATTGGGGGTCTGTATTAGAGAGATATAACAGTTATGACAAACCATTTTTTTTCATCTTTTTAGCTAAAGATATAACAGTTGTATCTCCTATCCAAGAGAACTTACAATTCAGATATAACAGTTTTGTTTTCTGTTCAATATAATTTAGCTATTTATTACGAAAGCTCATGTAAGATCAACCGACACCAGAGCTCAATAAACTGTGGTCTAGATTCGGTTCAGGATACCATTGGCTGTTCTGTTTTTTGTTTTAACATATTGGCTGTCCTGTTTATGCTGCACAAAATCTAGCTTTAAATAATTTGAGTCCTTCAAAGATAAATTTCACAATTAACATGTATCTGCTTACGATGGAATTTTCTAAGTCTCTGATGAATACTAAATAGACGACATGAATAAAGGATTTACCTTTTAGAAACCAAGCCACAACGCTAATGTTTTTCTGTTGTGTTTTTATTGCTTAAAATCAGAGCAGCAATGAATGGCTGCCTTTTGATTAAAAGAATTTACTTATATACTAACTTGAAGGGTTTTCTTAGGTTATATTTTATACATATAATAGATGCTCACTGCAAGATTATTCGATACACTATTTTTTATCACACCAACATTAGTTTCTCAGATATTAGCCAGTCAATAGAATGATGAAATAGCGGTTGGTTACCTTTCAAAACCAGGTTGCTTTTTTATAATCTGTGTAAAATGAGAGAACCACGGGCAAATAAATTAATGAACCTACAAGTGCCGCGCGGCGAGCCGCGCCGTTCGAATCTAGTATATATATATCTTTATATATATATCAATGATATTTACTAAGATATACACAAATATTTAATCAAATTCGAAATTAATATCAAATTTATTTAACTATAAATTCGAAATTTGTTAAAATATATTGAACTATAAATTCGAAACTTGGATTAAGATTATTAACCTCTAATATTATTTTTGTGATTTAATTGCAGGATCTTTAGGCTGGCGAAGCCAACTATTCTGCCTTCGGTGTACTCAGTAGTTGTGATGCCCCTACTTGGTACTCACCATATGCATCGCATGCTATATTCAACAAAGATAAATTACCTTTAGCTACTCCAAGTTTTAATTGTATTAACCTGTTTTTACCGTCTTCCCTGGCAGTTCCACCCGAAGGGAACACTTCTCTACGGTTACTGGTTCTTTAAACAGCCTCACTAGGCTTAAACAGGAACAACACGTAGAGGTTTCTCCTATAGGATCCCTAGCGTAAAAACATGATTCGCACAACTTAACTTGGATTGCACAAGGCAGCTCACTTTATTAAACTAGACATACTTACACATGGCTTTCCCTTTCGGGAAGCCCCGAACACAGAGAACAAGAGATGGGAATAAACTTACACTGCTTCAAACTCTCTCTTGCTCACAAACTACGATTTTTTACAAGGTGGAGTGGAGGCTAGCTACTAGTAGTACAAGGCACAAGTTCTCTCCAAGCACTATGCTCACAGCTTCTGCTCCTGGATGCCCCTTATATAGCAAGGAGAGGGCTCATGCGTGCTTTATTCTGCTGACACCTGGGCAGCTCCATGGCCAGCTCTTCGCTGCGGTGTCTGCTGCGGCTTCTAACACGTTGCTTCAAGAATCCACGAGAGAGTACTCTGGTGCATGCCCAACCAGCCATGCACATACTCAAATATTTGGCTCTCTTATGTGGAGTCATATCTTTGTCCCTCATGCACAAACTTGCATGCTTGGACTCTTCAATGCACAAACTTGAAAGCTTGTCCTCTTGGATGAACTCACAAGCTTGTCCTTCTCCTTGTATGCATAGCAAGATCGATGATCCATGCATGTGTACATTCAAGCACATAATATTTGCAGCAAATCATTCACGTGGTAACATTCTTTCAGTAAATATTTCATCATTATTATTATTATTATTATTATTATTATTATTATTATTATTTGAAATTATTAGGGGGTCTTCCCCGCCCATTTTATTGATAATACCTTATCAATATATTTAGATATGGCAAGGTCCTCCATTCCCGATTTATTGATATTCATATCAATATTGTTGAGTTATTCTGGGAGCTGCGAATCTTGCAACTGTGAATCTTCCATTTTGATATCAGTTTTATTCCCACCATCGTCATTTAGAAAGTTATTGAGCTCAAATGCATCATATTCTTTTTTCATATTATCAATTTTTGTTGTCATTTCTTGTAACACTTCCTTTAAAACTTCCTCTTTCAAATCTTTTTTCATTTCTGCGTATATTTGGTTATATTTTTCCTCAATTTTTAGATCAATATATTCCCCATCAAGGGGATCAACTCCCTTGATTAAGCATTCTTTATAAGTTGGCTTCTTTCCAGAAGATTGCCCTTCTTCTTTGGCCTTTGTGGGAAGTGTATACTTTGGGGTGTTTCTATTCTGAGCTAATTTATGTCGTTGAATATATTCTTTAGCTATTGGCTCAATATAGTAATTAACTCCTAGCATCTTTCTTGCATGATTCAATACTTGTATATTTCTTCCAGGAGGCTCCTCCTGTATATTTTGCTTCAATCTTTTCTGCCAATATTTTTTCAAAGGATAAGTATATTCCTAGAGTCTTTCCATCATATAGGACATATAGAGGCTTCAGTTCTGGGACTCCAATATTTTCAGATTGTGGTAATATGCCATATATATATAGATAGAAGCTCTATTTGACACCCCGGGTGTAGAATAACTAATTCTGCACCCGGGTCGAGCCGTACAACCGGTTCCCTCGCACACCCGCGTGCCGTAATTTTCCTTCGGTTTTTTACACCGACCGTTTTTTTTTTGATGGAATCGTGGGCTCGTGCCGTTTGGGAGCTAGCCCACTATTTGCACCTGAACTTTTCCTTTTGGAAACACTGCCGGCGGGGAGCGGTTTGGAGATTGGGATCGAGGCGCGGTCTCGGCGGCGGCCAGCGCGTTCGCCGGCGGGCAGGTGAGCGGAGGGGGGACTCGGGGCCCAGGCGAGACTCCGCGCTCTCGGTGGAATTGGCGACGTCGTGGTCACACCCCGCCAAATCGCCGGCGTCGGGCTTGGCCGGCCGAATCCGCGGCGTGTTGTGCATCAAATGTGATGCGCTGCCTTCCGCCGACCGTGCTGCGGCAGCCTAGCGAGCGGTTTTCCGGCCACTGTCCTTGCGACCTCTTTCCCGGTAAAACTCCATCCGATGTACGTGCAGGCGAGAAACGTGCAGCCGAGAACTACATCGATCTGTATCTAGTAGTACTAGCAGCAACTGTAAGTAAAACTTTGCCTGTTCTAGCTTTTCCATTACTTGTGGAGATTCATTTTTGCTTCTGCTAGTGTATTTTTCCATGGTGATTCCGTTTGGTAGCAGATTAGCAGCACCAACTTCCTCATAATTTATCTGTTGTGTTGCTCTCTTAATTATAGAAAATACTAGTAGATTACGTGATGCCTTTGTTTGCATGCTTTGTACATGTATTAGTGCTATTGATTTAGTCATTGATTAAAATGTGGTGCAAGTTCTTGAAAAAGGTAATGTATAATTAATTTGTCACTTCACAAACTTGTTTGGGGTATTAAATTGGTGAAAAATTGCATGCTATTCTTGAAGAAAGTAATCTTTATAATTACTTTGTCACTGCACGTAAGGTACGGTGGCCGCCCTTTCCTTTCTGGTCATGTTTTCATTCAGAACTACTATGGAGTAAAAACATGTTTGCTGATATTTATGTTCTGAGATTACATAGTAGTACAGCACTACAGCCCCACCAATTGGTGTGTTTAGGTTTATCTTTCACAAATGGATTCACCCCATATTGGATGGTTCTAATTATCCACTATTATTTTCCATGGATTATAAAAATAAGCATTCTCAGTATGCAATAGTTTCCCTTCACAGTTGGCAGTGGGACTATTCAAGCATAGTTTTTGCATGAGTCTAATCGAGTCTGTGGTGTGCGGTGGGCGGTTTTGGAATCTTCATGGCTAGAGGAGAACGGCGACCCTATCAGCTGCTTGCGACAGTGAGCTATGGGGGCGTCGTCGCCTCGGTGGCTAAGCAAGCGTCGGGTAGGCTCGTCGGCGCTGTCTATGTCCTCGGCAGAGTCATGGGCAGCAGATGGAATCGGTGGGCAGCGTGGCGGGTGGTGACTGCGGGTGGGCTCGTCGGTGTTGTCTTGTCTTTTTGAAGAAATTAGCATTTAATTTTATACCATCTTGCTACTACTTTGCAGTCAATTGTATGTACACTTGATTAGTTGATCGCTTGCTGTTATAATTTCTTCTTTCGCCTGCCGATCTCTTGGATCTGTAGAAAATCCCGATCTAGACCAGCTGCATCGGCACAAAGATTATGGTTGGAGTGATTGGTACTCGTCTATTCTTGCTGACTGCTCTGCTCTTCAGTGCCTTGTTTCCTGGAATTGTTCTGCTTTTCCCTGTACCAGAGCAGAGCAGCGGTAATTCTTATCTTGCTCTAGTTCTATGGAAAAAAGAAATGAGAAAAGTACGCCACAACAAACTGAGGAAACACATAGTTTTATCACAGTATTATTGTTTTTTTCTGTGTGTTTCTTTGGAAGAGCTGGGAGATCAATTATATGGGGGAGTTGAGTTTGTGCAAACAGAATGTGTGGATACAACACCACCATGGTAGATTATTACATTCTAGGATGAGATGTCATGATACTGCAAACAAAATATTTTTGTTTGTAGAGGAAACATTTACGTGAAGTGGCCAGGAGAAGGTTATAAACTAAAGGCATATAGTTTACGGCTTTGCACTCGACCTCTCTATGTTGTTATGCTAGCTGGCTGATGGCCTATTATTTTCAGTTAAGGTGTAAGTCAATCCGAAGGGGAAAATTCGGAGTAATAACCATTAGTTGCAGGCGGGATCGGCTCCATGATGAGTGGTCGGCACCCTAAGCACTGCTATGGGTCGTATCATGGCGGGCTGGAAACTGCAGTTGGCTCGACTAATGGTGCGGTGGCTACCGGTTCCTTTCTAGTGGTTACTTTGTTCAGAACTAGCAAGGATTATAAGTTCGTATATGACTTGAAGAATGTTAAAAAATCAATCGAAATTTTGATGGCATTGCTCAAAATTATTATTACAAAGCTATTATCATGTGACATCTCCTTGGCACGTGTGTTGCCATATTATCTGCTTTTTTTTGGGTAGGTTAAGGTGGTTTCACAATTAGTCCAGTTTGGAGATGCCTGTTTACATGGAGCAGGGGCTCTGCAAGCTCAAGAGGTTGTCAAGAAATTAACAAACTATTCTTGAGGCATATTGCTTGTTTTGATCATAATATGATGCTAACCTTTTGCATCTTTACAGGGTGCTCTCAGGCTGCATCAGCGATTACGTCGTAAACAATGCTGCCTGCCTGTCATAGTTGTCAAGCCAGCGAACACCCATATCATCGAAAATATTCATGTTGTTTCAGTTTTCGGAGTACTATATATCTAGTTGGCGGCAACTTATGGAACATGCAATATTGGTTGTAATAATATCCAATTAGCCAGCTGATTGCTGAAGATATCATGTTTTATGTTTTGTGTACGCGTCATCTACACTTGGGTATTTATCTTCAGCTTCTCGGCACCGTGATGTTATCTATTACTGCAGATACATTGGTACAGTCGTTTTCTGGGCTAGCAATTGCCTGGCTAGGTTCAGGAAATCTGATATGCAAAATGTCATGTGAACATGGAAACGAGTTGAAGGTCACAAATACATGCAGACAGTTTGCAAAGAAAGCCGCAAGTTACGTCAACTAATATTCTTACGCTGCCCTAAAAAAATACATGCAGACAAGTACTGTACAAAGTAATTATGTTAAAATGTTGGTAAAAGATTTCACACGTAAAATGAAGCTTGTCTGCTGTAACGTGGATTCAAAATGTCTAAAGCTGAGTATGCAAAGACAGCCGCAAGTCACGTCAACTAATATTCTTATGCTTCCCTAAATAAACTCCTGTAATATTCTTACCCTAATTTGGGCTACGCTTTCCGTAAGCATCTTACGCTGGCCCTGTACATCACGTAGGGAGGTGGTTTCTGGCCGGATCGTGGGCAGTTATCCGTCTTTTTTACGTGGACTCCAGGTTTCTTACGACACAGTGGTTACAGAAAGGACGCAAGGCTGAGATGCGGGCTGGCTCGGGCGTGCGGGCAGGACAGATGACCCGGGTGTAGAATAACTATTCTATACCCTGGGTGTCAAATAGCGCATCCCTATATATATATATATATACCCTGGGTGTCAAATAGCGCATCCCTATATATATATATATATATATAAACTAGGGACACACAAACACAAATGGTGCCAAGGCTTTTGTTTGAGGATTCCCAGCAGAACTGATGAGCTCAAATGTTTGCGCAAGAACAAGGCTGACCAGAATCAATCGCAGTTTTTCTTAACAGAAAATGGTTACACATAGCCAACATATGCTTAAAGCGAAATTTCTGGGGCCATCAGTCGCTCCTCGGCTAACTCCTTGAGCCTCTGCGTCACCTTCTCAGCAACACGCAGGTAAGCTTGTGCTGATGCAGAGTTTGGCGAAGATATTACAATTGGTTTGCCTTCGTCCGAACCTGTTCGGATGTCAATTTCAAGAGGTATCTATTGAGATAAAAAGAAAATGAAACAGTAAGATGAAGTTATAAATTACTTCTGCTCACGGAGTCACATAGACAACGCTACTGAAATAGCCAAGCAGTAAACATACAAATTGGTTCGGATAAAAAGGTTAAAACAAATACTACCCTCTATCTTAAGATAAATCAGCACTAAATAAACAAAGGGTCATTCTGGTATTGCACAAATAGTTATGCCCTCGTTGTGCTTCAACCTTCAAGTAAATATATGACATCTGCACCTAAATCTTCATACCGGACTCAAACAACGATGGATAAAACAGCTGAAAAGGACCATAAAATTGGTAGTACCTGACTAGACTGTTACCTCATACTAATAATCAAGCCACATTATCAGCATAAACACGTAGACTCTTGCATATCTCAAAATGCGTACAAGGCACTTCTCATCCACAATAAATAGTGAAAATGAATGGTACTGGTCAGAACCATATGGTGGCCTATTCAGCCATTGACCCCACGTCATTAGAGCCTTACAGATAGCAATATTGTTTTAGCAAATCAATCCAAACAGATTGACAAATCAACCCAAACTCGTTGCTGAAACTTTGCAGCATAAAACCATGAAAGACACGTATGAACCAATGCCTCTAACATTCATCCAAACTGAAAAGTTAGGTTGTTCATTCCAAAACTATTTAGTCATTAAAAAGTAAAGTACTAAAATTGAGAAAATCCTCAAGACGAAAAGGAAACTAGAAGCAAGATGGTTGCTATAGGAAGTTCATGCCAATTATATCAAACTCTAACGAATTTTACTCACCTCACCCAGAAATTTCATATCCATGTCCTCCGCGGTTCTCTGAGCTCCACCTTCCCCAAAAATGTAAGATTTCCCACCACACTTTGGGCACTTGAAGCAACTCATGTTCTCTACTAATCCTAGAATCTGCCAAAATGTACAACTGAGTTGTGCTGGGAAGAGTGGAACACTCGGTGAAATATTGTGTAATGGCATAAGCTACAATTTTAAGCTAATTATTTTTCACTTGCCAAGTGAAATAATCCTACTGTGATTGGATTAACATGAATAGATATGTGAGACAACAATAACTGATGTGTGTTGGCAATAATATTAACAAAATAAACAGGAAACAAGCGGTGTAACAGGAAATATAATTCTATCTGAAGGCTCAAACAGTTAGAAACTAAGAAAGACAGAAATAACAAAAGAGAAGTTAAATCGAACATACAGGAACTTGAACTTTACGAAACATGTTTGCTCCTCTTCTAGCATCAATTAGAGCAATATCTTGGGGAGTAGAAACAATTAAAGCACCTGCAGAAACCACATGTAAACAAAAACTCAAAATGATATTCACGTTCATGTTGAATCTTGATAGAGCAGACTTGTAAATACCAGATAACTGAAGCCTTTGGGACATTGATAGTTGAGCATCACCAGTGCCCGGGGGCATATCAACAACAAGAATATCCAGATTACCCCAGGCTACTCCCCTTGTCATCTTCTCAAGAGCACTCATTACCTGATACCAAAAACGGTGTGGTGTTAGGGGATTAGTTATGATCAATGCATTTCTGAGATAGCACATATCAACTCAATCCATGCTAACTATGGATCCAAATAAAGTACATGTAAAAAAATCCTCTTTCAACTCAATCCATGCTAACTCAATCCATGCTAATTCCAATGGCGTACTTGTGCAGTAATATGCATGTTTCCAGTGGTTCATTTCATGTTTTTTCTACAAAGAAATTATATTTATTAAGGATGACAACAGGACAGGTGTCTTTCAGACATCTGAAATGAGAAATAATGGAAACACGTGCAAAAACAAACCATAGGACCTCTCCAAACAATTGGTGCATCTTTTTCAACAAGAAACCCAATGGACATACATCGCACTCCATGGTTCTCAACTGGAATCATCTTCATGTCTACAAAATAGAAGAAGTTACAGTCAACCAACAGAGACATAGCAAGCATAAGCAAAGGAGCAGGAAAAATAATTTGCTATGCAGTTAAAATTCTGGCAATGTAAGTACGTTACTATCCACAAAAATATTAGTGACAGAGTGAGACTAATTAAAAGGCTAAGCTGCCAAGCATCACACTTCACATGGTACTTGGCATTTGAAGACTAGTACACAATTACAGTACAAATAGCTCTATTCAACTCAACTCACAGTTCACGCGCTAATTGGTATTTGAAGACTAGTACAGAATTACAGTCCGAATAGCTCTATTCAACTCAACTCATGTAGTGGCGTAGTGCAATGATAAAACTGTGATAAACACAAAACGTTTTTGTCGCAATTTGAGACTGCCTGAACTATAGTTTGTCACATGGATTTGGTTCAAGGGGTGAGGTGCAATAAGCTTCAAGCTTTTAATTGACCTGAAAATACTGATATGGACAATAGTTGATGCTCACATACTTAAAAATAAAGCAGCAACACAATCTACATGTGAACTGAAGCACCATTCAGTAAGGGGAACATTGACATGCCTGGGTGTTATTTGATGACAATGGAAAATGGTTTTGAATAATTAGTTACATTGTTCGAAGTACTTCTACATATTTTAACAGACGTAGGCCATCTCAGTTTACTGATTCATTCAAAACTAAGAACAGATATATCAATTGGCAATGAATCATCGCAAAGTTCCTAAAAGAGAATTCTTTTGGGGTCTTTCTACATAAGTTTTAGATTATATTTTAGTACAACAAAGTTGTGTTGAAACCAACATTTATTCAAATCCAATCCCAAAATGAAACTACACATGAAAACTGGGGAAAACAATAATAGCTACTCCCTCCGTTCCTAAATATATGATGTTTTAGCCTTTTCTGGCCCGCACGTATCTAGAAGTGTTTTAGTGTGCCTCCGTTCCTAAATATATGTTGTTTTAGCCTTTTCTGGCCCGCACGTATCTAGACATGTTTTAGTGTGCCTCTGTTCCTAAACATATGATGTTTTAGCCTTTTCTGGCCCGCACATATCTAGACGTGTTTTAGTGTGCAGATTCATGTGTATCTTACACTAAAAACACGTCTAGATACATGTAGGCCAGAAAAGGCTAAAACATCTTATATTTAGGAATGGAGGGAGTATCTGTTAAGATCTTAGAATATGTAGCAGTACCATGACATAGGAAAACCTACTAACTCACAACAACAAAAATGCTACCTACTTGTTGTAGCCCTTAACTTTTAAGGGAAAAAATACAGCATGTGTTGAGAGAGGTACAGCTGATAGTGATACCTTCACTGACTTCAGGCTTTGCATTGAGATGCATCATTGTGGGAATGGATGGCCCATATATGTCAGCATCTAGCAAACCAACCTTAAGCTTAAACTCCTTCGCAAGTGCTACAGCAATGTTAACTGCAACAAAACAAGTACCAGAAATAAGGGGAATTTTATGGAACAAGTCACATGCTTCTCAGTTTTCTGCGTGAGCAGAAGAAGTTGTTTCTCTCGATTCAGTATAAGTTTGGTTGCCGTAGTTTCCATGAACTTAAGATAAATTGTGCACCTATATCATTGCCATCTAGCTGCCTTAAGCCCCCTTTAAAACAGAACATTAACATTGAATACCTAAGAAGCCTCAACAGTATTTCATGATAGTTAGGGGCACATATTCAGTCTAGCATCATTTCTGCTTCTATGTGAATTTCCAGATTTTTTTCTTTTTAAAAGTACAAAATCCTAATGCATATTCCGATGTACCTTACAAATTTCTGCACTAAGAAATTTGAAAAGAGGCTAAAATCGGACCTGCAGTGGTAGACTTGCCGACACCGCCCTTCCCCGAGGCGACCGCAATGATGTCGCTTACGCCACTGATTGAGAGGCCGGCCCTTGTACCGGCGCTGTAGAATCTCTTCCCACCAAGTAAACCCTACAAGAAAAGGACCAATGAGCACATTTGTGAAAAAAAAGACATCAGAGTAATTCGATCGAAATGGGCTCGAAACAGATGCAAATGTGCAGCGGCCATTTGGGGGAAAAAATGAATCATTTGGCAGCTACAGTCGAAGAGCTGTGGTCTCACCGAGCGAGAGGCGATCCGGAGCATCGGGAAGAAATAGCCCTGCCGAAAAGAGATGAGGAATCGTGCAGGAGCGGTACGAGAGGGGGATCCGGTGAGGAGGTCGAAGGCCGCGTCCGTGACGGAGGATGAAGTGCTGGGGCGGCGCGAGCCCGCGCAGCGGGCGAGTACGCTTTGGTCGCGGCGGGGAAGAGTACGGGGGCGAATAGAGCAAGGAGCGAGAGCGGCGGCGGGGAGCAGCGTCGGCGGCTTCTACCGCCTAGGGCGCCGGCGCCCAGCGTAATGGTTGGTCGTGGCATCGTGACGCAGATCCAGTTATTTTGACTACCATATCTACCTTCGGATCCAGATCCAACGGACAGTATTGACCCGAATTTCGAATTCAAAATGAAACTGTCCGGAAATTTTTTAAAAACCCAGCAAGTCATTCCATTTGGCAACTGATTTATGGTTTTTCTTTGAAAATAATGAATTATTTATGAATAAATAAATTTTTGAGCTAAACTTGCATGCGCATCAGTGAACGCCTTTCATTCACTCGGACACGTAGATTGTCATGCCAAAATAAAGTTAAACATTCCCTTAAATCATCAGTATTACTGGCTACAAAGAAACAATTTAAAACTAATCTTCCATGACGCAAACATGATACTTTATTTATTTTTTCTAATCTCACAAAAGAAACCCTAACGAGTACTCAAAACTTGGGAAATAACAACCAGATCTCAAAGTGTTGGGGGCATGCCCTACTCCCCGAAAGTTTCACAATACACAATTCATTGCTTCCGATGCCCCATCCAATGTCGGTTTCTTACTCTTCTGCCACGAAAGTTTCGCACCACCTCTAAATTTTTGACCTCCCCCTTTCCTGTTCACCTCCTTTTTGCCCCCTTCGATCTGTTGTAGGGGACGAATGCCAAGCTCTGCACCTCTTAATAATCCATTATTTTTGTTGTTCTCTTCCTTAGCAATGACTCCACCAACATGGATGTGTCAGAATCATGCGTTTTCCCATTCTCATGTTTTCGAAATCCTCTTCATCGGAAAAAAATCTTTTCGAAATCCTGCGATCCAAAGAGACTCTTAGCTAGGGAGGATTTTCCCTTGGCAAGGAGGATAGTCATCCGTGAAAAAAAAGGAAATTATCGCAAATTATAAAATCTTCAATGTGTTTCTCTTGAGCCATCTGGTTGAAAATCATCTTCTTGGATTGGTCTTAATTCCACGGGCTTTATTCTCTTCGTATTTTCGTCATTTCGTGTATATTTTGGGGGAAACTACTGGGTAAATTTATACCGATAGAAAAAAGCATGAGTCGCATACGGAATATATGCTCAAAAAAATCCGATTTCTTGAAATTTACTCATAGATTTCCGGGAAAAAACAAAAGCTGTGGAGAATCAGCAACAAGATAGTCAAAATACCTTGGGTACAATCTTTCCTCATGCATTTTTTACGTAAGCACACAAGCAACCGTGCAACGCGCAAGTAGCCAAGTACCATGCATGCGCAAGTAGCGCGTAGCCAGCTGCTAGTGCATCAAGCGGCAAAAGCATACTAAGAAAACATCCTTCATTTCAAGATGCCAAATGATTAACAATTCGCCCCGCGCCCCTCACGTGTGCATGCTTGGACTGACCGAGTGATCTTTGCCATACATGCATGTTTATGTATAGCAAGGAAGCTACTTTAGTTATTACTTACCCAAGCGAACAAAGTATATATAACATCGAGAATCCCTTGGAAAAACAACAGAAGTTATGACGAAACAACCGAAGATGGAGTACTAATTAACAGGAGCCGTTGACGTTGGCCCCTGACGTAAGCACGAGGCTTTGGACCCGATCTCACAAAGATTACGTCATGCATCATCGTCTCTGCCGATCGATGTAATCAATACTCGCTTTGTCGAACAAGTCTCATCGCCATTTCCCACGAGTACACACGTGTAGTGTATGTGCTAGCTTGGCTAGTTCTCGGCCGATCGCAGTGGCGGAGCTTGACCAACATATTAGGAGGGGCCAAAACAGATAAGATAAGAGCTGAGGGGCCAGATTTAAGTATTTTGTGTTTTATATGGTCAAAAGTGGTAAATATATAGTACTAATATGCAAATTTTAATTAAGTTGGGGGGGGGGGGGGCCATGGCCCATGTTGGCCCCCATGAAGCTCCGCCTGTGGCCGATCGTGTATATATACGCGCGCCCATGCATTGCCTAGTTCATCCCATCACAGGTTATGTTGTATCTTGTGTATCTACAAATTTCATCTAAAAATATGACACTGTGTGGCCTCTACACAAAAATCAAATGATGTGTGAATACCACGCGATATTATTCACTTAGATCTTTTTCTTTCTTGCACATGCCACTTATGGTCATATTTCCGAACGAAATTTTGTAGATGTAAAAGATACAACATAATCGATGCCCATGATTTTATTTCATATTTTTAAAGCATTTAAATGTGACATCCTATAATGGGTGCGGGCACAACTAGTTGCAAATATTCACATTTTTTTAGTGGAAAAATATTGCATTCCTAATTTCTGGTGCTCTAGAACCGGGCCTAAATTTCTATATGATAGTTTAAAAAGCCTATTGTACATGGGAGAAAATGCCGTTTTAAGCGCCGCACATATGATTTTCCCCAGTTAATTTCAAGTTTCCTTGTCCGATAGCCCATCTTTGGAAAATAATTACGCAATAGGACCTTGACCACTTGACCACTTGAGCGGTACATGGTTGCATAATATTGAATACAATCCAAGTATCTTTATCCGATATCTTATCTTTGGGAAAAATTATGCAACTAGGACAACATTGGTTGTGCCATCCAGGATTTTTTGTGTATAACGAGCAATGTTCTCCTTGAAATTTAATTTCTGCCAAAAATAAGGAATATCTTGCATAGCCACATTTTTTCAATTGCTCATCTCCAGTAATATTAAAAATGAATCTTATTACTTTTTGCATCACACATCATGTGATAGTTTCAACTTGTTTTTATTCAGCAACACATGGATCATCATGCGGTAGTTTCAACATGCTTTGCAGAAACATTTGAATATAACGGGTGTTCCCAAGACTAGGAAACACGTCCAATCAATAAATCCCTCCTTGTGGCAGGCCTCAACACATGGATCATCACGACATTTCATAGCGGTATAGTCTTGCTGGCCTCCATGCAAGTCTTGGCATCAGAGCTAGGAGCCAAGAGGAGTAGCATGAGAAATAGCAAGCAGTGGCGGAGCTATGTTGGGTTCAGGGGGCCGCCGCCCCCCCCCCCCCCCCCCCCCCCCTAGACCAAGAAAAATTTGACGCCAAAACCAGTGATATTTGGCCACTTGCCCTCCCAATGCCGACCCAAGATGCCAAAGAAGCCCATCACCCCCCCCCCCCCCCCCCCCCCAGCCAGTTGGGCCAAGCTCTGCCACTGATAGCAGGCTTGGAACCTTGAGAATCCCATATGTCAACGATTATGAAGACACGACGAAATGTAAGTGACCACAAAATTGATGCTTGTGCGGTCCAGATTAATTGTGTAACATTGCATCCACGCTTTATTGCGATTAATTTCATGTGTCCTTATTTGACAATCTATATTTGGCAAATAATGACAATGCATTTCGAGATATGTTTGATCTATAAAAGGAGTGGCCATCTCCCTCTTTCATTCCATGACTCATCGCTCAAGATCAATATCTCGAGACAGATACTTATAGGCACAAATCACTCTCCAAATCAAGTGTGCCAAAGAAAGTGAGTAGGCCGGTTGTGAGGGATATCAAGGATTACAATAAGAAGGCTAGGATCGCTTTTTTTGCTATCCAAGGTTGCCCAGTTGGAGAGAGAAGCAGCAATGGAAGAAGAAAGAGCAAAACACAACATCCAACACTTCAAGGAGCTAGAGGAAGAGAGTTTGGGGACGGCATCCATGTATCTATTCCGCAAGGAAGAGGATCTCACCTTGAGGTGCTTCAGGAGTACTTCCAAGAGCTCAAGCGGGTCCAGAAAGAAATTGCAGATCGATTATCTTTGGAGTCTACAAGCCCAAACGTGCCCCCCATCGCAAATGGCCATTCGTCAAGTTAAGGAACAGAAGCCATGAAACTTTCATACTCGATCCATATAAAGGTCGTGTCCTACTGGTTAAGGTCTATCCTTTATGTTTTAGTGAATAATGGATTCTTGTTGCTTTATGTTGTAGTGAATAAGTTTCCTTGAAAGCATGTATAAAAATTTATGAAGGAAACATTTTTTAACAATGGTGTTTTTATGACTAAGTCACATCCAGGCGATACAAGAAATAGGTTTTCACTTGTGGGCTCTGCTTAACATGATGTACATAATCTCCCCCGCAAAAAAAATGTACATAATCAACAAAGGAAAAAAGACCAAAAGGTCTCTACAAAAACAACAACCTACACCCGATGGAGAACGGTCTATAGATTACACCCCTATCCAAGCTGGTAAATGCATCGAGTGGAAGTGGACGCCGTCCGCCACGTACTCTGTAGCAAAGCCATATGGCAGGCTTGGGCTCCGGCGAAGTGCAAGGTGCATATTTTGCTCGCTATGCAGCGGCGTATCTGGACAGCGGATCAGATGCGGCGACGGGGGATGAATACCCACATCACGTGCCCCTTGTGCGACCAGGTCGACGAGACCACATATCACATTGCGGTGAGGTGCCCGCTTGCCCGGGGGTGTGGTACGCCATTCTTCGAAGGTGCAATCCGCAGCAATTGACGCCAGACATGGACGCGACCCTCATCGACTGGTGGCCTAGCGCCAGGCTGCGAGTTCCTCGGCCGCACCGGAAAGGTTTCGACTCCGTCGTGCTCCTCACCGTGTGGATGCTGTAGAATCAGCGCAACACTCGGGTGTTCCAGCGCCGGGCTGGGACGTGCCGCGAGATTTGCAAAGTGATCGCTGACGAGGCGGAGCTCTGGAAGATCTCCGGCGCTGTCAGGCTGGAAATATCTTGAGATAGGACTTTGTTAGCTGGGCGTTGTTTTTTTTGCTGCTTGTGGTGTTGATAGATGCCTGACCATCTAGCCCAACCTTGTAACCGCATCATTACGATGTCGAAATCGCTGTAGCTCGCTCTTTTCTTTCTATTCCATTCGACACGCAAAGATTTTGCGTGTTCGCAAAACAAAAGCTGGCCGTAAATGCCTACACTTGCGTACATGCAGACATAACCAATTTTACCAAGAAATTTAATTAAAAACAACTAAAATATCCGACAGAAAATAAGTTATACAGTATATGCACTGCCAAAGTGCCAATACATAAATATTCATGTAGAACTTACGCGTAGTTTTTGTTTGTGTAGACTAAAGTAGCAGTACCGGATTGGGCAAGCTTGACACTTGAGGTAGAATGTTAATACAGTGCAAAGCTAGACGATGAAATAGGCGTGTATAGTGCAGCAGTAGTACAAATGTGTTGCACATACACCATATTGTCACCCCCGTAAAGTTCTCATGGTGACGAAATCTTGGAGATCACCGCTTCTCTACTTCTCATTGTAGGCTGAAGAAGAGTGGCAACTGTCCACATGTTTTAGTACCAACCATAGTTTTCAGAGAGGGAGATAGAATGAGAATGACACTCGGTAAAATCAGAACCAGGCCTTCTCCTGGTTTCTTATAGTAGCAGTCATGGTCTTAGCGCATCCACTATGTAGTTCATAAACTTGTTCATAAGGAAAAAGTGACTCTTATGGACAACTTTATACATAGTGGCACCTATCGATAAGCTTGTCCATAAGGAAAAAGCTTATGGACAACCCACAAGCTTGTAGACAACTACAAGAAATAAAATAATATTACTTTATAGCTATAGTGCCCAAAGTAATAAAAAGACAATAATTTTTACAATGCTAATGTTTACTATCATGGTTTTATTTTGTGACATGTGGGGCCTATCTTAAGGTGCTTTTGCAACATACATTGTGGTGTAGTCTATATGCTTATGGTGTTGTCGTGGGTCACTCTTCGACTGTCCCACGGTGGGGACACCTGGGTCACGCCAAGCCTATCAGCCTTATGACGAGGGCACAAGGAAGGCCCAAGGAGGAGGACGTGCGGCCCAAGACAGTCGACGTTAGGTCACGCGATCCCAGCCATGCTTGTAAGCGCCATCGGCACCGTTCACCTGAGACCTAGCCTACCATATAAAGGCTAGGAGGGTCCTTCGTCTAGGGTACGCTCATAGCCGCCACCACAAACCCTAGCGAGATTGCCATCTCGCCATTGTAGCCACAACTCGCCATTCAATACCAGACAAGCAGGAAGTAGGGTGTTATCCTCCGGGAGCCTGAACCTGGGTAAACGCCTTGCTTGTCAGCCGTCGTGATCACCAGCGCTCATCTCTCTCCCCCTCAATCAACCCGGGGTACACATCCAGGGATTTGCCGAGTCCACACCTCGTCAATTGGCGCCGTCTGTGGGAAAGAACGAGCGCTGGAACCATGGTCGCACCGGCTCCATCGACTTTGAAGACCGACGTCTGCATCACCAAGGAGCCAATCTGCTTCGGCTCCTTCGAGTACACCTTCCACCCGCCGGCCCACCGCTCGGTGTACGCCGATCTGCATGTAGGTATGTGCCTCACCTTCGGTACCATGCACTACTTCGTAGACAGCTGTGGAGTACTCAGATCCACGGCGATCGCACCGCGCGCGGTGGTAGCACCCGCATCTGCCGCGACTGCCCAACCACGCCCCCACCTGCGGAGATCGCATCTGCTGCGACTGCGGCGACAGCATCTTCGACTGCTGAGAAGATCGCATCCGCCTCGACTACACCGACCGCCTCCGCTGCGGCAGAGATCGCGCCCAACACGGCCACGCCATCAGCGTCTCCGACCGTCAAGGAGATCGCATCGGCTACGACTACATCGACCACCTCGACGACCACCGCGCGGATCGAGTCTACTTCGACTACCTCGATCGCGTCGCTGGCAAGGCCAAGATCTACGTCAACTTCGACTACGTCGACCACACCTTCGCGCGCGACGGAAGTCGCGTCGTTCTACACCGCGCCACTCGCGTCTCCATCAACTTACAAGATCGTCAACAAGCCAATCGCGCCCGCGTCGACGACGCGACATCACTCCTCGCAGCGGCGGAGATCGCGGACTCCAGGGAAGGAGCCTCGGCAGCGACTGTGGTACCCACCACGTTGCGTCCATTTTCGGCTCCGAGCACGGCTCGGACGAAGGAAGCAGCAGCGGCAGCACCCGGCCCACTCCCAGACATACCCCGCGCAAGTCTTCATGATCGGCCCGACGCAGGGCAACGGCGACGAACCCGCATACCCACTGGAGGTGGTCATGCCGGACCAGGTGACGCGGCTCACCATCACCCGAGAGATAGCAATCAGAGCCCTGAAGCACGTCGAGGACGGCACGTACCCCCCACCAGACGCACCCCGGGAGGACCTTATGGCGGTCCAGTACCTGCTACGGAAGGAAGGCGAACGACTCCGCGCAGAGAAGGCCGAGCTACTCCGACGCAAGGAGGAGGCTGACGCGTCGAGCGCCAGGAGGGCCGCTTACTCATTCACTGCCTCAACAGAGGTCTCACAAGGAGCAAGGCGCCACAGAGCCGCGTGCCCCTGATGACGGAGGCCGACCGCGCTAGAGTCACCCGCAACCTCGAATCATCATACATGAGCGAAGACGCAGACGGGATACCCGTCCCCAAAACCCCGGAGCCGCACTCATGGCAGTCGAAACATACCTGCGGCTGACGCAGCCGCCCGAGGGCGACTCGCGCGCTCTCCTCCACAAGCAGCAGATCATGTCTATCAAGGCAGTCGAAGAAGCTCTGATGAACAAGGCGCCGACAGAAAAGGTGCGAGAAGATCGGGATCGCCGCGACCGCGAGCCCGCAGCACTCGCAGGCCCGGCGGCAAGACAACTGCGACAACCGCAGCCAGGCGAAGACCTCCGCAACAACGGTGGACCGCAGCCGCACCCAGCGGACGGTCAGCACGCCCAATACTGACGACCGCAATGACGGCGACTACGAGCCATGCGGCGCCGCATGCTTCAGCTTCAACATCCGCGACACAAGAATGCCCAAGGGCTTCAAGCTCACGGCAGAAGCAGTCAAGTACGACGGGAAGCAGGACCCGAGACTCTGGCTAGAAGACTACCTCATAGCCTGCAGTGCCAGGGCGGTACTTCGACTACGGCCATGCAGTACATCCAGCTGATGCTCACGGGCTCTGCACGCGGGTGGCTAAACACTCAACCCAAGAACGCCTTCAGGACGTGGGACGAGTTCGCGGAGGCCTTCGTTAAGAGCTTCCTGGGGACGTACTCGAGACCGACGACTTCGTCGAGCTACAAGCATGCAAGCAAGGACGAGACGAGCCGCTCCGGTCATACATCCAGCGTTGGACCCTGCTCCGCAACACCATGGAGACCGCCTCGGAGGACCGAGTGATGGATGCCTTCATGCACGGCGTCTCCCGCCGCGACCTCCGCGAGGAGTTTGGTAGGCTCCGGCCGAAAACATGATCGAGGTCATGAAGATAGCAAACCAGTGGGCAGACGGAGAGGACTCGGTCCGCGAAGTTCACGCTACTCCCCGAAGGACGAAGCCGGACCAAGCAACTGGCGAGAAGGACGCCACAAGAAGAAGCCGCGTTACAACGGCAACGACTCAATCGAGTTAGTAGCGGCGGGATTCCAAACCCCCCGTGAGGATGAAGCGCGCGACAGCAGTCGCCAATACAGCCATGCACAGTACAGTCGAAGCGGCGGTGACCAGAGTCGCCAATACAGCCAGGGCAATACAACCGAAGCGGCGCAGCAGCTACCGCAGCGACGGAGGCCATAAACGCGAGTGGCAGAAACGCACACTAAGCCCAGCGGAAGAGCTGGAACAACCCTGCAGGCACCACATGTTCAGGAACCCGGAAACGGGCAAGTGGGGATCCAACCACCTGTTGAAGGACTGTCGAAAGGCACGCAAATATACGAAGCCATGCAGAAGATAGTCACTCCAGCACCCGCAGCGCAGCCAGCCGCGCAGCTGGCCATCCAGGCAGCACCCGCACCCGCAGTCGCTAATCCAGCACAGGCGGCGGGAGCCTTTCACAGCAGCAGCAGCAGCCGCAGCAAGATGCCCCACCAGTGGTCCATGACGCATATCCAGCGGCACGCGGACAACTCAACATGATACAGAAGGGGCGCCCCTCAAACAGGACCCAGAAGATCATCACTCGCCAAGTTTTCCAGGCCATCACCTGTCCACCTGCAGTACCCGACTACCTGAGAGGGTCAGAGACACCAATCACGTTCTCCAGAGCAGATCACCCGCCTGCAGTACCACGACCCGGGCACGCCGCTCTGGTAGTCGAAGCTCTGATCGGAGATTACACCCTGAAAAAGGTGTTCATGGACGGAGGCAGCGGCATCAACATCATCTTTGCCGACACCCTCAGAAGGATAAACAGGCCAACGACAAACTTGGCGGCATCAGAGACCACCTTCCATGGCATAGTACCAGGGCAAGCAGTCACGCCCATGGGAACGATCACACTCGACGTCATCTTCGGCACACCCGAAAACTTCAAGAGGGAGTCGATCGACTTCGAGGTAGTCGACTGGAAGTCGCAGTACCACGCGATACTCGGGCGCCCAACCTTTGCCAGATTCATGGCGGTACCTCACTACGCCTACCTCATGCTCAAGATGCCTGGACCCAAGGGCGTCATCACGGTGCACGGCGACTTCGACCGCTCCAACAGCTGCGACCGCGAGTTCAGCAAGATCTCCGAGTTCTTCGGAATGGAAGAGCACTTCGAGGCGATGGCAGTCGACAACGACAAAACCATCTTCCCGCCACGCAAGAAGCAAGCCAAGGACGCCGCCTTCAACACGACTGACGACACGACAACTCATCAGGTCCACCCGACGGACGCAAACAAGACAGTCAAAGTGTCGTCGAGCTGCCTATCGCATAGGAAAGCGCGCTCGTCGAGTTTCTACGTGAGAACTGGGAGATCTTCGCCTGGCAACCTTCTGACATGCCAGGCATACCCAGGAACCTCGCCGAGCACTCTTTACGCGTCCACAAGGACGCCAAACCCGTCAAGCAGACCATGCGACGCTTTTCAGGACCCAAACGAGATGAAATAAGCAAGGAGATCGATCGACTGCTCCACGCCAAATTCATCCGAGAGATCAAGGACTCGGACTGGGTAGCGAACCCAGTCCTGGTGGAGAAGAAGAAGACGAAGAAACTCCGCATGTGCGTCGACTTCACCGCCCTCAACAAATGCTGCCCCAAGGACCATTTCCCGCTCCCGCGGATAGATCAGATCATCGACTCGACTGCAGGCTGCGCACGCCTATCCTTCCTGGACGCCTACTCAGGGTACCAGCAGATCAGGATGAACGTCGACGATGAAGAGAAGACTGCATTCATCACACCCACGGCGTCTTCTGCTACCAGACGATGCCCTTCGGGTTGAAGAACGCTGGAGCCACGTACCAGCGCACAATGCAAGCCTGCCTAAAGGGGCTAATCGGAGAGATCGTCCAAGTCTACGTCGACGACATAGTCGTCACCACTCGAACGGAGGACACTCTCATCGCCGACCTCCGCAAGGTCTTCGCCGCCCTCAACGAGTATCAGATCAAGCTGAACCCGGACAAGTGTGTCTTCGGCGTGCCAGCCGGAGAACTGCTCGGGTACCTCGTCTCTGCAAGAGGAATCGAAGCCAACCCGAGAAGGTGCAAAACATACTCGCAATGCCAGCACCGACCAAGCTTCATGAGGTGCAACGCCTAGCCGGCCGAGTCGCAGCTCTCAGCCGGTTCATAAGTAAGTTGGGAGAAAAGGCCCTGCCTTTCTACCAACTGATGAAAAAGACAGACAAGTTCGAGTGGACAGAAGAAGCGCAAGTCGCGTTCGACCAACTCAAGAAAACACTCACGACTTCCCCAGTACTGGTGGCGCCACTGGAGAACGAGCCGCTATACCTCTACGTGTCAGCCACGAACAGGGTGGTCAGCACGGTACTCGTAGTCGAACGAGAAGAAGAAGGACACAGTTACCCTGTTCAGCGACCCGTCTACTACCTCAGTGAGGTGCTAACCTTGTCCAAGCAGCGGTACCCGCACTACCAGAAGCTAGCATACGGAGTCTTCATGACATCAAGGAAGGTCGTCCACTACTTCTCCGAGCACTCCATCACGGTAGTAAGCTCCTCCGGGCTCTCCGACATCCTCACCAACCAAGCCGCGACAGGACGAGTCGCCAAGTGGGTTGTTGAGCTAGGGCCCTGGGGGCTGAAGTACGCGCACCCGAAGTCAATCAAGGCCCAGGTGCTTCCAGAGTTCACCACCGAGTGGATAGAGGCCCAGCTACCAGACGTACCCGACCTGTCCAACGCATGGACAATGTACTTCGACGGCTCCAAGAAGTTCAGATCAGCAGGGGCGGGAGTCGTCCTCATCTCACCTAAAGGCGACAAGCTGAGGTACGTGCTGCAGATGAACTTCCCAACGCCCTCCAACAACGAGGCAGAGTACGAGGCCCTGATCCACGGCATGCGGATGGCCAAGAACTGCGGCGCCACTCACCTCATGATCTACGGAGACTCCTACCTCGTCGTGCAACAAACCATGAAGCAATGTGACGCCATCGCCGACAACATGATCGCCTACAGGGACCTGTACAACCAGCTGGAAGGCACCTTCGACGGCTGCGAGCTGCGGCACGTCGGCCGCGAGAGCAACGAGGAAGCCGACACCCTCGCCAACCTGGGCTCAAACAAAGCGGTGCCACCCGGAGTCTTCCTCGAGTGCATCACGCAACGCTCCGTCAAGCTCCGGCCCGCGCCGGGATCCTCTACATCGACAACGAGCACCGCCGACCCGCCCAGCACGGAGAAGGAGCCTATGGAGGTGATGCTGATCGAGCCCACATGGACGAGCCCATACCTGGCTTACATACTGCAGCAGAGGGTGCCAACAAACCCAGTCGAAGCCAAGCGCGTCATCCGCCGCTCCAAGGGCTTCACCGTCATCAACGGGGAGCTCTACAAGCGAAGCATCTCGGGAGTCCTCCAAAGGTGCATCGACCCAGTCGACGGTCAAGCCATCTTACTCGAGATCCACGCTGGCATCTGCGGGCACCACGCCAGCAGTCGAGCCTTAGTGGCCAAAGCCTTACGAGCCGGGTTCTACTGGCCCACCGCAATGCAAGACGCAGAAGAACTCGTGAGGAAATGTCTCGGCTGCCAGGAGTTCGCCAACAAGCCGCACGCACCAGCATCAGCACTAAACCATTCCACTCGCCTGGCCCTTCGCTCAATGGGGGCTCGACATGGTGGGTCCACTCAAGAAGTCCTCGCCGGGAGGACACACGCATCTCTTGGTGGCAGTCGACAAGTTCACGAAGTGGATCGAAGCTGTGCCTATTACAAGTTCGACTGCCTCCTCGGCAGTTAACTTCATCAGGTCGATCATCTTCAGGTTTGGAGTGCCGCACAGCATCATCACCGACAACGGCACGAACTTCACAGCCGAAGAGTTCAAGGACTTCTGCTCCGAGCAAGGCATCAAGCTCAACTACGCATCTGTCTCGCACCCGCAGTCCAACGGACAGGTCGAAAAGGCCAATGGCTTAGTCTGCAAGGGCATCAAGAAGCGCCTGCGAGTACCATTGAGGCGCGCAGGCGCCTGGGTTGAAGAGCTGCCATCTGTGCTGTGGAGTCTACGCACTACGCCAAACAGATCCACTCAGTACACGCCATTCTTCATGGTCTACGGCGCAGAAGCATCATGCCGTGCGACATCAAGTTCGACGCGCCCCGAGTGGTGGCTACGACGAGTCCGACGCAGAAGAAGCACTCGAGGACGACATGGATACCCTGGACGAAGCACGCGACATCGCCCTTACCCGCACAGCCGTGTATCAGCAAGACTTACGCAATTACCACGGGCGGCGACTGCGGCCCAGAGCGTTCGTCCCTGGCGACCTTGTCCTCCGCCTCAAACAGAAGAAGGTGCACAAACTCGCCTCCCCGTGGGAGGGTCCATACATCGTGACAGAGGCAATCGGCGGCGGAGCTTACCGCCTGAAGGACTCGAAGACGGGGACAGTCTGCAACAACCCGTGGAACGTTGCGCAACTGCGCCGCTTCTACGCCTAATCGACTCCCCCTTGTAACAAAGTGTACTATGTCAAGAGGCGGCAGGTTCCAGACGCACTCTTTCCCTTATCAGGGTACCTGAGGGGACTGGAAGGGTTTTAATAAGGCGGCCTGCTCGCAAAAATCAATGAAGTGATTTGTGGAACAAGCTCTCCCCTTTACTTTTTTAGTCAAAAAGCAACATAAACCTAGGCCGTCACCCGACGCACTCGGGGGCTGCGCCATACAGGTCCAAGTCGAAATCCTAGGCCGCCACCCGAAGCACTCGGGGGCTGCGCCGCACAGGTCTAAGTCAAACCTAGGCCGCACCCGAAGCACTCGGGTGCTGCGCCATACAGGTCCAACTCGAAAATCCTTGGCCGCCACCCGAAGCACTCGGGGGCTGCGCCGCACAGGTCTAAGTCAAATCTAGGCCGCACCCGACGCACTCGGGGGCTGCGCCGTACAGGTCCAAGAAAAAAGCCTAGGCCGCCACCCGAAGCACTCGGGGGCTGCGCCATACAGGTCTCAACTCGAAAACCTAGGTCGCCACCCGACGCACTCGGGGGCTGCGCCATACAGGTTAACTCAAAATCCTTGGCCGCCACCCGAAGCACTCTGGGGGCGCCGCACAGGTCTAAGTCAAACCTAGGCCGCACCCGAAGCACTCGGGTGCTGCGCCATACAGGTCCAACTCGAAAAATCCTTGGCCTCCACCCGAAGCACTCGGGGGCTGCGCCGCACAGGTCTAAGTCAAACCTAGGCCGCACCCGACGCACTCGGGGGCTGCGCCATACAGGTCCAGTCAATACTGACAGTGGGACCGCACTGTCACGTCCCATCGGACACAGAGTGAGCCAAAAAACGTCAGCGCTGACGTCAACCGCGCAGGCGTAGCAAGTAAGCCAATGGGCTGATCGAGAACTCGAACAGTTCATTCGAGTGCAAAAAGATTCAGTAAGCTCTAAGAGCTGAATAAAACTCGAACAATTCATTCGAGTGCAAGAAGATTCAGTAAGCTCCAAGAGCCGAACAAACTCGTGCAGTAAGCCAAACCGGCCGAATAAACAGTAAGTCAGGCAAAGCCAGTCACGACTCCAACAGGTCGAGTCCTTTCTTTACTCCCATCGGGAGCGGGCTTTTCGACTGAAGAAAAATTGAGTTTAACCTCAATTGCAAGCAATTCAGCTTAATCTTGGGGGCTACTCCCATCGGGAGCGTTGTCCGCGCTCCCGAGTGACTCAGAACAATAGCAGTCGAAAAATCACCGACTAAGGCTGTACTCACAGTATTTTACCCAGCAGTCGACGGTTCGACTAAGGAATCCTCCATAAGCCCTGAACGGCCGGAGTCGACTAACTTTACTTGTTCCTTTCAGGAACCCAACGGCGTGCCCAGGAGGAAGGAGTCCTTTACCCGACTCTACGATTCGACTAAGCACTCGGGGGCTCCTGTCGTGGGGTCACTCTTCGACTGTCCCACGGTGGGGACACCTGGGTCACGCCAAGCCTATCAGCCTTATGACGAGGGCCCAAGGAAGGCCCAAGGAGGACGACGTGCGGCCCAAGACAGTCGACGTTAGGTCACGCGATCCCAGCCATGCTTGTAAGCGCCATCGGCACCGTTCACCTGAGACCTAGCCTACCATATAAAGGCTAGGAGGGTCCTTCGTCTAGGGTACGCTCATAGCCGCCACCACAAACCCTAGCGAGATTGCCATCTCGCCATTGTAGCCACAACTCGCCATTCAATATCAGACAAGCAGGAAGTAGGGTGTTATCCTCCGGGAGCCTGAACCTGGGTAAACGCCTTACTTGTCAGCCGTCGTGATCACCAGCGCTCATCTCTCTCCCCCTCAATCAACCCGGGGTACACGATCCAGGGATTTGCTGAGTCCACACCTCGTCAGGTGTACTTAGTGGGTCCCATCTTGTTGATAGGTTTTGCCACATACATAGTTGATGCCCCCAGGGTCTAAGTCCGACTAAGGTCAATAGTTTGTGGAGTCTTTTACTCTGTCTGTATCATAATATAATATAAAATGTTTTAGCTATTTCAACATGGACTAAATACGAATGTCTATAGACGTATTTTAGAGTTAGATTCAGTCATTTTGCTTTGTATGTAGTCCATACTATAATAGCTAAAACGGACATGGCGTTTCGGGTCACGGGTGCGGATGCACCCGTTATGTGAAACTTATTTATTTATTTTTCAAAATGGTAAAAAAATTAAATAAAATTTCGGATATACATCCTGACATTTTAGGTTAGCACAAAAAGTTTCGCGAATAAAAAACATTTTTTGTGACCTGTGTAAAAAAGACAAAACAAAAATCACGTACAAAGTCATTTTGAAAACTCCGGATTTCTCTTTTTTGCACAGATCATAGAAAATGTTTTTTCTTTGCGAAACTTTTTGTGCTAACATAAAATATCATGTAGTATATCTGAAAATTTTAGTTGGAATTTTTTGACATTTTGAAAAATATTTTTTAAGTAGTGAGTGCATCTAGACCTATGAGCCGATATGGATTTCCACTAAAACATCTTATATTATGATACGGAAGGGAGTAGCTCTTTAGTTAGGGGTTGTTCATGGTCGCTTTTTTCTTTTGTATCCGTCCCTGGTCGTTCTATAAGACTTTCACCACTCTGGTGGTTTTTTCCCCTCTTCTAGTACATGCAGTGCTCTTGCATTGTTCGAAAAAAATGGTCATGGTCAAATCCATTAAAACACTAATAACCGCCAAATAGCTCGCACGGCGGACTAAATCCTACGGATGAAGGAAGCCCTTGAGACTCAAACCGAATTTCTTCCTTCATTCGCAGAGTAGCCATACCCCTAGTTTTCATTTGACAAAACCAGCAAAAGGATGCAGAGTACCCTGCGTCACAGAGTAGGATAGAGAAAGCTCAAAGATACATGTATGTTAGTACGTGCCTGCTGTACACTGTGGACTCTGAAATTCTGAATCTCACTACCTTCACACAGATCTTATGGAGCTCTGTTCAAATGGAAGCTGAACTGATTCAACACAGTTCTATTCGCAGTTGAAAACTCTACTTGGTATGTATCACAAGCCAACCTACATAATCATGTTCCTTTAATATCGACTCAAATTCTAGCCCAAGATGGTCATCGAGGCTTGCTTTCACTCCGCCCTCACTCAAGCCAGGTTTCTCGTTTCATAGAACATTTGTACTTGTTAATTAGGCAATCCAATTGCAAATTTTGCCATATCGCCAACTACATCATCTCTCTCGTTCACCCATTTGATCATCTGCCATGGCAATTCTGCTAGTTTACTGAGATAATTTGTCCCTTAATCAGGTTAGCAAAACTGTTAAAAGTTGCTCCGAGAGGCACAGTGATATATATAAACTAGGGACACACAAACACAAATGGTGCCAAGGCTTTATTTGAGGATTCCCAGCATAACTGATGAGCTCAAATATTTGCGCAAGAACACGGCTGACCAGAATCAATCGCAGTTTTTCTTAACAGAAAATGGTTACACATAGCCAACATATGCTTAAAGCGAAATTTCTGGGCCCATCAGTCGCTCCTCGGCTAACTCCTTGAGCCTCTGCGTCACCTTCTCAGCAACACGCAGGTAAGCTTGTGCTGATGCAGAGTTTGGCGAAGATATTACAATTGGTTTGCCTTCGTCCGAACCTGTTCGGATGTCGATTTCAAGAGGTATCTATTGAGATAAAAGAAAAGGAAACAGTAAGATGAAGTTATAAATTACTTATGCTCACGGAGTCACATAGACAACGCTACTGAAATAGCAAAGCAGTAAACATACAAATTGGTTCGGATAAAAAGGTTAAAACAAATACTACCCTCTATCTTAAGAAAAATCAGCACTAAATAAACAAAGGGTCATTCTGGTATTGCACAATTAGTTATGCCCTCGTTGTGCTCAACCTTCCAAGCAAATATGTGACATCTGCACCTAAATCTTCATACCGGACAAAACAACGATGGATAAAACACCTGCAAGCATTTGGAATAAAGTTCCATGACACTGAAATAACTGTGGTTTATTTGCAGACCAGAGGAAAGCGGTGATCACGGGCATTAGCACGGTCGGACTCGGCAGAACTCTGAGATGGCAGCAATGTGGAGCCCGTGAGGAACGGCGAGCTAGGGAACACTGCAATCCTTTTCGCTTTGGACAGGAACTTGCAATTGAGGTACGTTTTCTTTCCGAGGGAGTCAGAATCCTTTTTATGTGTCGCCGATGGGAGCTTGCTGGAGGTGAGTTGGTATCGGAATAGGACATCGTAGCTGAGTCTGGTTCGTATAGGCATCTGAAAACGGTTCGTAATAAAAAAAACAGGCAGTAGTCCTTTGCGTACCCGTCTCAAAACAGAAGAGAAGTCCGATCCATGTAGTCAGGCTAATCCTATTTGATGAAGTCTGCACTGACATTAGCAGATCAATAAATATGTTTTTCTTCTTTATCCGTATCTTAGCCAATGGATGAGTGAGACAATAGTCATGGCTAAATGTGCATCTAATGAACTGTACGATATCTAAAAAATTAGTCTAACGCTCGCCTATCACAAAGTCACTTAGCTCGACGTTAATTAAGAGAGTAATTGAAAGTAAAATAGTCATGCACTCCTGTATCTCCAATTCTCTGAGTACAAGGCACTATTCTTATCCACAATAAATAGTGAAAATAAATGGTACTGGTCAGAACCATATGGTGGCCTATTCAGCCACTGGCCCCACGTAATTAGAGCCTTACAGATAGCAATATTGTTTTAGCAAATCAATCCAAACAGATTGACAAATCAACCCAGACTCGTTGCTGAAACTTTGCAGCATAAAACCATGAAAGACACATATGAACCAATGCCTCTAACATTCATCCAAACTGAAAAGTTAGGTTGTTCATTTCAACACTATTTAGTCGTTAAAAAGTAAAGTACTAAATTGAGAAAAATCCTCAAGACGAAAAGGAAACTAGACGCAAGATGGTTGCTATAAGAAGTTCATGCCAATTATATCAAACTCTAACGAATTTTACTCACCTCACCCAGAAATTTCATATCCATGTCCTCCGCGGTTCTCTGAGCTCCACCTTCCCCAAAAATGTAAGATTTCTCACCACACTTTGGGCACTTGAAGCAACTCATGTTCTCTACTAATCCTAGAATCTGCCAAAATGTACAACTGAGTTGTGCTGGGAAGAGTGGAACACTCGGTGAAATATTGTGTAATGGCATAAGCTACAATTTTAAGCTAATTATTTTTCACTTGCCAAGTGAAATAATTCTACTGTGATTGGACTAACATGAATAGATATGTGAGACAACAATAACTGATGTGCGTTTGCAATAATATTAACAAAATAAGCAGGAAACAAGCGGTGTAACAGGAAATATAATTCTATCTGAAGGCTCAAACAGTTAGAAACTAAGAAAGACAGAAATAACAAAAGAGAAGTTAAATCGAACATACAGGAACTTGAACTTTACGAAACATGTTTGCTCCTCTTCTAGCATCAATTAGAGCAATATCTTGAGGAGTAGAAACAATTAAAGCACCTGCAGAAACCACATAAACAAATACTCAAAATGATATTCACGTTCATGTTGAATCTTGATAGAGCAGACTTGTAAATACCAGATAACCGAAGCCTTTGGGACATTGATAGTTGAGCATCACCAGTGCCCGGGGGCATATCAACAACAAGAATATCCAGATTACCCCAGGCTACTCCCCTTGTCATCTTCTCAAGAGCACTCATTACCTGATACCATAAACGGTGTGGTGTTAGGGGATTAGTTATGATCAATGCATTTCTGAGATAGCACATATCAACTCAATCCATGCTAACTATGGATCCAAATAAAGTACATTGTAAAAAAATTCCTAGTACAAACAACTTTGAAGTTCAAACTAGGCACAAAAATAGCTAAGGCATGCTTGCTATTTCCAATGGCGTACTTGCGCAGTAATATGCATATTTCCAGTAGTTCATTTCATGTTTTTTCTACAAAGAAATAATATTTATTAAGGATGACAACAGGACAGGTGTCTTCCAGACATCTGAAATGAGAAATAATGGAAACACGTGCAAAAACAAACCATAGGACCTCTCCAAACAATTGGTGCATCTTTTTCAACAAGAAACCCGATGGACATACATCGCACACCATGGTTCTCAACTGGAATCATCTTCATGTCTACAG
Organism: Poa pratensis; assembly: GCA_947311845.1. Lineage (NCBI taxonomy): Eukaryota > Viridiplantae > Streptophyta > Magnoliopsida > Poales > Poaceae > Poa > Poa pratensis. The sequence goes on from CAMZMU010000040.1 coordinate 39,515,841, forward strand.
ATAGAAGAAGTTACAGTCAACCAACAGAGACATAGCAAACATAAGCAAAGGAGAAGGCAAAATAATTTGCTATGCAGTTAAAATTCTGGCAATGTAAGTACGTTACTATCCACGAAAATATTAGTTACAGGGTGAGACTAATTAAAAGGCTATGCTGCCAAGCATCACACTTCACACGGTACTTGCTATTTGAAGACTAGTACACAGTTACATTACAAATAGCTCTATTCAACTCAAATCACAGTTCATGCACTAATTGGTATTTGAAGACGAGTACAGAATTACAGTCCGAATAGCTCTATTCAACATTTCAACTCAACTCACAGTTCACGCGCTAATTGGTATTTGAAGACTAGTACAGAATTACAGTCCGAATAGCTCTATTCAACTCAACTCATGTAGTGGCGTAGTGCAATGATAAAACTGTGATAAACACAAAACGTTTTTGTCACAATTTGAGACTGCCTGAAGTATAGTTTGTCACATGGATTTGGTTCAAGGGGTGAGGTGCAATAAGCTTCAAGCTTTTAATTGACCTGAAAATACTGATATGGACAATAGTTGATGCTCACATACTTAAAAATAAAGTAGCAACACAATCTACATGTGAACTGAAGCACCATTCAGTAAGGGGAACATTGACATGACTGGGTATTATTTGCCTGATGACAATGGAAAATGGTTTTGAATAATTAGTTACATTGTTCCAAGTACTTCTACATATTTTAACAGACGTAGGCCATCACACTTCACACGGTACTTGGTATTTGAAGACTAGTACACAATTACAGTCCAAATAGCTCTATTCAACTCAGTTCACACGCTAATTGGTATTTGAAGACTAGTACAGAATTACAGTCCGAATAGCTCTATTCAACTCAACTCAAGTAGTGGCGTAGTGCAATGATAAAATTGTGATAAACAGAAAACGTTTTTGTCGCAATTTGAGACCGCCTGAAGTATAGTTTGTCACATGGATTTGGTTAAAGGGGTGAGGTGCTATAAGCTTCAAGCTTTTAATTGACCTGAAAATGCTGATACGGACAATAGTTGATGCTCACATACTTAAAAATAAAGCAGCAACACAATCTACATGTGAACTGAAGCACCATTCAGTAAGGGGAACATTGACATGCCTGGGTTTTATTTGCCTGATGACAGTGGAAAATGGTATTGAATAATTAGTTACATTGTTCCAAGTACTTCTACATATTTTAACAGACGTAGGTCATCTGAGTTTACTGATTCATATATCAATTGGCAATGAACAATAGCAAAGTTCCTAACAGATATATCAATTGGCAATGAACAATAGCAAAGTTCCTAAAAGAGAATTCTTTTGAGGTCTTTCTGCATAAGTTTTGGATTATACTTTAGTACAATTGTGTTCAAACCAACATTTATTCAAATCCAATTCCAAAATGAAATTACACATGAAAACTGGGAGAAAACAATAATAGCTATCTATTAAGATCTTAGAATATGTAGCAGTACCATGACATAGGAAAACCTACTAACTCACAACAACAAAAATGCTAGCTACTTGTTGTAGCCCTTAACTTTTAAGGAAAAAAATAGAGCATGTGGTGAGAGAGGTACAGCTGATAGTGATACCTTCACTGACTTCAGGCTTTGCATTGAGATGCATCATTGTGGGAATGGATGGTCCATATATGTCAGCATCTAGCAAACCAACCTTAAGCTTAAACTCCTTGGCAAGTGCTACAGCAATGTTAACTGCAACGAAACAAGTACCAGAAATAAGGGGAATTTTATGGAACAAGTCACATGCTTCTCAATTTTCTACGTGAGCAAAAGAAGTATTCAGTATAAGTTTGGTTACAATAGTTTCCATGAACTAAAGATAAATTGTGCACCTATATCATTTCCATCTAGCTGTCCCAAGCCCCCTTTAAAACAGAACATTAACATTGAATACCTAAGAAGCCTCAACTGTATTTCATGATAGTCACGGGCACATATTCAGGCTAGCTTCATTTCTACTTCCATGTGAACTTCCAGATTTTTTTCCTTTTCGAAAGTACAAAATCTAGAATCCTAATGCATATTCCCATGTACCTTAAGATTTTTTGCACAAATTTGAAAAAAGACCAAAGTCGGACCTGCAGTGGTAGACTTGCCCACACCGCCTTTCCCTGAGGCGACCGCAATGATGTCACTTACGCCACTGATTGAGAGGCCGGCCCTTGTAGCGGCGCTGTAGAATCTCTTCCCACCAAGTAAACCCTACAAGAAAAGGACCAATGAGCACATTTGGAGAAAAGACATGAGAGTGATTGGGTGGAAATGGGCTCGAAACAGATGCAAATGTGCAGCGGCCATTTGGGGGAAAAATGATCATTTGGCAGCTAGAATCGAAGAGCTGTGGTCTCACCGAGCGAGAGGCGATCCGGAGCATCGGGAAGAAATAGCCCTGCCGAAAAGAGAGGAGGAATCGTGCAGGAGCGGTGCGAGAGGGGGATCCGGTGAGGTGGTCGAAGCCCGCGTCCGTGACGGAGGATGAAGTGCTGGGGAGACAAGGTCGCTGCTGTGGTGAGGACGATTAGGTCGCGGCGGAGAATAGAGCAAGGAGCGAGAGCGGCGGCGGCGGCGGCGGCGGCCGTATTCGGGAGCAGCGGCGGCGGCTTCTACGGCGTGATGGGCTGATGGCTCATGGGCATCGGGACGCAGATCCAGTGATTTTGTCTACCATATCTACCTTCCAATCCAGATCCAACGGACAAGATTGACCCAAAATTTGAACTAATTTTTTTAACTTTCCAGGAAAATTGAAAACAAAACCAGTAAATCATTCAATTTAGGCCACTTATTTATGATATTTCTTTGCAAAAAATCACTGATTTATGATCAAATAACTTTTTGAGCTAAATGAACCTTTCACTTGCATGCGCATCAATGAACACCTTTCCTTGACTATTGACATGTACATCTCAAAAGAAAAAAAACTATTGACTGTACATGTAGATTATCATGCCAAAATAAAGGTAAACCTAAAACTAATCTTCTATGACACAAATAACATACTTTATTTTGTCTAGTCTCACAAAGAAAGACCTAACGAGGACTCCAAACTTGGGAAATAGCAATCGGATCTCGAACTGTTGGGACATTCCTACTCACCGAAAGTTTTACAATACACAATTCACTGCTTTTGATGGGCCAACACATTCAAGGCATGTTTCTTCATTTTCTTCCTCGTGTGCCATGATCTTGTGATTCGCACCACCACTAAATTTTTGACCTTACCCGTTCACCTCCTTTTTGTCGTGTAAGGGACAAATGCCAAGTTGTGTCCCAAAAGATGCATCTATTAATCTTTTTTTCTCCGTTGTTCTCTTGTTTATAGCATTGACTCCACCACCATCATGTATGTGTCAGAGTCATGTGCGAAATCCTGAAATTCAAAGAGGAGGATTCTGTCCTGGCGAGGAGGATGGTCGTCCCTGAAAAAAAGAGGAAATTCCCGTAAATTACAAATCTTCAGTGTATTTCTCTTGAGCCATGTGATAGCAAATCATCTATTGGATTGGTCTTAATCCCACAAGTTTTATTCTATTCGTATAATCGTGTATACTTTGGGAAACTACAATGTGTGGTAAATTTATACGAATAGAAAAATCATGGGTCAGATATGGAATATATATATGCTCCAAAAAGATCCGATTTCTTGAAATTTACTCATTGTTTCCCGGGGAAAAGACAAAAGATGTGGAGAAACAGCAACCGGATAGTCAAAATACCTTGGGTGCAATCTTTTCTCATGCATTTTTGCGTAATCACACAGCAACAGTGCAACGCGCAAGTAGCCAAGTACCATGCATGCGCGGCGCGTAGCCAGCTGCTAGTGCATCAAGCGGCAAAAGCATAATAAGATAACATCCTTCATTTCAAGATGCCAAATGATTAACAATTCGCCCCGCGCCCCTCACGTGTGCATGCTTGGACTGACCGAGTGATCTTGGCCATATATATATATATATAGCAAGGAAGCTACTTTAGTTATTACTTACCCAAGCGAACAAAGTATATACTCCCTCCGTCCACTTATAACTGTCTCAAATTTACAAAAAAATGGATGTATCTAGACATGAAACATGTATGGATACATCCACTTTTTGACAAACTTGAGACACTTATTAGTGGACGGAGGGAGTATAACATCGAGAATCCCTTGGAAAAACAACAGAACTTATGACGAAACAACCGAAGATGGAGTACTAATTAACAGGAGCCGTTGACGTTGGCCCCTGACGTAAGCACGAGGCTTTGGACCCGATCTCACAATGATTACGTCATGCATCATCGTCTCTGCCGATCGATGTAACCCAATACTCGCTTTGTCGAACAAGTCTCATCGCCATTTCCCACGAGTACACACGTGTAGTGTATGTGCTAGCTTGGCTAGTTGCTTGCTAGCTCTCGGCCGATCGTGTATATATATACGCGCGCCCGTGCATTGCCTAGTTCATCCCATCACAGGTTATGTTGTATCTTGTGTATCTACAAATTTCATCTAAAACTATGACACTGTGTGGCCTGTACACAAAAATCAAATGATGTGTGAATACCACGCGATATAATTCACTTAGATCTTTTTCTTTCTTGCACATGCCACTTATGGTCATATTTCCGAACGAAATTTTGTAGATGTAAAAGATACAACATAATCGATGCCCATGATTTATTTCATATTTTTTAAAGCATTTAAATGTGACATCCTATAATGGGTGCGGGCACAACTAGTTGCAAAATATTCACATTTTTTGTAGTGGAAAAATATTTGCATTCCTAATTTTCTGGTGCTCTAGAACCGGGCCTAAATTTTCTATATGATAGTTAAAAAACCTATTGTACATGGGAGAAAATGCTCGTTTTAGTGCCGCACATATGATTTTCCCCCAGTTAATTTCAAGTTTCCTTCTCCGATAGCCCATCTTTGGAAAATAATTACGCAATAGGACCTTGACCACTTGACCACTTGAGCGGTACCTGGTTGCATAATATTGAATACAATCCAAGTATCTTTATCCGATATCTTATCTTTGGGAAAAAAAATATGCAACTACGACAACATTGGTTGTGCGATCCAGGATTTTTTTGTGTATAACGAGCAATGTTCTCCTTGAAATTTAATTTCTGCCAAAAATAAGGAATATCTTGCATAGCCACATTTTTTCAATTGCTCATCTCCAGTAATATTAAAAACGAATCTTATTACTTTTTGCATCACACATCATGTGATAGTTTCAACTTGTTTTTATTCAGCAACACATGGATCATCATGCGGTAGTTTCAACATGCTTTGCAGAAACATTTGAATATAACGGGTGTTCCCAAGACTAGGAAACACGTCCAATCAATAAATCCCTCCTTGTGGCAGGCCTCAACACATGGATCATCACGACATTTCATAGCGGTATAGGTCTTGCTGGCCTCCTTGCAAGTATTGGCATCAGAGCTAGGAACCAAGAGGAGTAGCATGAGAAATAGCAAGCAGTGGCGGAGCTATGTTGGGTTCAGGGGGGCCGCCGCCCTCCCCCCCCCCCAGACCAAGAAAAATTTGACGCCAAAACCAGTGATATTTAGCCACATGCCCTCCCAATGCCGACCCAAGATCCCCACCCCCCCCCCCAGCCAGTTGGGCCAAGCTCTGCCACTGATAGCAGGCTTGGAACCTTGAGTACTCCCATGTCTCAACGATTATGAAGACACGAACAAATGTAAGTGACCACAAAACTGATGCTTGTGCGGTCTAGGATTAATTGTGTAACATTGCATCCACACTTTATTGCGATTAATTTCAAGTGTCCTTATTTGACAACCTATATTTAGCAAATAATTACAAAGCATTTCGAGATATGTTTCGATCTATAAAATTAGTGGCCATCTCCCTCTTTCATTCCATGACTCATCGCTCAAGATCAATATCTCGAGATAGATACTTCTATGCACAAATCACTCCCCAGATCAAGTGTACAAAATAAAGCGAGTAGGTCGGTTGTGAGGGATATCAAGGATTAGAATAAGAAGGCTAGGATCGGGTTTTTTGCAATCCAAGGTTGCCCCCAGTTGGAGAGAGAAGCAGCAATAGAAGAAGAAATAGCAAAGCACATCATCCAACACTTCAAGGAGCTAGAGGAAGAGAGCTCGGGGACGGCATCTAGGTATTCCGCAAGGAAGAGGATCTCAACCTTGAGGTGCTTCAGGAGTACTTCCAAGAGCTCAAGCGGGTGCCGAAAAGAAATTGCAGGTCAATTGTCTTTGGAGTCTACAGGCCCAAGATGTCACCATCGCAAACGGCCATTGTCTTATGTGCAACGTCAAGTTAAGGAAGAGAAGCCATGAAACTTTCATATCCGATCCATATGAAGGTCGTGTCCTACTGGTTAAGGGGTATCCTTTATGTTTTAATGAATAAGGGACTCTTGTTGCTTTATGTTGTAGTAAATAAGTTTCCTTGGAAGCATGTATGAAATTTTATAAAGGAAACATTTTTGTAACAATGGGAGTGTTCACGACTATGTCACATCGAGGAGATATTTCATATTTCTTGAACATATAAGTGTGACGTCCGATAATAGGGTGTGGGCGCAACTAGTTGCGAAATATTTACATTCTAAGCTTCCGTAAACTACATGTTGTCACTATTTGCGCCCGCATCCCAGTGTCAAATGTCGCACTTATGAGTTTCATGAAATGTGAAACAAATCATGTGCACAGGTTATGTTGTATCTTGTGCATCTACAAATTTCAGCTCAACATAAGACAATTTGTGGCCTGCACACAAAAATCAAATGATGTGTGAATACCACGCGATACTATTCACTTAGATATTTTTTCTTTTTTGCACAGGCCACTTATGGTCATATTTTTGAACAAAATATGTTAGATATTAAAGATACAACATAATTGATGCCCATGATTTATTTCATATTTT